>JAEPBF010000187.1:6077871-6806853 GCA_019739055.1 Passiflora organensis | reverse complement strand
GCAGCTATTCCTTTGCCTTTATTTAATAGATCCAAACCACCAATAGCATCACAAGGCAAAGACAAAATAAAACTAAGCATGCATACTCAATAACCAAGTAAATACCCTATTTCCTTACCAATTCCACCCACCAAACCTATCAGAAACAAGTGATCAGATGCCGCAGGTGCCTCCCCCTTGGATGTGTGATGTGATACCCAAGAACTTAACAAGATTCAACCAGAATTACCATCCCAATTAACTATGCAAGTTTCGGCACTAAGAGTAGGGCACAAGACAAATTGTGATTTCATGCAGACAAGGTGTAAGGGTTGCGATTTCATGTTAACAATGAAGGATTAGGTGTTTATAATATGTAAAACCAAAAGAAACAAGATCAGAACAAAAACACTCGGCACAAGGTGTCTATCTATTCACAAGCTGCATCGTCACCTGCTGAACCGTTAAAATCTTTACATCCTAATTGACGAGCTTCCTTCAGCAACTTCGTAATGATGACTAGAAGTCTCTCAGCTTCTTTAGGATGCGCCGGCTGTACAGGTTCAAGTGGAGGAATAGGTTATTCCATAGGCACAGGTGTAGGAGCATTTTGAAATTGCGCCTCCATACGTTGCTGGTTCGCAGCGATCCCTTGTAAAACATTCAGAATTTGTGCCATCACAGGATCGATGGTTGGTGCCTCAGGTTGGTTTTTGGGCTCAGCTTGCCCTCTCTGCTCAATTTGTGCCTCGGGTTCATTCTGCCCTATAGGTTGCTATTCGGTCTGAATCCCATATCTACCCTGTTGATCCCTTGTAATATTTAACCTTGCCATACTATACAAGCACACAATCGTTACTCAACACATAACCAAATACGAACAATAGGAAAAGAGGTGGTACCTGGTGTAGAGACGTGCACCGGACAATATGCATATGCTGGAAAAAAAATACACATACACACAAGTATACAAATTTCGGAAATCACATACACACATGCATTGCACACTCGGCAATTACATCAGCACACACATAAGCACTCGACAACAATACTTTCATACAAACCATACTCGAAAATCATGCAAAACAACATCCTATGCATTCGGCAATACACATGTTTCACACATATTCACACTCGGCAATATGGAAAAAAACACACAAAGACATTCTTGGCAACCATAAAAATGACATATACTAGGCAACCATATAAGAACATTTGGCAGCATAGCATGCATCAACAACACCCATTTGGCAATAAGCATAAAACACATTGCAATTATTTGGCAACAAACTCATTCGGGACTTTCGTAGTACACACTCATGCATTCAGTAATAGGAAAGGAAACACAACAAACACCCATCAAAGCATACCAGGTATAAGAACATACATAAACACACAACAAATCAAATTATTAATTTCATCTTACAAAGCAATCCCTTTTTAGTATTAGATCATTTTCAGTATTATCCCCTAAGTGAGTGGGTGTGTACGCATATACCTACCTACAAACAACAAACCACAAATAGGTTAGCATATAACAAATCATATTCCTTAAACCATGCTCTACTACCAAACCTGTAAAGACCCAAAATCCTAACCTATTATTATTTGCTTGTATTAGGACCATTACCACCGTGAAACCCAAATAAGCCCAAAAACTAGGATCCATTTGAATCCCACAAGGCTTACCCATCTAATTTCCGGTTTCAGCATGTTCATTCTTTGAATTTATAATAGTTGGAGCATGATATTGGACAAGCATTCTGGTATCATATGGAGTTAATAAAACATCAGCGAAATTCTTTAAATTTAATCAATGAATCCACAACACACAATTCCCATAAGGATCTAAATATCCAGCAAGTAAACCTCCAACATAATTCGGAAACGACAAGCAAAGGAGGAATCTTGAAAAACCAGAAATTAGTCCAATCATAGTTCATGTTATATGCGCAAGCAATCAAGGAAATAGGAATGCAAATGTGATGCGATATCACCCCGCCATGCAGCCTTGATCTCACACGTTGGTACCACGAACAGTGAATGTACCTAAGCCTGAAAAGTGGTGAAAACAATAGGATGAGATTACAAGAATCTTAGTAGGGTCACAACATCATACGATCTACAGAAATCTTAAACAAATATCCCCCAAACAACATCAGATCAACCTATACAACTAAAGGGAATCACGCAATCATCATTCAATAAAAAATAGGATAGTGCCGAAAACTAAGGCTGAGGGTGGACTACAAACACTTCTGAAAATAAGAAGTACACTGGCAAGTAAATCATCAATCAATCTCATCAACAGGAACGGCCATCCCCTTCCATCTATGTTGTCCAAGGCTTCGTTGCACAAAGGGTAAAAAGGTTAGCACACAAGCTAATCAACAAGCCTATTCATCTTGCCACACAAGGACAAGGCATCCAAGTCACACAAGGAAAAGAGCATCCAAACCACACAAGGATAAGGGCCTCTTGCCACACAAGGACTAGGCATCTAGCGTGCACATGCTGGGGATTTCCATCTATATGACACCCATACCAGTAAGAACCTCCCCTCTCCCATGGACCATCAACGCTTACCTCGAATGGCTACTAGAAAAGGATCCTGACACAAAAAACGTACAAGCACACACAAGCCAGTACAAAGCATAATACCACAACACGGTATCCTCAATCATATCAGAACACAATCAGCATATTCAATTCATACAACACATGCAAGTTAGGCACTCATAACCTAACTCAAAGGTTCGGTATAGCCTAGAGAATCACATCTTGATCCAAAATTCAAGCATACTCTATACAACATATACGCATGCAAACATCAACAGGTATATGCACCGAAATCAACAAGCAAACAACAAGGATCTCTGAAGAAACCTGTAATGACCCCAATTCCTACCTATTAAAATTTGCTTCGATTAAGGCCATTACCGCCATGAAATCTCAAGTTAACAAGGAAAGATTAAGGGTTTATAACATGTATAGTCAAAAGAAACAAGATTAGAATCCAATAGGTTAATCAGTTGATCAAGTTAGGCACGAAAGGTAGTAGGGAAAAGGTAGAGCATACTGATTTCATGTATAGAAAAGATTCAAAGGATGAATTCATGATTTTTCACTATGAATGGATATTAAAAAATTATACGAATAAAGGTAACAACATTAGAGATCAATCAAAGGTAGAATTATAAAACTCTAAAAACCGAATTCCTCCGAATTTTGATTTAACTTTAGAGAAAGAAATTCTCAACTTAAGACAAAAAACATAGTTGGAAAGAGGATGAAGAGAGCTTTCCAACAAGCTATTATTTTCAGGAATCCGACAAACAATGAGAGAGTTATGCTTGTTTGAAGTTCAAGAAGATTTTGGCAGTTCCACCGAGTTTCAATTTAACTTTAGAGGAAGAAATACTAACCTTTAGGAAAAAAATAAAAATGGTTGGAAAGAGAATGAAAGAGCTTTCCAACAAGCTATTATTTTCAGAAATCTGACAAACGATAAGAGAGTTATGCTTGTTTGAAGTTCAAGAAGATTTTGGCAGAAATTGAGAGGTGTAGGGTTTTTAGGTCCTACGAATTTTGTGTGTTTTCTGTATAAGATTTTTGTGTTGCTGACTTCCTATTTATATAAGATGGTTATGGGATTAAAATCCCTATATTCAAAACTTAATTAAAGTAAGATAATTATCAGAATTAAATTCTGTAATTATCCTCCCTTAAACTTAGGGTTTTTATTTCCTATGGTAATTATCAACCAATAAAGAATCAATTTAAAGGGAATTAATACCAGAAATATTTACTAGACATCCCTTACCAATTTTGGTCATCACACATCATTTTCTTCAGGGGAAAACTTGTCTTTTTCACCTGTACTAGCTTCTGGACTTCTAGGACTCAAAATTCAGGTCTCACATCCTCCCCTTCTTATAAGAATTTCGTCCTTGAAATTTTTAGCACAAATACCTAAGCAAATAGATAAGAAAATTTTGCACACATAGATTCCTTAGTCTCCCAAGACTGTTCCTCAATTTGGCCATTACACCAAACAAATCGTGTCACGACTCGACCCCCGGACCCTTAGCCCAGCAGGCCTGGACGTGTATGTGTGTGTGATGGATCACAACTGCAACGCTGAGTTGGGCTTCTAACCACATGGCCCAAAAGATGCATCTTGTTACAAATGATACATCACACAACACATATAAGCCCAAGACCTCCCCTACTCCTTTCCGATGTAGGATTGGGTAACCTGACTCCCCCTACGGGCTGGGTCTCATAATCTCCCCTCCTTATAGACCTCATGTCCTCACGAGGGGAGCCAAATGTAACTGTCTTGGGCCCAAACTTGAACACACAACACGGCCCAAGCCCACCCGGAAGAGGAAACGAGATCGGCTCCGCTATCATTTGTCACGACCTGACCCCCGGACCCTTGGCCCAGCAGGCCTAGACGTGTATGTGTGCGTGATGGATCATAACTGCAACGCTGAGTTGGGCTTCTAACCACATGGCCCAAAAGATGCATCTTGTTACAAATGATACTTCACACAACACATATAAGCTCAAGACCTCCCCGCTCCTTTCCGATGTGGGATTGGGTAACCTGACCCCCCCTACGGGCTGGGTCTCACAACTCTCACCATAGGCTCGCTTCGACGGTGAAGCTGTCGAACTGACCGATCCAGTATGACAACTGGCTGTACGGGATAGGATAGGTCTTCAGCAATTACAACTGGGGATTCTTCGAGTATGTGAGGAGGGTCTTGCATATACTTTCTCAACATAGATATGTGGAACACATTGTGAATTCTTTCCATATTTGGAAGTAGGGCAAGTCGGTATGCAACAGGGTCGATCCTCTCAACAATGTCATACGGACCAATGTAACGAGGTGCTAGCTTATCTCGCTGCTGAAAACGAAAGACTCCTCTCTATGGGGCGACCTTCAGAAACACTTTGTCACCTACCATAAATTCTAGCTCTGTCGATTATCGACATAATTTTTCTGTCGATTTTGAGCTGTTTTTAGCCGTTGTCGAATCAAGTTCAACTGTTCCGTTGCTTGATTAATCAATTGCAGATTGTCTAGGCGTCTTTTGCCTACTTCATTCCAACAAATGGGAGTCCTGCAACTTCTCCCATATAATGCTTTATAAGGTGCCATACCGATGCTTACTTGAAAATTATTATTGTAAGCAAATTTTGCCAACGGCAGGCATCGATCCCAACCGGTTTGCTGATCCAACACACTCGCTCGTAGCATGTCTTCGAGTGTTTGAATCGTCCTTTTTGTTTGGCCATCGGTCTGGGGATGAAATGTCGTACTGTAATTCAATCTCGAACCCAGTGCATTCTGGAATTTCTCCCAAAATCGTGAGGTGAAACGAGGGTCACAATCTGAAACGATGGAAACTGCACTCCATGCAATCGAACAATCTCATCCAAGTAATTAACAACCAATTTCTCAGGTGTATCCGTCACACATATAGGGAGGAAGTGTGCAGATTTCGTCAATCGATCCACAATTACCCAAATGGCATCGTATCCTTGCTGCGATCTAGGCAAACCAGTCATAAAATCATTGTGACATGCTCCCACTTCCATTCTAGAATCGGAAGTGACTAAAGTAGTCCATTGGGTCGTTGATGTTTGATCTTTACTTGTTGATATACGAGGCATCGGGCAACGAACTCAGCAATGTGGCGTTTCATGTATGGCCACCAATACTACTCCTTTAAATCTCGGTATATCTTAGTGCTTCCAGGATGGATAGCGAACTTCGAACTATGCGCCTCCGATAGAATAAGATTACGAATATCAATATCTTGTGGAACACATACCCGGTTTCTAGAGACAAGCACTTCATCATCTCGTATTCTGAAATCACGAACTATGACATCAACACCATCAGAAAGTTGCTTCCGAATTTCAATTAGTTTCGGATCCTCTAATTGCTAATTCCGGATTTCCTCAATCAAGGTAGGTGTGACTTCGATTCGTGCCAACAATGAGCCAGAGTAATCAGTGCCAAGATGCACACGATTAGTCCAAATCCAGCAGCATAGGCATATAATGGGTGCACGTATAGGCCAAAACCGATGGGGAAGGAGGATGAAACTTTCAGTTTAAGGCATCAGCAACAACATTTTCCTTTCCAGGATGATATTCGATGATCAAATCGTAGTCTTTGATCAGCTCTACCCATCTTGTTGTCTAATATTCAATTCTTTTTGCGTGAGTAGGTATTTCAAGCTTTTGTGATCGGTGAAGATTGGCATGTCTCACATATAAGTAATGTCGCCATATTTTCAATGCCAACACCACGGCTGCAAGCTCCAAATCATGTGTAGTATCGTTGCTTGCATGCGGTCGTAACTGTCGGGAAACATATACAACAACTTTCCCGTCTTGCATCAATACCCATCCAAGTCCGGATTTCAACACATCGCTGTAAACCACATACTCCTTTCCGCAAATAGGTAAAGTAAGGATAGGTGCGGAAACTAACCGATTTTTCTGTTCTTCGATTCGTTGGCATTTCTCGTTCCACACGAACGGCTCACCCTTGTGCGTCAGTTTTGTCAATGGTCCGGCAAGCGATGAAAAATTTTCCACAAAGCGACAGTAGTATCCTGCTAAGCCAAGGAAACTACGAACTTTGAACACAGTTTGCGGGGGTTCCCAGGCAATTACGGCTTCAATTTTCTTTGGATCAACTAACACACCTTGGACGGAAACAACATGGCCAAGGAAACTGACTTCGCGTAACCAGAATTCGCATTTGGAGTACTTTGCGAACAACCGCTGATCCTTTAAAACATTTACACAATCCGCAAGTGCTTAGCATGCTCTTCTTCCGATTTTGAATAAATCAGAATGTCGTCGATGAAACTCATGGAACTCACGATTCATCAAGTACATGAACACAGCTAGTTTATTGGTCAAACCGAATGGCATAACCAGAAATTCGTAGTGACCATATTGCGATCTGAACGTGGTCTTCGGAATATCAACATTACGAACTCGCAATTGATGGTATCCAGATCTGAGATGATTTGGAGAATATGGCTGCACCCTGGAGTTGGTCGAAAACATTGTCGATGCGTGGCAAAGGGTACTTGTTCTTCACAGTGACACGATTCAGCTACTGATAGTTGATGCATAATCGCAGCGAACCATCTTTCTTCTTCATGAACAAGACAGGTGCTCCCCAAGGTGACACACTAGGTCGGATGAAACCACAATCCAGCAAATCTTCCAATTGTGTTTTTAGTTCCTTCATTTCCGCAGGAGCTATACGGTACGGAGGAATGGAAATCAGATTCGTACCAGGCACTAATCAGTGCCAAATTCCACTTCCCTTACTGGTGGTAGACCGACTATATCTTCTGGAAATACTTCTGGAAATTCGTGAACCACTGGGACAGAATCCAGACCCGAGGATTCTTTGGAAATATCATATATGTGAGCGAGATACGCAGTACATCCTTTGCTGATTAGTCGATTTGCATCAAGCCTAGATATCATGCAAGTTGGAACAACTCAACTATCACTTACAAAACAGTACTCGGCACCATCAGGAAAAGTGAACCACACACGTTTGGTGAAACACTCCATACGGGCTTGATATTTCGCCAGACAGTCCATGCCTAAAATCACATCCAGCTCTCGGATGTCCAATGGAATTAGATCCACTTCAAGTACATTCGAACCCATACATACAACAAAACCAATGTAAACTAGATCACAAATCAGTTGCTCTCCCAAAGGAGTTAAAACCGTAATAGGAGGAGTCGAAGGAGAAAGAGGTCGATTCGTGCTAAGTGCTATCCTTGGACTTACAAATGATCTATTTGCTCCGGGATCTAATAATACTTTAGCATTTTGAGAAAAGACTGAAATAGTACTTGTCACCACATCAGGACTAGCCTTGGCATCAGTCAAGGTGAATAGCCTTGTTGGTCTTGGTTGTGCCTCACCTGTGGATCCGTTGGTTGGTCCTCCTGGTGCGCGTGCTGGCGGTTTGGTGGGGTTAGCATACCCATCTCAACTCACACTAGATGTGCCTATGTTACATCTTGGCTTCTGGCATTCCCGCTGAATGTGCCCCATTTCGCCACAATTGTAACATCGACGTTGATGAGTATTCCATGTAGTTCCACTGGAATTCAAACCAGAAAAGTTCTTCCTGTTGTTACTTCCATTACCGTTAATTTTTGGAGGATAGGACCTGAAAGGATAGGGTCTCGTACACCGATTAAATTTCGAATCTCGCCGGAAGGATCCACCACTAGTGGCTACGGATGGCTTTTTGGTTTGCACGATCTTTTCAGCTTCAGTCGCGGCAACAATTAGTTCTTGCAAATTCTGTACCGGTGTTGTACCAACGATGGTTTTGAGTTTGGTACACAGCCCATCCTGAAATCACCTCGCAAGCTGGTACGGTGAGCAATCCTCTTCAGGTGAAAATCGGGATAGTTCCCTTAATGCCTTTTCATATTCCAGCACTGAACGGGTTCCCTATTCAAGCTTGTAGAAAGCTTGTCGCTACTCGATTTTATGGAATCTCATATAAAACCTTTCGTCGAATTCATATCAAAATTCTTCCCATGTAGGCAGACGATCGCCAAATCGCAAGCTCATAGCTGTTCACCATGCGAGGGCTTCTCCCTCCGATAGGAAAGTGGCCATGGCTACCTTGTCATCATTAGAGATACGTAAAAACAAAGATACTCGACACAATGTGTCGATCCATTCACAAGCAGCAGCAGCTCCGACTGAACCATTGAAATCTTTACATCCCAATTGTCGAGCTTCCTCTAATAGTTTTGTAATCATGACGGGAAGTCTCTCGGCCTCCTTAGGATGTGCCAGCTGTACAGGTTCAAGTGGAGGAATAGGTTCTTCCACAGGCATGGGTTCAGGAGCATTCTGAAGTTACGCCTCCATACACTATTGATTTGCAGCAATTCCTTGCAATACGTTTAAGATTTGTGCCATCATATGATCGATGGCTGGTGCGGCTAGTGCCTCAGGTTGGTTTCAGGTTCAGCTTGCCCTCCCTGCTCAGTTTGTGCATTCGGCTCCTCTTGCTCAACAGGTTGCTATTCGGCCTGAACCTTATACCTACCCCGTCGATCCCTTGTAGCATTCAACCTTGCCATACTATACAAACATATGATTATTACTTAACACATAACTAAATACGATACTAGGAAAAGAAATGGTACCTGGTGGAGAGGCATGCACCGGACGATATGCAGATGCTAGAAATCAAAGTACTCATGCACACAAGTATGGAAATTTTGGAAACCACATGCACACATGCATTGTACACTCGGCAATTACCTCAACACACACATAAACACTCAACAACAGTACAAACCATACACAGAAATCATGCAAAACCACATCTCATGCATTCGGCAACAAACATGTCTCACACATATTCACATTCGGCAAGCATAGGTTCACACAAAACATACTTGACTTGCATACAAATCAATCACATGTTCGACAAACTAGACAACAATACATAAAGACATACCTGGAAATGATAAGAAATCACATAGGGATACTCAGAAGCATGCATCAACAAATACACATTCTCGACAATGATAAGAAACCCAGCTAAACACTCAAAAAACACATCAATTCATACAAGACATAAAAATACTCATAGACACGCAACAAGTTAATCAATCAGACATGACATCTAAACATTTATAACCAGGTTCTTAACATCTGATTAATTTTTGGTATTAGCCTTCCAAGTAAGTGGGTGTGTGCGCATGTACCTTCCAAAATCAACAATCTAGTTAGTATACAATAAATCATATAACCTAAACCATGCTCCGCTACCAAACCTGTAATGACCCCAATTCCTACCTATTAAAATTTGCTCCGATTAAGGCCATTACCGCCGTGAAATCCAAACAAGCCCAAAGACACCTAGAACCTATCTGAATCCCACCAAGCTTACCCATTATTTTATTTTTTTTTACTTTTAGCATGATCGTTCTATATGTTTAATAACAAATGGAGCATGATATTGGACAATCATTCTGGTATCATACGAAGTGAATAAAATATCAGTGGAAGTCTTTAAATTTAATTATTGGAATCAAAACACACAAGTCCCATAGGGATCCAAATAACCAGCAAGAAATCCTCCAACATGTTCCAAAATATAACAAGTAAAAGAGGGATCTTGAAAAACCAGAAAAGTAGTCCAATATTATCGCCCCGTCGTGCAGCCTTGATCTCACACACTGGTACTATGAACAGTGAATGTACTTAAGCCTGAAAAATGGTGGAAACAACAGAATGAGATTACAAGAATCTCAGTAGGGTCACAGCATCATAAGATCTGCAAAAACCATAAACACAAATCTCCCAAACAACATTAGATCATTCCTAGCAACTAAAGGGGATCACAAAATTCAAGAATTTAGTTAAAAAGGGTACGACCGAATCTAAGGCTGAGGGGGGGACTATAAATACTTCCGAAACTCAAAAGTACACAGGCATGTAGAACTCATCAGATAGCTCTCGGCAATGAAGAAGAAAGGCCATCCCCTTCCTCCTATGTTCTCCAAGGCTTATTGCACAAAAGGTAAATGGTTAACACACAAGCTATTTAGTAAGCCTATTCATTTTTCCACACAAGGACAAGTCATCCCAAGCCACACAAGGACCATACATCCAACGAGCTCATGCTGGGGATTGCCACCCATACGACTCCAATACCAGTAAGAACCTCCCCTCTCACAAGGAGCATCAACGTTTACCTAGAATGGCCACCGGAAAAGGATCCTGACACACAACACGTACCAGCACACACAAACAAGTACAAAATATAATAGCATAACAGGGTATCCTTAATCATGTCAGAACACAATCAACATGTTCAATACACACAACACATGCAAACTAGGCACTCATATCCTATCTTAAGGGATTCGGTATAGCCTAGAGGATCGTATCTTGGTTCTTAATTCAAGCTTTCCTACTACAACATATGCGCATACAACATTACATGTAAAGGCACCGAAATTAACAAGCAAACAATAAGGATTTCTGGAGAAACTGATGAGGCTTAGATCCTACCTCTCTTGTCTCTGAACAAGAAGTTATTCCCTTGTCTTTATTCAATAATTCTGCACTACCTATAGCATCACAAGACAAAGTCAAAACCAAACTAAGTATGCATATCCAATATCCAATTAAATACCCTATTTCCTTACCAATTCCGGTCACCAAACCTATCAGAAACCACTAATCAGATGCCACAGGTACCTCCCCCTTGGATGTGTGATGTGATAGCCAAGAACTTAATAAGAAACAACCTGAATTACTATCCCTAATTATCATACAATTTTCGGCACTAAGAATAGGGCAAAAGGGAAAGTTGTGATTTCATGTTAACAAGTTGTAGGAGTTGCAATCTCATGTTAAAAAGGAAGGATTAAGGGTTTATAACATGTATAATCAAAAGAAACAAGATCAGCATCCAATAGGTTAATCAATTGATCAAGATTGGCACAAAAGGCAGTAGGGCAAAGGTAGGGCATACTGATTTCATGTATAGAAAAGATTCAAAGGATGAATTCATGATTTTTCACTATGAATGGATATTAATACGGATAAAAGTAACAACATCAGAGATCAATCGAAGGCAGAATTATAAAAATCTGAAAATCTAGTTCTGCCGAATTTTTATTTAAATTTAGAGAAAGAAACACTAACTTTCAGACAAAAAAATTATTTTTGAAAAGAGGATGAAGAGAGCTTTCCAACAAGCTATTATTTGCAGGAATCCGACAAACGATGAGAGAGTTATGCTTGTTTGAAGTTCAAGTAGATTTTGGCAGTTCGTCGAATTTCGATTTAACTTTAAAGAAATAAATACTAACCTTAGGACTCAAAACCAAGTATGGTTGGAAAAATTATGAAAAGAGCTTTCCAAAAAGCTATTATTTTCTGGAATCCGACAAACGATGTGAAAGTTATGCTTGTTTTAAGTTCAAGAAGATTTTGGCAGAAATTGGGAGGTGTAGGGTTTTTAGGTCCTACGAATTTTGTGTGTTTTCTGTATAAGATTTTTGTGTGGCTGATTTTTTATTTATATAAGATGGTTATGGGATTAAAATACCTATCTTTAAAGCTTAATTAAAGTAAGATAATTATCAGAATTAAATTCTGTAACTATCCCCCGTAAACTTAAGGTTTTTATTTCCTAAGATAATTATCTACCAATAAAGAATCAACTTAAAAGGAATTAATACTAGAAATAATTACTAGACATCCCTTACCAATTTCGGCCATCACACATCCTTTTCTTCAGAGGCAAAAATTGTCTTTTTCACCTGCATTGGCTTCTGGACTTCTAGAACTCAAAATTCAGGGTCTCACAAAACCGATAAGGTATAGATTTTACCTCTATTGTCTCTAAACAAGCAGCTATTCCTTTGTCTTTATTTAATAGATCTGAACCACCTATAGCATCATAAGGCAAAGACAAAACAAAACTAAGCATGCATACTCAATAACCAAGTAAATACCCTATTTTCTTACCAATTCCACTCACCAAACCTATCAGAAACAGGTGATTTGATGTCACAGGTGCCTCCCCCTTGGATGTGTGATGTGATAGCTAGGAACTTAACAAAATTCAACCTGAATTACCATCCCAATTAACTATGAAAATTTCAGCTCTAAGAGTAGGGCACAAGACAAATTGTGATTTCATGCATACAAGGTGTAAGGGTTGCGATTTCATGTTAATAAGGAAGTATTAGGTGTTTATAACATGTACAACCAAAAGAAACAAGATTAGAATCCAATAGGTTAATCAATTGATCAAGATAGACAACAAATAGGGCAAAGGTAGGGCTTGCGGATTTCATGTATAGGAAAGATTCAAGGGATGAATTCATGATTATACATCATTAATGGATGCTAAACAATCATATGAATAAGAGGAACAACAACATAAATCAATTGAAGGTAGAATCACACAATTTGAGAACCTAATCCCGCTGAATTACGACCTAAATTATGTAAAGGAAAAACTAACCTCCAGAATAAAAACCCAAGATGGTTAGATAAAGGATGGAAAAAGCTTTCCAACAAGGTATTATTTGTAAGAATCTGACAAAGAATGAGAGAGTTATGCTTGTTTGAAAAATATGCTCTATCATTTTCAAACCCATAATCTAGAAAATATGCTATGATAATTAGGTACCTGATTATTTCTTTAAATCATAGCACATACGACTTAGTGTTTAACTATGTTTCTTATCTTGTCATAATTATATTATATGATATCACATTTCAATACAAATCCCAATATCACTTTTCATAATTATATGTGTGAATATCATAATATTACAATACCAATTATATACAATAATGATATATACAACTAGTCCACAAATATAAACCCAAAAAATCAATTATACCTCAACTTGTGCATAGTAAGAGATTCTACAGATGGGGACGGAGCTACTCTCAATTCTTAAAATCTCAGGTATCACCTAGGAAACTAGCATGTGGACTAAGTGAATAAATATTTAAAACCTTTTCAAAATTTTAATAGTGAATATATTCCAAATCAATAGTACATGTATGGCTAATATTTAAGCAAGAATAATATTATCAAGCCAATCAATTCACAAAAAGGAATATATCATCGCACAAACCAAATAATAGCAATGTCACTCATATTTTTCCAAACTCAATTCCATCATTAGGGTTATAGTAAACCAAGAATATATCAACAATATAGAAGCACTTCAACTATTATAGCACGTCACATAATTAGCCACTCAATTACACAAATCATAAGAAGTCAGAGATCACATTTACCTCTAAGTACTTAACAAATAGTCATTATATCAAATGACTATGGTTACGAATCTATCATTCCATAATACCACAACACATCCACATTTCCAATTATTTTAGAATGGGGGTCAAAATGTTTTAGGAACTGTAGTAGACTCAACACGTAGTAAGTGGAATAGTAATTTGGGCACACTAGGGGCATATGTAAATGCGTCAAAAGTCTGATTGGTCATTGGGTGGTCTGGGTACAATGGCACAAATTCGACCGGTCATTAGTATTTTCTTTGACCTGTCGATGGGTCTTCTATCTATGGAACAAGGGTTTCGACTAGTCAACCTGGAGAATCCTTCACCTAAAACATAGAACTCACCCAAAATAACCCAGATTCGATTCCGATCGAATCTAAAAGCTTCCTAATGACTTACACTCAACATCCACACATTAAAATATCATGTCAAAAACTTCGAAATCAAGTTCAACTCATTAACAACATCGACTATCCAAACAAACACATTCAATGAGCTCAGATGCATCAACACATTCACGTGGATATATTTATTCAATTTGAGCATAAGAATACTAAGGATTGCAAGCAATAATATGAATCATATAAATATTTCCTAGAATGCTTGTAAATCATTTACCAATACCTCACATTTAAAACAACATTGCATTTATTTTTAAGAAATCGAAAATATTTCCTATCATATGCATGAAATCTAAACTCCCATCTTATGATGCGCGAAACTCTTAAGTGCTACTACTTTTCCCTTGTCGCTACTGCATCGTTCCCTAAACACACAATACACAAACAAGCTAAGGGAAGTAGAACCTAAAATGACCAAAAGCAACAACACAACCTTAAGTCTCGACAGCATCTAGACCAATCCAAGGGCTCCAACAAGCCTCACCTACAGCTTGAAACTACAGAACAAGGGGATTAACACCATCCTCATTCAAATTCACCAAGGCTCACTAAGCACCAAGCTATAAAACCCATTTTTTTGGGCCTTTAAGCCCATCTAAGTATTGTTGATTTTGGGTGGGTCATAACCCACAGGCTAGAATCATTTTTTAATACATGATAAGGTTTGGATGTTTTAAAATGTTTACTAGGCTTAGTAAGTCAATTTTTTTTGATTTGGGCTTTGTGAGACCTTGATCCTTTGTCCTAGAAGTCTAGGTACCAGTAAAGCTGAAATGACCATTTTACCCCTGAAGAAATTGATATGTGGTAGCCATAAATGGTATTGAAGGTTGAGTCCTTGATTTCATTTCTTCCTTGTTTCATGTCTATCATAAATGGTACATTATCTATTCTTAAGAGATAATTCCAGAATTAAATCTTAAACATTATCTCCTTATATCTAGCCTTAAAAATAGAAAAATTAATTCCACTAAGCCCTATAAATATAACAACTGGCCATACACATATTCTCACAACAAAAACACACAAACTTATCACATGATAAACCATCTTCCTTACCCTTGATGCTGAAAAGTTTCCCTACACTGACCATAGCCGAAATCTTTCATCATTCATTCGATTTCTGCAAATAATAGCTTATTGGAAACCTCTTTTTATCCTTCATGTTGCTATCTTGGTTTCATCATCAGAAGGTTAGTTCTTCTCTATATTTATTGCTATCACAATTTTCAAGATGTTAGTGCCGAAATTTCTTGATTCTTTCTTCAATTGGTTTTAGTTTTTGTTCCTCTTTTTCGTATGATTTTTTGGCACCTATTCTTGTTATAATATCATGAATTCATCCTTTGTATCCTCTATATATTTGAAATCGGCATACCCTACTCTTTTGCTTTATTGTTGCCAAAATTTGTTAATTGACTTGTCTGTTGGTTTTTTATCTTATTCCTTTTAATCATGTGTAATTGAAACCTAATCCTTCCTTGTTATCATGAAATTGCAACCTATAACTTACTTGTGCATGAAATCGCATATTGCCCTTATACCCTAACTTAGTGCCGAAATTTTCATGGTGAATTGGGTTGGGAAATTAGGTTGATTCTTGCTGTGTTCTTGGCTACCACATCACACATCCAAGGGGGTGGTTCCAACAGCTTCTGATCACCGGTTTTTGATAGGTTTGGTGAGTGGAATTTGTAAGAAACTAGGATATTTTTTTAGTTATTGTATATGCATGCTTAGTGTGGTTTTGTCTTTGCCTTATGATTGTATAGGTGGTTTTGGTTCCATTGATAAAGGAAAAGGATTAGCTACTTGTTCAAAGACATGAGAGGTAGGATCTATACCTCATCGGTTTCTCAGAGATCGTTTGATTGATGTTTTGGTTCATGTCCTTTTATATGCGCATGCTTGAATTTGTTGTGCATGGTTGTGGATTGGTTTAAGAATCCCCTAGGCAATTTCAAATCCTTAAGATAGGATGTGTGTCCCTCTTTCGGCTGTGTTATGTGCTATAACATATTGATTGTGCTGTGATATGATTGAGGATGCTCTGTTGTGGTGTTATGCCTTGTACTTTCTTGCATGTGCTTGTACATGATTGTATGTTAGGATCCTATTCCGGTGGCCATTCGAGATAAGCACTGATGCTTCTAGGAAGAGGAGAGGTAATTATTGGTATAAGAGTTTCATGGGTGGCAATCCCCAGCAAGAGCTCACTGGATGCCTAGTCTTTGTGTGGCTAGATGCCTTCTCCTTGTGTTGCAAGATGCCCTTAACCTTGTGTGGTTTGGATGCCCTTGTCCTCGTGTGGCTTGGATGCCTAATCCTTGTGTGGCTTGGATGCCTTGTCCTTATGTGGCAAGATATCCATATCCTTGTGTGGTTTGGATGCCCTTATCCTTATATGGCTTAGATACCTTGTCCGTGTGTGGTAAGGTGGATAAACTTGCTGACTAGATTGTTTGCTAACCATTTACCCTTTGTGCAGCTGAGCCCTCTACAACACAGGTGGAAGGGGATAGCCTTTCAATTGTTCAGATCAAATGATGAATTATCTGATTGTGTACTTCTGTTTTCAGAAGTGTTCTTAGTCCACTTGAAGCTTGTTACTTTCGGCCCTATCCCTATTATGATTGTTCGATACCCTTTTAGTAGTATAGGCGAATCTGAAAATGATTGGGAGATGTTTGTTTAGATTTTTTTTCAGATCTTATGATGTTACGACCCTATTGAGATTCTTGTAATCTCACCCTGTTGTTGTTCCCATTTTTCATGCTTAGGTATTTCTTCTATATGAGACCCCAATTTTTGTGTCCTAGAAGTCCAGAAGCCAGTTCCGGTCAAATAACCGTTTTGCCTATGAGGAAATGGATGTGTGATAGCCGAAAATGTTATTGAAGGTTTAGTGTTTATTTCTACTTGATTTCATTTCCTTACTAGTTCAATATTACCTTAGATGATAATTTTTTAAAATTAAGGGATAATTTCAGGATTTAATTCTAAGGATTATCTTCCTTTACCTAGTCGTTAAAGTAAGAAAAATTAATCCTATTACACCTTAGAAAAGAAGTAGCCGGCCACACTTGTCCAAACACACTAAAAACACACAAAATTATCAAGCGATCAAACCCTCCACCCTTCCCTTTGCTGCCAAAATTTCCTAGCCTTCACCATAGCCAAATTCTTTCATCCTTTGTTAGATTTCTGCGAATAATAGCTTGTTAGAAAGATCTTTTCATTCTCCATCTAGATATCTTTTTTTGATTATTAGAAGGTCAGTTCTTCCCTATCAAAACCCTTATCACAATTTTCTGGAAGTTTTTGCCGAAATTGTGTGATTCTTCCTTCAATTGGTTAATGTTAATGTTCGTTTTGTTAGTATGATTGTTTGACATCCATTCATATTGTAATATCATGAATTCATCCTTCAAATGTTCCATATGCATGAAATCGACATACCCTATACCTTTGCCTATTGTTGTCGATTTTGATTAATTGACTTACCTATTAGTTTATGATCTTTTTCCTTTTAATTGTATATGTTATTAACACCTAATCCTTCCTTGTTAACATGAAATCACAACCCCTAAAGCTTGTATGCATAAAATCGTAATTGCTCTATTTCCTTATCTTAAGTGTTGAAATTTGAATGGTTAATTAGGGTGGTAATTCAGGTTGACTCTTGTTAAGTTCTTGGCTATCACATCACACATCTAAGGAGGAGGCACCTACGACATCTGGTCACTAGTTTCTGATAGGTTTGGTGAGTGGAATTGATAAGGAAATGGGATGTTTACTTGATTATCTAGTGAGCATGCTTAGTATGGTTTTGTCATTGCCTTATGATGTTATAAGTGGTTCGGATCCCTTAAATAAAGGCAAAGGAATAACTTCTTGTTCAGAGACAAGAGAGGTAGGATCTATACCTCATCGGTTTCTCCAGAGATCCTTGTTGTTTGCTTGTTATTTTCGTTGCATGTTCTTGATGGTGAGTGTATGCGCATGCCTTGTATGGTGTATGCATGAATTGCGGATTGAGATATGATTCCTTAGGCATTGTCTAACCCTTGAGATAGGTTATGTGTGACTAGTTTGAATGTGTTATGTGTATTGAACATGCTGAATGTGTTTGTTACATGATTAAGATGCCCTGTTGTGGAATTGTGCCTGTACTTACTTGTGTTTTGTACTTGTTTGTGTTCAGGATCCTTTTCCGGTGGCCATTCGGGTAAGCGTTGATGCTCCTTGGGAGAGGAGAGGTTAATCTTACTGGTGATGAGAGTCATATGGGTGGCAAACCCCAGCATGTGCACACTGGATGCCTAGTCCCTAGTGTGGCTTTCTTGTCCTTGTGTGGCAAGATGTCCTTATCCTTGTGTGGTTTGGATGCAATTATCTTTATGTAGTTTTGGATTTCCCTTGTCCTTGTGTGGCTTGGATGCCTTGTCCTTGTGTGGCAAGATGACAAGGCTTGCTGATTAGCTTGTATGCTAACCCTTTATACCCTTTGTGTAGCGAGAGCCTTGGACAACACAGGTGGAAGGGGATGGCCTTTTAATTGTTGAGATTGAGTGATAATTTTTCTCCTTGTGTAAATTCTGATTTTCAAAATTGTTTGTAGTCCACCCTCAGCTTTAGCTTTCAGCCCTATTTCTTTTTGGTTAGTTATTGGATGTGTTATACCCTCTAGGTTGTGTAGGCTGATATGATGTTGTTCGGGAGATGTTTGCTTAAGATTTCTGCAGATCTTATGATTTTGTAACCCTACTAAGATTCATATAATCTCACCCTGTTATTTTCACCATTTTTTTTCAGGTTTAGGTACATCCTCTGTTCATGGTACCAATGTGTGAGATCAAGGCTACACGATGGGCGATATCGCATCATATTGGAATATTGGCATCACATTCGCATCATACTTTCGCATATAACATGAAGTTCAATTGGACTACTTTCTGGATTTTTGAATGCCTCCTATGTTTGCTTGTTACTGAAATTTACTGGGGTATACTTGCTAGATTTTGAGATCTTTATGGAACTTGTGTATTGTGGTACCTTTGTTGAATTATAAAGACTTCTACTGATATTTTTAATCACTCTGTTTATTGTCAAAATGTATGTCCATTAGCATGCTCCAACCTTTAAAAGTTTAAGTAATAAATCAAATTGAAATCAATTCTAAAGGGGGGATAAGCCTTGTGAGATTCAAATAGTTCCTATGATGGGTTATTTGGGTTTCACGGCGGTAAGGGTCCTAGTAGAGCAAAGTCGGGTCCTTACATTCTGTCAGTGGTACTGAGGTGTGAGATCAAGGCTGCACGGCGGGGCGATAATGCATCACATTCACATACATCCATCCTTGCTGATTGCTTGTGCATATAACCCTAAATATGCCATTTTATTGGATTGCTTTCTGGTTCTTTAGATCCCTCTTATGTTTGTTTATTTCCGAAATATATTTGAGGGTTACCTACTGGATTTTTAGAATCCTTTGGGAGTTGTGTGTTATTGTTCCTTTGGTTAATTCTGAAGACTTTCGTTGGTGTTTTATTCATTTCATATGTTACCAGAATGTTTGTCTATTATTATCATGCTCCAACCATTAAAAAACATAAAAAAAAAAAATCTAAGAAAACGTATTTAGGATGATTAGAGCCTTCTGGGATTCAGATAGGTCTTTGATAGGGCTTGTTTGGGTCCTTACAGGCCTAGAATTCCTTCTCAATGCCCATAAACATTTAGTTGTTTTTTCAATATTCTTATCCCCTTCTGATGAGTCACTTGGACTCACATATATCATTTCATGGTTTTGACTCCATAAAAAGAAAATTGGTATGTGTTTTCTTGAAATTCAGTAATCGAGGGTATTTTTTTTTTCACCTAGTACCTGTCATGTTTTGTTATGTGATCCATTCAACATGTATATCCCTTGATTCTATCATTTTGGGCCTCGTAAAGGTATAATTAATTTAATATATTTTTATTAAGGATTAATTTTATTTTTGAGGATTTATTATAAATATTGAGATGCTATTAAGGGCCTCAGGTTGTGTCATTTTGTAAGGAATGACGCTATTTTCCCAAAGTAAAAAACGACAACATTGCAATAGTAGATTTTTTATCCTTATCATCTTTCCTATGGACCACTGCCTATGGGTAATTATCCCGATTTGAAATCTGAAATTTGGGGTATTGTGCTTCAGTTGGTTTCGAGCCTTATTTTTCCTTCCATGAGTTTCATTTCAATTTTGAGAACCTTTCCCTATCAATCTCATCAATTTTTATATTGAATGGAGTTAGTTCTTGGGTAAGATTTCTCTCTAGAAATCCGGGTGTTCTATCTCTTATTTTACCTCGATTTAGTGGGTGAAATCTTATAGTTTTTGTGGGGTTAGGTTCGTAATAACTTGGGCTTCGATTTGGTGTATGTTTTGTTGAGCATGTGGGATGTTGAGTTTTTTGGGGTCTCAGCAGATTTTGCTGGCTAGAGATTGAAAATAACCTAGTCGAATGATGGGTCATCTATTATAGCCTGCATGTGGTGACAGGTTGTTCATGAATGCAAACGACGAGTCACCTTCTTGCAAAGGTGACAGGTTGTTCATTAGGCAGGACCTGTGTGAGGACCTGCTTCTGGTAAATGGGACCCTCACAACCGTGTAGTCCCGATTGACCCAACACGTGGATCAATCGAAACCACACAAGGCTCATATTAACTTTTCAAAACCAAAAATCCTGAAAATGCATATAAATTTGAAAACTTTCTTTCTAAAGGAGCATGACATGTCACAATGTACACCCGACACAAATAAACAATGGAGTACGCAAACAAAAAAAATCGAAAGATTTTAAATCATACACAACAAGCCACACGACCCTAAACATGCAACACAAGAGTCCATACTCACAAGTCTCATATGGATCTAAACAAAAATTACTATGGCATGCATCTTATAACATAACGACAATACGGATCATCCATGCATAATCAGTGTTAAATCGGGAAATCAAGCCCACAACGGGTCTACAACAACCATCGAAATACAAAACAAGCATGTATATCGTCAATTATGAAATTATAAAAAATATAAATATGCCGAGTTTCCAAGATGTGCAAGTGTAATAATCCAACCCTAAAACAAACATTGGGAATACTTAACCTCAAGGAAGATCGGCTACGATGTATGAACTAGCCCTGGAAAGATCAACAAGCAGGGGTGAGATCAAAGACCTTAGTGAGAGTTACAATGTCATAAGCACATTAGGTGAAATAGAGGCATACAAAAAATAAAGTATAAAACAGTTACATTTAAATATCGATTTCACCCATGTGTACTAAACATGCACTCAAGTGTTTCATAGGCAAGTATGCACACTGCATGATTTGTAAAACAATATGTAGTAAATACCAGCCCAATAGATTTCATAAACTCATAACACATCACATCATCACACGAGCTACTATGTCCCAAAATCTATCGGGGTGGATTACAAAGCAGTTTTCGAATCCCTCGTGCTAAGGGAAACAAAAATCCCACTGGTAGTTGATTTTTTCGTTACAAAATATATACAATTCCCCTATTACCAATGTTATCTGCAACTGAGTGAAACAACACACAATCTCTCTCTCTATCTATATATATATATATACATACTGCTAGGTCACAACCCATATTAGGAACACACACATAGTTCATCCATACAATACTCATCGGTAAGCAATGTTCCCCTCATCCTAGGATTCTATGTACTTACTATGTTTGGTTAAACAAATACTGTCAATTCCAAGTTGTTCCTATAAACACACATATATAGTTTTTACTTGAAATCCAATAATGCATGTAATACAAACCATCACTCTAAAGGGAACTCAATATGGTTGGTTGGGGTATGATTAGTGTTCGATTGGTGTGGAATAGGTTTAAGGTAGGTTTGGGGTCTCAAAATGATCTACATGGGTTGTGGGAAGGGTACAGGGGTTATCAGAATGGGTACTGAGGTGTGTAGAATCGAAAAAGGGGGAGGGGATAGAGGTGTACATGGCCTTGTACTTTACTGGGACAGGCCGTGTATAAGTACACGCCCTGGGTACACAGACATGTACCCTGCCTATGAAGGCCATGTACTTGCACATGGCCTGGGTACACGGCCATGTACCTTCCCACTCAGGCTGTGTACTATTCTGTCTAGAATAGTACACGGGCTCTAAGACTGGTACATAGGCGTGTACCCTTTCCAGACAGGGTACGCACCCCAAAAAGGTCTCAGAATGCTCCCGAAACTCACTGGAACTCTCAACAAACCTTACCTTGGTTTCTTGGAAAAGAAAAATATCTCACAAGACTCCAAACAATCAAATAATAGGGCTCAACATGAACAACACATAGATATAACATGAATCAACCGAACGGTTTTCCAACAACGGGTCACATGCCCAATTATCATGCATACACACACATCCAACATGCTTAGAAGTTAAATCACATAGTTCATGAATTCAAAACATAGCAAGCAAGTTCATGTAGCTAACATGCTCGTCAAACACATCATACGTATAGCCTCTATTCAAAATCATGTAATTTCCGTATTTTAAATCAAAAACACAAAATAATTTCGCATATGCAAATGAAACATAAACTCCCACCTCTTATCGCGCAGAAAACTCAGTGGCAATACCTTTTTCCTTAATGACTGCTCTAGCACTACCTAAACATACAAACTGAACAAAGCGCACATAAGCATCAAAACCGGAAAAAATGAACTAAACTACTCGAAAATGAAAAACAAACCCTAGAGACCTCAAAATCCAACCAACGGGTGAAATGCCCAAACCTCGCACAAGCTACTCATGGCTTTGAATCGACACCCAAGCTCACCTGATCACCTTATTGGGTTTCTCAAACCACAAACATACTCCACAACACATAAATCAACTGACTCAAGCATTGGAAACACTCAGAATCAACAATTCAATAAAAAACTCAAAATGCCCAAAATTATCGAAAATGTCACTAAACACAAAAATGCATACCCACGGATCGGGGGGCATTTTTGAAAGATCAAAACCATCAAACCAACTTAGAAACATCGACAGCAAACTATCGGAACCAAAAATCCACAATAGAAACGGAAATTTAGAGCACTTACCACAAAATCCTCAAAAAGTTTCCTAAAGCGATGAACAATCAGAGTACGGCTCCTCGATCGGTAACTAGTAGTGAAAATCAGTCGGGGTATGTTAGGAAAGTGTTTAGGGGCAATGCCTGGTGGTTTTCATTCGAAGAAAATCGATGGAGTTTGAACGGTGCTATCAGAAAGGAAATGGGAGAGAGAAAGAGGAGAGAAGGGGGGAGAGAATAGGCTACTGTTGCTAATTCTAACACTTAGAAGATTTAAATTTCGGGTCGGGCTAGGTATTTATATCCCGATCCCAAAATTTCCAAAAATACCCGATCGAATTATTTTAAAATCCCAATATACCCCGAGTGGGAAAAAACGAGTTTTAAAACAAATTAATATAAGAAATGGGCTAAAATAATTAATTGGGCTCAAATATGGGTAATTAGGCCTGGAAAATAACTAACGGGTCCAAAATAGGTTTTTTGGCTCAAAGGCCTCAATCACTCAAAACGGACCCAGAATCGGCCAATAACGATTTTCACTAACTCAAACCTCGACACTTAACCTAGAATACTCGCAAAGACGCCTAGACGCACACCTAGGCTTTCTATGACTATGACCACAATAAGGGTCACTCTCGGATCAACAGTCAACTCACTTGTCAAACTAATCAACCTGGGTCAAACTTGTCAAAATCAGACACTCTCACTGAATTGTCTCGCTAACTAGGCACTCGGAGGGACAAGGTCTCACAATCAGGCTTGGTCTGAGCTTGAGACTCGAATGACATATGGCATGCTCTTATAGTGCCATATGTCTAGTTTTGATGGTTCATGTAGAGACGTGGCATGCACCTGGTGATGCCAAGTGTCGCATTCTTGTTGGATTTGATTATTAATTGAATAAAAATTGATTAAATAGTATTTAGATGGGTATTTAATTTAGTAAAAAATTAAGAAAAAATCTGTAAAAGTTTTAGTAATTACTATATTTAATTCGGAGTCTACTGATACTAAATTTATTTAAAGTAGATGTAATTGGATGGGTTAAATAAATAGAAGAAGATTCCAAAAAATAAAAAAAATAAAGAAAATATTCAGATTTGTCCTGGAATTGTTCTAAGATTATTATACATCGGGTAAAGGGTTTAGAAGCCTTATTTTATATTATTATGATGTTATAATATGATTTATTGAGAATATTAGACTGTGATTTTATGTGTAGGTGGATACTTATGGTAATAGTACCTGGGGGTCAATATGAGTTAATATTGACGGATTTGTGGACTATCGAACTATGAGTTGATGGGTTTTTTCTTGTATGTTTAATCTACTGACTTAATTATATTAAATAAAATTTATAAATAAATTCTAAAATATTTTATTGAAATTATGTTGTTATTTCATGTGATTATTGAAGTGAATACTATGCATTAGGGTGCATTTAGGCTATGAGGTGTGTAGTATAATGAAACAACATAAGGTAACTTATGCAATCCTTGAGAGCTCTCCAAGCCTAGTAACATGGCATGGATTTATTACATAAATTTATTTGAGAGCCAATATTTATTTAAATAATTATATAGGCTATAATGAGATAAAATTTTAATTAAAATGATTATTATAGTATTAATTTTGGGTTTTAAATACGTTATTTTGTATAGGTTATTATTATGTATAGAGACCCAAGTGACGAATTTTATCTTTATAATAGGATGAGATGACAAAGTTCTCTATATAAAGGGTTGTGGTCTCCATCGGAACATTCGTTTTTTTGTATTCCCATCACAAAAAGAACAAAAAGAAAACTTTTCTGCACACCTTTGACTTGGAAGATCCATAACCAGTTAGGAATGCATCAAGACTCAA
Organism: Passiflora organensis; assembly: GCA_019739055.1. NCBI lineage: Eukaryota > Viridiplantae > Streptophyta > Magnoliopsida > Malpighiales > Passifloraceae > Passiflora > Passiflora organensis. The sequence goes on along the minus strand of JAEPBF010000187.1, from coordinate 6,781,601 downwards.
GACTTATGGAATTTGGTACACACATGCTTCCACTTCTAGTTATTATTGTTTTGGTTATTCTAATCTTCACATATGTATCTCTTACATTATATTCCTATAAATTCTAACAAGAGATAACAGAGCTTTCTATATGAAATTAGAATCCAATTTTCTTTTTATTATTATTTTATTAAAATCATGCTTGATATATATAATCATGGTTTTAGAATTTGGATCTCTTTTCATAGTTTTGTCTTTTATCAAGTATTTGAATTCCCTTGCAATAGGATTATGTTACATTCTTTTTATAATTCCTCTCTGTGTACGGATTTATTGTTTGTTTTGTTGTAGTTAATAAAATTTGAAATGTTATATGCGTATAATTTGCTTTTGGAGCCTATTAATGTTGTTAATGATATTTTATTTTTTCATAACATTAAAAATATTTTCTTCTCCAGTCATTCCTAACAATGAATCAATACGGAAACAAAATCTTAAATAATCTTATGTTTAGCTTTTAGTTTTTTAAAATTGCTAAAAATCATGTCTTTTGTTTTGTGGGAATCGTGATTTTTTGTTAATATTTCAAAACTTGAAATTGTTATGGATATGATAAATATCTATTGAATATATCAAGAGATATATCCTTTCGTAGCCAACAATCACTATCCTTCTCACATAACAGATACAACCTTGTATTTGAAAGGATATGTTCTTTCTCAAATAGATATACATAATACCTCTTCACGTTTATAAATATAGACATTCTGTAATGTATTTATCCTCTGCACCATAAAGATTGTTCCATATAAAAAAAATTTACAAACAAAGGCTCTCGAAGAAAATCAAATGAGAGAAAGTGAAGATCTCTTATATAAAATCAAGCTATCTTCGTGTGATTCAAGAAAAAAAAATAAGTTTTTTAATTATTTATTCATTTATATATTTATTATAACTATACTTTTTTAGTTATTTTTATTTATTATGGCTATGAATTTTATTTTATTTAACTTGATGTTGGTACATAATATTATATTATCTTTCTTTAACTATTTGTTCTTTAATAAAAAAATCTTGAAAAAAAAAATAATTAAAAAATAATAATAATAATAATAATAATAAAATATGATATTAAAATATTAAGGTATATATGTTTGATGTTAATAACATTATAGTTATGTTCTTTGTGGTAGGAAATGACTGTCTATAATACATGGTCCTTTAATTGCTCAACTTAGGACACTATGAAATTATCACAATTATATTTGTGTCTTAATTACTCAATTTATTACATGAAAATTTTATTTGATATGTGATAATTTTGATTTATTTGTTTATTTAAGCAATATAATTGCTCTTATAGAAGATATTCCCATGTGAGGATCTTATATATTATGGTTCTAAAGTAATTTTATTTTATATGATATTATCTTATAATTTCAATTATTATGATCCATCCTTTGTAATGGATGAGACATTATTATAGTCGTATATACGACCATATCTCATCAATGATTATGGATATGGATAAAATGTTAAACCTTCAAAAAGATTACAAACAATAAGATAATATGAATATTAAAAAATGGCATCACCGGTGGGACCATCCCGGTTGGAAATTGATATGTGATATATACATCGATAAGCTATATCGATGCTGATTGAAAAACTATAAGTTGTTTCATAATACATAAACTTTCGAATGTTGTTGTGCAAATGCATATTAAGCACAAGATCTCTCTTTTCTCAATTTGATATCAAATCAGGATGAAGATGTGAACTATATATATTTGATTTTGATGATATATCAACCAAAATATTTATATATATAAATATAGTTACAACGCAAGTGGCGTTTATCAAAACAACTTGTGACAAAAAAGATTGTTAGCCAGTGTGTGCATCCTGATAATTCAATACAAATAATGTGGATATATATTGTGAGTATATCTATATTATAGACCTTTGTGAGATATCATATGCTTAATATAATGCATTTGTCATACAACAAGTTTATTCACATCATGCTAATATACAATCATTCATATCCCCTCATAAATTGGTTTGTGATCAGGAACCAAGTAAAATCATCTATGAAATTTATATGTGCGAAAGATAATATTATTATTCACTATACCGCACAAAGATGGGATCATCAAAGAAATATATTGTAAGAGACAATATTATGTATGAATTTGGTACATGTTCGGAATATAAATTACCAATCGGTTTCAAAGATATTAAATTCTCATAAAAAGAGAAAATATTTATGATGGTTTGAAAGAGAATAAACTTGAAATATTCCATTGACATTATTAATTTTTGAAATAGATTCAGAAAAATGAAAAGATCTCGATAAATTAGGTCAATGTGAAAAAAAATAGAATCAAGATAAAATATCGATAATATGTTTATATATAATTTAGAGCTATATATTATGAGGATCTTGATTAAACTATATGGAGGACTATAAACTATATATAACTGATCAATTTAGAAAGACGTTTTTGATTAATTTGTAACATGAGTATTATTAAGCTTGTGGTCCATATACTAATTTATGTGAAAATGGTGATATATAAATTGATAATTGTGCGAAAACGAGATAAATTATATTATAATAAAAATGGTTTATCATACAAATTTTCACACAAATGATTATTCTGAAGAAAAATATCTCATTATAATGATGGATGAATGATGTTGCAATATATGATAAATCTGACAGTGAATAGATATTTTAAATACGTCTTATATATGAAAATCCAAGATAGATATATATTGCAAAAGATAATGATTGAATTTCCCAGGAAGTTATATTATATCAAGCTAAATGAAACTTATATTTATAAAAGCAATCATGATGTATGTATTTTTATAAAAGGACCCGGATCTAAATTTGGTATGGTTGCTAATCATCATAAAAAGATGAAATTAATGAAACTCTTGTTGAGTAATCAAAAGCCATGGATTATATAAAGACTATTTTATTTGAGTCTTTGTAAATCAATATTCGATAAAAGTGCTATGAAAATTTAAGGATAAAGTCTATCTATCAAAATTATCCTACTGTGATATCATATATAAATCTCGATAAAAAATAGAATCGAGATTTATGTCAAAATGGTTATATATATGTGACTATATTATGTATCGAATGATAATAATATCTGAGATGTTAGTCGATTTCAAAAGGATGATATCATCAAGGGGAGTAAAAGGTATACATTGCACTCTTTTTTCCTTCATCAAGATTTTTTCCCGCTGGGTTTTCTTGATAAGATTTTTAACGAGGCAATACTTTAATTGTATACTTATATATATCCGAGAAAATGTTATTTAAAAGATTAGATATGATAACTGAATCAGAAGAATATGAACTGTACTCTTTTTTTCTTAACCAAGTTTTTTCCCCATTGGGTTTTCTTGGTAAGGTTTTTAATGAGGCAGTATTCTAATAATATATTCTTAAGTTAAAAATGATGTACTCTTTTTCCTTAGCTAGAAATTTTTCCCATTAGGTTTTTCCTAGTAAGGTTTTAACGAGACTATTTAGTCATATAATGAATAGACTTTCAAAGGGAGAGTGTTATGAAGTTGAATATCTATTACTTTTAATTCAATGGGTATTCAAGGAGGAGTGTTATGGATATGATGAATATCCATTGAATATATCAAAAGATGCATCCTTTCGTAGCCAACAATCACTGTCCTTCGCACTCTAGTAGATAGGCATAATACGTCTTCACGTTTATAAATATAGACTTTCTGTTATGCATTTATCCTACAATATCTAGTAAGATCTCTTTTTATTCTCTCCTCATATCTTATATATATTTATCTTCTTCTTTATTCACAACAGAAATCTTGATATAGAGAGTTGTTTTTTTAAAAGGGTTATTTTTATTTATTTAATTTTTATTCTGGAGAGATATGTCTCCTAGTTTTAAAAGGTTGCGTTTCATAGTTTTAAAAGGTTGCGTATAGTTTTAAAAGATTATTTTTTTAACGTTGCGTCTTTTAAAGGCTGCATTTTTTTTTATTTAATAAAAAATTATTTGCGTTTTTCATAGACGCTGATTTTTTTAAAAAAAATTCAGCCATGTTTACTAAAAAATTTATCCCAACATGAGTTTTTGCCGTAAAAATTATATATACATATATTTTTAACTAAAAATATAATTTTTATGAATTAATTTTATATAAATATTGGTCAACCAAAAATAAGACCAAATTATATATAGTTATGGTAACGAGGTAAAAATAAAATGATTAAAATTTTGCTATAATATCAAGTACTTTAATTTATTAATTGAATCAATATCTTATCAAAGTAGATTCTCTTGTGTAGATTAATTAATGTGAAATAATAAGATGATTGTAAATTCGTGATTTTTATACGGATATTTATCGGTCCAAAAGAAGAAGGTTTTGGCCAATTATATAGACACTGTAATAAATATACGATAATTATTAGGTAGCCTGGAAGTTTCTCAACTGAGGGCAACAACAACTTTTCAAATACAGCATCAATAGACGGAAAGGTGAAATTTTGTGCATCTGATGGATCAAAGCTGCATGATACGAAGATGACGGACTCCCCGATGTCTTAGAGGGAGAGATTGATAGGGCAACAAAAGCCACCTATGAACTATGCTGACGTGTATGATGATGATATTATAGAGTCAAAAGATGAAACGGGTCCTTTCATTTCTTTGACTGACAAAGACCATGCGCAACTCAGACAATCATGGAATTTTTCAGTGGTGGTAAAGCTCCTAGGACGGAACGTTGGATAAACTCTTATGGTCTCCAAACTGAAAAGTCTGTGGAAACTATCTTCAGAACCAAGGATTTTGGACATGAAGAATGGTTATTTTTTTATTAAATTTACTATTGTGGAGGAGATGAACACTATCCTAATGGGGGATCCTTAGGTTAGGACATTACCTAATTGTTCAGCATTGGTTTCAAGGTTTTCGAGCAACATCGGCTACGGAATCCATTGTAGTAGCATGGATAAGAGTTCTTGACTTAATCTCCTTCAAAGTTATAATTTTGGGTACAAAGCTAGACAATTCCGGTAATTCAACTTCATACTCGACTACCATTTTGGTGTCTTGTCTAAGCATATAAAATTCTCTCCTCTTTTGTTCTCAATGGAAACTAGAGTAATATTGTTCATGAAACTCATGCAAAAAATCCGCCCAAGTATTGTCCACTGCATACCTAGCTCGAGCTATTCTCCACCATACCTCAGCATCACCCTCGAGCAGTGTAGAGGCTACCCTCAACCTATCGGCCTTAATTAATCCCATATCAGAAAGAGTCTCAGATACCCTATCAATCCATCTCTTAGCTTGAGTTGAATCAATAAACTTACTTAAAAAGTTAGTACATCCTAATTTTCTGGCTTGTTTTATCATTTGAAACAACTCTCAAGCTATAATCAATTCTTGCTCAGCCTAGGGTGGGGTACTACATTTCCTCTTCTTTGATATTTCGCCAACATTTGTAACATAGCCTACCAAACTTTGCAGATGGCATCTCGATTGGTCCTTGTTCAGATTGAGATACCTATGTTTCGAGTTCTGGTGCTACTAGTGGCATATTTGGTTATACTAACCTAGAGGCTATGGGTGTTCCTCTTCTAGCCTTGCCTCTACCTCTCCTAGCACCTTGACTTCTAGTAGTTACCATTTTCACTACAAAAACACTAATTTTCAGTCTGTATAACATAAGGCTTCCCCAGCAGATCCTCTCTTTTTTTATCCTTGTAACATATCACATCTTTTTAGAATCATATACACTATGGACTTAGTGTCGTATGTTCACAGAATGTGTATGCATCTCAGACTTGCAAGAGGACTTGAAAGGAAATTCAAGAATTCAATATGCAATATGCATTTAACATGTTTTCTTAAAACCATGCTCCTTTACCACATCAGTTGTCACGCCTCAGAATCCACAAGGACATAGCAACCGTTGTATAGCTACTATACAAGCTTAGATGGCCATCCTAAGAATATACAATAGCTATATAAGGCCAGAATGAAACTTAATTAAGTTTTATTTCATATTTTAAATGCATGAGGTATCTCGGAAAGCAATCCCAAAACTAAGAAAATATGCTAGAACAAATTGACATGCGAAAATTTTACGGAATTTACATCATGCAAAGTTTTGAATTACAATACTCGATTGACTACGCAATAATATAAAGAATCCCATTTTACAACACATACGCACACGAAATGTCATACGTGACTAGTCCGCAAGTGGACCCGAATCCTCGATCATACCTTGTAATTTGTACACACTCGGAGAGCCTGTAATTTGGGACAAAAGCCAATCTTTCTTCTCAAAACTTGGGAAACCTATCAAACACTAGCATGGTAACTAGGTGAGTGGCCATTTTTCTTACAAAATCTTTTAAACTTTAACAAGATTATATATTACTTTAATAATATTTAGCAAACACAGAACCAAAGTCATGGCTATGGACCATTCAAATCCATTCAAAGCAATGCATCGCGGCAAATCAAGGCAAAGCAATGCCACATGAATCTCAGATAAATAGAGATCTTATAGATCTTAGCATACATTCAGTAGCCATTCTAATAAATAGCTAGTATAACTAAACCACTATTGCAGATTAGTATTATAATCACTCCCTTTTTATTAGAGTTTATACTCACATATAGTGATTTATGAACGTGTAGTAATATCTACACGTAGTAATCTAGAAACACAAAGTAATTTGAGTTAACATATAGTAATATGATTTGTTAGGGTAACTAACCCCAAAATTCACTCATATCTCTATATTCCTCAGAGGTTAGGGTATCGATAACTGATTCATCTCATAGCTCTTATTCCTTTCATTATACTAGGGTTAGCATAATGTTAACTACCCATCTCATATCATTCATTTTGTTAAGGTTAGTATATCGTTGACTAACCATCCCTTAATCTTTATTTCTTACTATCATAATTTCGTTTAATTTACCTTGAGTTATCACTTATTTTCTTCATATATCCTTGATTTGCTCTTACTTTCGCACCCTTTTCTTTGTAAATATCAATTGACAATTTCTCAATTAATCATCATTAGTTCTTTGATAAGTTCTTAGTAGGATTTTTTTGGATTTCCTAGATTGGGTCGACCCTCTAATTTTTTTTTTCTTATTATTTTGGATTTTGGTTTTCTTATATGGTAGTGCTTTATTTTTTGTACAGTCAGTATCCTTTCATATAACTAGTCAGTCATATGTAATACTGTTAGAATATTTTTTTGTAATCAGCAGGGTTATGGTCTTTTATCAGTAGGATTTAAATCCTTTAATATTCTTGATATATTCTTATTTTAATTATTATTTTAGTTACTCAAGTGTTATGCTTTCCCAACACGATATTCAATACTCTTCTCGTATGACCTTGAAGCCATATGTGGTATTTTTGAGTTACTCTCAAAATTTCCACTAAGCAATGCAACTCTGTCGTTCCCCATATCTCAGTTATCTCAAGCACAGTCGCAATATTTAAACATGACTTAGAAAATAACCACAGAATTATGTTTTATTTCAATTAAATGCTTGTAATCGAGATTTGCCATGATTGAAGAAATTTCTCATCAATCATGCGTTTATGCATGCAAGTAACTCATAGATATCACACATCACATGGAATCAATCTCGATTCATTTAAAACGATGGGAAGTAATTTAAAACCATCCACTCAGAGTTTTGTAGTCCCGATTATCTTTCTTGATTTAATCCGTATCCACTATGGATTCCTGATCTTTTTACTGCACACCCACACATATAACTGCAGTCCGATATTTAATATCATCATACAAATCTTAATAACCACATAATACAAATTTCTAGATCCTCAAACTTTCCCTGGAAGTTCCACGATCTCCCTCAGATTCAATCCAGATACTTTTTGTATTTTTCCAATTACTAGAAACTTCGACTAAGTTTTATATCTATCAAAACATATCAAAATCATCCAAATTTTATATCTTTATATCCCTCATATTTTTCTCTATTTTCTAGAAATTTTTCATATTTTTTTTCAATTAATTTTTATTTTTCTTGATTTTAAATTATTTTCTGCCATTTTTCTAAAATTCTGGTCAAAATTAGCCAAGTCAACATGACACGTATCACTCAGCGACATAAACACCTGTTAACTAGTTTTGACCTGGATTTGACCCAATACTGAATCTAAACCATCCAACCAAATGACCTGCCACTTGTACCACTAGTAGACGATAGGTTATTCACCATTCCTTATGAATGACATGTCACACCGAAGACTGTAGACAATGTGCTTCTACCTTTGGTTCGTGCGAACCAGAGGGTTCCCAACTATGGCGATCCACCTTTAATCCCCACAAATCAGCCCCCCACCTTTACTAAAACCTTCATTGCATCGTTTCAAACCTTTTTACCTATAAGTTGAACCATCTAACCTCCATTATTTCAAGTTACAAAAATCTAAACACTCAAAGCACAAAATGGTGATACTCACTAGAAAAAGAAAGGAAATTGATTGGGTATAAGTGCTCAGAACCGGTTTGTCGGCAGGAAGAAAATGATCCACCAGACAAGAAAAGCAAGTTCTGAACCCAACAGTGGTATGATTCCATTTCATGTTTTGATGAAACGGTGTCGTTTGAGTTTGAAATGACTCACCTCAGCCTACAGGCCGAGGTTGGGTAAAACGGTAGGCCTCGCTACCGTTTTGACCAACTTTGGTCAAAACTCATGCATGTTGACCCCTTTTTTATATTTTTTATATTTTTTATATTTTATTATAATATAAAAATAATAATAATATAATTATTATTTTCTTTAAATAACAGAATTACTGTATAATTTATTATAAATTACATAGTTATCAGAAAAATATCCCGAAAAATTCCATAGACTCCTTATGAGTAGTAGAGTCTACTTATGCTCAAAAATTTTATTTTTCTCATACATATTATTTAATAAAGATTATAATATCAAATGATATTTCTTAGAAAAGTACCAATAATTGGAATTATCCTTTCAAAAATACTTCAAAAATTTATAAACATTAATATTCAATCTAGACACCTATCCATGGTCCTAAACCACCAAAATTATTCTTTTATCTCATCCTTTTATTTTCATATCCTATTCATACATACTATTATGTATATAATTTCAAAATTATCACATGATTATTCTTACAGAAAAAAATTTAATGATTCATTTTCATTCGTTATAGTGTAAATTATTTCCCTATGAATCTTAGGAGATAGACTCAAGAGTCTTAGTTATCAGGAAACTCAGATTACAAGGTTGACAGATATTGGGGTTTGAAAAGACAAAATTATCCCCAGATACCGAGTTCCAAGAGATACACCGTCCAAGACTCTTTCGGAGGTGTCAGGTGCCAAGAAACACACTTGTGAGTCCAAATGACTTGACAGGAGGGAATATGAATACGATATCTAAATCGGTTACTTTCGAGCCACATGCTTATGTCATAGCCTGAGGATACCTAAGTTCGGTCTTTGCCGATTCCTTATCCATACTTAACGTTTCGATAGTATCTATACCTTCTCATATCCCTAGCCCCTGTGTTATGGGATCACCAATTTATTGTTTATTAGGTTATTGGGATTAAGGCCCAACCCTCTAAGGTAAGAAACCTCACAATCCTCGATTGGGCTATCCGGCCCAAGCTACTAAAAAATTATCGGTTCTCATATGCTACCCACCTTATAGAAAGTTTCATCCTGGAAACTTGCTTATATCGAGATTACCGTTATCTTGAGAATTTCACGTTCACTAAATCACAATCACAATTGCAGTATTCAACTGCATTCTCTATATTTCACCATTAATTAAAATTACAATTATAGGTAACTTCGCATTATTCAACTCGTAGTTTAAAACACGATATCCAATTGCATTCCCTTTATTCTTTATAATAACCAAAATCAGCTCTTTCATCATATCCGATGACACGATTATAACCACATAACAACGCCAACCCTAGTTAAGAAACCTTAACTTAGTTTAAGGTTTTATGATCACATATATTTCAACGATATATGATCACATTGGGGTGATAGTTCCACGCCTCACTTAGTTTAAGATCCTATTTCGGGTTTTTCTCAACTATATCATTATCAATCAATATAGTATCACTACATCCCTTGTTAAAACTAAACATATAAAATTATTAATTCAAAACCACACTTGTTGTGGTCACACTTAGATAACCACTTCATCACTAATTTACATAAAAATTTATTTCAAACTTTTCTGAACTCTATAGCATCACACTTTCTCTTTGCAACTTTGTTTTTATCTTTGGTTCCATCTAATCAATTCAAAGCTTAGTCCTTCGAACTAATAACACTTCAGCTCATTGTGTTATAAATTTCATCTTAACAACCAATATCAGCGGGTTCAGCATGATAAGATAAACATCACATCGATATTAACCACAAACTAGGATGTCGCCTCTCGCTACACCTTCTTTATTCTCAATATAATCCAAATTCACTTGACTATAATATAATATGAGATAATCGATACACTTAAACCAGGTTCATTACTCGAAGTTGAGTACTAATTCATCAAAGTCTCTTAAGACTTGTTTCTATATCAATGATCTAATAGAGACTCTCATAAGAGTTTGCTCAAAATTCTTTCTCATTGAAGAATAATAATCATCATTCTCAATAAGAATTTCAAATATTGATCTATATACATCAATCTCACACTTCAGGTTATTTTTATAATTCTCATAACTCTGCTTGTTCCTCAGGCTAGTTTAGCCTCAATATAGGCTATACACACTTATAAGTTCCTTATAACTAGAATCCACAAATGGATCAACCCATCGGTTAATACTTTATCGGATGTCCTCTTCATTTACAATTCTTAATCCTCAGAGTTCAGGTGTATTTAGTTAATCAGGTAGCCAAAATTCCAAGAGCTATTAATCTCAAGCTTGTAACTTACAGAATAGGCTACATACAATAAATTTCCAAAGAAATACCCCCCAATACTATGTGTGCACTCCGTATACGATAAATCATATTGTCTATCAATTACTTAGTATAAAGATATGCACTCTGTGCACTATGCAAATTACCAAATGATCAATTTTTTTGATAATGTGCATTCTATAAGCTTTAAAATATGGAGTACACTAATAACAAAATACTTAGTACCCATTCTTTCTAATCATTCTAAACTGCTCATAGATCTTAGTAAGTTAGCATCTATGGCTCACCAAAACAACAGCCTGTAATAGGCTTCATCCTACTATCATTCATGTAATTCCAGTTATAATTAAATGAGGCAACTTATTACTTATAAGCATAATAAACTATAATCAATCCAAAATTGCTTCTTGCCTCAAAACAGAATACTCAATTTCAAGAATATTTAATATTACCTATATTTTTGATAAACTATACCTAATCCAAGTTACTATTTTTGTACTCAATCTGTTTGTACGCAATATAACTTGCAATAAGTTACATAGGCAATCTTTCTTGCTCCTCCCATAAGTTTCGATCTAAAATCAAAGTCAGTATGGTATACATATTCATAGTTTTTCCTGACTCGAAACAATTTACAACAATCAAGTTTTCAATCAGTCGACCCCTTTCAATAAAGAAACGTCCATATATGAACCAATATCTTATAGCAAAGACTAAAACTATCACTCGCCTGAGTGATAATTACAAGATAACATTGCTTGCAAAACTCAATGCATATTTATATCCACAAACGATCAAGAATATGAGTTTACATCAGGGTTCAAGTAGATCTCTAGCAAGAGATATTATAGTATAAAAGAGCATAGAAAATCCGATGAGTACCAAATATGACGCTGGATTTGCGGCAATAAGATGTCCCCCGGAATGACTATTGCTTGACCAAGAAAACCAAGCAAAAACAGGCCTGTGAAGTGTAGAACTACCCAATAATGATATGAATTATTGGATCATTGGTGTTCTCTCAAGAAAAGGAAATATGATATCTAAGAAGGGGACTCGATAACAAAGGATACTTCAAAGAAAGGAAATACACGCAGCTATCACAAGAGTTGTCACCCACATGGGTGATAATGGAATGATAGCAAAGCAATAAAGAATGCTCCACTACCACGTTAATTATCACCCCTCGAATGATAATTGCCTGGAAGCATAGCCATAAAGAATAAGAAACAACTCAGTTTTTAAGGAATAACAAACATAACATGCTACGCTACCAAGTTGATTGTCACACCCTGGAATCCAAAAATTACGCGACAATGTATACAATAAACCTACAGGCTAGAATAGAGCAATTAATAACAGAGTCAATACCTAAATATCGACTAAGTTCATATAGAGGAATTTAAAAGAGTAACACGATATTTTCTGGGTAACATCGCATAATAAACAAGCTCACTATGATCACATGTTTAGACTCGATATCTTACATAAAAAAAATTCAGAAGAAAAATATTGCTACAAATATAATACGTATATAGGTTACCTCGATCGCACTTGTTCCATCATCGTTTTCTCATATTGCCAGGGAGTGAGCTCCTAATTATAATTCCTACGTTACATGCCAATAATCTAGCAAAAGTCTGCCAGGTGAGTGAATGGGAAAAACATACATGGAACTTCACATGCAATCATAACATAAATCAAAATATGCTGGCATTTTATGTAATGACCCCAATTCCTACTAGGTTTACTCATTATTAATTTTTTTTGACTTTTAGCATGATCGTTCTACATGTTTAATAACAAATAGAGCATGATATTGGACAATCATTCTGGTATCATATGCAGTGAATAAAACAACAGTGGAAGTCTTTAAATTTAATTATTGGAATCAAAACACACAAGTCCCATAGGGATCCAAATAACCAGCAAGAAATCCTCCAATATGTTCCAAAATATAACAAGCAAAAGAGGGATCTTGAAAAACCAGAAAATTAATCCAATCTATGATCATATTGTATGCGCAAACAACCATGGAAATATGAATGCAAAGGTGATGCAACATCTCCCCACCGTGCAGCCTTGATCTCGCACACCGGTACCACGAACAGTGAATGTACCTAAGCTTGAAAAATGGTGGAAATAATAGAATGAGATTACAAGAATCTCACTAGGGTCACAACATTATAAGATCTGCAGAAACCATAAACACAGATCTCCCAAACAACATCAGATCATTCCTAGCAACTAAAAGGGATCACACAATTCAAAAATTCAGTTAAAAATGGTAGGGCCGAATCTAAGGCTAAAGGGGGACTACAAATACTTCCGAAAACTCAGAAGTACACAGGCAGGTATAACTCATCAGATTGCTCTCGGCAATGAAGAAGAAAGACCATCCCCTTCCACCTGTGTTGTCCAAGGCTTACTGCACAAAAGGTAAATGGTTAACACACAAGCTATTCAGTAAGCCTATTCATTTTTCCACACAAGGACAAGTCATCCCAAGCCACACAAGGATAGGGCTTCTGGCCACACAAGGACCAGACATCCAGCGAGCTTATGCTAGGGATTGCCACCCATACGACTCCCAAACAAGTAAGAACCTTCCCTCTCACAAGGAGCATCAACGCGTACCCCGAATGGCCACCGGAAAAGGATCCTGACACACAACATGTATCAGCACACATAAGCAAGTACAAAACACAATACCACAACAGGGTATCCTTAATAATGTCAAAACACAATCAACATGTTTAATACACACAACACATGCAAACTAGGCACTCATATCCTATCTTAAGGGATTCAGTATGGCCTAGAGGATCATATCTTGGTCCGCAATTCAAGCATTCCTACTACAACATATGCGCATACAACATTACATGTAAAGGCACCGAAATTAACAAGCAAACAACAAGGATCTCTGGAGAAACTGATGAGGCTTAGATCCTACCTCTCTTGTCTCTGAACAAGAAGTTATTCCCTTGTCTTTATTCAATAATTTTGCACTACCTATAGCATCACAAGCAAAGCCAAAACCAAACTATGTATGCATATCCAATATCAAATTAAATACCCTATTTCCTTACCAATTCCACTCACCAAACCTATTAAAAACCAGTGATCAGATGCCGTAGGTACCTCCCCCTTGGATGTGTGATGTGATAGCCAGGAACTTAACAAGAAACAACCTAAATTACTATCCCTAATTATAATACAATTTTTGGCACTAAGAATAGGGCAATAGGGCAAGTTGCGATTTCATGTTAGCAAGTTGTAGGAGTTACGATCTCATGTTAGCAAGGAAGGATTAAAGGTTTATAATATGTATAATCAAAAGAAACAAGATCAGAATCGAATAGGTTAATCAATTGATCAATATAGGCAACAATAGGGCAGTAGGGCAAAGATAGGACACACTAATTTCATGTATAGAAAAGATTCAAAGGATGAATTCATGATTGTTCACTATGAATGGATATTAAACAATCATACAAATAAAGGTAACAACATCAGAGATCAATCAAAGGCAGAATTATAAAAATCTGAAAACCTACTTCCACCGAATTTCGATTTTACTTTAGAGAAATAAATATTAACCTTCAGACGAAAAACCAAAGATGATTGGAAAGAGCTTCCAAAAATCTATTATTTGCAGGAATCCGACAAACGATGAGAGAGTTATGCTTGTTTGAATCCAAGAAGATTTTGGCAGTTCTGCCGAATTTCGATTTAACTTTAGAGAAAGAAATAATAACCTTCAGATAAAAAAATAATGGTTGGAAATAGGATGAAGAGAGCTTTCCAAAAAGCTATTATTTTCAGGAATCCGACAAACGATGAGAGAGTTATGCTCGTTTGAATCCAAGAAGATTTTGGCAGTTCTGCCGAATTTCGATTTAACTTTAGAGAAAGAAATACTAACCTTAAAAAAAAACGATTATTGGAACAAGGATGAAAAGAACTTTCCAACAAGATATTATTTGTAGAAATCCGACAAACGATGAGAGAGTTATGCTTGTTTGAAGTTCAAAAAGATTTTGGCAGAAATTGGGAGGTGTAGGGTTTTTAGGTCCTACGAATTTTGTGTATTTTCTGTATAAGATTTTTGTGTAACTGACTGCCTATTTATATAAGATGGTTATGGGATTAAAATCTCTATCTTCAAGGCTTGATTAAAGTAAAATAATTATCAGAATTAAATTGTGTAATTATCCCCCTTAAACTTAAGGTTTTTATTTCCTAAGGTAATTATCAACCAATAAAGAATCAATTTAAAGGGAATTAATACCAGAAATAATTATTAGACATCCCTTACCAATTTCGACCATTACACATCCTTTTCTTCAGGAGCAAAATGATATTTTTCAGCTGCACTGACTTCTGGATTTCTAGGACTCAAAATTCAGGGTCTCACATTTAATGAATTTAGCAATTCATATAGTAACACATGTAATCATAGACATATATTATGCAGCAAGCACACGACTCTTTATAGCACACATGACCATGATTTGGGCTTGACAGTATCTTCCAGTCTATCCGAGCCAGGGACAAGATTGGAGTTTGTCAGTAGCACTCTATTCTCATTATCTTTCCTTTTATCTTGTTATTACATGTGATATACAAATTCAAGTCAAATTAATGCCTAGCCTGATCCACTAACAATGCCAGGATATTAGGTAATGGTAGCTCCACCTAATCGGTCTTCACAATATAGGATCTTGATTAAGATAAATTAATTAAAAATAAATAAAACCCATTTCATCCTTATTACTTCATTGTTTGACGTCTCCATGCCATGCCACTTTAATAAATAAAAATATAGATTACCCTATGTAAACATAGTGCATTCTATATGCTGATGTCATTTCCCAAATATGCCCAGTGCATTTGATGCATCTCAATCATCCAATCATAGCATGGTACATTCATATAGTTCATAGCATATCACGATGCTCCATGCACTCTATACTAGTTATCATGCTCAATACAACATTTCTCAAGCATACACATGCACGATTCCAATTAATTATTTCTTATTAATCATATTTTATAACTCATACTAGAAATTAAGAAATCAGATAAAAAGGTCCGACCACTTATGATTTTCCAATGTTTGATATGCCCACATATCCTTCGATGGTGTTCTAGTTTGAATCCTCGAGGTCCTGCCACTGTAGGAGTCCACCTATGCACATCCATTCCCAAATTCTGAATAATTCACACTCAATTTATAATGTCATATAATTTTACGCACCTAAATCTTTAAATTGGCGTGTTTATACTCGACAATCAATCCGAGACTCAATCAGATATTTTTTTATTTTTTCTTAATTTTAAAAATCTTTTTCAATTTAATTAAACCATCAAATCAAGTCTAAATCACATAAATTTGGTAACATCACACTAAAAATTAAATCTAGTATTTTCTATAATTATTTTTGATATTTTCTTAATTTTCTAATATTTTTCCAGAATTTTTCATAATTTCTGCCTATTTTTTATACTTTTCTAGAATTTTTTTAATTCCAACCAACCCGAATGTAGCACATGGTAGCACCAGGCGCTGCCACACCTACATTGGAACCTTGCTCCTATTCTGCCCGATGCTAACATGCGGCTCAATCCGGACTTGCCATGCCTCATCCAAGTCTCAGTCTCGGACTGGGCCTACCCAGCTCTTGAAAAACATGTTGCTTATACCCCTAGTAAATAACTCGTAGCCTACACTAGCCCTAAATGACATATCTTCCGAGGTCTTCTTCAACTCTAGACAATTGGCAGTGAGTTGTAACTAGCCGAAAAATGACCCAAATGCTGTAAAAAATACAAAACCTCAAATACTCACTCATATAACACAAAATTTATACCAAATCAAAGACTACACTCTCCTGAATCTAATAACATAGACTTTAATACATTTCAACAAATAAAAATGAGCAATTTCAAGAAATTGATACCCAGATTTCCATGTGAATTTCTCACTTGATTTCAGCCATTAAATTGTCGGTTGCGGCTAAAAAATTACGTAAATTAACTCTCAAGAGGATGAGAAGAGTTTTAGGGGTAGTTTTGTGGGTTAGGAACCAATGGGTACGAAACCCATGCAAAAATCCAACATTATCTCGTCTCTAGTTAAAGGCGGTGGAAATGGTCAACTATTCTAGAATGCACGACGAAATGACCTCGTTTTACGTGATAGTCAATATGATATCGTTTCAAAAGAAACGACACCCCGTGCCCGCAGTTTGTCAAAATGACATGGGTGGGTGTCATTTTGACCAATTCGGGCAAAACGACATCTCCTCCCAAGTTTTGATTATTTAAATATTAATATGATATAATATAATATAATTAATAATAAATATATTTCTTTTAATACTAAAATCGATATAAAATTCACAGTAAATTTTATAAACCTCTAAAAAATAAACCAAACATTTTATAAATTTTTTATAAATAGGAGAATCCATCAAGTCTAAAATATTATTTTTCTAATAAATATATTATTTACTAAAAATAAAATATTATTATTTTTACCTTAAAAAAATCACATTAATGCCAAATATATTTCCAAAATTCTTCAAAAATTTATCAACCTTGAATACCGTCAATAGACTAATCTATGGTCTTAGAATTCCTCATTGAACATTAGAACTCCCTTTATGATTTTTCAATCATAAGGTAGACAATCACAATAAATTTCAAAGTTAATATTTTTCTCAAAATAAACCAATTTTATTCCTTAAATCCCTATTCGATCTTGATTTTTGGGCTAAGGCCTACTAACCATGACGATCCTCGATTGGGCCTTTTGGCTCAAGCTGCTTAAAAATTTTCGATTCTCACAATGAATCCCAAAGATGACAACGGTTCATTGAAACAGTCAAGACTTGGTGAGGAATGTGCAGTTTCAACCTCCTATGGAATGAATGCTTCTAAAGGAATTGAAATTATTGATGATATAACATCTCAGAACAAGTCTCCAAATTCGAGTACCAAGACATCGACAATAGAGACAGAGGTTACTATGGGGTGTAGGTTCCATATATTTACCTACTATAATTGTTTTTTATGTCTATATTTGCAAGGAATTGCTGTGGTGCTGCGAACAAAACTTGTCTCTGTAATGAAAGATCATTCAAAGAGGTACAAACCTTGAATCAATATGTTCTTGAATCCAGAATTAGCTGTCAGAGAGCAAAGAATGTTATATAGAGACTAGGTCTTGATGGTCAGCATTCTGTGGAGGCGTTTGAGTTTTCAGGAGGTATTTGGCTAATATGGTAGAAAATACAAGAACTTAGTATTTTCTTTGGGAGAATGTCCAATAGTCTATGGTAGTTTGGTACTTAGTAAAATACAAGAACTTTCGGATAATTAGAAGAGGTAAAAGAACTATATCAAGGTGCCACGGGTATTCATCGGAGACTTTAATGCTCTTCTACATCTTGAGGAAAAGAGAGATGGAGCTAGGAGATCACTCTTGTTCAATAAAACTTTTTTCTGAATGGTAGATGATTGAGAACTATTAGATATCAGATTTGAAGGTCCCAAGTTTACAAATTTTAGACAGGATTTGTGTCAAAGATTGGACAAAGCCTTATTTAATGAAGAGTAGAGACAGAAGTTCCTAGATGGATGTCTCACTCACCTTCATTGGAATATCGTCCCATCCTATTGTGATACTTTAATAAATCAGATCATATTCTTTACTTTTGTGAAGCCTTTTCGGTTTCTAGTAGCTTGGCTCACTCCCGCAGCTTCATAAATTTTGTTGAAAATAGTTGGGCCTCCTCGGGGAAATGGACTTCAAGTTTTCGAAACCTAGTTTTTGAAATGAAAGAATGGAGCAAGAAAGTCTTTGGAAATATTTTCCAAAGGAAAACTCATATCATTTAGCTCATTAAAGGAATAGAGGCGAATATGAGCAGATGAGACTTTATTAACTTGCAAGAGGTGGACAGGAGATTATGTCAAGATTTTGAAGATGTTTTACTATATGACGTGTTATTGTGGTTCCAAAAATTTTGATCTAAGTGGATAAGCTATGGGGATAGGAATACTTTCTTCTTCCACACAACAACTTTGATTCAGAGGAGTGTGAAAATGATTGGATTGTGATAAGACTCATCTAATAGGTGGATATCAGATGAGGCTAATTTGTGCAAACTAACAGTGGCTTACTTCCACAATTTGTATACGGATGAGATGTTATCGTCAACGGATCCAAATTTTCTGAATTCTTTTCCACAAATTCAAGATTTATCAAGCTTATTATTGTTATCTCATATTCAAAAGAGGAGATTTATAATATCGTGAGGAAATTTGGAAGTTACAAAGCTCCTGGAACTGAGGTTTTCTCTCCTATTTTCTTTCAATCACAATGGGCCGTAATTGGAGATTCCATATCACATCTTTTCCAGATTTTCTTGAAAGATGGTGTCTTAGATCCTATCATCAATGAGACTCTCCAATTTTTGCTACCGAAAAATCCCTAATCCGATTAATTTAGGGCAGCTTTGACCAATTAATCTTTGTAATATTTCTAATAATCATTACGAAACTAATTTTGAACCGAATTCAACCATATATGGGAGAATTGGTTAAGGAGATTCAAGCTGGTTTTGTTCAAGGGAGGTAAATTACTAACTATGTTATTATTGTGCAGGAGATTATACACTATGAGAAAGAAAAGAGGTAAAGTTGGCTGAATGACAATAAAGATTGAATTATAAAAAGCATACGATCGTTTAAAGTGATCCTTCACAGCTGAAACTCCTCCTCTTGCTGTTTTTTCTCACGAATTGAGAGGGAGGATCATGACATACGTGTCTATAGTTTCTATGCACATTCTTTGGAATGGGGTGGTCATAGAATCTTTTATTCTATCTAGAGACATAATACAAGGAGATCTGTTGTTACCTTATTTGTTTGTCCTATGCATAGAGAGATTTGGGCACATGATACATGTGAAAGTGGAGAGGGGCTCATGGCACCCTGTTCAGCTTGGTAAAAACAGTTCTAAATTTCTCATATGTTTTTCATTGTTGTTCTCTTTTTTTTTTGTACAGCATTTAGAAATCAAGGAATTTTGATTCAGAGTATCCTTCGTGATTTCTGCGAGATATCTAGCCAAAATGTTATCTAACTGAAAACCGAGCTATTTTTCTCAGACAATACTGGCTCACACATGTAAAGGGAGATAAGTCATTTACTAGGTTTTTCTATCACAAAGGACCTAGGCATATACTTGGGTGTGCCTATCATGCATGTAAGGCTATTATGTGATTATTTTGCAAAATTGATGGAGAGTGTTAAATCAAAACTATTAGGTTGGAAGGCCAAAAATCTCTCTTTTTATGGATGCATCACACTTGCAAAATCAGTACTTCAAGCTATCCCCACATACGTTATGCAGACCGTTTTATTCCCTTCAACGATAACCAAGGAGTTAGATCAGATAACTCATAGTTTTTTTCTGGGGTTTGAATGCAGAAAGAAAAAAGCTCCATCTTATCAATTGGGACAAGATTTTCTCTCCTAAGAATCAGAGATGTTTAGGTTTACATCAAGTCTCTAAAACTAACAAGATACTTATCATGAAGCTTGGATGGCATTTTCTCACACAACAAGATAAACTTTGGGTCTAGGAACTTGCAGCAAAATATAGATGATAACCAAATTGTGACTTGTAAGGCATGACTGCTATTAAACCAACAAGAGAATGCTTCCTAATTTGGAGTGGCCTCCACGTAACATGGAATCTTCTCTTAAAAGGTGGAGTCTTCCAAGTGGAGAATGGGGATCAGACACGATTTTGGGAAGATAACTGGATTGATTAGGTGGGCCCATTGATAGCGATAACTTGAGGTTGTTTGAACAAACCTACGAAGAAAATCTGTAAGCTAGTTTGTAACTGCCTCAGAAGGTTGGGATTGAGGTTTTGTGAGACCTCGATTTTGTATACTAGAAGTCTCGATACCAGTATAGCTGAAATAACCATTTTACCTCTGAAGCAATAGATGTGTGGTAGCCGAAAATGGTATATAGCTGAAATAACCATTTTACCTCTGAAGCAATAGATGTGTGGTAGCCGAAAATGGTATTGAAGGTTCAATGTTCATTTCTGATTTTATTTCTACCTTATTTAATTTCTAGCATTAACGGTACATTATCTATTCTTAAGAGATAATTCCATAATTAAATCCTAAAGATTATCTCCTTATATCTAGCCTTAAAAATAGAAAAATTAATCCCATTAAACCCTATAAATAGGGTAGTAGGCCATACATATAATCCCACACCAAAACACACAAACTTATCACGTGATAAACACTCTCACTTATCCATGCTGCCGAAAATTCCCTAACACTTACCATAGCCGAATTCTTTCATCCGTCATTAGATTTCTGCAAATAATAGCTTGTAGGAATCCTCTTTTCATCCTCTATATTTTTATCTTAGTTTCATCATCAGAAGGTTAGTTCTTCCCTATATTTTTTTTAATTGCAATTACCTAGGTATTGTTGCAAAAATTTCTTGATTCTTTCTTCAATTGTTTTTTGTTTTTTTTTCTCTTTCTTGTATGATTGTTTGGAACCTATTCTTGTTATAATATCATGAATTCATCCTTTATATCTTCCTTAGAATAGAAATTGGCTTAGTTTACTCCTTTGCTCTATTGTTGCTGATTTTTGTCAATTGACTTGTCTGTTGGTTTCTGATCTTGTTTCTTTTATCTGTATGTGTATTTAGCACCTAATCCTTCCTTGTTATCATGAAATAGCACGCTTTAAACCCCTTATGCATAAAATCACAATTTGCTACATTTCCTTAACTTAGTGCCGAATATTGCATGGTAAATTGGGTTAACAATTCAGGTTGATTCTTGTTGTGTTCCTGGCTATCACATCACACATCCAAGGGGGTGGTTTCAGAAGCGTCTGATCACTGTTTTCTGATAGGTTTGGTGAGTGGAATTGGTAAGGAAAGGATGTTTACTTGGTTATTATATATGCATGTTTAGTATGGTTTTGTCTTTGCCTTATGGTTATATAGGTGGTTCGGATCCTCTTAATAAAGACAAAGGATTAGCTACGTGTTCAGAGATAAAAAAAGTTAGGATCTATACCTCATCGGTTTTTCCAGAGATCCTTGTTGTTTGATTGATGTTTTCGGTACTTGTCCTTGTTGTTGTTATATGCACATGACTTGTTTATTGTATGCATGAGTTGCGGATTGAACTATAGTTCCTTAGGCAATTTCGGACCCTTATGATAGGTTGTGTGTGCCTAACTCAAATGTGGTATGTGCATTGGACTTGTTAAATCTATTGTGATGTGATTATGGATGCTTTATTGTAGTGTATGCCTTGTACTTGTTTGTGTGTCAGGATCCTTTTTTGGTAGCCATTTGGGGTAAACATTGATGTTCTTAGTGAGGAAGAGGTTCTTACTGGTATGGGAGTCGCGTGGGTGGAAATCCCCAGAAAGTGCACGCTGGATGCCTAGTCCTTTTGTGGCTAGATGTCCTTATCCTTGTGTAGTTTGGATGCCCTTGTCTTTGTGTGGCTTGGATGTCTTGTCTTTGTGTGGTAAGATGGATAGGCTTGCTGATTAGATTGCTTGCTAACCATTTACCCTTTGTGCAGCTAAACCTTGGACAACACAGATGGAAGGGGACAACCTTTCTATTGATGAGATCAAATGATGAATTACCTGCCTGTGTACTTCTATATTTAAAAGTGTTCTTAGTCCACCCATAGCCTATTACTTTCGGCCCTATCCCTTATTAGGGTCGATTGATGATTGATTGATATCCCTTTAGTTATGTAGGCGAATTTAATGTTTTTTGGGAGATGTTTGTTTAGATTTTTGTAGATCTTATAATGTTGTGATCCTACTGAGATTCTTTTAATCTCACCCTATTGTTTTCACCATCTTTCAGGCTTAGGTACATCATCTATTTGTGGTACTGGTGTGTGAGATTAAGGCTGCACGTCAGGATGTTGCATCACATTCGTATACACCCTTTCCTTGCTGATTGCTTGCGCATATAAAATTAAATATGAAGTTTGATTGGCAAATTTTTAGTTCTTTGAATCCCTCATTTGTTTATTTATTTCCAAAATTTATTGGAGGGTTACTTGTTGGATTTTGAGATCCATATAGGACGTGTGTGTTGTGGTTCCTTTAGTAAATTATAAAGACTTTCGCTGATGTTTTATTCACTCTGTATGTCACCAGAATGTTTTTCCATTATTATCATGCTCCAACCCCTAAAAAACATAAAAAAAAAGAATGTAATAAAATGGTTTAGGATGGTTAAAGCCTTGTGGGATTCAGATAGGTCCTATGTTGGGCTTGTTTGGGTTTTATGGTAGTAAGGGTCCTAATAGGTTGGGTTTAGGTCCTTACAGATTTATTCTAAGGTCATCTTCCTATGCATGTGTGTATTCTCATAGCTCAATGTACACCAGCAACCCCTACATATAAACAAGATTTGATATACTAGAAGTTTTTTTCTCAACGGATAGTTCAATATTCATTCAACTTGGTCACTCTTGAAAGAAGATGATGGATTATCTTCAAATAGAGACTGAAAAATTATTTGGAAATGACTTGGGTCAGAGAGAATCCACTCTTTTCCATGACTACTTTCTCATAATAGATTACCAACAAAAGTATTCTGTCACCCCAGACATATAACATCAAAAGATGCTTGCCCATAGTGTAAACAGCTCTGGAAACTTGTCTTCATGCTTTTAGAGATTGTCTATCTAGGAGGAACATCTTGGATCCTCTAGTACGAGATTTAATGAAGGTTACTTTTGATTAAGAGAGTAAGAAAATTGGTTGTAAAAAAATCTCAGATGCCATGACTCGTGCACCTATACTACATGGTCCGTTGTATTTGGTACTATGCTATGGTGGATATGGAAGTGGAGAAATGAGTTAGTGTTTGATGGGAGAGTTATGACTGGTCCTTATCCGAGTATGTTTATCTTAGAACAAGCCAAGGAGTTTCAAATGGAAATGTCTTCATTGATGCAATTAAGATCTTCTTTGCTAAGGAGAGAAAACGAATAGGTTAGATGGATTCCTGCTCTTCCAATATGGATAAAATTAAATTGTGATGGAGGCAATGACAAGAACACAAAACACTCGTTTTCAGAGGGTGTTTTGTGCAATATGGTGGCTCATGGATAATGGGATTCTTATAGTCACTTGATGTTTGTTCATCGTGGGAAGCAGAAGTAGAGGAAATCAAGAGTGAACTTTCTATGATGTTGTCCTCAGGTTTATTCAGACTTCATTTGGAAAGTGATGCTAAGGATGTCATTTAAGCACTGAAGCTTTGTGAACTAACACCCCCTAGGAACCCCCTTATCATTCAGTGTCATAATCTCCTATCTCGATTCCAAGATGTTATATTGGATCATATCTTCCAAGAGGCTAACTTAGTGGTTGATGGACTCGATAAATCAGCAAACTCATTTCATCCTAGAATGCAAACATTTGCTAGTCCCCCTTCGTATGCAATTTATGCATTGAACTTTAATTCTTCCAGTCTGGTTGTCCTTCATCCAGAAGCCAAGTTTGGCACCTATATTTTTTAATCAAAAAATATTTCTATCCAAAGATTAAATATTAATGTTGTGCTAGATGTGAGGTTTCGTATCTTAGAGGGGTTAGGCCTTAAGCTCAATAACCCGATAAACCGTAAACCGGTAAGCTCATAACCCATGGGCCAGGGATATGAGAAGCTATAGAAGCTATCAAAACAGTTAAGTATGGATAAGGAATCGATGAAGACTGAACTTACCTAATATCAGGCGATGACATAAACGTACGGCTCGACAATAGCTGATTTAGATATCATATTCATACTCCATCCTGTTGAGTCATTTGGACTCATAGGTGCATTTCTTGGCTTCTGACACATTCGAAAGAGTCTCGGACAGTGCATTTTCTGGAACTCGGTATCTGAGGGTAATTTCATCCTTTCACACCCTGACACTTGTCAATCTTACAATCCAAGTCTTTTAACGACTAACATTATTGAGTCTATCCTTTAACACTCATGGGAAATAATTTACACTCTAATAAATGAATATAGGTTAATAAATATCTTTATAAGAATAATTATATAATAATTAAAGAATTATGTATAAAAACATTAGAAAAATGGAGAGTTGGGATAAAAGAATGGTTTTGGTAATTTATGACCATAGGTAGGTCTTTTCATTGAATAACAATGTGTATAAATTTTTAGAGAATTTTTGGAAAAATATTTCTAATTATTAGAATTTTTCTAAGAAACATCATGTTGTATTATAAATTTTAGAAAATTATGTATATGAGGGAAATATAAATTTTCTGCGTGAGTAGACTCCGCTATTCATAAGGAGGCTACAAAGATTTTCGGAATATTTTTCTAAAAAGTATGCAATTTATATTGAATTATAAAGTGTTTATGCTAATTAAAGAAAATAATAATTATATTATTATTTTCAAAAAAGGTCAAAATGGAGGTTCTCTCATCATTTTAACGGGCTCGGCCTTAAACCCAGCTTGTATTGTTCACACAGGATGATGTTGTTTCAGCAAAAGGTGAAATGACGTTGTTTCGCCTTCAGGAAGGTCGCCGGCTTGTCTTGTCTGGTGACCCACCCACTGAGGCAAGGATTTATCCCAATTTTAATCGGGAATTAGGCATTTAGACATCCAACCCCAAAAATTCAGTTTCTTTCCCTCGTTGCGGTCGCCTCTCCCTCCCGAGTTAGTGTAAGGACCCCGATTCAACCTATTAGGACCCTTACTGCCATGAAATCCAAACAAGTCCAAACTATGACCTATCTGGATCTCACGAGGCTCTATTCATCCCAAGTTTTGATTTTATAGATTCATTTACTATGCTTTTTAAAGATTGAAGCATGATAATGGACAAGTATTCTGGTAACATACAAAGTGAATAAAAACATCAGCAGAAATCTTTAAAATTAATCAAAGGAACCACAACACACAAGTCCCATAGGGATCTCAAAATCCAGCAAGTAAACCCCTTGTAAATTTTGGAAATAAACAAGCAAAGGAGGCATTCAAAGAACTAGAAAGTAATCCAATCAAAGTTCACGTTATATACTCAAGCAACCAAGGAAACAAATATGTGAATGTGATCCATTATCGTCGAGTCGTGCTGCCTTGATCTCACACATTGGTACCACGAACAGAGGATGTACCTAAACTTGAAAAATGGTGAAAACAATAGGATGAGACTACTAGAATCTCAGTAGAGTCACAACATCATAAGATCTGCAAAAATCTAAACAAACATCTCCTGAACAACATCAGATTTGCCTACACATCTAACGGATATCACGCAAACATTAGACAATTAGTAGGGATATGGTCAAAAGCTATAGGCTGAGGGTGGACTGCAAACACTTCCGAAAATCAGAAGTACACGGGCAGGAAAATCATCATTCAATCTCATCAACAGAAAAGGCCATCCCCTTCCACTTGTGTTGTCCAAGGCTTCGCTGCACAAAGAGTAAAAGGTTGGCACACAAGCTAATCAACATGCCTATTCATTCTGCCAGCACACAGGACAAGGCATCTAGCTAGCACATAGGAGGACTAGGCATCCTAACCATACAAGGATTAGGGCATCCAAACCATACAAGGGTAAGGGCATCTTGTCAGCATACAGGACAAGGCATCTAGCCAGCACACAGGACAAAACATCTAGCCAGCATATAGGAGTAGGCATCCAGTGTGCACATGCAGGGGATTGCCACCCATACGAGTCCCATACCAGTAAGAACCTCTCCTCTCCTTAGGAGCATCAACACTTATCCTGAATGGCCACTGGAAAAGGATCCTAACACATAGACATGTACAAGCACACACAAGAAAGTACAAAGCATACATCACATCAAAGCATCCTCAATCATATCACAACACATGCGATATAGGCATTCACTTCCTATCTCAAGGGTTTGAAATTGCCTAAGTGATCCTCAAGTCAATCCACAACTCATGCACACTATAAACAATACATGTGCATACACAATAGCATGAACAATTACTGAATTCATCAATTAAACAATAAGGATCTCTAGAGAAAATGATGAGGTATAGATCATATTTTTCTTGTCTCTGAACAAGTAGCTAATCTTTTGCCCTTACTTAGAGGATCCAAACAACCTATATCATCATAAGGCAGAGAAAAAACCATACTATGCATGTATACTCAATAACCACGTAAACATCGTATTTCCTTACCAATTCCACTCACCAAACCTATTAGAAATTAGTGATCAGAAGCTGCTGAAACCTCCCCTTTGGATGTGTGATATGATAGCCAGGATCACACCAAAATCAACCTGATTTACCATCCTAATTAACCATGCAAATTTCGGCACTAAGATAGGACAACAGGGCAAATTGCGATTTCATGCATAAGGGACTTAGGGGTTGCAATTTCATGATAACAAGGAAGTATTAGGTGTTAATAACATATACAATAAAAAGGAACAAGATAAAATTCCAACAAACATGTCAATTGATCAAAATCGGCAACAATAGGGCAAGGTTATAGGGCATGTCGATTTCTATTATAAGGAAGATTAAAAGGATGAATTCATGATATTTCAACATGAAAGGATGCCAAAATATGATATGAACAAAAGGATCACGAGCAAGGTCTCGCACATACTTTCTCAACATGGAAACGTGAAATATGATATGAATTCTCTCTATATTCGAAGGTAAAGCAAGTTGATATGAAATAGAGTTGATTCTTTCAATAATATCATACGGTCTGATGTAAAGAGGTGCCAACTTACCTTGCTTCTGAAAACGAAGGACAACTTTCCACGGGGCAACTTTCAAAAACACCTTATCACCCACCGCAAATTCCATCTACCTTCGTCGATTATCAGCATAATTTTTCTGTCAATCTTGCACTGTCTTCAGCCTTTGTTGAATCAAATTCAGATGCTCCGTTCCTTGACCAATCAATTCCAGAGTATCTAGGCGTCTCTCGCCTACTTCATTCCAGAAAATAGGTATTCTGTAATGTCTCCCATATAATGCTTCATAAGGAGCCATACCGATGCTTACATGGAAACTATTGTTGTAAGCAAACTCCGCCAAAGGTATACATTGATCCTAACTACTATTTTGGTCTAATATACTCGCACACAGCATGTCTTCAAGTGTCTGAATCATTCTTTCAGATTGACCATCGGTCTGGGGATGAAATGCTTTACTGAAATTCAGTCACGAACCTAAAGCATTCTGAAATTTCTCCCAAAATCGTGATGTAAAATGAGAGTCACGATCTAAACAATGGAAACTAGCACTCCATGTAGACGAACAATCTCGTCCAAGTAACAAACAACCAATTTCTCGGGTGTGTCTGTCACACAAACATAAAGAAAGTGTGCAGATTTCATTAATCTGATCCACAATCACCCAAATGGCATCGAATCCTCGCTGAGATCTAGGAAAACCGGTCACAAAATCCAACGTGACATGCTCCCATTTCCATTATAGAATCGAAAGTGACTGAAGTAAACCAACGGGTATTTGATGCTCAATCTTCACTTGTTGGCAAACAAGGCATCGGGTAACGAACTCACCAATGTGGTGCTTCATATTCGGCCACCAATATTGTTCCCTCAAGTCTCGGTACATCTTAGTACTACTAGGATATATACTAAACTTTGAACTATGCGTTTCAGACAAAATAATGTTATGAATATCAACATCTTGTGGCACACATACCCAGTTTCTGAAAACAAGAACTCCATCATCTGGCACTCTGAAATCACGAGCTATGGCATCAACACCATCAGATAGTTGCTTCTGAATGTCAGCCAATCTTGGATCTTCTGATTGCTGATTCCAGATTTCTTCAATCAAGGTAGGCGTGACTTCGATTCAGACCAACAACGAACCAAAAAAATCAATGCCAAGATGCACACATGTAGCCCTCAAATTCAGCAACATTGGCATGTATTGGATGCACATATAAGCCAAAACCGATGGGAAAGGAGAACGGATTTTTTGGTTTAAGACATCAGCAATAACA
Organism: Passiflora organensis; assembly: GCA_019739055.1. Taxonomy (NCBI): domain Eukaryota; kingdom Viridiplantae; phylum Streptophyta; class Magnoliopsida; order Malpighiales; family Passifloraceae; genus Passiflora; species Passiflora organensis. The sequence goes on along the minus strand of JAEPBF010000187.1, from coordinate 6,752,512 downwards.
TTTGCCTTTCCGAGATGATATTCGATGATCAGATCGTAGTCTTTAATTAGCTCCACCAATCTTCGTTGTCTTATATTCAACTTTTTCTGTGTAAGGAAATATTTTAAGCTTTTGTGGTTGGTGAAGATTTTGCACATCTCGCCGTATAGATAGTGGTGTCGTATCTTTAATGTGAACACCACGACCGCAAGCTCCAAATCATGCGTAGGATAAGTGCTTTCATGCGAACGCAACTGCCAGGAAGCATAGGCTATGAATTTTCTATCTTGCATCAGTATTCATCCAAGTCCGGATTTCGATGCTTTGCTGTACACCACATACTCCTTTCTGCTAATAGGTAAAGTAAGGATAGGTGCAGAAACTAACCGTTTTTTCAGTTTTAGTTCTTCAAAATTTTGTTGGTATTTCTCGTTCCACACTAACGGATCTCTCTTGTGTGTCAATTTCATCAAGGGTCTCATAAACGATGAAAAATTTTCCACAAAGTGATGGTATGCCCAGCTAGGTCAAGGAAACTACGAACTTCAAACACAGTCCGCGAGGTTCCCGAGCAACTACGGCTTAGTCTTCTTTGGATCAACCAGTACACCATGGGCGAAAACAACATGGGGGTGGAAACCAACTTCGTGTAACCAGAATTCACATTTGGAGTACTTCCCATATAGGTGTGTATCCCTTAGAATTCTCAGCACAATTTGCAAGTGCTCAACTTGCTCCTCTTCTGATTTTGAATAAATCAGAATGTCATCAATGAAGACTATCACAAATCTATCCAGAAACTCACGGAATATATGATTCATCAGATCCATGAACATTTCTGGTGTATTGGTCAAACCGAATGGCATAACCAGGAACTCATTGTGCCCATATCGCGATCTGAACACAGTCTTCGGAATATCAGCTTCACGAACATGCAATTGATGATATCCCGATCTGAGATTGATCCTGGAAAACACGGCTACCCCTTGGAGCTGGTCGAACAAGTTGTCAATTCGCGATAGAGGGTACTTGTTCTTCAAGGTCACACGATTTAGCTACCGATAATCGATGCACAGTCGCAATGAACCATCTTTCTTCTTCATGAACAAGACAAGTGCTCCCCAAGGTGACACACTGGGTTGGATGAAACCACGATCCAGCAAATCTTCCAATTGCATCTTCAATTCCTTCATTTATGTAGGAGCCATACGATACGGAGGAATGGAAATCAGATTTTTACCTAGCACTAGTTCAATGCTGAGTTCAACTTCTCTTGCTGGTGGAAATCTGACTACATCTTCTTGAAGCACATCTGCAAACTCACACCCGAGGATTCTTTAGAAATTTCATGCGCAAGGTACGTATTACATCCTTTGCTGATCAATTGTTTCGCATCGAGCTAGGAATTCATGCAAGTTGGAACAGCTCACCTATTACCTTCAAAACAATGCTCGGAACCATCTAGAAGGGTGAACCACACACACTTGGTGAAACACTCCATTCGGGCTTGATACTTGGCCAGACAATCCATGCCTAAAATCACATCTAGCTCTTGGATGTCAAATGTAACCAAATCCACTTCCAGCACAATAGAACCCATATGTACAGCATAGTTGATGTAGACTAGATCTTAAATCAGTTGCTCTCCCAAAGGAGTTAGAACCGCAATAGGAGGAGACAGGGGATATAAAGGATGATCTGAGCTAACTGCTATCCTTGGACTCACAAATGATCTATTTGCTCCAGGATCTATTAACATTTTTGCATTTTTAGAAAAGATTGAAATAGTACTTGTCACCACATCAGGGCTTGCTTCGGCATCACTCAAGGTGAACAATCTCGTGGGCCTGGGTTGCGCCTCAATCGTAGATCCGTAGGGTAGTCCTCCAGGTGCGCGTGCTGGTGGTTTGGTGGGATTGGCATACCCACCTCGGCCTATATTTGGTGCACTTGTGATACGCCCCAGTTTGGGACATTCCCTCTGAATATTGCCTACCTCGCCATAGTTGTAACATCAACGTGTCTGCGAACTCCACGGAGATCCATTGGGATTCGGACCAGAAAAGTTTTTCCTGAAGTTACCTCCATTGCTATTATTCTTCAGAGGATAGGACCTTAAAGGATAGGGTCCCATATGCTGGTTAAACTTAGATTCATGCTTGAATGATTCGTTACTATTTGCTGCAGATAGCTTCTTCCTTTGCATGATTTTCTTAGATTCAGTCACAGCAATGATTAATTCTTGCAAATTCTGCATTAGTGTCGTGCCCACAATGGTTTTGAGCTCAGCACTCAACCCATCTTGAACTCGTCTCACAAGCTGAATAGGTGAGCAATCCTCCTCTAGGGCAAATCAGGACAACTCCCTCAATTCTTTTTCATATTCCAGCACCAAATAGGTGCCTTGTTCAAGCTTGTAGAAAGCTTAATACTGCTCAATTTTGTGGAATAGGGTATAAATTTTTTTGTCAAATTCCTGCTAGAATTCCTCCCACGTAGGCAAACTATCCCTAAACCGCAAACTCACAGCTGTCCACCATGCGAGGGCTTCTTCCTCAACTAAGAAAGTGGAAAATGCAACCTTGTCATCATCAGAGATGCGCAGAAACAAGGACACTCGACATAGAGTGTCGATCCATTCACAGTTGACGGGCTTCCTTCAACAGTTTTGTAATCACAACCAGAAGTCTCTTGGCATCCTTAGGATGAGCCGGCTGAACAGGTTCAATAAGATCTTCCACAGGTAGTGCGGGTGCATTCTGAATTGGGCTTCCATACGCTGGTGGTTTGCAGTGATTCCTTGCAATACATTCATTATTTTTGCCATTACAGGATCAATGGCTGATGTGGTTGGTGCCTCATGTTGGTTTTTGGGCTCAGCTTGCCCTCCTTGCTCATTTTGTGCATCCGGTTCATTCTGATGAACGAGTTGCTGTTTGGCTTGGGCTTCATACCTACCCCGACAATCCCTTGGTGCGTTCTATCTTGCCATACTATATGAACATACGAAATCACTCAACACTTAACTCAAATACAAAACTAAAGAAAGTAGTACTTGGTGGAGAGGCATACACCGGATGATATGCATATGATAAGAAATAAAACACACATATGCACACAAGTCTCAGAAATGTACACATACACTCTCATCAATCACACAAATCACATACATACACTCGGAAGCACACATCATCTTCACACACATTCGACAATTACAATGGAACACAACAAAGAACTCATCAAAGCACAGCAAAACACATCAAATCATACAATGCATATAAACACACTTAAACACACAACAAAACGTATAATCAATTATAGCATTTAAACATTTCTAACCAGGTTCTTAATATCAAATTACTTTCAGTATTAGTCCTCAAAGCGTGTGGCTGTGTGCTCATGTCTCTCCCTTCAAACATCAAACCAACAAACAAGTTAGCATATAAAAAATTATATTTCCTAAACCATGCTCCGCTACCAAACTTGTAAGGACCCCAAACCAACCTATTAGAATCCTTACCGCCATGAAACAAAAAAAAAGTCCAACTTAGGACTTATCTGAATCTCACAAGGCTCTAATCATCCTAAGTTCCAATTTTATTAGATTCATTTACTATGCTTTTTAAAGGTTGGAGCATGATACTGGACAAGTATTCTAGTAACATACAGAGTGAATAAAAACATCAGCAGAAGTCTTTAAAATTAATCAAAGGAACCACAACACACAACTCCTAGAGGGATCTCAAAATCCAGCAAGTAAACCCCCAGTAAATTTCGAAAATAAAAAAGTAAAGGAGGCATTCAAAGAACTAGAAAGTAGTCCAATCAAAGTTATTGTTATATGCGCAAGCAACCAAGGAAACAAGTATGCGAATGTGATGCAATATCGTCCCGTCATACAGCCTTGATCTCAGTATGGTGAAAACAAAGGATGTACCTAAACATAAAAAATGGTGAAAACAACAGAGTGAGATTACAAGATTCTCAGTAGGATTATAACATTATAAGTTCTGTAGAAATCTAAACAAACATCTCCAAACAACATCAGATTCGCCAACACATTTAAGGGATATCACTCAAACATTAGACAATCAATAAGGATAGGGCCGAAAGCTATAGGATGAGGATGGACTGCAAACATTTCCAAAAATCAAAAGTACACAAGCATGAAAATCATCATTCAATCTCATCAACAGAAAAGGCTATCCCCTTCTACCTATTTTGTCCAAGGCTTCTTTGTATAATGGGTAAAAGGTTAGCACACAAGCTAATCAGCAAGCCTATTCATCTTGCCAGAACACAGGACAAGGCATCTAGCCAATACACTAGACTAGGCATTCTAACCACACAAGGGTAAGGGCATCTTGCAGCCACACAGGACAAGGCATCTAGACAGCACACAGGACTAGACATCTAGCCAGCACACAGGACTAGGCATCCAACATGCAAATGCTGGGGATTTCCACCCGACTCTCATACCAGTAAGAACCTCTCCTCTCCTCAGGAGCATCAGCGTTTATCCCAAATGGACACGGAAAAAGGATCCTGACATATAGATATATACAAGCACACACAAGCAAGTACAAAACATACATAATGACAGGGCATCCTCGATCATACCATAACACATTCAGCAAGTTCAAAACACACAACACATGCGATTTAGGCATACACTTCCTATCTCATGATTTCGAAATTGCCTAATTGATCCTCAAGTCAATCCGCAACTCATGCACACTATAAACCATACATCCGCATACACAATAGCATGAACAATTTTCAATTTCATCAATCAAACAACAAAGATCTCTAGAGAAACCGATGAGGTATAGATCCTACCTTTCTTGTCTCTAAACAAGTAGTTAATCTTTTTCCTTCATTTAGAGGATTCGAGCCACCTATATCATCATAAGGAAAAGACAAAACCATACTAAGCATGCATACTCAATAACCAGGTGATCAGATGCTGGTGAAACCTCCCCATTGGATGTGTTATGTGTTAGCTAGGATCACAACAGGAATCAACCTGATTTACCATCCCAATTAACCATGCAACTTTCGGCACTAAGATAGGACAATAGGGAAAATTTTCATTTCATGCATAAGGGACTCAGGGGTTCCGATTTGATGATAAAAATGAAGGATTAGGTGTTAATAACATATACAATTAAAAGGAACAAGATCAAAAACTAATAGACATGTCAATTGATCAAAATCAGCAATAATATGGCAAGGTTATAAGGCAAGTAAATTTCTCTTAAAAGAAAGATTCAAAGGATGAATTCATGATATTTCAACATGAATGGATGCCAAACAATCATATGAACAAAAGGAACAACAACAGAAACCAATTGAAGGATTAATCAAAGAATTTCGGCAGTCACACCTAGGGAATTTTGATAAGGAAAAATACATGGAAGATTTGATCTTCTGATAATAAAACAAGATAGAGGATGGAAAGAGCTTTCCAACAAGCTATTATTCACATAAATTAGATGAAGGATGAAAGAATTCGGCTAGGTTGAAGGCTAAGAAATTTTGACAGCAAAGGCAGGGAGTTTAGTTTGATTGCTTGATGATTTTGTGTGTTTTTGGTGTAGGACATATGTATGGCTGGCTACCTCCTTATATAGGGTGTTATGGGATTAATCTTCCTATTTTTAAGACTAAATATAAGGAGATAATCATTAGGAATTAAATTCTGGATTTATCTCTTAAAACTAAATAATATGTCATTAATGCTAGAAATGAAATAAGGGAGAAATGAAATCAGAAATTAACACAAAATATTTATTATCATTTTCGGCTACCACACATCCATTTCTTCAGGTTCATCATTTCAGCCGCAGTGGCTTCTGGACTTCTAGGACACAAAATTCTGGGTCTCACAATTTGTGTGAATATCTTTTAGACGATTTCGTCCCATCTCTAGTGAGTAACTTGGTTTATCTCTCATCCGAGAGGGTAAGACATCTTTCTCTATTTTTGTAAGATTGTGTGGGGTAGAGTGACTTTAGTATCATAGGTTTACAACTGTGATGAAGGGAGCTTTGTGTTGATATAAGTTTATTAAGTAATAGGGGTGTGTACAACAGAACTAGGTTTGGGGAAAAACTCTAGATTTCCCAAATTACATGTCCAACGGAAGGAAGGAGTTGACATGTCGCCCGTAGGCCTTCCATGCGACACGTCATTCAAAAGGGAATATGAACGACATGTCATCTACGCTTGATGTGAGTGACAAGTCCTCTAGGTCGATTTGGTAAGTCAATTCGAGTTTGGTTTTTAGGTCGAGATCAAGTCAGATCTGGTAAGCACGTGGCAGTGTCACAGGGTGACAAGTGTCATATTGACTGAGCTGACTTTGACTGAATTTTCAGAAAAATATAAGAATTGGTTAAAAATAAGGAAAAATAGAAATAAATTGACAAAAAGGTATGAAAAAATTTAGAAAATAGAGAAAATTATGAGGAATCTGATGATATAAATTTTAGAGGATTTTGATGTATTTTGATAGGTATAAAAATTAGTGGAAGTTTGTGGTAATTAAGGAAAAATACGAAAAGTATTCGGATTGAATCTGAGGGCGATCTTCAAGTTTCTAGGACAGATTTAACGGCCTAAAAGTGTATATTATGAGGATATTAATATTCCTACGATGTTATTAAGTATCAGACTATAATTATATGTGTAGGTGTGCAATAAGAGGATCACAAATTCGGATCGGATACGGATCGAATCAAGAAAGGATATCGGGGGGCTAAAACTGTGAATGGGTGCCCTTGTTTATATCATCGGTAAGTCATTGTTTTAAATGAATTTGGATTGATTCCTTGTGATGTGTTATATCTGTGAGTTTCTTGCATGCATAAATGCATGATTTATGGGAGATTTCTTAATCATGGCAAATCTTGATTATATGCATTAATTGAATTAAAATATGATTTTGGGGTTATTTCCTGAGTCGTATTTGAATGTTACGAATATATTTGAGATAATTGTAATACGAGAAATGACAGTATAGCACAGCCTAGTGGGAATTTTAAGAATAACTCAGAATACCTCATATGGCTTCAAGGTCATACGAGAAGAGTATCGAATCTCGTATTTGAAAAACACAACACTTGAGTAATAGAAAGACTGACTGAAGTGAGTAGAAATAAAAAATAATAAGGGACTCGAATCCTACTAATAAGGAACCCTAACTCTACTAATTAAAAGGAAATAACATATCATATATGACTGACTAGTCATATGAATGGATACTAACTGTGCTGAAAATGCAACACTACCATATAAGGAACAAAAGTTTGAAACGATAAGAGAAATAAGTGATTAGAGGGTCAACCCAACTTAGGAAAACTAAAGAAATCCTATCTAAATTTTATCTAAGAATCAATAAAGGATAATTGAGAAATTATCAATTAAGAATTGTAAAGGAAAATTGAAGAGATTATAAGGGTAGAAATGAATTAGCATACACGAACAAAGTAAGTGATGATTCAAGGTTAATTAAGCAGAATTTATGATAATGATAAGTAAAGATTGAGGATTGGTTAGTTAAGGCTGTACTAACCTTAATAGAATGAAGGATATGAGATGGGTTCAGTTATCGTTATGCTAGACATGGTATAATGAAAGGAATAGGGATTATGAAATGAGTCAAATATTGATGTCCTAACCTTTGAGGAGTATAGAGGTATGAGTCTATTCTGGGAGTGGTAACCCTAGCAAATCAGAATCCTTTGTGTTAAATCAAATTACTGTTTATTCCTAGATTACTGCATGTAGATATTACTATGTGTTCCTAGACCACTGTGTGTGATTATAAACCTAATAAAGAGGGAGTGATTAAAATACCAACCTATTATAATGGTTGGTTATATTAGCCATCTATTAGCATGGCTACTAAATGTATATTGAGATCTATAAGATCTTTGTCTATTTGAGATGTGTGTGGAATGTAATGGCATTTCTATGCTGTATGATGACCTGCTTGAGTGTAACCCTGATGATGGGGTTGTATGTTATGTGCTAGGATATCTTGTGGCATTGCTTTGCCTGGATTTGTCATTGATGCATTGTTATGAATAGATCTGAATAGTCTACAACCATGATTTTGGTTTGTGCTTGCTAAATCATGTGATGAAAGTAATGTATAATCTTGTTTAAATATAAAAGAGTTTGTAAAGGAAAACGTCCACTCACCTGGTTGCCATGCCAGTGTCTGATAGGTATCTCGAGTTTGAGCAAAAGGATTGGCTTGGCTCTAGATTATAGGCTCTCTGACTGAGTAAAAATTACAAGGTATGATCGAGGATTCGGGTTTGCACTTGTGGATTAGTTGTAAATATGAGGACCCACTCCTGGAAATGGGATCCTCACTACCATGTAGTCCCAATCGACCCAACACGAGGATTCAATCAAAACCACACAAGGCTCACATTGACTTTACAAATCTAAAATCCCAAAAATATGTATAAATTTGGATTTTTCCTTTTAAAATGAGCATAAAACGTCACAAAATTTTCCTGGCATAAACAAGTAATAGGGCACGCACACATTCAGTGGAAGGCTTTAAATCACACACAAAAGGCCCCACAGCCCAAAACATGCTTCAAAAAATTCTATACTCACAAGCCCATATAGATCCACATGAAAAGTGTCCAAGGCACGCATCTCATAACATAATGGAAATATGAGTCATACATCTCAAATTGGAAAACATTCCCACAATGGGTCCATATCAACAACCATAATCTAAAACAAGCATATATGTCAATGAAGGGTAAAAATTCCAAAACATAAAACATGCAGTGTGAGACCCCAAATTTTGAGTGCTAGAAGTGCAGAAGCCAGTGCAGGTGAAATGACCATTTTGCTCCTGAAGAAATGGATGTGTGATGGCCGAAAATGGTATGGAATGTCTAGTAATTATTTATGATTTTAATTCCCTTTGATTTGGTTCCTTATTGGTTGATAATTACCTTAGGAGATAAAATCCCTAAAATTAAGGGATGATAATTGCAGAATTTAATTCTGATAATTATCTTACTGTAATCTAGCCTTTAAAGTAGAGAAATTAATTCCATAACCAACATATATAAAGAGGAAGCCGGCTACACTTAAATCTTACACAAAAAATTTGTCAAATCTCATACCCTATACCTTTCTATTGCTGCCTAAATTCCTTCCACTTCAAACTAGCATAACTCTCTCATCCTCTGTTGGATTTTTGCAAATAATAGCTTGTTGGAAAGCTATTTTCATCCTTTATTTATCTATCTAGGTTTGGTAATCAGGAGGTTAGTTCTTCAGTGTCGAAATTTAAATTATATTTCGTTGATTTTGGTGCCACAATTGTGTGACTCTTCCTTCAATTGATTCTGTTGTTGTTCCATCTGTTCATATAATTGTTTGGCATCCATTCATGTTGTAAAATCATGAATTAATCTTTTGAACCTTCCCTATATTTGAAATCGGCATGCACTACCCTTGCCCTATTGTTGCCGATTTTGATCAATTGATTAACCTATTGATTTCTGATCTTGTTCCTTTTGATTGGTATGTGTTATAAACATCAAATCATTCCTTGTTTTCATGAAATCACAACTCTTATAGCTTGTTAACATGAAATCTCAACTTGCCCTATTGCCCTATTCTTGAGTACCGAATATTGCATAGTAAATTGGGTTAGCAAATCAGGTTGATTCTTATTGTGTTCCTGGCTATCACATCACACATCCAAGGGGGTGGTTTCAGCAGCATATGATCACTGTTTTCTGATAGGTTTGGTGAATGGAATTGGTAAGGAAATAAGATGTTTACTTGGTTATTATATATGCATAATTAGTATGGTTTTGTCTTTGTCTAATGGTTATATAGGTGGTTCGGATCCTCTTAATAAAGACAAAGGATTACCTACGTGTTCATATATAAGAAAGGTAAGATCTATACCTCATCAGTTTTTCCAGAGATTCTTGTTATTTGCTTGTTGATTTCGGTACCTATACTTGTGATATTGTATGCGTACATGTATGGGATGATATATGCATGAGTTGCGAATTGATATGAGGCTTATCTAGGCTATATTGAATCCTTTAAGATAGGTTATGAGTGCCTAGTTTGCATGTGTTGTGTGTATTGAACATGCTGATTGTCTTCTGACATGATTGAGGATACCTTGTTGTGGGATTATTTGGATTTCACGCCGGTAAGGATCCCATTAGGAGCAATTTTGGGAATAAACATACTTGTACTTACTTGTGTGTGCTTGTACATGTTTATGTGTCAGGATCCTTTTTTGGTGACCATTCGGGGTAAGTGATGATGCTCCTAGGGAGAGGAGAGGTTCTTACTGATATGGGAGTCGTATGAGTGGCAATCCCCAGCAAGAGCTCACTGGATGCCTAGTCCTTGTGTGGCTAGACACCTTGTCCTTGTGTGGAAAGATGCCCTTATCCTTGTGTAGTTTGTATGCCCTTATCCTTGTGTGGTTTAGATGCCCTTGTCCTTGGGTGGCTTGGATGCCTTGTCCTTGTGTGGCAAAATGAATAGGCTTGCTGATTAGCTTGTGTGCTATCCTTTATCCTTTGTGCAGCGAAGCGTTGAACAACTCAAGTGAAAGGGGATGACCTTTTCCTATTGCCAAGATGATTGATGAGTTTTTCCTGTCTGTGTACTTCTTATTTTCAGAAGTGTTTGTAGTCCACCCTCAGCCTTAGTTTCGGCCCTATACCTTTGAATTGTTTGAATAATTACATGATACCCCTTAGATATATACAAATGATCTGATATTGTTTGGTAGATGTTTGTTTCAGATTTCTGTAGATCTCATGATGCTGCAACACTATTGAGAATCTTGTAATCTCATCCTGTTGTTTTTACCATTTTTCAGGTTTAGGTACTTTCGTTTTTCATGGTACCAGTGTGTGAGAATCAAGACTGCACGACGGAGCGATATCGCATCACATTTACGTACTTGTCTCCTTGGTTGCTTGCGCATATAACATAATCATTGATTGGACTATTTTCTGGTTTTTCAAGTTCCTCTTATGCTTGACTATTTCCAGATTATGTTGGAGGTTTACTTATTAGAATTTTAGATCTCTACGGGGCTTGTGTGTTATGGATTCATTGATTAAATTTAAAGACTTCTGCTGATGTTTTATTCACTCCGTGTGATACCAAAATACTTGTCCAATATCATGCTCCAAACTTTAAAATCTTAAAGGAATAAACATACTAAAATCGGAACTAGATAGATAAGCCTTGCGGAATTCAGATAGGTCTTGGTTTGGGATTATTTGGGTTTCATGCCGGTAAGGATCCCATTAGGAGCAATTTTGGGAATAAACATACTTGTACTTACTTGTGTGTGCTTGTACGTGTTTATGTGTCAGGATCCTTTTTTGGTGACCATTCGGGGTAAGCGATGATGCTCTTGGGGAGAGGAGAGGTTCTTATTGATATGGGAGTCATATGAGTGGCAATCCTCAGCAAGAGCTCACTGGATGCCTAGTCCTTGTGTGGCTAGACACCTTGTCCTTGTGTGGCAAGATGCCCTTATCCTTGTGTAGTTTGTATGCCCTTATCCTTGTGTGGTTTAGATGCCCTTGTCCTTGTTTGGCTTGGATGCCTTGTCCTTGTGTGGCAAAATGAATGGGCTTGCTGATTGGCTTGTGTGCTATCCTTTATCCTTTGTGCAGCGAAGCCTTGAACAACTCAAGTGAAAGGGGATGACCTTTCCCTATTGCCAAGATGATTGATGAGTTTTTCCTGTTTGTGTACTTCTGATTTTCAGAAGTGTTTGTAGTCCACCCTCAGCCTTAGTTTCGGCCCTATACCTTTGAATTGTTTGAATAATTGCATGATACCCCTTAGATATATATAGATGATATGATATTGTTTGGTAGATGTTTGTTTCAGATTTCTGTAGATCTTATGATGCTGCAACACTATTGAGAATCTTGTAATCTCATCTTGTTGTTTTTACCATTTTTCAGGCTTAGGTACTTTCGTTTTTCATGGTACCAGTGTGTGAGAATTAAGGCTGCACGGCGGGGCGATATCGCATCACATTTACATACTTGTCTCCTTGGTTGCTTGCGCATATAACATAATCATTGATTGGACTATTTTATGGTTTTTCAAGTTCCTCTTGTGCTTGACTATTTCCAGATTATTTTGGAGGTTTACTTATTAGAATTTTAGATCTCTACGGGGTTTGTGTGTTATGGATTCATTGATTAAATTTAAAGACATCTGCTGATGTTTTATTCACTCTGAGTGATACCAAAATACTTGTCCAATATCATGCTCCAAACTTTAAAATCTTAAAAGAATAAACATACTAAAATCGGAACTAGATAGATAAGCCGTGTGGGATTCAGATAGGTCTTGGTTTGGGATTATTTGGGTTTCATGCTGGTAAGGATCCCACTTAGAGCAATTTTGGGAATAAACATACTTGTACTTACTTGTGTGTGCTTGTACGTGTTTATGTGTCAGGATCCTTTTTTGGTGACCATTCGGGGTAAACGATGATGCTCTTGGGGAGAGGAGAGGTTCTTACTGATATGGGAGTCATATGAGTGGCAATCCCCAGCAAGAGCTCACTGGATGCCTAGTCCTTGTGTGGCTAGACACCTTGTCCTTGTGTGGCAAGATGCCCTTATCCTTGTGTAGTTTGTATGCCCTTATCCTTGTGTGGTTTAGATGCCCTTGTCCTTGTGTGGTTTGGATGCCTTGTCCTTGTGTGGCAAAATGAATAGGCTTGCTGATTAGCTTGTGTGCTATCCTTTATCCTTTGCGCAGCGAAGCCTTGAACAACTCAAGTGAAAGGGGATGACCTTTTCCTATTGCCAAGATGATTGATGAGTTTTTCCTGTCTGTGTACTTCTTATTTTCAGAAGTGTTTGTAGTCCACCCTCAGCCTTAGTTTCGTCCCTATACCTTTGAATTGTTTGAATAATTGCATGATACCCCTTAGATATGTACAGATGATCGGATATTGTTTGGTAGATGTTTGTTTCAGATTTCTGTAGATCTTATGATGCTGCAACACTATTGAGAATCTTGTAATCTCATCCTGTTGTTTTTACCTTTTTTCAGGCTTAGGTACTTTCGTTTTTCATGGTACCAGTGTGTGAGAATCAAGGCTGCACGGCGGGGCGATATCTCATCACATTTACATACTTGTCTCCTTGGTTGCTTGCGCATATAACATAATCATTGATTGGATTATTTTATGGTTTTTCAAGTTCGTCTTATGCTTGACTATTTCCAGATTATGTTGGAGGTTTACTTATTAGAATTTTAGATCTCTACGAGGCTTGTGTGTTATGGATTTATTGATTAAATTTAAAGACTTCTGCTGATGTTTTATTCACTCCGTGTGATACCAAAATACTTGTCCAATATCATGCTCCAAACTTTAGAATCTTAAAGGAATAAACATACTAAAATCGGAACTAGATAGATAAGCCTTGTGGGATTCAGATAGGTCTTGGTTTGGGATTATTTGGGTTTCATGCCGGTAAGGATCCCATTAGGAGCAATTTTGGGAATAAACATACTTGTACTTACTTGTGTGTGCTTGTACGTGTTTATGTGTCAGGATCCTTTTTTGGTGACCATTCGAGGTAAGCGATGATGCTCTTGGCAAGAGGAGAGGTTCTTACTGATATGGGAGTCAAATGAGTGGCAATCCCCAGCAAGAGCTCACTGGATGCCTAGTCTTTGTGTGGCTAGACACCTTGTCCTTGTGTGGCAAGATGCCCTTATCCTTATGTAGTTTGTATGCCCTTATTCTTATGTGGTTTAGATGCCCTTATCCTTGGGTGGTTTGGATGCCTTGTCCTTGTGTGGCAAAATGAATAGGCTTGCTGATTAGCTTGTGTGCTATCCTTTATCCTTTGTGCAACGAAGCCTTGAACAACTCAAGTGAAAGGGGATGACCTTTTCCTATTGCCAAGATGATTGATGAGTTTTTCCTGTCTGTGTACTTCTGATTTTCAGAAGTGTTTGTAGTCCACCCTCAGCCTTAGTTTCGTCCCTATACCTTTGAATTGTTTGAATAATTGCATGATACCCCTTAGATATGTACAGATGATCTGATATTGTTTGGTAGATGTTTGTTTCAGATTTCTGTAGATCTTATGATGCTGCAACACTATTGAGAATCTTGTAATCTCATCTTGTTGTTTTTACCATTTTTTAGGCTTAGGTACTTTCGTTTTTCATGGTACCAGTGTGTGAGAATCAAGGCTGCACGGCGGGGCGATATTGCATCACATTTACATACTTGTCTCCTTGGTTATTTGCTCATATAACATAATCATTGATTGGACTATTTTCTGGTTTTTCAAGTTCCTCTTATGCTTGACTATTTCCAGATTATGTTGGAGGTTTACTTATTAGAATTTTAGATCTCTACCAAGCTTGTGTGTTGTGAATTCATTGATTAAATTTAAAGATTTCTGCTGATGTTTTATTCACTCCGTGTGATACCAAAATATTTGTCCAATATCATGCTCCAAACTTTTAAATCTTAAAGGAATAAACATACTAAAATCGGAACTAGATAGATAAGCCTTATGGGATTCAGATAGGACTTGGTTTGGGCTTATTTGAGTTTCATGCCGGTAAGGATCCCATTAGGACTAATTTTGAGAATAAAGGATTTAGGTCCTTACACCGAGCTTCCAAGATATGCAAGTGAAATAGTCCAACCCTAAGACCAACACTAAGAAAACTAAACCTCAAAGACATGTGACTAAGTCTAATGAACTAACCCTGAGTAAATTAACAATAAGGTGGTGAGATCAAAGACCTCAGTAGGAGTTACAGCGACATAAGCACATTCGATTGAATAGAGATATATGAAAAATTCATTTAATAAAATGTAAAGACCCAAACCCAACCTATTACGATCCTTACCGCCGTGAAACCAAAACAAGCCCAACCTAGAACCTATCTGAATCTCAAGGCTCTAATCATCCTAATCTATTTTATTAGATTCTTTTCTTACGCTTTTTAAAGGTTGGAGCATGATAATAATGGACAAGCATTCTAGCAACATACGGAGTGAACAAAAACATCAGCGGAAGTTTTTATAATTTAACAAAGGAAGCACAACACAGAAGTCCCATATGGATCTCAAAATCCAACAAGTAACCCTCCAATTAATTCCGGAAATAAACAAACAAATGAGGAATTCAAAGAACCAAAAAGTAGTCCAATCAAACTTCATATTTAATGATATATGTGCAAGCAATCAGCAAAGAAGGAGGTATGCGAATCTGATGCAATATCATCCCAATGTGAAGCTTTGTTCTCACACACCGGTACCATGAACAAATGATATACCTAAGCCTGAAAAGTGGTAAAAACAACATGGTGAGATTACAAGAATCTCATTAGAGTCACAATATCATAAGATCTGCAGAAATCTAAACAAACATCTCCCAAACAACATCAGATTTGCCTACAACTAAAGAGATATCAAAAAATCATTAATCAACCATAATAGGGGTTGGGCCAAAAGTCATAAGCTGACAATGGACTAAGAACACTTATGAAAATAGAAGTACACAGGTAGGCAATTCATCATTCGATCTCATCAATAGAAAGGTCATCCCCTTCCACCTGTGTTGTCTAAGGCTTAGCTGACAAAAGGGTAATAGGTTAGCATACAATCTAATCAGCAAGCCTATCCATCCTGCCACACAAGGACAAAGGCATCCATACCACACAAGGATAAGGGCATCCAAATCACACAAGGATAAGGGCATCTTGCCATATAAGGAGAAGACATCTAGCCACACAAGGACAAGGCATTTAGCCGCACAAGGACTAGGCATACAACTTGCACTTGTTGGGGATTGCCACCCATGCGACTCCCATACCAATAAAAAACTCTCCTCTCACTAAGAGCATCAGTGCTTAACCCGAATGGCTACCAGAAAAAGATCCTGACACACAAACATATACAAGCATACACAAACATATACAAGCACAGACAAGCAAGTACAAGGCATACACCATAATAGGGCATCCATGATCACATCACAATACATTCAGCAACTCCAATGCACATAGCAAATTTGAGTTAGGCACACATAACCTATCATAAGGGTCCGAAATTTCCTAAGTAATTATAGTTCAATCCGCAACTCATGCATACAATAAACAAGTTATACGCATATAACAAAAACAAGGACAAGTACCAAAAATATCAATCAAACAACAAAGATCTCTGGAAAAAACTAATGAGGTATAGATCCTACCTTTCTTATCTCTGAACACGTAGCTAATTAAGAGGATCCGAACCACCTATGTAACCATAAGGCAAAGACAAAACCATACTAAGCATGCATATATAATAACCAAGAAAACATCTTATTTCCTTACTAATTCCACTCACCAAACCTATCAGAAAATAGTGATTAGATGCTACTGAAACCACCTCCTTGGATGTGTGATGTGATAGCCAGGAACACAATAAGAATTAACCGGATTTGCTAACCCAATTTACCATGCATTATTTGACACTAAGTTAAGGAAATAAAGCAAATTGTGATTTCATGCATAAGGGTTTAGAGGTTGCTATTTCATGATAACAAGGATGGATTAGGTGCCAAATACACATACAATTAAAAGAAACAAGATCAGAAACCAAGAGACAAGTCAATTGACAAAATCGACAATAATAGGGCAAGGGAGTAGGGTATGCCAATTTCTCTTATAGGGAAGATATAAAGGATGAATTCATGATATTATATCAAGAATAGGTGCTAAAAAGTCATACAAAAAAGAGGAACAACAACAGAAACGAATTGAAGGAAGAATCAAGAAATTTCGGCACCAAACCTAGGGATTTGCAATAAGAATAAATATAGTGAAGAACTAACCTTCTGAAACCAAGATAGAAGATAGAGGATAGAAAGAGGTTTCCAACAAACTATTATTTGCATAAATCTGATGAGGGATGAAAGAATTCAGCTATGATAGGTGTTAAGGAATTTTTCGACAGCAAGGGTAAGGGAGAGTGTTTATCATGTGATAAGTTTGTGTGTTTTCGGTGTGAAATTATGTGTATGGCCAGTTACTATACTTACAGGTTTTAATGGGATTAATTCTCTTACTTTTAAGTCTAGATATAAGGAGATAATCATTAGGATTTAATTATGGAATTATCTCTTAAGAATAGATATTGTACCATTAATGATAGAAATGAAATAAGGTAGAAATGAAATCAGAAAAAAATACTGAATCTTCAATACCATTTTCAGCTACCACACATCCATTTCTTAAGGGATAAAATGGTTTTTTCTGCTGCACTGGTATTTGAACTTCTAGGACACAAAATTGGGGTCTCAAATAAGTAGTTAGTTTAAATCATCGTTACCATCCATGCAAACTAAACATACACT
The DNA here is from genome assembly GCA_019739055.1 of Passiflora organensis. Taxonomy (NCBI): domain Eukaryota; kingdom Viridiplantae; phylum Streptophyta; class Magnoliopsida; order Malpighiales; family Passifloraceae; genus Passiflora; species Passiflora organensis. The sequence goes on along the minus strand of JAEPBF010000187.1, from coordinate 6,735,098 downwards.
TCAATGCATTTCACAAGCAAGTATGTATAATGCATGATTTATAAAACCCAATACAGTAAGTACCAGCTCAATAGGTTTTATAAACTCACAACACAAGACATCGTCACACGGGCTACTATGTCCCAAAAACCTATCTGGGTTGATCATAAAATACTTTAAAGTAACCCTAGATAAAGGAAAACCGAAAGCTCATTGGCAGTTAATTTTTCATTTACAAAATACATATAAATCCCCTACTACCAACGTTATCTGAAACGATGTGGAGAAATCACACTATTGCACTCAATCACAATCCACACATATATAAACACATAGCTTGCTAGGTCATAGCAAAAATTAGATAGCCTGCTTGGTCACAGTAAACATTAGACAGCCTGCTAGGTCACAGCAAACATCAAGCACACATATGTAGTCCATCCATACAAGACCCATAGGTAATTAATATTCCTCCTTCGTTGGGATTTCATGTAATTACCATGTTTGGCCAAACATTAAATGTCAAATCTATATTGTTCATAAGAATATACATTTATAAATTTACTTGAAAACCCAATAATGCATGTAATGCAAGCAATCACTCAAAAGGGCATTCATATGGGATTGGTTCGGGTATGATTGATATTTCTTTGGGTGTGGAATAGGTTTAAGGTAAGTTTAGGAGTTTCAAAATGATGCACACGGGTTGTAGGAAGGGTACGGGGGTCATTGGAATGGGAATGCGGGCGTGTGGAATCAAAACAACGGGGGACAGGGCAGTAAATGGCCTGAAGTACACAACCATGTACTTTCTAGAATAGACATGTACAAGTACATGGCCTGAGTACACAATTGTGTACTCGTCTGTGCTGATAGTGTACATGTACATGGCCTAAATACATGGTCGTGTACTCCCCTACATAGGTCATGCACTGTTCTGTCCAGAATAGTACACTGGCTCCTTGAGAAAGTACACAAATGTGTACCCTTTTTAGAGGAGGTACACACCCGAAACTGACGCAAAACTCGCTCGAACCCTCAGGTCATCTTAACATGGTTTCTCGCAAATGAAAAACAACCCACAAAACACCAAACCCTCAAATCAAAAGGACTCAACATGATCAACACACAGGTATAAACACAAGTCACATGAACGAATTTAAACGTCGGATCACATGGCCATTCACATGCATAAACACACAACCAACATGCTTAAGAGTTCAAACACATAGTTTATGCATCCAAAACATGACAAGTAAGTTCATGAAGCTAAGATGCACGCCAATCACAATACCTATATAGCCTCCCTTCAAAACCATGCAATTACCGCATTTTAATCCAAAAACATAAAACGATTTTTCATATGCAAATCACATATAAACTCTCATCTCTTATAATGCAGAAATCACAGTGGCAATACTTTTGTCCTTATCGACTACTCCAACACCGCCTAAATACACAAACTGAACTAACACACATATAAGCATAAAAAACTGACAAAACTGACAAATAAACTCGAAACTGAAAATGAACTCTATATTCCCCATCGACACTCACATTAACACACATCTCGCTCTAATAACACACTCCCCACTCAAAATTCCGGAAGTCCAACCAATGGGCGAAACTCTAGACCTCGTACAAGCCACTCACAGCTCCGAATCGACACCCAAGCTCACCCAATCACACGTTGTGTTTCTCAGACCACAAACACACGCCTTAGCACATTAATAAACTAACCCAAGCATCAAAAACAGTCAGAATAAACAATTCAATCGAAATCTCAAAACGACCAAAATTACTAAAAATGCCATTGAACTAAAAAACGCACACCCACGGATCAAGGGGTATTTTCGAAAGATCAAAATATTCAAACCAGCTTAGAAACATTGACAGAAAAGGAACATAAAATCAACAACAAAAACAATGATTTTGTGCACTTACCACAAAATTCCTAAAAAATTCCCTAAAACGAAGAACGATCAAATTACGGCTCCTCGTTTGGAAACTAACAGTGGCAATCGGCTGGGGAATGTTAGTAAAATGTTTAGGGATGAAGTCTGGTGGTTTCAATCGGAAGAAAATTGATAAAATTCGAATGGCATTTTCGGGAGGGAGAACGGGAGAGAAATAGGAGAGAAGGGGTAGAGAATGAAGGTTGTAGGTGTTTTCCGACACTTCAAAAATTTTAAGTGTTGGGTCAAACTGAGTATTTATACCCAGAGCCTGAAATCTCGGAAAAGAACCGAATGAAATGTTTGAAAAGCTCAATATGCCCCCGAGTGGGCTTAAACAGGTTTTAAAACCAATAAACATAAAAAATGGGCTCAACTATTTAACTGGGAAAAAAATGGGTAGTTAAGCCCAGAAAAATAATTAACAAGCCCAAAATGGGTTTTTCCTCTCAAAAGCTCACGATCACTCAAGACGGACCTGAAATCAGCCAATATTGATTTCCATTGACTCAAATCTCAACAATCGACCTAAAACACTCGCTAAGACACCTAGATGCACACCTAAGCTTTCTATGACTGTGTCTACCTTAAAGGTCAACTTTTGGGTCAACAGTCAACTTTTGGTCAAATTGGTCAACTACTCACAATAGACCAAAATCAGGCAATCTCACTGTACGATCACACTGACTAGGCATTCGGAGGGACGAGGTCTCACATCATCCCCGTCTATAAGAATTTCATCCTCGAAATTCACTTACCTTATGCCTGAAATAACTGCATGTATTGCTCTCTCATAGACTGCTCGGTCTTCTTAGTCATCTCCTTATAGTTGTCACTGCGCCAAACTACCATAACCATCAGAATATTGGAATATCAAACTTGTTTTACTACTCTATCCACACTCAGAATTGGCTGAGTTGAGTAAGACAAATTGTTGGCTATCTCCACCGGTGGTGTCTCCAAAACATGAGAGGATCCCAAATGTATTTTCTGAACACTAACACATGGAATACATTATGGATTCTCTACAAGGACGGTGACAAATCGAGTTTGTATGCCACTAGTCCAATCTTCTTGGTGATGAAGTACGGACCGATACTCCTTCGTGTTAACTTGCCATATTCCTGAAAACATATCACATATTTCCAAGGTGAAACCTTTAGAAACACCATATCCCCAACCTCAAACTCAAGGTCTCGCCCTCAACTATCTGCATAATCCTTTTATCTGTCCTGAGCTATCCTCAATCTTTGTCTAATCAGTGACAATTTCTTTGTTGCATGCTCAATCATTTATGTATTGTCAAATTTCCTCTCACCTACCTCATCCAACATAGAGGTGTATGACATTGGCTACCATACATGGCCTCATACGGTGACATACCGATGAAAATCTGAAAACTATTGTTGTACGTGAACTCGACTAGTAGTAGGAATCTACTACAAGTATTTTGCCTATCCAACGTACAAGCATGGAACATATCCTCCATGATCTAAATCGTCCTATCTGACCATCTATTTGTCTGAGAGTGGAATGCTATGCTGAAATTTAACCTGTTATCCAACTCACTGTGAAGCTTCCCCCAAAATCTAGATGTAAATCTCGGATCTTGATTTGATACGATAGATATTGGAACTCTGTATAGTCTCACAATCTCGTCCATATATCTCAATGTCACTCCCTCCGGTGTGTCTGTCACTCTGATGGGGAGGAAGTGTGTAGACTTGGTCAGTTTGTCCACTATCACCCACACCACGTCATAGCCTCATTGAGATATTGACAATGCAACCACGAAGTACATCGTCACATGTTCCCATTTCCATTCTGGAATGGGTAGTGACTGAAGTAGTCCTACGGGTCTCTAATGCTCTACTTTGACCTACTGTCACACCAAACACTTAGCCACAAACTCTGCCATGTGCCTTTTGAACCAGGACCACCAATACTGCTCTCGTAAATCTCAGAACATCTTGGTACTATTAGGGTAAATCGAGAATGTCGAGTTGTGTGTCTTTGTTAGAATTAGCTATCTCAACCCTTCATCACTGGGAATGCACACTCGGCCTTGGAAAGTCAAAATGTCGTCATCTCTAACTCGATACTCACTAACCATACTAACACCACTGACATCACTCTCTGATGGAAGTTTCACTCAGACCAACATTGAACCCTCAAGCTGCTTAGCTCGAGTCTGATCTAGTAAGGAGACTCTGACATCAAACTATGTAATCAAATTTCCTAACTCATCACCATCAAGTTGTACTCTGGATGCTCTCTAGCATATCTACATCGGCATGTACTCAACTAGGACATAGTCTAAGGAAGATGGTGTCTTCCTATTTAATGCATCAGCATTTACATTCGCCCTTCCTGGATGGTAGTCGATCACCAGATCATAATCCTTGATCAACTCTAGCCATCTCCTCTGTCTCAAATTCAACTTCTTCAACTCTGCTGGTTCCATCTGATACGGTGGAATGGGGATAGGAGTTGTGCCCGACAGTAACTCGATCTCAAACTCAATCTCTCGCTTTGGTGGCAAACCCTTACATCATCTGGAAAAACATCAGGATACTATTTCATCACTGGTACACTGCTCAGCTTAAGGAACTCAACTGTCACATTTCTGACATGTGCCAAAAAGGCTATGCAACACTTACTAATCATATGCCTGGCATTCAACCAGGATATCACACATATCAGCGTCACTCGTCTGTCACCTTTCAAAGAAAACTCTATACCATCTGCTAAGCTGAACCATATCCTTTTCATGAAACAATCCATCTATGCTCTGTATCTAGCCAAACAATCTATACCCAAAATAGCGCTTAACTTTTTGATGTCCAACGGAATCAATTCTGCCTCAACCTCCATTGAACCCATCCTCACCTAAATAAACTGTTCTGCAAGCCAACTGCTCACCTAGCAGGGTCAAAACCTCAATGGGTGGATCTAGGGGTGAAAACTATCTATCGGAAGTCCTAGCTATACTAGAACCATTAAATAACCTATTCAATCTGGGGTCTAATAGGACTCTAGCACAAAAAGAGAAAACCACAATAGTATTTGTGAGACCCAGGCCGTAGGGGGAGTCAGGTTATCCAATCCCACATCAGAAAGGAGCGGGGGAGGTCTTGGGCTTATATGTGTTGTGTGAGTGGATCATTTGTAACAAGATGCATCTTTTGGACCTTGTGGTTAGAAGCCTAACTGAGTGTTGTAGTTGTGATCCATCACGAGCACATACACGTATGGGCCCACTGGGCCGAGAGTCTGGGGGCCAGGTCGTGACAGATGGTAGCGGGGCCGATCTCGTTCCCTCTTCTGGGTGGGCTTGGGCCGTGTTATGTGTTCACGTTTCGGCTCGTGACTTTGGGCCCAAGGCAGTTACATTTGGCTCCCCTCGTGAGGACACGAGGTCTATAAGGAAGAGAGATTGTGAGACCCAGTCCGTAGGGGGGGTCAGGTTACCCAATCCCACATCAGAAAGGAGCGGGGGAGGTCTTGGACTTATATGTGTTGTGTGAGTGGATCATTTGTAACAAGATGCATCTTTTGGACCTTGTGGTTAGAAGCCCAACTGAGCATTGCAGTTGTGATCCATCACGTGCACATACACGTCCGGGCTCGCTGGGCTAAGAGTCTGGGTGCCAGGTCGTGACAGTACCTCTCACGACATCCAGATTGGCTACGACCTCCACATCAGCTAGGGTGAAGAGATGTGTTTACTGCCCCGACTGCTATAACTTTTGTTGCTGGCCTATAGTCTTCCTACAAGGAGGCTTGCCTGTTTGTGTCCTCTATGGTGCTCTGGTAGAACTCTGTGAACCCATAGGACTGACTCTAAACCTCTCAGCTACTGGAAGTGCTGGAATCTTTGACTGTGAAGCACTTGGCTAGGCTACTCTAACACTAGAACGATCTCTGGCCTTATGCTCAAACTGATCACACTTATAATATCTGGGTTGAACTACCTGTAATTCCCTCAACTGGGTGGCCCTGATGGCCTACTCACGCTCTGAAAAGATCGACCGGGTTGTGAGTTTATAGTCATTGACGTGGTATTCTGAGTTCTCACCTGCACTGAATGGTAAGAACCAACTATCATACTCTTGTACTTCTGCTCAAATCGGGATAGGCGCCTGATTGAACCTTTACTGGCAGAACTGTCCTTGGATTTCTGATTTTGGCTTCGCTGTCCCAAAAAAATCTCCTCTGCCTGCATAGCGACTTGTGGCTGAGTTGGTGCCTATAGTACTTGTATTTATGGCTACTGAACTGCTGCAGCTTGCATCATCTGCTGTATCTGACCTAAAGTAGTCTAAATTGAGCTAACACCTATAACAGTGTCTGATCCTGAACTATTGGTGCTGCATGAGCACCCACACCTAATGTTGGCTCATGGGCATCTGAGCTCTTATCTATCTCTCTGATCTGAAGCCGGCCTCCTCGGCCACCACAACCTCTGGAAGCACTGTGACCTCTACCATGAACCATCTCTAACTGAACACATAGTCATTTATATAAGTCTAAAGATAACAAGACCTCTAGAAAAACTCTATACTAAACTATGTATGTGTAGTGAGTGTGATGCACTTGTAAACATGCCATTTCAAAATAATTTCGCACTCAATGCACACAAAATCAACCATTCTCCGCTACCAACCCTGTGAGGACTCGCTCTCGGTAAATAAGACACTCACCACTATATAGTCTCAATCAATTCAACACGTGGATCAATCAAAACCACGCAAGGGTCGCATTAACTTTACAAAACCAAAATCTCAAAAATGCATATAAATTTGAATTTTTTCTTTTAAAAAGAGCATGGCATGTCACAAAATACACCCGACTCAAACAAGTAACGGAGTAGGCACACACATTCAGGGGAAGACTTTAAATCACACACAATAGACTCCACGGCCGCAAACATGCTACACAAAAGTCCATATTGTGAAGCCCTGAATTTTGAGTCCTAGAAGTCAAGAAGTCAATGCAAATAAAAAGATTATTTTGCTCCTGAAGAATAGGATGTGTGATAGCCGAAATTGGTAAGGAATGTCCAGTAATTATTTCTGATTTTAATTCTCTTTAATTTGAATCTTTATTGGTTGATAATTATCTTAGAAAATAAAATTCCTAAAATTAAGAGAAGATAATTACAGAATTTAATTTTGATAATTATCTTACTTTAATCTAACCTTTAAAGTAAGAAAATTAATCCCATAACCACTTTATATAAAGAGGAATCCGGACACACATAAACCTTAGTTAGAAAATACACAAAATTCGTCAAACCTAAAACCTACATCTCCCTATTTCTGTCGAAACCTGCTTGAACTTCAAACAAGCGTAACTCTCTCATCCTTTGTCAGATTCTTAAAAATAGTAGTTTTCTGGAAAGCTCTTTCTGTCCCCTTTTCAAAACGCATGATTTTTCTAAAGCTTAGTTTTTCTTTGTCAAAAGTTAAGTTCTAATTCGGAGAAATTGCCAAAATCTGCTTGAACTTCAAAATAGCATAACTCTTTCATCGTTTGTCGGATTCTTGCAAATAATAGCTTGTTGAAAGCTCTTTCCATTCTACATCCATAAACATTAGGTTTTTCTTCTGGAGGTTAGTTTTTATTTGTTGTAATTTTGGTCGAAATTTGACGGGATTAGGTTTCAAAATTGTGTGATTATGTCTTCGATTGATTGCTGTTGTTGTTCCTCTTGCTTGTATGATTGTTTAGCATCCATTCATGGTGTAAAATCATGAATTCATCCTTTGAATCTTCCCTAATCATGAAATCGTAGTTTGTCTTATGCCTTATTCTTAGTGCCGAAATTTACATAGTTAATTAGCATGGTAATTCATGTTGAATCTTGTTAAGTTCTTGGCTATCACATCACACATCCAAATGGGAGGCACCTGCGTCATCTAATCACCGTTTTCTAATAGGTTTGGTGAGTGAAATTGGTAAGGAAATAGGGTATTCAATTGGTTATTGAGTATGCATACTTAGTTTGGTTTTGTCTTTGCCTTATGATGTTATAGGTGGTTCAGATCCCTTGAATAAAGTCAAAGGAATAGCCTCTTGTTTAGAGACAAGAGAGGTAGGATCTATGCCTCATTGGTTTCTCCAAAGATCCTTTTGTTTGCTTGTTGATTTCGGTACCTATGCTTGTGATAATATATATGCATATGATCATATCAAAAAAAAAAAATATATATGCATATGTGTGAGATAGTGTATGCATAAGTTACAGATTGATTTGAGGATTACCTAGGCTATACCAAACCCTTGAGATAGGTTATGTGTTCCTAAATTGCATGTGTTGTGTGTATTGAATATGCTGATTGTGTTCTAACATGATTGAGAATACCTTGTTGTGGTATTGTGCTTTGTGCTTGCCTGTATGTGCTTGTTAGCGTGTCAGGATCCTTTTTTAGTGGCCATTCGAGGTAAGTGCTGATGCTCCTTAGGAAAACAGAGATTCATACCAATATGGGAGTCGTATGGTGGCAATCCCCAACAAGAGCTCGCTGGATGGCTGGTCCTTGTGTGGCTAGAAGCCTTGTCTTTGTGTGGCAAGATGTCCTTATCCTTGTGCGGTTTGGATTCCTTTGTCCTTGTGTGGCTTGGATGCCTTGTCCTTGTGTGATAGGATGAATAGGCTTGCTGATTAGCTTGTGTGCTGACCCTTTTACCCTTTGTGCGGTGAAGCCTTGGACAACACAGGTGGAAGGGGATGGCCTTTTTTGTTGATAAGATTGATTGAAGATTTACCTCCTTGAGTACTTCTGATTTTCGGAAGTCTTTGTAGTCCACCCTCAGCCTTAGCTTTCGGTCCTATCCCATTATTGCTGAATGATGATTGTGTGATTCCCTCAGATGAGTAGGGATGATCTGATGTTGTTTAGGAGATGTTTTTTTAAGATTTCTGTAGATCTTATGATGCTGTGACCCTACTGAGATTATTGTAATCTTATCCTGTTGTTTTCACTATTTTTCAGGCTTAGGTACATGTGTTGTTCGTGGTATTAGTGTGTGAGATCAAGGCTGCACGACGGGATAATATCGCATCATATTTGCATATTTCATCTCCTTGGTTGCTTGCGCATATAACAAGATCTTTTTTTGGACTATTTTCTGGTTTTTCAAGATTCCTCCTTTGCTTGTTGTTCCTGAATTATGTTGGAGGTTTACTTGTTGGATGTTTGGATCCCTATGGGACTTGTGTGTTGTGGATTCATCGATTAAATTTAAAGACTTCTGCTGATGTTTTATTAACTCCGTATAACACCAGAATACTTGTCCAATATCATGCTCCAATTGTTATGAATTCAAAAAATCAACATGCTAAAAATCGGAAACTAGATGGGTAAGCCTTGTGGGATTCAAATGGGTTCTGGTTTTAAGGCTTATTTGGGTTTCACGGCGGTAAAGATCCTGATAAGAGAAAATAATAATAGGTCAGGATTTGGGGTCCTTACACATACTCACAAGCTCATATAGATCAACACGAAAAGTGTCCAAGGCACGCATCTCAAAACTTAACATAAATACAGGTCGTACATGCGTATAAAGTGTCAAATTGGAAAACAAGCCCACAATGGGTTCATATCAACAACCATAATCTAAAACAAGTATGCATGTTGATAAAGGATAAAAATTCTGAAACATAAAACATGTTGAGCTTCCAAGGTGCAAGTGCAATAGTCCAGCCCTAAAACCAACACTGGAAAAACTCAATCTTGAAGTCGTATGGCTAAGGCGAACGAACTAACCCTGAAAAGATCAACAAGAGAGAGGTGAGATCAAAGACCTTGGTGGGAGTTATAGTGTTATAAGCACATCTAGTAAAATAAAGGTATACAAAAAATTCATTTAATAAATAGTTCTTTTAAATCAAGAATTGACATCCATGCACACTAAGCATGCACATCAGTCCATTTCATAAGCAAGTATGCATAATGCATGATTTGTAAATCATAATGCAATAAATACCAGTCCAATAAGTTTTTAAACTCACAACATAAGACATCGTCACATGGGCCCTATACCATAAAAACTTATTTCGTGGATCACAAAATACTTTCAAGTAACTCTTGCTAAAGGAAAATCGAAAGCCCATTGACAGTTATTTTTTCATTTATAAAATACATAGAAATTCCCTACTACCAATGTTATCCAAAACTGAGTGGAGAAATCACTCTACTGTACTCAGTCGTAATCCACACGTATATAAACACATAGCCGGCTAGTTCAGAACAAACATCAAGCAGCGTGCTAAGTCATAACAAACATCAGACACACACGTACTGTTCTTCCACACAATACCCATAGGTAAACAATATTCTGCTTCGTTGGGATTCCATGTACTTACCATGTTTGGCCAAACATTAACCGTCAGATCCATATTGTTCCTAAGAACATGCATATATAAATTTACTTGAAAACCCAATAATGCATGTAATGAAAGCAATCAATCAAAAGAGCACTCATATAGGATTGCTTGAGGTATAATTGATGTTTCATTGGGTGTGGAATAGGTTTAGGGTAGGCTTGAGAGTCTCAAAATGATGTACACAGGTTGTAGGAAGGGTGCGTGGGTCGTTGGAATGGGTATGTGAACCTGAAGAATTGAAACAAGGGGGGGCATAGGTTCTAGGAAAGGTACGAGGGTTGCTGAAATGAGTATGCAGGCGTATGGAATCAAAACAAGGGGGGACAGGGCAGTACATGGCCTGAAGTACACTGCAGTGTACTTTCTAGAACAGGCCATGTACAAGGCCTAAGTACACAAACGTGTACTCACCTGTGCAAGCCGTGTACATGTACACAGTCTGAGTACATGGTCGTGTACTTCCTTACACAAACCGTGTACTTCCTTACACAAACCTTGTATTGTTCTGTCCAAAATAGTACAAGGGCTTCTAGGGAAAGTACATGGGCATGTACCCTTTCTAGATGAGGTACACACCCCAAAATTGACCCGGAATGCTCCCGAAACTCGCTTTAATCCTTGGGGAACCTTACCATGCTTTCTCGGCAACAAAAAACAACCCACAACACACCAAACACTCAAAGCAAAAGGGCTTAACATGATTAACACATGAGTATAAACACAAGTCACACGAACGAATTTAAACATCAGATCACGTGCATATTCACATGCATAAATACACAAACAACATGCTTAGGAGTTCAAACACATAGTTCATGCATCCAAAACATAAAAAGCAAGTTCATAAAGCTAAGATGCACGTCAATCACAATACATATATAGCCTCCATTCAAAACCATGTAATTACCGTATTTTAATTCGAAAACACAAAACAATTTCGCATGCGCAAATGAATCTTAAAATCCCACCTCTTGTAGCGAAGTAAACATAGTAGCAGTAACTTTTCCCTTATCGATCGCTCCAGCATCACCTAAGTACACAAACCAAACAAACACACATATAAACACAAAAACCGACAAAATTGATAAATGGAATCGAAACTGAAAATGAACCGTAGAGACGTCTTCGACACTTACAATAACACACTCTCACTCTAACAGCACATTCTCCTCTCAAAATTCTGGAAATCCAACCAGCGGGAGAAACGCATAGACCTTGCACAAGCCACTCACGGCTTTGAATCCACCCAAGCTCACCCAATCACACAATTGGGGTTTTTCCGACAAAAAACACACTCCACAATAGATAAGTCAACTAGCCCAACCATCAGAAACACTCAAAATCGAAAATTCAATCGAAATCTCCAAAATTACCGAAAATGTCACTGAACTAAAAAATGTACACTTACGGATCAGAAGGCATTTTTGAAAAATTAAAACCATCAAACCAGCTTGGAAATATCGGCATCAAACTAAAATAACCAAAAATCGACAACGGAAATGGAGATTTATGGCATTTACCACGAAATCCCTAAAAAATACTCTAAAATGAAGAATGATCAGATTATGGCTCCTCGACTGGAAACTAATAGTGGAAATCAGCTAGGGAATGTTAGGAAAGTGTTTAAGGATGAAGCTCGATGGTTTTCGTCGGAAGAAAATCGACGGAATTTGAACGGTATTTTCAGGAGGGAGAACGAGAGAGAAAGAGGAGAGAAGGGGGATAGAATGAAGGCTGCAGGTGTTTTCTGACAATTAGAAAATTTCAACTTTTGGGTCAGGCTGAGTATTTATATCCCAAGCCCGAAATCTCAGAAAAGACCTTAAAATGTTTTATAAGCCTTATATGCCCCTAGTGGGCCAAAATGGGTTCTAAAACCAATAAACATAAAAAATGAGCTAAAGTAATTAATTGGGTAAAAAAAGGGTAATTAGGCCCAGAAATAGTTAACATCAATTTTAAGTCCAAAAGCTCACGATCACTCAAAACGGACCCAAAATTGGCCAACACCGATTTCCACTGACTCAAAACTAGACATTCAACCTAGAGCACTCACTAAGATACCTAGTCGGACACCTAGGCTTTCTGTGACTGTATCCACCTTAAAGGTCAATGTTCAGGTCAATGGTCAACTCACAGTCAAATTAGTCAACTGCTCACGATGGACCAAAATCGGACAATCTCACTGTACGGTCACACTAACTAGGCACTCAAGGGATGTGGTCTCGCATTAAATGACATTTTGTGTGTGTATGTGTTGTAAATTGGGATCCCATACTATACCGACAAATAAATCAATATTTTCATATTCACTTCTTCGCATGATGTAAACTCCACAAAATTTTGTGCATTGACTCATTCCTTTATGTTTTCTTAGTCTTGGGATTGCTCCCAAGACATATCATGCAATTAAAATATAAAATAAAATTTAAACAAGTTTCGTTCTCGCCTTGTATAGTTACTATACTCTTAGGATGACCATCTAAGCTTGCACAGTGGCTATACGACGATTGTTATGTTTTGGTGGATTCCAGGTCATGACACTAGATATCCCACAATAGGATAATTTATTATCATATTTGATTACTACACCTCAATTACTACTTACAATTAATATTTCTGTCCTGAAATTAAATATTAATGTTGTGCTAAGTATCTTGAAATATATTATACCATTTGTTTTCATTTGTTTTAGTGTAGTATGGGAACTTAAGTGAGTGTTTTTCTTTTTATTTCAGTTACAAATTCTGTTACTAATATTTTCACCATTATCAATTCAATTTTGATGCTTAATGGCACAAACTTTAAATCCTAGAAAGAGAATGGTTTGATTGTTTCCAGTTGCATGGATATGGACCTTACACTTCAGAGGGAACAACCTCTTTCTCTTATTGATAATAGTTCCAATGAGGACAAAAGGAGCTTTAAGAAGTGGGAATGTTCCAATCGCGTGAGTGTAATAATTATGAAACGTGCTATTTTGGAAGCATTTAGAGACACTATGTCTGATAAAGGTCGATACAGCTAAAGTGTAAGAACCTGAATCCAACCAATTACGACTCTTACCGCCGTGAAACACAAACAAGCTTAACCTAGGAACTATCTGAATCTCACAAGGCTCTAATCATCCTAAACCATTTTATTAGATTCATTTCTTATGCTTTTTTAAAGGTTGGAGCATGATAATACAGGAAAAACATTCTGATAACAAACAGAGTGAGTAAAAACATCAGTGAAAGATTTTAAAATTAACCAAAGGAACCACAACACACAAGTCCCATATGGATGTCAAAAATCCAACAAGTAATCCTCCAATAAATTTCGGAAACAATCAACCAAAGGAGGGATTCAAAGAACTAGAAAGTAGTCGAATCAAACTTCATATTATATGTGCAAGAATCATGGAAGAAGGTATGCGAATGTGATGCAATATCTTCCCGCCATTCAGCTTTGACCTCACACACTGGTACCATGAACAAATGATGTACCTAAGCCTGAAAAATGGTGAAAACAACAGAGTGAGATTACAAGAATCTCAATAGGGTCACAACATCATAAGATCTGCAGAAATATAAACAAACACCTCCTAAACAACATCAGATCCGCCTACACATCTAAAGTGATATCAAAAAATTATCAAACAACCATAATAAGGGGTGAGGCCAAAAGTTATAGGCTGAAGGTGGACTGCAAATACTTCCGAAAATAGAAGTACACAGGCAGGCAATTCATCATGCAATCTCATTAAAGAAAGGTCATCCCCTTCCACTTGTGTTGTCCAAGGATTCGCTACATAAAGGGTAAATTGTTAGCACACAATTTAATTAGCAAGCCTATTCATCTTGCCAGCACACAGGACAAGGAATTCAAGCCACACAAGGACAAGGGCATCCAAACCACACAAGGATATGGGCATCTTGCCAGCACATAAGACAAGGCATCTAGCCACACAAGGACTAGGCATCCAGCGAGCTCTTGCTAGTGATTGCTACCCATACGACTCCCATACTAGTAAGTACCTCTCCTCTCCTCTCCTCTAGAGCATCAATGCTTACCTTGAATGGCCAACAGAAAAGGATCTTGGCACACAATCACGTACAAGTACACACAAGCAAGTACAAAGCATAACATCACAGCAGGGTATCCTCATTCATAGCACAACACAACCAGCATATTCAATGCACACAATACATGAAATTTAGACACACATAACCTATCTTAAGGAGTCCGAAATTGTCTAATGAGTCATAGCTCAATCTGCAAATCATGCATATACTATACAAAGCATGAACATACACAATATCAAAGACGAATACCGAATTCATCAATCGAACAACAAGAATCTCTGGAGAAACTAATGAGGTATAGATCCTACCTTCTTGTCTTTGAACAAGTAGCTAATACCTTACCTTTATTAAGAGAATTCGAACCACCTATATAATCACAAGGCAAAGACAACATCATACTAAGCATACATATTCAATAACCAAGTAAACATCCTAATTCCTTACCAATTCCACTCACCAAACCTATCAGAAACCAGTAATCAGATGCTGCTAAAACCTCCCCCTTGGATGTGTGATGTGATAGCCAAGAACACAATAAGAATCAACTTGATTTACCATCCCATTTAACCATGCAAATTTCAGCACTAAGATTTCATGCATAAGGGATCTAAGGATTGTGATTTCATGATAAAAAGGAAGGATTAGGTGTTAATTACACATACAATTAAAAGGAATAAGATTAGAAACCAATAGACAAGTCAATTGGTACAAATCGGCAACAATAAGGCAAAGGTATAAGGCATGCCAATTTCCCCTATAAGGAAGGTTCAAAGGATGAATTCATGATATTACAACTTGAATAAGTGACAAAAAATCATATGAACAAAAATGAACAATAGAAACCAATTTAAGGATCAATAAAAGGATTTCAGCACTAAACCCTAAAAAATTGCGATAAGAAAAAGTTCAAGGAGAATCTAACCTTCTGATGATGAAACTAAGATAGCAAGATAGAGGATGAAAAGAGGTTTCCAGCAAGCTATTATTCACAGAAATTTGATGAAGGATGAAAGAATTCGGCTAGGGTGAATGTTAAGAATTTCAGCAGCAAGGGTAGAGAGTAGGGTTTGATTGCGTGATGATTTTGTGTGTTTTTGGTGTGGGATTTATTTGTGACCGACTACCTCGTTCTATAAGGTGTTATGAGATTAATCTTCATACTTTTAAGGTTAGATATAAGGAGATTATCATTAGGATTTAATTCTGGATTATCTCTTAAGAATAGATAATGTGTCATTAATGCTAGAAATGAAATAAGGGACAAATGAACACTAAACCTACAATACCATTTTTGGCTACCACAAATTCATTTCTTCAGGGATAAAATAATCATTTCAGCCTTAGTGGCTTCTGGACTTCTAGGACACAAAAATTGGGGTTTCACATCCTCCCCTCCTTATAAAAATTCCGTCCTCGAAATTTCCTCAGTCTCCTAAGATTGTTCCTCAATTTGGCCATTATGCCAAACAACTCGTACCGTAGGAATGTTTCGACTGCGAAGCTGACGAACTAACCGATATAGTATGGAAACTGGCTGTACGGGATAGGATAGGTCTTCAAAAACTTCAACTGGTGGTTCTTCGAGCACATAAGTAGGATCCCGAACATACTTTCTCAACATCAATATGTGAAAAATGTTGTAAATTCTCTATATATTCGGAGGCAATGCAAATCGGTATGCAACTGGGCCGATTCTCTCAACAATATCATACAGACCAATGTAAGAAGGTGCAAGCTTACCTCACTACTGGAAATGAAGGACACCCTTCCACGGGACGACTTTCAGAAACACTTTGTCACCTACAGCAAATTCCAGCTCCCTTCATCGATTATTAGAAAACGTTTTTTGTCGATCTTGGGCTATCTTCAGCCTTTGTCGAATCAGATTCAATTGGTTAGTTGCTTGATCTATCAATTCTTGATTAGCTAAACGTCTCTCACCCACTTCATTCCAGCAAATGGGAGTTCTGCAGTGTTTCCCATACAATGCTGCGTAAGGAGCCATCCCGACGCTTACAAGGAAACTACTATGTAAGTGAATTTTGCCAATGGTAGACATCGATGCCAACTGGTATTTCGATCCATCACACATGCATGCAGTATGTCTTCGAGCGTCTGAATCGTTCTTTCAGATTGACCATCGGTGTGGGAATGAAACGTTGTACTGAAATTCAGTCTCGAACACAATGCATTATGGAATTTCTCCCAAAATTGTGAAGTGAAACAGGGGTCACTATTTGAAACAATGGAAACTGGCACTCCATGTAGACGATCAATCTTGTCCAAATAACAAACAATCAATTTCTCAGGGGTTTCTATCACACAAACAGGAAGAAAGAGTGAAGATTTCATCAGTCGCTCGACAATCACCAAAATGGCATCGTATCCTCGCTGCGGTCTAGGCAAACCGGTCATAAAATCCATCGTGACATGCTCCCACTTCCATTCTAGAATTTGAAGTGATTGTACTAAACCAGCGGGTCTTTGATGTTCAATCTTTACTTGTTGACATACAAGGCATCGGGCAACAAACTCAGCAATGTGACGCTTCATGTTCGGCCACCAATATTGCTCCTTTAAATCTCAGTACATCTTTTTGTTACCAGGATGGATAGCGAACTTTGAGCTATGCGCCTCAGATAAAATAAGATTACGAATATCAGCATCTTGTGGAACACATACTCGGTTTCTGAAGGCAAGAACTCCATCATCTCGTACTTTGAAATTGTGCATTATGGCATCAACACCATCAGATAACTGCTTTTGAATTTCAACAAATTTCGGATCCTCTAATTTCTGATTCCGGATCTCTTCGATCAAGGTTGGCTTGACTTCGATTCACACCAACAATGAACCAGAAAAATCAGTGCCAAGATGCACATGGTTAACTTTCAAATCCAGCAACATTGGCATATATTGGGTGCACATGTAAGCCAAAACCGGTCACAAAGTCCATCATGACATGCTCCCACTTCCATTCTAGAATCGAAAGTGACTGAAGTAAACCAGCGGGTCTTTGATGCTTGATCTTCACTTGTTGACATACAAGGCATCGGACAACAAACTCAGCAATGTGACGATTTATGTTCGGCCACCAATATTGTTTCTTCAAGTCTCGGTACATCTTAGTACTACCAGGATATATAGCAAACTTCGAACTATGTGCTTTGGAACAAATTAGATTACGAATATCAGCATCTTGTGACACACATACTCGATTTCTGAAGACAAGAGCTCCATCATCTCACACCCTGAAATCACGCACTATAACATCAACACCATCAGCTAATTGCTTCTGAATTTCAGCCAATCTTGGGTTATCTGATTGCTGATTTTGGATCTTTTCCAGAAAAGTAAGCTTGACTTCGATTAGGGGAATCACTGAACTAGAAAAATCATTGCCAATATGCACACACGTAGCTTTCAAATCCAGCAAGTGGAAAAAAACATAAACGGAAGACTACATTAACACTGAAAACAAGTGGAAATGTAACACACAAGTCCCACTGAAATCTCAAAATATCAACCGATAGTATCATACATATTTCAGAAGCAATAAGAAAGAGGAAGAGGGATTGAAAAACAAGAATGAAAATCCACACAAGTTCAAAGACATGGCATGCACATTCAATACGAAAGAGGTGCAAATTCGTCGAGCCGTGCAACATTGATCTCACACCTTTGGTACCACCAACAAAGCACACAACTAAGCCTGGAAAGGAGGGAAGAAATTTTAGCCAATAGGGAGGGGGAGAGAGTTTGTTTTTGTGTGAAATAAAGAGAATAATTGTGGGCTGGAAAGGGTGGCTGGCCATGTTAATTTACAAGGTTATAAGGAGGTTTAATTAAGAGATAATCCTCACTTTTAAGCTAAGAAGGATAAGATATAATTAAAAGATAATTTTATTAAAATAGTAATTGTATTTAAAATGAAGAATTATCTAATACTAAGGATAATTAACTAGAAATAAAATAGAAAATATTCAACAATAACCATTTTAGGCCAACACGTATTTATTTCTTCGGGGGTAAAATAGTCATTTCAACTGCACTGGTATATAAGTTCTATTTTTGACCTGTGGACTTCAAGAACATCTACCCTATGGAGGATAAGGGTCTCAAATCCTCCCATCATAAAAATTTTGTTCTTGAAATTTCTGCACAAGAACTATGGGTTATGGACCTACCATGCTTTCGCTGCGCTACTCCATTTCCTAGTCAACCTTGCCATACTAAACAAAATGCACATACCACATAACTGTTCTATATGAAAACCAACATCAGAAAAGAAAGGGTACCTGGTGGAGAGGCGTGCACCAAATGATTTTCATAATCTGAAAACAAAGTGTGAATTCACATGCGAACACAGCAAACACATAGAAAATTTCGGCATACACACAAAAATTTATGTGGGAAACTCGGCACAACAAGACCATCAAATACAAACACTCAGCAATTCGAACAACATAACAACATAGTACACTCGACATACACATGTAAAAGTATACCAAAACTCAGCAAGGAAACCAACAAAGAATCCAGAAAAACACACATCAAAATATATCAATTCGCACAGCCAATCATTCAAATAAAGCATAGCAAACATAACACAATAACAATAGTTATGTTAATATATGAAATTTTTTTAAACATAATGCAGTCAAACAAATTAACCATGCAAGCAAAACTCCAAGCAATAGGGTCATATATATGCAAACCTAAACCATGCTCTACTATCAAACTTGTAAGGACCCAAACCCAACCTATTAACATCCTTTCAGCCGTGAACCCCAAATAAGCCCTCGTAAAGTCCTATTTGAATCCCACAAGGCTCAACTCACCTTATTGTTAATTTTATTGGTTGATTTATATGCTATTTAAAGTTTAAAGTATGTTTTTATATTAATGAATTTGTGGCTTATGCGGAGTGAAAGAAAACATAAATGGAACACTTACATTAACACTGAAAACAAGTGGAAATATAACACACAAGTCCCATAGGAATCTCAAAACATGAACCAATCGTATCATGCATATGTCGGAAGTAACAAGAAAGAGGAAGACGGATTGAAAACCCAGAATGAAAATCCACACAAGTTCAAAGACATGGCTTGTGTATTTAATAGGAAACAAGTGCAAATTCGTCCAGCTGTGCAGCCTTGATCTCACACCTTTAGTACAAGCAACAAAGCACACACCTAAGCCTGTAAAGGGGGAACAATTTTCGTCCAAGAGGGAAAGGCAGAAAGTTTGATTTTGTGTGAAAAAGAGAGAATAATTGTGTGCTAGATAGGGCGGCCGGCCATGTTAATTTATAAGGTCTTAAAAAGGTTTAATTAAGAGATAATCCCTATTTTAAGCTTAGAAGGATAAGATATGATTAAAAGATAATTTTATTAAAAGAATAATTCTATTAAACTAGTAATTGTATTTAAAAGGAAGAATTATCTAATACTTTGAATAATACAGGAAAGAATAAAGGATAATTAATAAGAATTAAAAAAAGAAAATTTTGGCAACAACCATTTTAGACCATCACGCAATCATTTTTTCAGGGGTAAAATAATCTTTTTAGGTGTACCTGTACCTAAGTTTCATTTCTTACTTGTGGATTTCTAGAACGTTTACCCTATTGAGGATTAGGGTCTCACTTCCTCCCCTCTTTATAAAAATTTCATCCTCAAAATTTATGCACAAGAACTATGGGTTATGGACCTACCATACTTTCGCTGCACTACTCTGTTTCCTAGTCGACCTTGCCATACTAAACAAAATGCACATGCCACATAACTATTCTATACGAAAACCAACATCAGAAAAGAAAGGGTACCTGGTGGAGAGGCGTGCACCAAATGATTTGCATATTCTGAAAACAATGTGTGAATTCACATACGAACACAGCAAACACATAACAAATCTCGGAAATCAAGCACACACAAAAAACAAACATCCGCATACAGACAAAAACTTACATGGGAAACTCGGTATAGCAACACCATCACAAACAAAAACTCAGCAATTCACACAACATAACAACATGGTGCACTCACCATACACATGTAAAAGCATACTAAAACTCAGCAAGGAAACCAACAAAAAATAGAGCAAAACACACATCAAAACATATCAATTCTCACAGCTAATCATTCAAATAAAGCATAGCAAACATAACACAACAATAACACTTATGATAATATACACAAGTTTTTAAACATAATTCAGTCAAACAAATTAACCATGCAAGCAAAACTGCATGCAGTAGGGTCATATATACGCAAACCTAAACCATGCCCTGCTATCAAACTTGTAAGAACCCAAACCCAACCTATGAACATCCCTACCGCCATTAAACCCAAATAAGCCCTCGCAAGGTACTATTGAATCCCACAAGGCTCAACTCACCTTATTGTTAATTTTATTAGTTGACTTTTATGTTATTTA
This sequence comes from Passiflora organensis, assembly GCA_019739055.1. NCBI lineage: Eukaryota > Viridiplantae > Streptophyta > Magnoliopsida > Malpighiales > Passifloraceae > Passiflora > Passiflora organensis. The sequence continues at coordinate 6,714,267 of JAEPBF010000187.1, read as the reverse complement.
ACGGTTAGAGCATGTTTATACATTGATGAATTTCTTGCTTATGCAGAGTCAAAGAAAACATAAGTGGAAGACTAACATTAACACTGAAAATATGTGGAAACATAACACACAAGTCCCATAGGAATCTCAAAACATCAACCAATAGTATCATGCATATTTCGGAAGCAACAAGAAATAGGAAAAGGGATTGAAAAGCCAGAATGAAAATCCACACAAGTTCAAAGACATGGCATGCATATTCAATAACAAAGAGGTGCAAAAGAAGTGCAAATTGATCCTGGCTATGCAGCCTTGATCTCACACCTTTGGTACCAGCAACAAAGCATGCACCTATGCCTACGTAGAAGGGAAGAAAATTAGGCTAAGAGGGAGAGAGAGAGAGAGAGAGTTTGTTTTAGTGTGAAAAAGAGAGAATAATTGTCTGCTAGATAGGGTTGCCGACCATGTTAATTTATAGGGTCTTAAGGAGGTTTAATTAAGAGAAAATCTCTACTTTTAAGTTTAGAAGGATCGGATATGATTAAAGGATAATTCTATTAAAATAATAACTCTATTTAAAAGAAATAATTATCTAATATTTTAGATAATAAGGGTTAAAATTAAGGATAATGAATGAGAATTCAAATAGAAAATATTCAGCAACAACCATTTTATTCCATCATGCATTCATTTATTCGGGGACAAAATAGTCCTTTCAGTTGTATCGGTACCTGAGTTCTATTTCTGATCGGTGGACTTCTAGAACATCAACCCTATGGAAGATAAGGGTCTCACTTCCTCCCTTTTTTATAAAAATTTTGTCCTCGAAATTTTTTCTCAAGAACTATGGGTTATGGACCTAGCATGCTTTCGCTGCGTTACTCCATTTCCTAGTCAACCTTGCCATACTAAACAAAATGCACATACCACATAACAATTCTATATGCAAAACCAGCATTAGAAAAGAAAAGGTACCTGGTGGAGAGGTGTGCACCAAATGATTTGCATAATCTGAAAACAAAATGTGAATTCACATACGAACACAGCCAACACATAGAAAATCTCGGCAATCAAGCACACACACAAAACAAGTTTCGGCATACACACAAAAACCTATATGGGAAACTCGGCACAGCAACACCATCATACACAAACACTCAGCAATTCGCAGAACATCATAACATAGTTGTCACGACCGAAACTCAGACTATGAGTCATTCGGCTTCGAGTGTGACCCATCCCTTAAATCTGGTGCCTCAATTCAATGGGAATCCATTCCTTCCAAATAGGAGACCTGATTTGGGGAATCAAGGTAATCAATGTAATCAAAGATTACCATAGATAGGAAATTAACCATTAGTGTTTGCCTTGTATATCTTTGTATAGACACCGTTAAATCGGTTTGACTCGATCTTCACCATTCATTGGTGAGCTGTATTGGCTATATAAGGGGTACCTCCCCTTATTTGTAATTATCCAACAATTCTTGCAATATTGAGAGTTTAGAGTTTTCTCTCCATTCTCTTGTGTCTCTCTCTCTTTGATAGTGTTCTAAGCTTAGCATTCTTGCTAGCTTTGTGAGGAAGGCTGACTTAGCCTATTGCGAGAGTGATAGTCTAAGGCCGCACAAGAGTTTCGATTATACAAAACTCTAGTCCTATGACAGTTGGTAACGAAGCCACGACTCAATTCTTTGAAAGAGAAATGGAGATGCCTGCTGATGCCAACATCCCTGTTGTTGAGGAGGTGGAGGAGGTCCGTGTGGGAAGACTACCCAATGTGCCCCCGAACCTAGTAAGAAGAGAATGAAGACTGTTGATCATCTATCATCATTGGAGGCAAGGATCACTCGTGTGGAGATAAAGGTTGCCAATGACAAAGATACACTTGAGTATGGCCAACGCATAAGCAAGCTCGAGTTAGGAGACGTGAATGAGCTTCGTGAGGAGATGCAAGGCGCCCTCATTGCTATCAACTCTTGGAGTCAAGAGTTAGATGACTTTAAGGTAAATCTTCTTGATGAAATCACTTTATTCAAGGATGACTTGGTTGAAATCAGGAATGAATGCAAGAAGGGTGTAGTGCAAGCAGTTGCCAAAGCCAAAATGAAGCTGGATGTCCAGAAGCCAAAGTCATTTGGTGGGATGATGAATGCCAAGGAGGTGGACAACTTCTTTTTCACCCTTGAGCAATACTTTCAAGGGGTGGGCATAGAGAGCGATGGAGATCGGCTTTCCCAAGCCCCACTGTACCTAACCGATAGTGCCACAACCTGGTGGAGGATGAAGCATGCTTAAATTGAGCGTGGCACCTTGAAGTTGGAGACATGGGCAGATTTCAAAAGGCTCCTGAGAGTACAATTCTCACCAAGAAATGTGAAGCTAGAAATGAGGGAGAAGCTTCGCAGGTTATCTCACAAAGGCGACATCTGAAACTATGTGAGGGAGTTCACGGAAGTCTTGTTGGAGATCCCAGACATGCCAGAGACGGAGGCCATCTACGTGTTTCTGGGAGGCTTACAAAGTTGGGCCAAGCTGGAACTTCATCGATGCAATGTCAATGAGCTCAATGATGCAATTTCCGAAGCTGAATCCTTGGTGGAATTCGAGAGAAAACCCGAGGGTTCTAGCCCACCTAAGCCTAAGAGTTTCTGCAACTACAAGGCTAAAGGTGGGGGAGCAGTCCACGAAACTAAGGAAGGGAAGGAGAAGCCTTTCAAGTCCTTTCGTCCAACCAAACCCACACAAGGGGGAGGTGAAAATCAGGTCATGGGCGAGAGACCCAAGATCTTATGCCATGTGTCACACGGTATGGTTCCTATGAATTTTTGGTCATGCCATTTGGTTTAACAAATGCACCTACTACCTTTTGTACACTAATGAACAAAGTACTCCATAAGTTCCTGGACCACTTTGTTGTTGTGTATTTGGATGATATAGTGATATACAACCATACACTTGAGGAGCACATCCAACATATAAGGATGGTGTTTCAAGCTTTGAGGGACAATGAGTTGTATGTCAAGCGGGAGAAGTGTGCATTTTCCAAACAAGAGGTGACTTTTCTTCGCCACATAGTGGGCGGAGGAAGGATCAAGATGGATGGTTCCAAGATCCAAGCTATCAGGGATTAGCAACCACCAAAGATGGTCACGGATCTTTTTTCCTTCTTGGGGTTGGCCAATTACTTTCGGCGGTTCATATGAGGGTACTCTTCTATTGCTACATCCTTGACCGAGTTATTCAAGAAGAACAAGGCATGAGATTGGTCGATTGGATGCCAAGAGGCATGAGATTGGTCGATTGGATGCCAAGAGGTATTTGATCCTCTAAAGGCAGCCATTGTGGAGGAACCGATGTTAGCCTTGCCTATCCACCTACTTCCATACGAGGTACAGACAGATGCTTCAGATTTTGCAATTGGTGGTGTCTTGATGCAAGAAGGCCACCCAATTGCTTATGAGAGCCCCAAACTGAATGATACCGAGAGGTGGTACACGGTGCAAGAGAAGGAGATGACAGCCGTGGTGTATTGCTTGCGAGTTTGGAGACATTACTTACTGAGGAGCAAGTTCATTGTCAAGACTGACAACATTGCCACAGGCCACTTCCTTTCGTAGAAGAAGGTATCGCTGAAGCAAGCAAGGTGACAAGATGTTTTGGCAGAGTTCGATTACATACTTGAGTATAAGCTGGGAAGGAGAACTTGGTGGCAGATGCTCTCAGTGGAAGGGCCGAGCTTGCAGCCACCAAGACTCATGACAAACACCTTTATGTGATTTTATCCAAAAGTGTGAGCGGGAAGCACGTGAACCATGTGGAGTATCTGGTTCATTGGAAAGGAGACCCTCCTGGTGAGACTAGTTGAGAGAGTGAACCCGATCTTTGGCAACATCGAGACGAGATTGATGATTTCTTGGGGCAGCATACAACGAGGACGTTGTCGAGTTTAGTGGGGGAGAATGTCACGACCGAAACTCAGACTACGCGTCATTCGGCCTCGTGTGTGATCCGTCCCTTAAATCTGGTGCCTCAATCAAGAAGAATCAACATATTAATGGAGAATCAATCAGAGGCAATCAGGGAATTCAATGGGAATTCATTCCTTCCATATAGGAGACCCAATTTGGGGAATCAAGGTAATCAATGTAATCAAAGATTACCATAGATAGGAAATCAGCCATTAGTGCTGGCCTTGTATATCTTTGTATAGACACCGTTAAATCGGTTTGACTCGATCTCCACCATTCATTGGTGAGCTGTATTGGCTATATAAGGGGTACCTCCCCTTATTTGTAATTATCCAACAATTCTTGCAATATTGAGAGTTTAGAGTTTTCTCTCCATTCTCTTGTGTCTATCTCTCTTTTGATAGTGTTATAGGCTTAGCATTCTAGCTAGCTTTGTGAGGAAGGCTGACTTAGCCTATTACGAGAGTGATAGTCTAAGGCCGCACGGAGAGTTTCTATTCTGCAAAACTCTAGTCCCGTGACATAGTGCACTCGACATACACATGTAAAAGTATACCAAAATTCAGCAAGGAAACCAACAAAGAATCCAGCAAAACACACTTCAAAACATATCAATTCGCACAACCAATCATTCAAATAAAGCATAGAAAACATAACACAACAACAACATTTATGTTAACATATGCAAGTTTTTAAACATAATGCAATCAAACAAATTAACCCTGCAAGCAAAACCGCAAGCAAAACCGCAAGTAATAGAGTCATATACATGCAAACCTAACCTATGCTCCGCTAACAAACTTGTAAGGACCCAAACCAAACCTATTAACGCCCTTACCGATGTGAAACCCAAATAAGCCCTCAAAAGATCCTATTTGAATCCCACAAGGATCAAGTCACCTTATTGTTAATTTTATTGGTCGATTTATACGTTATTTAAAGGTTGGACTATGTTTATACATTAATGAGTTTCTGGCTTATGCAGAGTGAAGGAATACATAAACAGAAGACTTACATTAACATTAAAAACAAGTGGAAACATCACACACAAGTCTTATAAGAATCTCAAAACATTAACCAATAGTATTAAGCATATTTCGGAAGCAACAAGAAAGAGGAAGAGGGATTGAAAACTAGAATGAATATCCACACAAGTTCAAAGACATGGCATGCGTATTCAATAGGAAAGAGGTGCAAAAGAAGTGCAAATTTGCCTGGCTGTGAAGCCTTATTCTCACACCTTTGGTACTAACAACAAAGCACACACCTGTGCTTGCACAGAACGGAAGAAAATAAAGCCAAGACGGAGAGAGAGAGAGAGTTTGTTTTAGTGTGAAAAAGATAGAATAATTGTGTGCAAGATAGGGTTGTCAGCCATGTTAATATATAGGGTCTTAAGGAGGTATAATTGAGAAAAAATCTCTACTTTTAAACTTCGAAGGTAAGATATTATTAAAAGAGAATTCTATTAATAGAATAATTTTATTAAAATACTAACTGTACTTAAAATGAAGAATTATCTAATACTTTAGATAATAAGGGATAAAACTAAGGATAATGAACCAAAATTTAAATAGAAAATACTCGGCAACAACCATTTTAGTCTATCACGTATTCATTTCTTCAGGGACAAAATAGTCCTTTCAACTGTACCGGTACCTATGTTCCATTTCTGGCCGGTGGACTTCTAAAACATCTACCCTATGGAGGATAAGCGTCTCACTTCCTCCCCTCCTTACAAAATTTCATCTTCAAAATTTCTATACAAAATTTATGGGTTATGGACCAACCATGCTTTCGCCATGCTACTCCGTTTCCTAGTAGACCTTGCCATAAAAGAAAAGGTACCTGGCAGAGAGGCGTGCACCAGACGATTTGCAAAATCTAAAAACAAAGTGCGAATTTGGATACGAACATAGCAAATCTCGGCAATTAAGCATACACACAAAATAAATTTTGGCATACACACAAAAACTTATATGGGAAACTCGGCACAACAACACCATCACACACAAACACTCTTCCATTCACACAACATCAAAACATAGTGCACTCAGCATACACATGTAAAAACATACCAAAACTCAGCAAGGAAACCAACAAAGAACCCAACAAAAAAAACATCAAAATATATCAATTCTCACAGCCAATCATTCAAATATAGCATAGCAAACATAACACAACAACAACCTTTATGTTAATATACGTATGTTTTTAAACATAATGCAGTCAAACATATTAACCATGCAAGCAAAACCGCATGCAAAAGGGTCATACATATGCAAACGTAAACCATGCTCCGTTACCAAACTTGTAAGGACCCAAACCCAACCTAATGTGACCCTTACCGCTATAAAACCCAAATAAGCCCTCGCAAGATCCTATTTGAATCCCACAAGGCTGAACTCACCTTATTTTTAATTTTATTGGTTGATTTAAATGCTATTTTAAGGTTGGATCATGTTTATACATTAACGAATTTCTGGCTTATGCAGAGTGAAAGAAAACATAAACAGAAGACTTATATTAACATTGGAAACAAGTGGAAACTTAACACACAAATCCCATGGAAATCTCAAAACAGCAACCGATAGGATCATGCATAGTTCGAAAGTAACAAGAAAGAGGAAGAGGGATTACAAAAACAGAATGAAAATCCACAAATGTTCAAAGACATGGCATATGCATTCAATATGAAAGAGGTGCAAAAGAAGTGCAAATTCGTTCTGGCCGTGCAGCCTTAAACTCACACCTTTGGTACCAGCAACAAAGAACGCACCTCTGCCTGCAAAGAGGGGAAGAAAAATTGGCCAATAGGGAGAGAGAGAGAGTTTGTTTTTGTGTGAAAAAGAGAGAATAATTGTGTGTTAGATAGGATTGTCGCCATGTTAATTTATATGGTCTTAAGGAGGATTAATTAAGAGAAAATCCCTACTTTTAAACTTAGATGGATAAGATATGATTAAAAGATAATTCTATTAAAACAGTAACTTTATTTAAAAGAAGAATTATCTAATATTTGAGATGATAAGGGATAAAACTAAGGATAATGAATCAGAATTAAAATAGAAAATTTTTGGCAACAACCATTTCACTCCAATACGCATTCATTTCTTTAGGGAAAAAATAGTCCTTTCAGATATACCGGTACCTGAATTCTATTTTTTGACCGGTGGAGTTCTAGAACATCAACCCTATGAAGGATAAGGGTCTTACTTACTCCCCTCCTTATAAAAATTTTGTTCTCTAAATTTCTACACAAGATATATAGGTTATGGACCTACCATGCTTTTTCTGCGCTACTCCGTTTCTTAGTCAACCTTGCCATACTAAACAAATGCACATACCACATAACTATTCTATATGAAAACCAACATTAAAAAATAAAGAGTACTTTGTGCGGAGGCGTGCACCAAACGATTTGCATAATCTGAAAGCAAAGTGTGAATTCACATACAAACACATAGCAAATCTCGTCAATGAAGCATACACACAAAACAAATTTCTCCATACACACAAAAATTTATATGGGAAACTCAGCACAACAACACCATCACACACAAACACTCAGCAATTCGCACAACATCACAACATAGTGCATTCGACAAACCTGGTGGATGGTATGAAATGTCTAGTAATTATTTATAGTTTTAACTCCCTTTGATTTGATTCCTTATTGGTTGATAATTATCTTAAGAGATAAAATCCCTAAAATCAACAGAGGATGATTATAGATTTTAATTCTGATAATTATTTTACTTTAATCTAGCCTTTAAAGTAGGAAAATTAATCTCACAACCACTCTATATAAAGAGGAAGCCAGACATACTTAAATCTTACACAGATAATACACAAAATTCGTCAAAACTCAATCCCTACATCTTTTTATTGCTGTCAAAATTTCTTCAACTTCAAACTCGCATAACTCTCTCATCCTTTGTCAGATTTTTGCAAATAATAGCTTTTTGGAAAGCTCTTTCCATCCTCTATCTAGCATCCTAGGTCCGGTAATTAGGAGGTTAGTTCTTCACTGTCGAAATTTAAATTATATTTCGTCAGTTTTGGTGCCGCAATTGTGTGATTCTACCTTCAATTGATTTATGTTGTTGTTCTTTCTATTCGTATGATTGTTTGGCATCCATTCATGTTGTAAAATCATAAATTCGTCCCTTGAATCTTCCATATGCCTGAAATCGGCATGCCCTACCCTTGCCCTATTGTTGTCAATTTTGATCAACTGATTAACCTATTAGTTTCTGATCTTGTTCCTTTTGATTATATGTGTTATAAACATCAAATCCTTCCTTGTTTTCATGAAATCACAACTCTTATAGCTTGTTAACATGAAATCGTAACTTGCCTTATTGCCCTATTCTTGAGTGCTGAAACTTGTATGTTGATTGGGATGGTAATTCAAGTTGTTTCTTGTTAAGTTCTTGGCTATCACATCACACATCCAAGGGACAGGCAACTGCGGCATCTGATCACTGGTTTCTGATAGGTTTGGTGAGTGGAACTAGTAAGAAAATAGGGTATTTACTTAGTTATTAAGTATGCATGCTTAGTTTGGTTTTGTCTTTACCTTATCTTGTTATATGTGGTTCAGATCCCTTGAATAAAGGAAAAGGAATAGCTTCTTACTCAGAGATAAGAAATGTAGGATCTATGCCTCATCAATTTCTCCAGTGATTCTTGTTGTTTGGTTGTTGATTTCGGTACCTATACTTGTGATATTGTAAGTGCACATGTATGAGATGATATATGCATGAGTTGTGGATTGATTTGAGGCTTATCTATGCTATACCGAATCCTTTAAGATAGGTTATGAGTGCCTAGTTTGCATGTGTTGTGCGTATTGAACATGCTGATTGTCTTCTGACATGATTGAGGATACCTTGTTGTGGTATTATGCCTTGTACTTGCTTGTGTGTGCTTGTACGTGTTTGGGTGTCAGAATCCTTTTCCGGTGGCCATTTTGGATAAGCGCTGATGCTCCTGGGAAGAGGAGAGGTTCTTATTGGCATGGGAGTCATATAAGTGACAATCCTTAGTAAGGGCTCGTTGGATGCCTAGTCCTTGTATGGCCAAACGCCTTGTCCTTGTGTGGCAAGATGCCCTTATGCTTGTGTGGTTTGTATGCCCTTATTCTTGTGTGGTTTGGATGCCCTTGTCCTTGTGTGACTTGGATGCCTAGTCCTTGTGTGGCAAGATGAATAGGCTTGCTAATTATCTTGTGTGCTAACCTTTATCCTTTTTGCAGTGAAGCCTTGGACAACACAAGTGGAAAGGGATGGCTTTTTCCTATTGCCGAGATGATTGATGAGTTTTCCTGCCTGTCTACTTCTTATTTTCAAAAGTGTTTGCAGTCCACCCTCAGCCTTAGTTTGGGCCATATACTTTTGAATTGTTTGAATAATTTTGATACCTCTTAGATACATACAGTTGATCTAATGTTGTTTGGGAGATGTTTGTCTAAGATTTCTGTAGATCTTATGATGCTGCAACCCTACTGAGATTCTTGTAATCTCATTCCGTTGTTTTCACTATTTTTCAGGCTTAGGTACATCCGTTGTTCATGATACCAGTGTGTGAAAATCAAGGCTGCACAACAGGGCGATATCGCATCAAATTTGCATACTTGTCTCCTCGGTTGCTTGCACATAGAACATGATCATTGATTGGACTATTTTATGGTTTTTCAAGTTCCTCCTATGCTTGACTGTTTTTGGATTGTGTTGGAGGTTTATTTTCTAGAATTTTAGATCCCTACAATTTTGTATGTTATGGATTCATTGATTGAATTTAAAGACTTCCGCTGATATTTTATTCACTCTTTATGATACCAAAATACTTGTCCAATATTATGCTCAAAACTTTAAAATCTTAAAGGCATAAACATACTAAATCGGAACTAGATGGATAAGCCTTGTGGGATTCAGATAAGTCCTAGTTTGGGCTGATTTGGGTTTTACAGCGGTAAGGATCCCATTAGAAGCAATTTTGGGAATTAAGGATTTGGGTCCTTACACAAACACAGCAAACACATAGCAAATCTCGGCATTCAAGCACACACACAAAACAAATTTCGGTATACCCACAAAAGCATATATGGGAAACTCAGCACACCAACACCATCACACACAAACACTCAGCCATTCACACAACATCACAATATAGTGCACTTGGCATACTCATGTAAAATCATACTAAAACTCAGCAAGGAAACCAATAAAGAACCTAGCAAAACACACATCAAAACATATCAATTCGCATAGCTAACCATTCAAATAAAGCATAGAAAACATAACACAACAACAACCCTTATGTTAATATACACAAATTTTTAAACATAATGAAGTCAAACAAACTAATCATGCAAGCAAAACCTCATGGTCATATATATGCAAACCTAAACCATGCTCCGTTACCAAACTTTTAAAGACCCAAACCCAACCTATTAGGACCCTTACTGCCGTGAAACACAAATAAGCCATCGCAATGTCTTATTTAAATTCCACGAGGATCAATTCATATGTTATATAAAGGTTGGAGCTTGTTTATACATTAACAAATTTCTGGCTTATGCGGTATGAAAGAAAACATAAGTAGAAGACTTAAATTGACACTGAAAACAAGTGGAAATATAACACACAAGTCGTATGGGAATCTCAAAACATCAACCAATAATATCATGCATGTTTCGGATGCAACAAGAAAGAGGAAGAGGGATTGAAAAACCAGAATGAAAATCTACACAAGTTCACAGACATGGCATATGTATTCAATAAGGAAAGAGGTGCAAAAGAAGTGCAAATTCGTCCTGGTTGTGCAGCCTTGATCTCACACCTTTGGTACCAGCAATAAAGCACAAACCTATGCTTGCAAAGAGGGGAAGAAAATTCCGCCAAGAGGGAGAGGGAAAGAGTTTGTTTTTTTGTCGAAAAGAGAGAATAAATATGTGCTAGATAGGGTGGTCGGCCATGTTAATTTTTATGATCTAAAGGAGGTTTAATTAAAAGATAATCCTTACTTTTAATCTTAGAAGGATAAAATATGATTAAAAGATAATTCTATTAAAATAGTAACTATATTTAAAAGGAAGAATTACTAAATACTTTCGATAATAAAGGATAAAACTAAGGATATTTAACCATAATTAAACTAAGAAATATTCAGCAATAACCATTTTAAGCCATCGCGCATTCATTTCTTCAGGGGAAAAATAGTATTTTCAACTCTACCGGTACCTGAGTCTCATTTCTGACTGGTGAACTTCTAGAACATTTACCCTATGGAGGATAAGGATCTCACTTCCTCCCCTCCTCATAAAAATTCATCCTCGAAATTTCTGCACAAGGACTATGGGTTATGTACCTACCATGCTTTCGCTGTGCTACTCCACATCTTAGTCGACCTTGCCATACTAAACAAAACGCACATACCACATAACTATTCTATATGAAAAACAACACCAGAAAAGAAAAGGTACCTGGTGGAGAGGCGTGCACCAAACGATTTGCATAAACTGAAAACAAAGTGCAAATTTTCATACAAACACAACAAACATAAAATAAATCTCGGCAATCAAGCACACACACAAAACAAATTTCAGCATACACACAAAAATTTGTATGGGAAACTTAGCACAGCAACACCATCACACACAAACACTCAGCAATTCACACAACCTCTCAACATAGTGCACTTGCATACACCTGTAAAAGCTTACCAAAACTCAGCAAGGAAACCAACAAAGAATCGAGCAAAACACACATCAAAACATATCAATTCACACAGCCAATCATTCAATTAAAGCATATCAAACATTGCACAACAATAGTGAAAGAAAACATAAATGGAAGACTTACATTAACACTAAAAACAAATGGAAATATAAGACACAAGTCTCAAAGAAATTTCAAAACATCAACCAATAGTATCATGCATATTTTGGAAACAACAACAAAGAGGAAGAGGGATTGAAAAGCCGGAATCAAGATCCACAGACATTCAAATACATGGCATGCGCATTCAATAGGAAAGAGGTGCAAAAGAAGTGCAAATTCATCCTGGTCGTGCAGCCTTGATCTCACACCTTTGGTACCAGCAACAAAGCATACACATATGCGTGCAAAGAAGGGGAAAAAATTCAGCCAAGTGGGAGAAGGAGAAAGTTTGTTTTAGTATGAAAAAGAGAGAATAATTGTGTGTTATATAGGTTGGCCAACCATGTTAATTTTTAGGGTTTTAAGAAGGCTTAATAAAGAGATAATCCCTTGATTTAAGTTTAGAAGGATAAGATACAATTAAAAGATAATTCTATTAATAGGATAATTCTATTAAAATACTAATTGTATTTAAAAGAAAGAATTATCTAATATTTTAGATAATAAGAAATAAAACTAAGAATAATTAACCAGAACTAAAATAAGAAATATTTAGCAACAACCATTTTAGGCCATTACGCATTCATTTCTTTAGGGAAAAAATAGACCTTTCAGCTGCACCGGTACCTGAGTTCCATTTCTGACTTGTGGATTTTTAGAACATCTACCTTTTGGAGGATCAGGGTCTCACTTCCTCTCCTCTTTATAAAAATTTCATTCTCGAAATTTATGCACAAAAACTATAGGTTATGGACTTACCATGCTTTCGTTGTGCTACTCCTTTTCCTAGCCGACCTAGCCATACTAGACAAAACACACATACCACATAACTATTTAATACGAAAACAAACACAAGAAAAGAAAGGGTACCTGGTAGAGAGGCATGCACCGGACGATTTGCATAAGCTGAAAAATAAAGTGCGAATTTGCATACGAACACAGCAAACACATAGCAAATCTCGTCAATCAAGCACACACATAAAACAAATTTTGACATGCACACAAAAACTTATATGGGAAACTCGGCACAGCAACACCATCACACACAAACACTCAGCAATTCACATAACCTCACAACATAGTGTACTTGGCATACACCTCTAAAAACATACCAAACTCAGCAAGGAAACTAGCAAAAAACCTAGCAAAACACACATCAAAACATATTAATTCGCACAACCAATTAGTCAAATAATGCACAGTAAACATAACACAACAATAACCCTTATGTTAATATACGTAAATTTTTAAACATGATGCAGTCAAACAAATTAACCATGCAAACAAAACCGCATGCAATAGGGTCATATATATGCAAACTTAAACCATGCTCCGCTACCAAACTTGTAAGAACCCAAACCCAACCTATTAGGACTCTTACCGCCGTGAAACCAAAATATGCCCCAGCAAGGTCCTATTTGAATCCCACAAGGCTCAAGTCACCTTACTGCTAATTTTATTGGTTGGCTTATATCTTATTTAAAGGTTGGAGCATGTTATACATTAACGAATTTTTGGTTTATTTAGAGTGAAAGAAAACATAAGAGGAAGACTTACATTAACACTGAAAACATAACACACAAGTCTCGTAAGAATCTCAAAACATCAACCATTAGTATCATGCATATTTCGGAAGTAATAAGAAAGAGGATGGAAGATTGAAAAGCAAAAATAAAAAGAAGGAGAGAGAGAGAGTTTGTTTTTGTATGAAAAAAAAGAGAATAATTCTGTGCTAGATAGGGTGGCCAGCTATGTTAATTTATAGGATGTTAAGGAGGTTTAACTATGAGATAATCCCTATTTTTATGCTTAGAAGGATAAGATATGATTAAAGGATAATTATATTAAAATAGTAACTATATTTAAAAGTACGAATTATCAAATACTTAGGATAATAAGGGATAAAACTAAGGATAACTAACCTAATCTAAAATAGTAAATATTCGGCAACAACCATTTTAGGTCATCACATATTCATTTCTTTAGGGGCAAAATAGTCCTTTCAACTGTACTGGTACCTGAATTCCATTTCGGACCTGTGGACTTCTAGAATATCTACTCTATGGAGGACCAAGATCTCATTTCCTCCCCTCTTTATAAAAATTTAGACCTCAAAATTTCTGCACAAGACTGATGGGTTATGGACCTACCATGCTTTCGCTGCGCTACTCCGTTTCATAGTCGACCTTGCCATATTAAACAAAACGCACATACCACATAACTCTTCAATACGAAAACCAACACCAGAAAAAGAAAGGGTACCTGGTGGAGAGGCATAGACCAGACAATATGCATAAGCTGAAAAAAAATTGCAAATATGCATGCGAACACAACAAACACATAGCAAATCTCGGCAATCAAGCACACACTCAAAACAAATTTTGGTATACACACAACAACTTATATGGGAAACTCGGCATAGCAACACCATCCCATACAAACACTCAGCAATTCACACAACATCATAACATAGTGTACTCAGCATACATATGTAAAAGCATACCAAAACTCAGCAAGGAAACCAACAAAGAACCTAGCAAAACACATACCAAAACATATAAATTCTCATAGCAAACATAACATAACAACAACCATTATGTTAATATATGCAAGATTTTAAACATAATACAGTCAAACAAATTAACCATGCAAGCAAAACCGCATGCAATGTCATATATATGCAAACCTAAACCATGCTCCGCTACCAAACTTGTAAAGACCCAAACCCAACCTATTAGAACCCTTACTGTCGTGAAACCCTAATAAGCCTTTGCAAGGTCCTATATGAATCCCATAAGGCTTAACTCATCTTATTGTTAATTTTATTAGTTTATTTACATGTTATTTATAGGTTAGAGCTTGTTTATACATTAACGAATTTCTGGTTTATGTAGAGTGAAAGAAAACATAAGCGGAAGACTTACATTAACATTGAAAACAGGTGGAAACTTAACACACAAGTCCCATAGGAATCTCAAAATAACAACCGATAGGATAATGCATAGTTCGGAAGTAACAAGAAAGAGGAAGAGGGATTGAAAAGCCAAATGAAAATCCACACATGTTTAAAGACATGGCATGCGCATTCAATAGTAAAGAGGTGTAAAAGAGGTGTGAATCCGTCCTAGCCATGCAGCTTTGATGGCACACCTTTGGCACTAGCAACAAAGCACACATTTATGCCTGCAATGGGAGGAAGAATATTCGGCCAAGACGGAGAGGGAGAGAGTTTGTTTTTGTGTGAAAAATAGAGAATAATTGTGTGTTAGATAAGGTGGCCGACCATGTTAATTTGTAGGGTTTGAAAGATGTTTAATTAAGAGATAATCCCTACTTTTAAATTTAGAAGGATAAGATATGATTAAAGGATAATTCTATTAAAAAAATAATTATAGTAAAATAGTAACTGTATTTAAAGAGAAGAATTATCTAATACTTTGGATAATAAGGGATAAAATTAAGGATAATTAACAAGAATTAAAATTCAAAATATTCAGCAACAAGCATTTTAGGCCATCGCATATTCATTTCTTCAGAGGAGAAATAGTCGTTTCAGCTAAATCGGTACCTGAGTTCCATTTCTGACCTGTTGACTTCTAGAACATCTACTCTATGGAGGATTAGGGTCTCATTTCCTCCCCTCCTTATAAAAATTTCGTCCTCGAAATTTCGGCACAAGAACTATGAGTTATGGACCTACCATGTTTTCGCAACGCTACTCCGTTTCCTAGTTGACCTTGCCATACTAAACAAAACGCACATACCACATAACTATTCTATATGAAAACCTACACCAAAAAAGAAAGGGTACCTAGTGGAGAGGCGTTCACCAAACGATTTGCATAAACTGAAAAAAAAGTTTGAATTTGCATACGAACACAGCAAACACATAGCAAATCTTGATAATCAAGCACACACACAAAATAAATTTTGGCATACACACAAAAATTTATTTGGGAGACTCGGCACAGCAACACCATTACATACAAACACTTAGCAATTCACACAACATCACAACATAGTACACTCGGCATACACATGTAAAAGCATACCAAAACTCAGCAAGGAAACCAACAAAGAACCGAACAAAACACATTAAAACTTATCAATTCGCACAACCAATCATTCAATTAAAGCATATCAAACATTGCACAACAACAACCTTTATGTTAATATACGCTAGTTTTTAAACGTGATGTAATCAAATAAATTAACTATTCAAGCAAAACCGCATGCAATATGGTTATATATATGCAAACCTAAACCATGCTCTGCTACCGAACTTGTAAAGACTCAAACTCAACCTATTAGGACCCTTACCACAGTGAAACTCAAATAAGCCCTCGCAAGGTCCAATTTGAATCCCACAAGGTTAAGTCATCTCACTATTAATTTTATTGGTTGGTTTGTATGTTATTGTTCCCAAATATTTCCTATTTTAGTTCTGGTTAATTATTCTTAGTTTCATTCCTTATTATCTAAAGTATTTGATAATTCTTTCTTTTAAATACAGTTAGCATTTTAATATAATTATCCTACTAATAAAAGTATCTTTTAATAATATTTTATTTTTCTAAGCTTAAAACCTTCTTAAAACCTTAAAAATTAAAGGTTGGTTTGTATCATGCATATTTTTGAACCAACAAGAAAGAGAAATAGGGATTCAAAAGCCGGAATGAAAATCCACAGAAGTTTAAAGACATGGCTTGCGCATTCAATAGGAAAGAGGTGCAAAAGAAGTGCAAAATTGTCCTAGCCATGCAGCCTTGATCTCACTCCTTTGGTACCAGTAACAAAGTACACACCTATGCCTGTAAAGAGGGGAAAAAAATCCAGCCAAGTGGGAGAGAGAGAAAGTTTGTTTTAGTACGTAAAAGAGACAATAATTGTGTGCTACATAGGGTGGCCAGCCATATTAATTTTTAGGGTTTTAAGAAGGTTTTAAGCTTAGAAGGATAAAATATTATTAAAACAAAATTTTATTAATAGGATAATTCTATTAAAATGCTAACTGTATTTAAAAGAAAGAATTATCGAATATTTTAGATAATAAGGAATAAAATTAAGAATAATTAACCAAAATTAAAATACGAAATATTTGGGAACAATAATTTTAGGCCATTACGCAATCATTTCTTTAGAGGAAAAATAAAACTTTCAGCTACACTGGTACTTAAATTCCATTTCTGACTTATGGATTTTTAGATCATCTACCTTCTGGAGGATCAAAGTCTCACTTCCTCCCTTTTTTATAAAAATTTCGTCAACAAAATTTTTGCACAAAAACTATAGGTTATGGACTTACCATGATTTTGTTGTACTACTCTGATTCCTAGTCGACCTTGCCATATTAAAAAAAACACACATACCACATAAGTATTCAATATGAAAACCAACACCAGAAAAGAAAGGGTACATGGTGGAGAGGCTTGCACCAGACGATTTGCATAAACTGAAAACAAAGTGTAAATTTGCATACGAACACAGCAAACACATAGAAAATCTCGACAATCAAGCACACACACAAAAACTTATTTGGGAAACTCGGCATAGCAACACCATCGTATACAAACACTCAGCAATTCACTCAACATCACAATATAGTGCACTTGACATACACATGTAAAACTATGCCAAAAATAAGCAAGGAAACCAACAAAGAACCTAGCAAAACACACATCAAAACATATCAATTAACACAACAACAACTTTTATGTTAATATACGCAAGATTTTAAACATAATGCAATCAAACAAATTAACCATGCAAGCAAACCCGCATGCAATGTCATATATATGCAAACCTAAACCATGCTCCGCTACCAAACTTGTAAGGACCCAAACCCAACCTATTAGGACCGCGTGAAACCCTAATAGGCTGTGGCAAGGTCCTATATGAATCCCACAAAGCTCAACTCATCTTATTGTTAATTTTATTGGTTTATTTATATGTTATTTAAAGGTTAGAACTTGTTTATACATTAACGAATTTCTAGCTTATACAAAGTGAAGGAAAACATAAATGAAAGATTTACATTAACATTGAAAACAGGTGGAAACATAACATGCAAGTCCCATGGAATCTCAAAACATCAAACAATAGGATAATGCATATTTTGGAAGTAACGAGAAAGAGGAAAAGGAATTGAAAATCCAGAATGAAAATGCACATATGTTCAAAGATATGGCATGCGCATTCAATAGTAAAGAGGGGAAAAAGAAATACAAATTCGTCCTGGCCGTGCAGCTTTGATGTCCCACCTTTGGTACCAACAACAAAGCACACATTTATGCCTGCAATGGGAGGAAGAAAATTCAGCCAAGACGGAGAGGGAGAGAGTTTGTTTTTTTGTGAAAAATAGAGAATAATTGTGAGCTAGATAAGGTGGCCGACCATGTTAACTTATAGGGTCTGAAAGATGTTTAGTTAAGAGATAATCCCTACTTTTAAGTTTAGAAGGATAAGATATGATTAAAAGATGATTTTATTAAAATAATAACTGTATTTAAAAGGAAAAATTATCTAATATTTTGGATAATAAGGGATAAAATTATGGATCATTAACAAGAATTAAAATACGAAATATTCAGCAACAAGCATTTTAGGCCATCGCAAATTCATTTCTTCAAGGGAAAAATAGTTATTTCAGTTAAACCGGTACCTGAGTTCCATTTCTGACCTGTTGACTTCTAGAACATCTACCCTATGGAGGATCAACGTCTCATTTCATTCCCTCCTTATAAAATTTTGTCCTCGAAATTTCTACACAAGAATTATGAGTTATGAACCTACCAAGATTTCGTTGC
The DNA here is from genome assembly GCA_019739055.1 of Passiflora organensis. Classification (NCBI taxonomy): domain Eukaryota; kingdom Viridiplantae; phylum Streptophyta; class Magnoliopsida; order Malpighiales; family Passifloraceae; genus Passiflora; species Passiflora organensis. Next base: position 6,695,626 of record JAEPBF010000187.1, on the reverse strand, counting down.
GCTACTCCGTTTTCTAGTCGACCTTGCCATACTAAACAAAACGCACATACCACATAACTATTTAATATGAAAACTAACACCAGAAAAGAAAGGGTACCTAGTGGAGAGGCGTGCACCAAATGATTTGCATAAACTGAAAACAAAGTTTGAATTTGCATACGAACAAAGTAAACACATAGAAAATCTCGACAATCAAGCACACACACAAAAAAAATTTCGACATACATACAAAAACTCAGCAAGGAAACCAACAAAGAACCCAGCAAAACACACATCAAAACATATCAATTCGCATAGCCAATCATTCAATTAAAGCATAGCAAATATAACGCAACAACAACCCTTATATTAATATACGCAAGTTTTTAAACATGATGCAGTCAAACAGATTAACCATGCAAGCAAAACCACATGCAATAGGGTCATATACATGCAAACCTAAACCATGCTCTGCTACCAAACTTGTAAGGACCCAAACCCAACCTATTAAGCCTCTTACCACCGTGAAACCCAAATAAACCGTCGCAAGGTCTTATTTGAATCCCACAAGGCTAAACTCACCTTATTGTTTATTTTATTGGTTCATTTATATGCTATTTAAGGTTGGAGCATGTTTATAAATTAATGAGTTTCTGGTTTATGCGGAGTGAAAGAAAACATATGCTGAAGACTTACATTAACACTGAAAACAAGTGGAAACATAACACACAAGTCCCATAGGAATCTCAGAACATCAATCAATAGTATCATGCATATTTCGAAAGCAACAAGAAAGTGGAAGAGGGATTGAAGAGAAAGAATGAAAATCCACACAAGTTCAAAGACAAGACATGCGTATTCATTTGGAAAGAGGTGGAAAAAAAATGCAAATTCGTCCAATCATACAGCCTTTATCTCACACCTTTGGTACTAGCAACAAAACACACACCTAAGCCAGCAAAGATGGGCAGAAATTTTGGCCAAACGGGAGAGAGAGAGAGAGAGAGTTGTTTTTAAGTGAAAAAGAAAGAATAATTGTGTGCTAGATTGGGTGGACGGCCATATTAATTTATAGTGTCTTAAAAAGGTTTAATGAAGAGAGAAGCATGAATTCGTAGTGGTCGTAATGCTTTCTGAATGCAGTCTTCCAAATATCAGTTTCATGATGTAACAACCCTAACTCCTAACCTATTATTAATTGCTCCGATTAGAGCCCTTACCGCTATGAAACCCAAACAAGCCCAAGAACCAGGACCTATTTGAATCCCACAAGGCATACTCATCAAATTCTCGAATTTTAGCATATACATTCTTTATGTTTATCAACAATTGGAGTATGATATTGGACAAGTATTCCGGTATCATACGGAGTGAATGAAATATCAGCGGAGGTCTTTAAGTAAAATCAATAAATCTACAACACACAAGTCCCATAGGGATCCAAATATCCAGCAAGTTAACCCCTAACATAAATTGGAAACAACAAGTAATGGAGGAATCTTGAAAAACTAGAAAGTAGTCTAATCATAATTCATGTTATATGCACAGGCAATCAAGGAACAGGTATGTAAATATAATACGATATTGCCCTGCCGTGTTGCCTTAATCTCACACATTGGTACCACGGACAGTGGACGTACCTAAGCCTTAAAAATGGTAATACAATAGGATAAGATTACAAGAATCTCAATAGGGTCACAATATTATAAGATCTACAAAAATCTTAAACACAAATCTCCCAAACAACATCATATCATCCCTACACAACTATGGGTATCACGCAATTCGAGAATTAATCAAAGGGATAGGGCCGAAACTAAGGCTGAGAGTGGACTACAACACTTCTGAAAATCAGAAGTACACAGGTAGGTAAAACTCATTAGATTACTCTCGACACTAGAAAGAAAGAAAGGTCATCCCCTTCCACCTATGTTGTCCAAGGTTTACTGCACATAGAGTAAAATTTTAGCAAAGAAGTTAATCAGCAAACCTATTCATCCTGCCACACAAGGACAAGACATCCAAGCAACAAAAGGACAAGGCTTCTAATCACACAAGGACCAGGCATCCAAGCCACACAAGGACAAGGCTTCCGGTGTGCATATACTGAGGATTGCCACCCATACAACTCCCATACTAGTAAGAGTCTTCCCTCTCCCAAGGAGCATTAGTGTTTACCCTGAATGGCCATCGGAACAGGATCCTGACACACAAACATGTACAAGCACACACAAGTAAGTACAAAGCATAATATCACAATAGGGTGTCTTTAATCATGTCAGAACACAATTATATACAATTCAGGCACTCAAAACCTAACTCAAGGGTTCGGTATGGCCTATAGGATTCATATCTCAATCCCCGATTCATGCACATATCCTACAATCAATTTTCATGCAATAATAACAAGAGAAGGTATCGAAAATAATAAACAAACAACAAGGATCTCTTGAGAAATCGATGAGGCATAGATCCTACCTCTCTTGTCTCAGAACAAAAAGCTATTCCTTTGCCCTTATTTAATAATTCTGAACCACCTATAGCATCACAAGGAAAAGACAGAACCAAACTAAGCATGCATACTCAATAACCAAGTAAGAACCCTATTTCCTTACCAATTCCACTCACCAAACCTATCAGAAACAGTGGTCAGATGCCGCAGGGACCTCCCTTTTGGATGTGTGATGTGATAGCCAAGAACTTAACAAGGTTCAACCTGAATTACCACCCCAATTTAACTATATATATTTCAGCACTAAGCATAGGACATAAGATAATTTGCGATTTTATGTTAGCAAGGTGTAAGTGTTTATAACTTATACAATAAAAAAACAAGATTGGAATCCAATAGATTAATCAATTGATCAAGATAGGCAACAATAGCGCAAGGGTAGGGTATACTGATTTCATGTATAGAAAAGATTCAAATGATGAATTTATGATTTTATAATATGAATGGACGTTAAACAATCATACGAACAAGAAGAACAACAACATAAATCAATTGAAGACAGAATCACACAATCTTGAAACCTAATCCCGCTGAAATACAATTTAACTTTAGACAAATAAAAACTAACCTTCAGGAAAAAAACAGATTTTTGGAAATAGGATGAAGAGAGCTTTCCAACAAGCTATTATTTCCAGGAATTCGACAAAGGATGAGAGAGTTATGCTGGTTTGAAGTTCCAGCGGATTTCGATAGAAATTGGGAGGTGTAAAGTTTTTAGGTTTTACGAATTTTGTGTATTTTCTGTATAAGATTTTTGTGTGTCTGGTTTCTTATTTATATAAGGTGGTTATGGGATTAAAATCCCTATTTTAAAGGCTTGATTAAAGTAAGATAATTATCAGAATTAAATTCTGTAATTATCCCCCTTAATTTTAGAGATTTTAATTTTTAAGGTAATTATCAACCTATAAAGAACTAGATTAAAAGAAATTAAAACCAAAACTAATTACTGGATATTTCTTATCAATTTCGGCCATCACACATCATTTTCTTCAGGGGAAAAATGGTCTTTTCACCTGTACTGGCTTCTGGACTTCTAAGACTCAAAATTTGGGGTCTCATATCCTCCCCTCCTTGTAAGACTTTCGTCCTCGAAATTTTAGCACAAGTACCTAAGCAAACAGGTAAGGAAATTTTGCACACATAGATTTCTCAGTCTCCCAAAACTGTTCCTTAATTTGGCAATTATGCCAAACAACTCATACTATAGACACGCTTCGACTGCGAAGCTGTCGAACTGACCTATCTTGTATGGCAACTGGCTGTACGGGATAGGATAGGTCTTCAGCAACTTCGACTGGGGGTTCTTCGAGCACATGGGTAGAGTCTCGCACATATTTTCTCAACATTAAAACGTGAAACACATTGTGAATTCTTTTCATATTTGGAGGTAAGGCAAGTCGGTATGCAACATGGCTGATCCTATCGACAACGTCATGTGGACCAATGTAATGAGGTGCTAGCTTACCTCACTGTTGAAAATGAAGGACTCCTTTCCTTGGGGTGACCTTCAAAAACACTTTGTCACCTATCGCAAATTCCAGCTCCCTTCGTCGATTGTCAACGTAGTTTTTCTGCCGATCCTGGGTTGTTTTAAGCCGTTGTTGAATCAAGTTCAATTGCTCCGCTGCTTGATCAATCAATTCCGGATTGTCTAGGCATCTCTCGCCTACTTCATTCCAAGAAATGGGAGTTCTGCAATGTCTCCCATATAGTGGTTCATAAGGTGCCATACCGATGCTTACATGAAAACTATTATTGTAAGCAAATTCTGCCAACAGCAAGCATCGATCCCAACCGATATGCTGGTCTAACACACTCGCACGTAGCATATCTTCGAGTGTCTGAATCGTCCTTTCTGATTGACCATCAGTCTGAGGATGAAATGCTATACTGAAATTCAATCTCGAACCCAATGCATTCTGAAATTTCTCCCAAAATCGTGAGGTAAAACGAGGGTCACGATCTGAAACGATGGAAACTGGCACTCCATACAATCGAACAATCTCGTACAAGTAACGAACAGCCAATTTCTCAGGTGTATCCAAATGGAATCGTATCCTTGCTGTGGTCAACGCAAACTGGTCACAAAATCCATTGTGACATGCTCCCACTTCCATTCTGGAATCGGAAGTGACAGTAGTAAACCAGCGGGTCGTTGATGTTTGATCTTTACTTGTTGACATACGAGGCATCGGGTAACGAACTCAGCAATGTGGCGTTTTATGTTTGGCCACCAATACTACTCCTTTAAATCTCGGTACATCTTAGCGCTTTCGGGATGGATAGCGAACTTTGAACTATACGTCTCCGATAGAATAAGGTTACGAATATCAATATCTTGTGGAACACATACCCGTTTTTTGAAGACAAGCACTTCATCCTCTCGTATTCTGAAATCACGAATTATGGCATCAACACCATCAGAAAATTGCTTCCGAATTTTAATTAGTTTTGGATCCTCTAATTGCTGATTCCGGATTTCCTCAATCAAGGTCGGCATGGCTTCAATTTGTGCCAATAATGATCCAGAAAAATCAGTGCCAAGATGCACACGGTTAGCTTTTAAATTAAACAACATAGACATGTAATGGGAGCGCATGTAAGCCAAAACCGATGGGGAAGCAGGATGAAACTTTCGGCTCAAGGCATCAGCAACAATATTCGCCTTTCAAGGATGATATTCGATGATCAAGTCATAGTCTTTAATCAGCTCCACCCATCTTCGTTGTCTCATATTCAATTCTTTTTACGTGAGGAGGTACTTCAAGCTTTTGTGGTCTTCGGCACGTCTCGCCGTATAAGTAATGTTGCCATATTTTCAATGCAATCATCATGGCTGCAAGCTCCAAATCATGTGTAGGATAGTTGCTTTCATGTGGTCGTAACTGTCGAGAAGCATAAGCAACAACTTTCCTGCCTTGCATCAATACGCATCCAAGTCCGGATTTTAACGCATCACTGTAAACCACATACTCATTTCCACAAATAGGTAAGGTAAGGATAGTTGCGGAACCTAACCGGTTTTTAAGTTCTTCAAACCTTAACTGACATTTCTCGTTCCACACGAACGGCTCACCCTTGCACGTCAGTTTTGTCAATGGCCCGGCAAGCGATGAAAAATTCTCTACAAAGCGATGGTAGTATCCTGCTAAGCCAAGGAAACTACGAACTTCAAACATAGTTTGCGGGGGTTCCCAAACAATTGTGGTTTCAATCTTCTTCGGATCAACTAACACACCTTGGGCAGAAACAATATGACCAAGGAAACCAACTTTGCGTAACCAGAATTCACATTTGGAGTACTTTGCGAACAACCACCGATCCTTCAAAAGATTCAGCACAATCCGCAAATGCTTAACATGTTCCACTTCCGAGTTTGAATAAATCAGAATGTTGTCGATGAAGACTATCATAAATTTATCCATGAACTCATGGAACACACGATTCATTAGGTCCATGAACACAGCTGGTGCATTGGTCAAACTGAATGGCATAACCAGAAATTCGTAGTGGCCGTATCGCGATCTGAATACGGTCTTCGGAATACTAGCATCACAAACTCGCAATTGATGGTATCCAGATCTGAGATCGATCTTGGAGAACACGGCTGCATCCTGGATTTGGTCGAACAAATCGTCAATGCATGGCAAAGGGTACTTGTTCTTCACGGTCATACGATTCAACTGCCGATAGTCGATGCATAATCGCAACTATCCATCTTTCTTTTTTATGAACAAGGACAGGTGCTCCCCAAGGTGACACACTAGGTCGGAAGAAACCACGATCCAGTAAATCTTCCAATTGTGTTTTTAGTTCCTTTATTTCTGCAGGAGCCATACCATACAGAGGAATGGAAATCGGATTTGTAACAGGCACTAATTCAATGCTGAATTCCACTTCCCTTGCTTGTGGTAAACTGGCTATGTCTTCTGGAAATACTTCTGGAAATTTGCGAACCACTGGAACAGAATCCAGATACGAGGATTCTTTAGAAATATCATGTACATGCGCAAGGTACGCTGTACATCCTTTGTTGACCAATCGTTTTGCATCAAGCCAAGAAATCATGCAAGTTGGAACAACTCGCCTATCACCTTCAAAACAGTACTCTGCACCATCAGGAAAAATGAACCACACACGTTTTGTGAAACACTTTATACGGGCTTGATATTTCGCCAAACAATCCATGCCTAAGATTACACCCACCTCTCGGATATCTAATAGAATTAGATTCACTTTAAGTACATTTGGACCCATACATACAGCACAGCCGATGTAGACTAGATCACAAATTAGTTGTTCTCTTAAAGGAGTCAGAACCCCAATAGGAGGAGTCAAGGGAGATAGAGACCGATCCGTGCTAAGTGCTATCATTGGACTTACGAATGATCTATTTGCTCCGGGATCTACTAATACTTTAGCATTTTGAGAAAAAACTGAAATAGTACCTGTCACCACATCAGGACTACCCTCGGCATCAGTTAGGGTGAATAGCCTTGTTGGTCTTGGTTGCGCCTCACTTTTGGATCCGTTTGGTGGGGTTAGGATACCCACCTCAGCCCGCACTAGGTGCGCCTGTGATACGTCTCGGCTTCTGGCATTCCCGCTGAATGTGCCCAATTTTGTCACAATTGTAACATCGTCATTGCTAAGAATTCCACGTGGACCCATTGGAATTCAAACCAGAAAAGTTCTTCTTGTTGTTACTTCCATTGCTATTAATTTTCTGAGGATAGGACCTTAAAGAATAGGGTCCCATACGTCGATTAAATTTTGATTCTCGCCTGAAGGATCCACCACTAGTGGCTGCGGATAGCTTCTTGGTTTGCACGATATTTTTGGCTTCAGTCGCGGCAACAATTAGTTCTTGCAAATTCTGTACCAGTGTCGTACCAATGATGGTTTTGAGTTCTATACTCATCCCATCCTGAAATCGTCTCCCAAGCTGGTACGGTGAGCGATCCTCTTTAGGTGCAAATTGGGACAACTCCCTTAATGCCTTCTCATATTCTAGCACCGAACAGGTGCCCTGTTCAAGCTTGTAGAAAGCTCATTGCTGCTTGCTTTTATGGAATCTCGTATAGAACCTTTCATCAAATTCATATCGAAATTCCTCCCATGTAGGTAGACGATCGCCAAATGGCAAGCTCACAGCTGTCCACTATACGAGGGCTACTCCTTCAAGTAGGAAAGTGGCGATGGCAACCTTGTCATCATCCGAGATATTTAAGAACAAGGACACTCGGTATAAGGTGTCGATCCATTCACGAGCGGTAGGAGCTCTAGCTGAATTATTGAAATCTTTACATCCTAATTGTCCAGCTTCCTTCAACAATTTTGTAATCACGATGGCAAGTCTCTCGGCTTCCATAGGATGCAATGGTTGTACAAGTTCAAGTGGAGGAATAGGTTCTTCCACGGGCACGGGTGAAGGAGCATTCTGAAATTACACCTCCATACGCTGCTGATTTGCAGCAATTCCTTGCAATACATTTAGGATTTGGGCCATCACATGATCGATGGCTGGTGCCTCAGGTTGGTTTTGGGGCTCAGCTTGCCCTCCTTGTTCAGTTTGTGCATTCGGCTCCTCTTGCTCAACATGTTGCTATTCGGCCTGAACCTCATACCCACCCCGTCAATCCCTTGTAGCGTTTGACCTAGCCATACTATACAAGCATACGATTGTTACTTAACACATAACTAAATACTATACTAGGAAAAGAAATGGTACCTGGTGGGGAGACATGCACCGAACGATACACATATGCTGGAAAACAATATTTAAATTTTGGAAATCATATGCACATATGTAAATGCACACTCGTCACTCATATCATCACACATATGTACTCTCGGAAATCATCATCAAGCATTAAGTAAGCATGGATTCACACAATCCATATTCGGCAATCATGCCAACTCACACCCCATGCCTTCGGCATTACACATCAGTGACCACATGCATATACATTCGGGAACAAAGAAATCACATTGGAACACTTGGTAATATGCCCCAACAACATAAACATTCTCGGTAATGACAAGAAACACAGAAAACATTCACCGAAACACATTAAGACATACCAGGCATAAGAACATACATAAACACACAGCAAATCAAATTATCATTCTCATCATTTAAATCAATCCCTTTTTAGCATTAGTTCACTTTCGGTATTAGTCCCTAAGTGAGTGAGTGTGTGCGCATGTTCTTACCTACAAACACAAAATCAACAAACAAGTTAGCATATAACCAATCATATTCCTTAAACCATGCTCCACTACCAAACCTGTATCGACCCTAACTCCTAACCTATTATTAATTGCTCTGATTAGGGCCCTTACTGCAGTGAAACCCAAACAAGCCCAAGAACCAGGACCTATCTGAATCCCACAAGGCTTACTCATCAAATTCTTGATTTTTAGCATGTAATTTTTTTTATATTTATCAAGAATTGGAGCATGATATTGGACAAGTATTCTGGTATCATACGGAGTGAATGAAATATCAGCGGAAGTCTTTAAATAAAATCAATGAATCCACAGCACACAAGTCCCATAGGGATCCAAATATCCAGCAAGTTAACCCCCAATATAAATAAAAAAAATAAGTAAAGTAGGAACCTTGAAAAACCAGAAAGTAGTCTAATCATAATTCATGTTATATACGCAGGCAATCAAGGAACAGGTACACAAATGTGATGCGATATCGCCCTGCCGTGCAGCCTTGATCTCACACACTGGTACCACGGACAGTGGATGTACCTAAGCCTGAAAAATGGTGAATACAACAGGATGAGATTACAAGAATCTCGATAGGGTCACAACATCATAAGATCTATAAAAATCTTAAACACAAATCTCCCAAACAACATCAGATCATCCCAACACAACTATGGGTATCACACAATTCAAGAATCAATCAAAGGGATAGAGCCAAAACTAAGGCTGAGAGTGGACAACAACACTTCAGAAAATCAGAAGTACACAGGTAGGTAAAACACATCAGATTACTCTCGACACTAGAAAGAAAGAAAGGTCATCTCTAACGACCCCAATGCCTACCTATTAATATTTGCTCCGATTAAGGTCATTACCGCCGTGAAACCCAAACAAGCACAAAGACACCAAGGACCTATCTGAATCCCACCAGGCTTAATCACTAAGTTTTTGATTTTTAGCATGTTCATTCTACATGTTTAATAACATTTGGAGCATGATATTTGACGATCATTCTAGTATCATACGAAGTGAGTAAAAACATTATCGAAAGTCTTTAAATTAAATCATTAGATTCATAACACACAAGTCCCGTAAGGATCCAAATAACCAGCAAGAATTCCTTCAACTTAGTCTAAAATAACAAGCAAAGGAGGAATCTTAAAATAAACCAGAAAGTAGTCTAATCTTTATTTAAGTTATATGCGCAAGTAATCAAGGAACAAGTATGCAAAAGTGATGCGATATTGCCTCGCCGTACAGCCTTGATCTCACACACTGGTACCATGAACAGTGAATGTACCTAAGCCTGAAAAATGGTGAAAACAATGAAATGAGATTACAAGAATCTCAGTAGGGTCACAACATCATAAGATCTTCAGAAACTATAAACATAAATCTCCCGAACAACATCTGATCATTCGTACGCAACTAAAGGGATTCATGCAATTCAAAGATTCAATAAAAAAGAGTAGGGCCGAATCTAAGGCTGAGGGGGACTACAAACACTTCCGAAAAGTATCAGAAGTACATAGTCAGGCAGAACTCATCAGATTGTTCTCGGCAATGAAGAAGAAAAGGTCATCCCCTTCCACCTGTGTTGTCCAAGGCTTACTGCATGAAAGGTAATTGGTTAACACACAAACTAATCAGCAAGCCTATTCATCTTGCCACACAAGGACAAAACATCCCAAGTCACACAAGGACAAAACATCCCAAGTCACACAAGGACAAGGGCATCCCAAACCACACAAGGATAACGGCTTCCTAAACCACACAAGGATAAGGGGTTCCTATCATACAAAGACAGGGCTTCTGGCCACACAAGGATCAGACATCCAGCGAGCTCTTGCTGGGATTTACCACCCATACGACTCCCATACCAGTAAGAACCTCCCCTCTCACTAGGAGCATCAACACTTACCCCGAATGGACACCGGAAAAGGATCCTGACACAGAAACACGTACAAGCACACACAGGCAAGCACAAAGAACAAAACCACAATAGGGTATTCTCAATTCTGTCAAATCACACTCAACATGTTCAATACACATCACACATGCAAGCTAGGCACTCCTAACCTAACTAAAGGGATTCGGTATAGCCAAGAAATTCCTCAATTCAATCCGCAACTCAAGCATGCATTATTTAAAATGAATGTGCATATAGTTTCACAATCATAGGTACCGAAATCAATTAAGCAAACAACGAGGTCTCTGGAGAAACCAATGAGGCATAGATCCTACCTCTCTTGTCTGTGAACAATAAGCTATTCATTTTCCCTTACTAGATACTTCCGAACCACCTAAGTCATCATTAGGCATAGACAAAAAAAAACAAACTAAACATGCATACGCAATAACCAAGTAAATACCCTATTTCCTTACCAATTTCACTCACCAAACCCATCAGAAACAAGTGATCAGATGTCGCAGGTGCCTCCCCCTTGGATGTGTGATGTGATAGCCAAAAACTTAACAATTCAACCTGATTTACCATCCCAATTAACTATGCAAAGTTCAGCACTAAGAGTAAGGCACAAGGCAATTTTTGACTTCATGCATTCAAGGGTTGAAATCATAATTATTCATTATGAATGGATTCTGAACAATCATATGAATAAGGGAAACAACATCAGAGATCAATCAAAGGCAAAATTATACAAATCTTAAAACCTAATACCACCACCAATTTTTAACTTATCTTTTGACAAAAAAATACGAATGTCTAAACAACAAAACAAATATTTTTGGAAATAGGATGAATAAAGCTTTCCAACAAGTATTATTTTCAGGAATCCGACAAACGATGAAAGAGTTATGCTATATTGAAGTTCAAGAAGATTTTGGTAGTTCTTCCAACTTTCTACTTTTCTTTTGACAAAGAATTATGAACTTCCAAACAACAAAAAAAATATGGTTGGAAAGAGGATGAAGAGAGCTTTACAACAAGCTATTATTTTCAGGAATCTAACAAACGATGAAAGAGTTATGCTAGTTTAAAGTTTCAGCGAATTTTGGCAGATATAGGGACAATTATTTGCAAGAATCCGACAAACGATGAGATGGTTATGCTAGTTTAAAGTTTCAGTGAATTTTGGCAGATATAGAGAGGTGTAAGGGTTTTAGGCTATATGAGTTTTGTGTATTTCCTATGAATGATTTTTTTGGAATTGGCTTCCTATTTATAATTGATGGGTATGAAATTAAGATTATTACTTTAAAGGCTTAATAAAGTAAAATAACTACCAGATTTAAATTCTGTAACTATCCCCTTTTAATTTTAGGAATTTTAATTCCTAAGGTGATTATCAACAAATAAAGAACCAAATTAAAGGGAATTAATACCAGTAATAATTACCAAACATTCCTTACCAATTTCGGTCATCACACATGTGACGACCCCAATTCCAAACTATTACTATTTACTCCGATTAAGGTCATTACGGTCGTGAAACCCAAATAAGCCTAAATGACACCTAAGACCTATCTGTATCTCACTAGGCTTATCATTAACTTTCGAATTTTAGCATGTTTATTTTAATGTTTAACAATAATTGGAGCATGATATTGGACACACATTCTGGTAACATACGGAGTAAATAAAATATCAGCGGAAGTCTTTAGATTAAATCATTGGGTTCATAACACACAAGTCCCATAAGAATCCAAATAATCAGCAAGAAATCCTCCAACATATTTTGGAAATAGCAAGCAAAGGAGGGATCTGAAAATAAATCAAAGAGTAGCCTAATCATTCATGTTATATGTGCAAGTAAACAAAGACCAAGTATGTAATTGGATGCCATATCGCCCCGCCGTGCAGCCTTGATCTCACACACTGGTACCACGGACAGTGGATATACCTAAGCCTGAAAAATGGTAAAAACAACAATATGAGATTGCAAGAATCTCAGTAGGGTCACAGCATCATAAGATCTGCAGAAATCCTAAACACATATCTTCCAATTCACATTAGATCATTCCTAAACAACTAAAGGGGATCACGCAATTCAAGAATTAATTAAAAAGAGGTTAAGGCCGAATCTATGGTTGAGGTAGGACTACAAACACTTCCGAAAGACCAGAAGTACACAGGAAGGTAGAACTCATCATATTACTCTCGACAATGAAGAAGAAAGGCCATCCCCTTCCACCTGTGTTGTCCAAGGCTTACTACACAAAAGGTAGATGGTTAACACACAAACTAATCAGTAAGCCTATTCATCTTGCCTCACAAGGACAAGTCGTCTTGCCACACATGGACAAGTCTTCCCTAGCCACACACGGACTAGGGCATCCCAAACCTCGCAAGGACAAGGGCTTCTTGCCTCGCAAGGTCAGGGTTTTGGCCTCACAAGGACAGATATCCAGCGCACGCATGCTAGGGCATGCCACCCATACAACTCCCATACTAGTAAGAACCTCTCCTCTCCCTAGGAGCATCAGCGCTTACCCCGAATGGCCACCGGAAAAGGATCCTGACACACAAACACGTACAAGCACACACAGGCAAGTACAAAGCATAATACCACAACAGGGTATCCTCAATCATGTCAGAAAAAAATCATCATATTCAATTCACATAACATATGCAACCCAGGCACTCAATACCTAACTCAGGGGTTCGATATAGCCTATGAGATCCATATCTCATTCCGAATTTCATACTCTCACTCTATAATCCCATCGCATGCAATACAATAAGGGAAGGTAACAAAAACATCAAGAAAATAACAGAGGTCTCTGGAGAAACCGATGAGTTGTAGATCCTACCTCTCTTATCTCTGAACAAGAAGCTACTCCTTTTCCTTTATTAAATAATTCTGAACCACCTATATTATCACCAGGCAAAGACGAAAACAAACTAAGCATGTATATTCAATAATCAATTGAATACCCTATTCCCTTACCAAAACCACTCACCAAACCTACCATAAACTAGTGATCAGATACTTCAGGTGCCTCCCCCATGGATATGTGATGTGATAGCCAGGAACTTAACAAGATTCAACCTGAATTACCATTCCAATTAACTATATAAATTTTGTCATCGATTTTCAAGTTAACCTTAGACCAGAAAATATTTACATCCAAACAAAAAAACATATATGGTTGGAAATAGGATGAAAATATCTTTCCAACAAGCTATTATTTGTATGGATTTGATAAACGATAAGAGAGTTATGCTATTTTGAAATTCAAGAAGATTTGGCGAAAACCTAATTCCGCTGCCGATTTTCAACTTATCTTTAGAGAAAGAAATACTAACCTCCTGAAAAAAAAAAGAAATAAGGTTGGAAAGAGGATGAATAGATCTTTCCAACAAGATATTATTTGTAGAGATATAACAATTGATTGAAGAGTTATGCTATTCTGAATTTCAAGAAGATTTGGCAGTGCCGCCGAATTTCAACTTAACCTTAAAGAAATAAATACTAATCTTTTGACAAAAACTCAAAGATGGTTGGAAAGATAATCAAGAGAGCTTTCCAAAAAGCTATTATTTTCAGGGATCCGATAAACGATGAGAGTTATGCTGGTTTTAAGTTTCAGCGAATTTTGGCGGCTATAGGGAGGTATAGGGTTTTAGGCTTATACGAATTTTGTATGTTTTCTATGAATGATTTTTGTGGGGTTGGCTTCCTATTTATAATGAATGGGTATAGAATTATGATTACTATTTTTAATCAGTTTATCAAAATAAGATAATTTACTAGATAATTAAACTCTTTAATTATCTTCCCCTATTTTTATACGAATTTTGTATATTTTCTATGAATGATTTTTGTGGGGTTGGCTTCCTATTTATAATGAATCGGTATAGAATTATGATTATTATTTTTAATCATTTTATCAAAATAAGATAATTTACCAGATAATTAAACTCTTTAGTTATCTTCCCCTATTTTTAGGGATTTTAATCTCTAAGGCAATTATCTATCTATAAGGACTTAGATTAAAGGGAATTTAAAACAGAATTAACTACTAAACAATCATACCAATTTCGGCCATCACATATCCTTTTCTTCAAGAGCAAAATCGTCTTTTCACTTTCACTGGCTTCTGGACTTCTAAGACTCGAAATTCGGGGTCTCACAGCACATCCTTTTCTTCTGGGGCAAAATGGTCTTTTTACCTGCACTGGTTTCTGGACTTCTAGAACTCAAAATTCAGGATCCTCCCCTCCTTATAAGAATTTCGTCCTCGAAATATTAGCATAAGTATTTTAACAAATAAGTAAGGAAATTTTTCACGTATAGATTCCTCAGTCTCCCAAGACTGTTTTTCTCAATTTGGCCGTTACGCTAAACAACTCGTACCATAGGCATGCTTCGACTTCGAAGCTGTCGAACTGACCGATCTAGTATGGAAACTGGCTGTACGAGATAGGATAGGTCTTCAGCAACTTGGACTAGGGGTTCCCCTTTTAATTTTAGGGATTTTAATTCCTAAAGTGATTATCAACAAATTAAGAACCAAATTAAAGGGAATTAATACCAGAAATAATTATCAAACATTCCTTACCAATTTCGGCCATCACACATCCTTTTCTTTAAGGGAAAAATGGTCTTTTCACCTGCACTTGCTTCTGGACTTCTACGGCTCAAAATTCAGGGTTTCACATCCTCCCCTTCTTATAAGAATTCCATCCTCGAAATTTTAGCACAAGTACGTAGACAAACAAGTAAGGAAATTTTACACGCATAGATTCCTCATTCTCCCAAGATTGTTTCTCAATTTGGCCATTACGCCAAACAACTCGTACCATAGGCACGATTCGACTGCAAAGCTGTCGAACTGACCAATCTAGTATGGCAACTGGCTGTACGGGATTGGATAGGTCTTCAACAACTTTGACTGGGGGTTCCCTTTTGAATTTTAGGGATTTTAATTCCTAAGGTGATTATCAACAAACTAAGAACCAAATTAAAGGGAATTAATACCATAAATAATTACCAAACATTCCTTACCAATTTCGGCCATCACACATTCTTTTCTTTAGGGGAAAAATGGTCTTTTCACTTGCATTGGTTTCTGGACTTTTAGGACTCAAAATTCGGGGTTTCATATCATCCCCTTCCACCTGTGTTGCCTAAGGTTTACTGCACAAAGGGTAAAAGGTTAGCACACAAGCTAATCAGCAAACCTATTCATCCTGCCACACAAGGACAAGACATCAAAGCCACACAAGGACAAGGCTTCCAGCCACACAAGGACAAGACTTCCAGTCTTACAAGGACCAGGCATCCAAGCCACACAAGAACAAGGCTTACAATGCGTGTATGCTGGGGATTGTCACCCATACAACTCTCATACCAGTAAGAGCCTCCCCTCTCCCAAGGAGCATCAGCGCTTATCCTGAATGGCCATTGGAATAGGATTCTGACACATAAACATGTACAGGCACACACAAGCAAGTACAAAGTATAATACCGTAATAGAGTGTCTTCAATCATGTCAGAACATAATTATATGCAATTCAGGCATTCAAAACCTAACTCAAGGGTTTGATATGGCCTATTGGATTCAGATCTCAATCCGTGATTCATGCGCATTTCCTACAATCAATTCGCATAGAATAATAACAAGGGAAGGTATCAAAAATAACAAACAAACAACAGGGATCTCTGGAGAAACCGATGAGGAATAGATCCTACCTCTCTTGACTCAGAACAAGAAGCAATTCCTTTGCCCTTATTTAATAATTTCGAACCACCTATAGCATCACAAGACAATGACAAAACCAAAATAATCATGCATACTCAATAACCAAGTAAGTATCCTATTTCTTTACCAATTCCACTCACCAAACCTATCAGAAACTATTGGTCAGATGCCGCAGGTGCCTCCACTTTGGATGTGTGATGTGATAGCCAAGAACTTAACAATATTCAACCTGAATTACCACCCCAGTTTAACTATGTATATTTTGTCACTAACTATAGGATACAAGATAATTTGCGATATTATGTCAGCAAGGTGTAAGGATTGTGATTTCTTGTTAGCAAAGAATGATTAAGTGTTTATAACTTATACAGTCAAAAGAAACAAGATCGAAATCCAATAGATTAATCAATTGATCAAGATAGGCAAATATAGGACAAGGGTAGGGCATACTGATTTCATGTATAGAAAAGATTAAAAGGATGAATTCATGATTTTATAACATGAATGGATGCTAAACATTCATACGAACAAGAGGAACAACAACAGAAATCAATTGAAGACAGAATCACACAATCTTGAAACTTAATCCCGCCGAAATATAATTTAACTTATGACAAAGAAAAACTAACCTTTAGACAAAAAAAACAAATATTTTTGGAAAGAGGATGAAGAGAACTTTCCAACAAGCTATTATTCACAGGAATCTGACAAAGAATGAGAGAGGTATGCTATTTTGATGTTCAAGCAGATTTTGGCAATTCTGTCGAAATAAGATTTAACTTTCAATAAAGAAAAACTAACCTTCAGACAAAAAAAAAAGATGGTTGAAAAGAGGATGAAGAGAGTTTTCCAATAAACTATTATATGTAGGAATCCTACAAAGGATGAGAAAGTTATGCTGATTAGAGTTCCAGCTGATTTCGGCAGAAATTAGGAGGTGTAAGGTTTTTAGGTTTTACTAATTTTGTGTGCTTTCTGTATAAAATTTTTGTGTGGCTAGCTTCCTATTTATATAAGGTGGTTATGGGATTAAAATCCCTATTTTAAAGGCTTGATTAAAGTAAGATAATTATCAGAATTAAATTCTGTAATTTTTCCCCTTATTTTTAGTGATTTTAATTTCTAAGATAATTATCAACCTATAAAGAACTAGATTAAAGGGAATTAAAAGTAAAATTATTAACTGGATATTTCTTACCACTTCCAGCCATCACGTATCCTTTTCTTCAGAACAAAAATGGTCTTTTCACCTACACTGGCTTCTGGACTTCTAGGACTCAAAATTCTGGGTCTCACACACGAACACGCAACTGATGGTATCCTGATTTGAGATCAATTTTGGAAGACACGGCTGCACCTTGGAGCTGGTTGAACAAGTCGTCGATGCACTATAAAAGATACTTGTTCTTCACAGTTACACGATTCAGCTGCCGATAGTTGATACACAATCGCAGCGAACCATCTTTCTTTTTCACTAATAAGACAGGTGCTCCCCAATGTGACACACTGTGTAGGATGAAACCATGATCTACTAAATCTTCCAATTGCGTCTTCAATTCCTTTATGTCTATAGGAGCCATATGATATGGAGGAATGAAAATTGGATTTGTACCCGGCATTAATTCAATGTTGAATTCAATTTCTCTTGCTGGTGGCAAACCGGCTATATCTTTTGGAAACACATCCGGAAATTCACAAACCACTAGAACAGAATCTAGATCCGATGACTTTTTGGAAATATCAATCACATGCACGAGGTACGCAGTGCATCCTTTGCTAATCAATCTCTTCGCATTGAGTTAGGAAATCATGCAAGTTGGAAAAACTCTCTTATCACCTTCAAAATAGAACTTAAAACTATTCGGAAGGCTGAACCACACATGCTTGGTGAAACACTCCATTTGGGCTTAATATTTTGCCAAAAAATCCATGCCTAAGATCATATCCAACTTTAAGATATTTAATGGAATCAGATCCACTTCAAGCACAATTGAAAGCATAAATATAGCACATTCGATGTAGACTAGATCACAAGTCAGTTGCTCTCCCAAAATGGTCAGAACCGCAATAGGAGGAGACAGGGTAGATAGAGGTCGATCTAAGCTAAGTGTTATCCTTGGACTCATAAATGATCTACTCACTCCGGGATCTAATAACACTTTAGCATTTTGAGAAAAGACTGAAATAGTACCTGTCACAACATCTGGGCTTACTTTGGCACCAGTCAAGGTGAACAATCTAGTGGGCTTGGGTTGCATCTCACTCATAGATCCATTGGGTGGCCCTCCAGGTGTGCTTGTTGGTGGTTTAGTGGGATTGGCATACCCACCTCGATTGGCATTTGGTGCTCCTATAATACATCTTGTTTTGGGACATTCCCTCTGAATATAGCCTATCTTGCCATAGTTGTAGCATCGACGTGGCTGCGAACTCTGCGGAGATCCATTGGTATTAGAACCAGAAAAATTCTTCCTAAAATTACCGTTGTTGCCATTGTTCTTCGAAAGATAGGGCCTCAAAGAATAGGGTACAGTACCATGGTTGAACTTTGAATCTCGTCAGAATGATCCGCCACAGTTTCCTGCGAAAGGCTTTTTTCTTTGCACGATTTTCTCAGCTTCGGTGGCAGCAACAATCAATTCTTGCAAATTCTGCACCGATGTCGAGCCCGAAATGGTTTTGAGCTTGATACTCAGCCCATTTTGGAATTGCCTTGCAATCTGAATACATGAGCGATCCTCCTCTGGTGCAAATCGGGACTACTCCCTTAATTCCTTCTCATATTCCAGCACCGAACGGGTTGTCGATGCTCGTTTTTGTGGAATCTGGTGTAGAACCTTTCATCAAACTCATGCCGAAATTCCTCCCGCGTAGGCAAATGATCTCCGAGCCGCAAACTCACGGCTGTCCACCATGTGAGGGCTTCTCCCTCAAGTAGGAAAGTGGCGATTACAACCTTGTCATCATCAGAGATGCATACAAACAAGGACACTCGATATAGGGGGTGTCAACCCATTCACAAGCCGCAGCGGAACCTTCTGAATCGCTGAAATCCTTGCATCCGAGTTGATGGGCTTCCTTTAACAACTTCGTAATAACAACTGGAAGTCTCTTGGCTTCCTTAGGATGAGCCGGGTGAACCTGTTCAAATGGAGGAATATGATCTTCCATAATTGGTGCGAGTGCAGGAATATTCTGAAATTGGGCTTCCATTCGCTGCTGGTTCGCAGCAATCTCTTGCAATACATTCAGTATTTGGGTCATTACAAGATCAATGGATGGTGCGGCTGGTGCCTTAGGTTTCCCTTCCTACTCATTTTGTGCTTACAGTTCATTTTGCTCAACGAATTACTGTTCGACCTGAATCCCCTATCTACCCTGACGATCTCTAGTTGCGTTCTGCCTTGCTATACTATACAAGCACACAAAATCACTCAAAACATAACCCCAATACGGAATTAAGGAAAAGAAGTGGTATTTGGTGAAGAGGCGTACACTGGACAATATGTATGTGCTGGAAAACAAAACACACATGCAAACAAATACACAAAATTTTTGACAATCAAACACAAACATACAAAGACACACTCGGCATTCATTTAGGACCCACATATGCATTCGACAATAAGCATAAAGCACACTACAATCATTCAGCAACATTTATACCACACATCAAAGAATCTCAATCAATATGTAACAATTCACACACATATTCGAAAGTCTCAGAAAAACACTCATCAAAACACAGCAAAATACATCAAGTCATAATATGCATAAGAACACACGTAAACACATAATCAATTACGACATTTAAACATTATAAACCAGTCTTTTTAACATTAGATTACTTTCGTCATTAATCCTCTAAGTGTGTGTGGGTGTGTCCTCTAAGTGTGTGTGGGTGTGTGCACATATCTCTCCCTACAAACACAGAACAAACAAACATGTTAACATATAACAAATCATATTTCCTAAACCATGCTCTGCTACCAAATCTATAAGGACCCGAATCCAACCAATTAGGACCCTTACAGCTGTGAAAGCCAAACAAGCCTAACCTAGGACCTATCATAATCTCATAAGGTTCTAATCATTCTAAACTATTTTATTAGATTCATTTCTTATACTTTTTTAAAGATGGGAGCATGATAAAAATGGAAAAACATTTTGGTAACATACAGAGTGAATAAAAACATCAGTGGAAGACTTTAAAATTGACCAAAGGAATCACAACACACAAGTCCCATAGGGATATCAAAATCCAGCAAGTAATCCTCTAATAAATTTCGGAAACAGTCAAGCAAAGGAGGGATTCAAAGAACAAGAAAGTAGTCCAATCAAACTTCGCGTTATATGTGCAAGCAATCAAGGAATAAGATATGCGAATGTGATGTAATATCATCCCGTCATGGAGCCTTGATCTCACAAATTGGTACCATGGATAGATGATGTACCTAAGACTGAAAAATGGTGAAAGCAACAGGGTGAGATTAAAAAAATATCTCACAACATCATAAGATCTGCAGAAATCTAAAAAAATATCTCCCAAACAACATCAAATCCGCCTCCACATCTAAAGGGATATCAAATAACCGTAAATAAGGGATAGGGCCGAAAGCTATAGGCTGAGAGTAGACTGCAAATACTTCTGAAAACAAAAGTATACAGGCAGGTAATTTATTATTCAATCTCATCAAAGAAAGGCCATCCCTTTTCACCTGTGTTGTCCAAGGTTTTACTGCACAAAGGGTAAATGGTTAACACCCAATATATTCAACAAGCCCACTCATCTTGCGAGCACACAGGACAAGACATCCAAGCCACACAAGAACAAGGACATCCAAATCACACAAGGATAAAGGCATTGAAACCACACAAGGATAAGGGCATCTTTCCAACACACAAGGATAAGGGCATCTTGCCAACGCACAGGATAAGGCATCTAGCAATACAAGGACTAGGCATCTAGCGAACTCTTGCTGGAGATTGTCACCCATATGACTCCCATACTAATAAGAACCTCTCCTCTTCTCAGGAGTATCAGTGCTTACCTTGAATGGCTACCAGAAAAGGATCCTGACATACAATCATGTACAAGTACACACAAGAAAGTACAAAACATAACAACACAGCAGGGTATCCTCATTCATAACACAACACAACCAACATATTCAATACACACAATACATACGATTTAGGCACACACAACCTATCTTAAAGATTCCAAAATTGCCTAATAAATCATAGCTCAATCCTCAACTCATACATATGCTATACAAAGCATGCTCATACACAATAGTATAGACAAATACTGAATTCATCAATTAAGAAAAAAGGATCTTTGGTGAAATAAATGAAGTATAGATCCTATCATTCTTGTCTCTAAACAAATAGCTAATCTTTTGCCTTTATTAAGAGAATCCCAACCACCTATATAATCATAAGACAAAGACAACACCATACAAAGCATACATATTCAATAACCAAGTAAACATCTTAATTCCTTACCAATTTCACTCACCAAATCTATCAGAAACCAGTGATCAGATGTTGTTGAGACCTCTCCCTTGGATGTGTGATGTGATAGCCAGGAACAAAACAAGAATTAACCTGATTTACCATCCCAATTAACCACGCAAATTTTGACACTGTGATAGGGCAATAGAGAAAATTACGATTTCATGCATAAGGGATCTAAGGGTTATGATTTCATGATAACAAGGAAGGATTAGGAGTTAATTACACATACAATTAAAAGATACAAGATCAGAAACCAACAAACAAGTCAATTAGTAAAAATTGGCAATAATAGGGCAAGGGTATAGGGCATGTCAATTTCCCTTATAAGGAAGATTCAAAGGATGAATTCGTGATATTACAATATAAATAGGTGTCAATGTGAGACCCCGAATTTTGAGTCCTAGAAGTCCAAAAGCCAGTGCAGGTGAAAAGACCATTCTCTCCCTAAAGAAAAGGAAATGTGATGGCCGAAATTGGTAAGAAATGTCGAGTAATTAATTTTGGTTTTAATTCCCTTTAATCTAGTTCTTTATAGGTTAATAATTACCTTAGAAATTAAAATCCCTAAAATTAAGGGAAGATAATTATAGAATTTAATTATGATAATTATTTTATTTTAATCAAGCCTTTAAAATAGGGATTTTAATCTTATAACCACCTTATATAAATAGGAAGCTAGCCACACAAAAATATTATACAGAAAACACACAAAATTTGTAAAACCTAAGATCCTTATACCTCTCAATTTCTGTCGAAATCCTCTAGAACTTCAAACCAGCATAACTCTTTCATCCTTTGTCGGATTCCTACGAATAATAGTTTATTGGAAAGTTCTTTTCATTCTCTTTCCAACCATCTTTGGTTTTTTGTCTGAAGGTTAGTTTTTATCTATCAAAAGTTAAATCGTATTCCGGCAGGATTAGGTTGTAAGATTGTGTGATTCTGTCCTCAATTAATTTATGTTATTTTTCCTCTTGATCGTATGATTGTTTAGCATCCATTCATGTTATAAAATCATGAATTCATTTTTTGAATCTTTTTTATACATGAAATCAGTATATCCTACCCTTGCCCTATTGTTGCCTATCTTGATCAATTGATTAACATATTAGATTTTGATCTTGTTTCTTTTGACTGTATAAGTTATAAACACTTAATCCTTCTTTGTTAACATGAAGAAAAAGTACCTTTTGTCACGCATCGATGATTTTTTCGACCAACTCCAGGGTGTAGTCGTGTTCTCCAAGATCAATCTCAGATCTTGATACCATCAATTACAAGTTCGTGATACTGATATTCTGAAGACCGCGTTCAGATCGCGATACGGCCACTACAAATTTCTGATTATGCCATTTGGTTTGAACAATGCACCAGTTGTGTTCATGGACCTGATGAATCCTGTGTTCCATGAGTTCTTGGATAAATTTTTGATATTCTTCATCGACGACATTCTGATTTTCTAAAATCGGAAGAGGAGCATGCTAAGCATTTGTTTATTGTGATGAAAGTTTTGAAGGACTGGCGGTTGTACGCAAAGTACTCCAAATGCGAATTCTGGTTACGCGAAGTTGGTTTCCTTGGCCATGTTGTTTCCACCCAAGGTGTATTAGTTGATCCGAAGAAGATCCAAGCTGTAGTTGATTGGGAACCCCAGCAAACTGTATTCGAAGTTCGTAGTTTCCTTGGCTTAGCAGGATACTACCGTCGCTTTGTGGAAAATTTTTCATCGCTTGCCGGACCATTGACAAAACTGATGCGCAAAGGCCAGCCATTCATATGGAACGAGAAATGCCATCAAAGTTTCGAAGAACTGAAAAACCGGTTAGTTTCCACACCTATCCTTACCTTACCTATTTGCGGAAAGGAGTATGTGGTTTACAGCGATGCGTCGAAATCCGGACTTGGATGTGTATTGATGCAAGATGGGAAAGTCGTTGCTTATGCTACCCGACAGTTATGATAGCACGAAAGCAACTATCCTACACATGATTTGGAGCTTGCAGCTGTGGTGTTTACATTGAAAATATGGCGACATTACTTATGCGGCGAGACATGTCGAATCTTCATTGACCACAAAAACCTGAAGTACCTCCTCACGCAAAAAGAATTGAATATGAGACAACGAAGATGGGTGTAGCTAATTAAAGACTACGACTTGATCATTGAATATCATCCTAGAAAAGTGAATATTGTTGCTGATGCCTTGAGCCGAAAGTTTCATCCTCCATCCCCATCGGTTTTGGTATACGTGTGCACCCATTACATGCCTATGTTGTTGAATTTAAAAGCTAACCATGTGCATCTTGGCACTGATTTTTCTGGATCGTTATTGGCATAAATCAAAGTCACACCGACCTTGATTGAGGAAATCCAGAATCAGCAATTAAAAGATCCAAAACTAATTGAAATTCAGAAGTAACTTTCTGATGGTGTTGATGTCATAATTCGTGATTTCAGAATACGAGATGACAAAGTTTTTGTCTTTAAAAACTGGGTATGTGTTCCACAAGATGTTGATATTTGTAACCTTATTCTATTGGAGGCGCATAGTTCGAAGTTTGCTGTCCATCCCGGAAGCACTAAGATGTACCAAGATTTAAATAAGCAGTATCGGTGGCCAAACATGAAATGCCACATTGCTGAGTTCATTGCCCGATGCCTCGTATGTCAACAAGTAAAGATCAAACATCAATGACTCGTTGGTCTACTGCAGTCACTTTCGATTCCAGAATGGAAGTGGGAGCATGTCACAATGGATTTTATGACTAGTTTGCCTAGATCGTAGCAAGGATACAATGCCATTTGGGTAATCGTGGATCGATTGACGAAATCTGCACACTTCCTTCCTATACGTGTGACAGATACACCTGAGAAATTGGTTGTTCGTTACTTGGACGAGATTGTTTGATTGCATGGAGTGCCAGTTTCCATCATTTCAGATCGTGACCCCTGTTTCACCTCACGATTTTGGGAGAAATTCCAGAATACACTAGGTTTGAGATTGAATTTCAGTACAGCATTTCATCCCTAGATCGATGGTCAGTCAAAAAGGACGATCCAGACACTCGAAGACAAGCTATGTACGAGTGTGTTGGACCAGCTTACCGGTTGGGATCGATTCTTGCCGTTGGCAGAATTTGCTTACAACAATAGTTTTTATGTAAGCATCGGTATGGAACCTTATGAAGCACTATATGGGAGATGTTGCAGAACTCCTATTTGCTGAAATCAAGTAGGCAAGAGACACCTAGACAATCCGGAATTGATTGATCAAGCAACGAAGCAGTTGAACTTGATTCAACAGTGACTAAAACCAGCCCGGGATCGGCAGAAAAACTACGATGATAATCGATGAAGGGAGCTGGAATTTATGGTAGGTGACAAAGTGTTTTTGAAGGTATCCCCATGGAAAGAAATCCTTTATTTTTAGCAGCGAGGTAAGCTAGCACCTCGTTACATTGGTCCGTATGGCGTTGTCGAGAGGATCGGCCCTATTACATACCAACTTGCCTTACCTCCAAATATGGAAAGAATTCACAATGTGTTTCACGTTTCAATGTTGAGAAAATATGTGCGAGACCCTACCCATGTGCTCGAAGAATCCCTAGTCGAAGTTGCTGAAGACTGATCCTATCCCGTATAGCCAGTTGACATACTAGATAGGTCAGTTCGACAGCTTCGCAGTCAAAGCGTGTCTATGGTATGAGTTGTTTGACGTAATGGCCAAATTGAGGAACAATCTTGGGAGACTGAAGAATCTATGCGTGCGAAATTTCCTTATCTTTTTGCTTAGGTACTTGTGATAAAATTTCGAGAACGAAATTCTTATAAAGAGGGGAGGATGTGAGACCCAGAATTTTGAGTCCTAGAAGTCCAGAAGCCAGTGCAGGTAAAACGACCATTTTTCCCATGAAGAAAAGGATGTGTGATGGCCGAAATTGGTAAGAAATGTCCAGTAGCTTATTTTGGTTTTAATTCCCTTTAATCTAGTTTTTTATAGGTTGATAATTACCTTAGAAATTAAAATTCCTAAAATTAAGGGGGATAGTTACAGAATTTAATTCTTATAATTATCTTACTTTAATCAAGCCTTTAAAATAGGGCCTTTAATCCCACAACCACCATATATAAATAGGAAGCCAGCCACACAGAAATCTTATACAAAAAACACACAAAATTAGTAAAACCTAAAAACCTTACACCTCCTAATTTTTGTCAAAATCCGCTAGAACTTCGAACCAGCATAACTCCCTCATCCTTTTTCGAATTCCTGCGAATAACAGCTTATTGGAAATCTCTCTTCATCCTCTTTCCAACCATCTTTGGTTTTTTTTCTGAAGGTTAGTTTTTATTTGTCGAAAGTTAAATCTTATTTCGGTGGGATTAGGTTTCAAGATTTCTGATGGTTGTTATTTTTTATGCATGTCTTTACGATGTTGTATAGGCATTTGTGATAATGTATACATGAGTTGCGGATTGATTTGAGGCTTATCTAGGCTATACCAAATTCCTTAAGATAGGTTATGAGTCCTAGTTTGAATATGTTGTCTATATTGAACATGTTGATTGTGTTCTAACATTAATGAGGATACCTTGTTGTGGTATTGTGCCTTGTACTTGCTTGTGTGTGCTTGTACATGTTTGTGTGTCAGGATCCTTTTCCGATGGCCAATCGGGGTAAGCGTTAATGCTCTTGTGGAGAGGAGAGGTTCTTATTGGTATGGGAGTCTTATTAGTATGGGAGTCGTATGGGTGGCAATCCCTAGCAGGAGCTCACTGGATGTCTAATCTTTGTGTGGCTAGATGTCTTGTCCTTGTGTGGCTAGATGTCTTGTCCTTGTGTAGCAAGATGCCCTTATCCTTGTGTAGTTTGGATGCCCTTACCATTGTGTGGTTTAGATGCCCTTGTCCTTGTGTGGCTTGGATGCCTTGTCCTTGTGTGGCAAGATGATTATCCTTTGTGCAATGAAGCCTTGGACAACACAGGTGGAAGGGGATGGCCATTTCCTATTGCCGAGATGATTGATGAGTTTTTCCTGCCTGTGTACTTTTGATTTTTGGAAGTGTTTGTAGTCCACTCTCAGCTTTAGTTTAAGCCCTACAGTCTTTTGAATGTTTGAATGCTCGCGTGATATCCCTTAGTTGTATTAGATGATCTGATGTTGATTGGGATATGTTTGTTTAAGATTTTTGCAGATCTTATGGTGTTGTGACCCTACTGAAATAATCTCATCCTGTTGTTTCACCATTTTTAAGGCCTAGGTACATTTTCTATTTGTGGTACCAGTGTGTGAGAATCAAAGCTGCACGGTGGGGCGATATCGCATCACGTTTGCATATGTGTTCCTTGATTGCTTGTGCATATAACATAAATTATGATTGGACTATTTTCTGGTTATTTAAGTTCCTCCTTTGCTTGTTTGTTTCCGAATTATGTTGGAGGTTTACTTTCTGGATATTTAGATCCCTATGGGACTTGTGTGTTGTGGATTCATTGATTAAATTTAAAGACTTCCGCTAATGTTTTTATTCACTCCGTATGATATCAGAATACTTCTCCAATATTATACTCCGATCGTTATAAGTATAAAGAATAAACATGTTAAAATCGGTTCTAAGAGGATAAGCCTTGTGAGATTCAGATAGGTCCTAGGTTGGGTAGATTTGGGTTTCACAACGGTAAAGGTCCTAATATTAGCAATTTCGGGAATATGGGTTTGGGATCCTTACATAATTAGTGGAGATGATATTACAAATAACTATCAAAACAACAAGCAGTGGATTTAAATAATGACAATCTATGTTATTCCAAAAGACAATATGATATGGACAGATGCAATGGAGTTCAAATGCTTAATCTCAACTGTAGATTTTCATCTTAATCGACATATATTTTATTGATAGTGAGACACGCAAGACAGAATGAGCACAAACTAGGGGAAATTACATTCAAGTATATAAAATACTAAAGTTTACAAAAGAAATCCTAACCTTCCTTACATTAAATCCTGACTGTCTATCTAGAGAGGAACCACGATCATTTCTAAACCTGTTCAAATACCAATCAAAGGATCTTGCAGAAGCTTGCCAGGTGAGTAGACGAAAAAAACATATACAACAAAACACATCCAACACACAAATCAATGTTAGACACACAAGCACACAAGAGCAATAGCAAGTCATAGTCAGCACGTATAGTGAATCCATGCTCGCAAGACCGTGACTGGGCTAGCAATAACTCTTAGTCCTTATGGCATCAAGATTAGGCATGCAATTCGTCAAGGGTACTTTACATTTACCATTTTACTGATACACCTTATTGCCCAATTCTACTGACGATGCTAGGGCATAATGTCATGGTAGCTCCACCTAAATGATCCCCATTATGTTTGATCTTGTCGCACATTCAATAGCTCACTCATTTAGTCCCTCTCCCTCCTTATAGTCTTATTCTCTGGTATCTCCTTGTCACGCTTCCACACCTGGAGAGCTCTCAAGAATCACAAAGGTTATCCTATGCGGATTCAGTGCATTGCACAACATATATCCCGAATGCGTACAAAACATTACGTGCATGTCAGTATCAAGCACAACAAGGCATATTCATACAATTCACAGCATAATAAATCACGTGACTTTCATAGCACAAACAACATTTCATATTATTATTTCATTATCATTTTATAGCCCACTTCCAAATATTCGTGCCATCATTTTAAAGAAATAGAAAGTTTCATCCACTCATAGGTTTCAATGTCATCATATCCAACATTTGTGCTCTAGACCAACTCTTCGAGGTTGTCACTATAGGTATCCACTTACATATAAAATCATAATTCAATTCTCAATATTCCAATTCATAAGTTCATAATGATGTAAAATAACATTCCTACATCCTTTTCCCGACGTACTACAACTCTAGGACCAACCTAGAATAAATCCGGATATTTTTCTTATTTTTATTTATTTAATTTATTTCACCAATCAAATTGATTTCTAATTCCACAAACTTGGTACCATCAGTCTCTAAATTAATTCTAGTATTTTCATAATTTTCTCAATTTTTTTCTAAATCGTTTACTTTTTTCTGACTTATTTACTATTTATGTTTTTTATTTAATCAATTTCTTAAATTAAATAAACAAGCTAGTCAGAGTGAGACACCTGGCGGCGCTATAGAACGCTGCCACCAAATCACTCGAACTTAGAGGATCACAACATGCAGCTTCACTAGAGGCTCGCCACGCCCTCCAAGCCCTAGGCTGTGGCCAACCTTCTTCGAGCCTCCTAAGCTACCCGTCGTCTATATTTGCAGATGACAAATCTTCCCTGAACTTGCTAAACACCTCATCTCACGTCTGGAACAGATGAAAAGTAGTCTAGAAGGTTCATCGTCAACCATCGGATGTGAGTTGCAGACTTTTTCCCAGAAAATAAATCCAAAAAATACACTATACTTCTCCATATCAACACTAAAGCATTCTTCATATCCAAAAAATTTCAACCACACACTAAACATGTAAAACCATGGATGAATTCCTACCTAAATCAAACTCAGAAACCAAAAACTATAAACAATTAAAGCTCAACCATGACTCTCGAGATCCACATGAGAATGATGTAGAGGAGCTCAGGAAGAGAAGACACATAATAAGGGAAAAATCACAGATGTTGGGAGTAATTTTGAAGGATTACAAGATATGGCACACTATCCATAATTCACACACTTATCCCGTAATGAATAGGTCACTGGTGGAAATGGGAAGGGATTAAAATGGTGTCGGTTAACCAATGAAACAATGATCTTTCATCACTTGATGAAATGATGTTGTTTTGTTTATTTAAAAATGACATTCCCATCCCCTTCATCAAAACGATAGAGCCTACTTTCTTTTTGACCAATATAGTCAAAATGACAATAGGTTTTCGTTTTGAGCCATGGAATATGATATTAATTTATAAAGTATTAATAAAATTAAATATTATTTATTAATTATAGAAATATATTAAAAATTCTTAATAAATACTAAACTTATAAAAATATCTCAAAAATTAAATTAGACTCCTCATTATTAGTATAATCTATCAAGATCTGAAAATTATTTTTTCCATAAATATATAATTTATTAAAAAAATATTATTATTATTTATCTTAAAAAATCATAATAATTCAATTATATCTTCTAAAATTCGCTAAACATTCACCAATCCTTTTAAACCCCTAAAGGACCTATCTAGATACTAAAAATATAAATTTATGTATACTGATAAAAAAATATAAAACGATAGGATTGAATTTGGGGTTGCAAGTATAAAATAGCATATATTAAAAACATGACAGGTACCATATATGAAAAGAAAGAAATACCTCTGGTGACAAATTCCAAACAAATTCCAAGAAAATGCAGCACAATGGTCCTTTTACGACGTCAAAGCCAAGGAATAATATTTGTGAGTCAAAGTGACTCATCAAAAGGAAATAAAGCTATCTGAAACATAACTAAATAACTTATGGACCCTAAAATTGTATAGTGACCCAAACCAATAAAATTAGCATATAAGCTTAATAAACCTTCTAAAACACCCAAATCAAACCATATGTTCCAAAACATCCTAGGATGTGAAAAAATCCAATAAATATTGATAATCCTAAGATGGGTTTTGAAGCCCAAACACCTCAAAAGGTCAGGATCTCACATAGACATTGGATGCGTTAAAAAATTATAAGGCTGAAGTTGAAAAGGAACTTAGCAAAAGGATTAAAAACATAAGATCTGACCGTGGTAGAATATACTGTGGTAGATATGATGGATCATGAGAACAATGTTTAGTACCTTTTGCTAAATTTCAAGAGGAGGGTGGTATTGTCACACAGTACACCATGCCAGGAACTCCAAGCATGAATGTTGTTACTGAGAGATAAAATAAAAAACCTAAGGATATAGTAAGAAGTATGATTAATCACTCTACCTTACACGATTACCTCTAGGAAGAAGTTTTGAAGGCTGCTCTCACGTACTCAATAGAGTACCGACCACAGCAACTCTCATAACATGATATGAGCTTTTGATAAGAAAAAGGGTTGTTTTAAGTCACTTTCATACTTCGGGCTATCCAATTGAAGCAAGGCCTTATAAGTCGAATGAAAAGAAACTAGACTCAAGAATAGTTAGTTTTTAATTTGTTGGACAGTTTGAAGAGTCAAGGGTTTACAAATTTTTTGATCCCACAGATAGATTTATTTTTTGAAACATGAAATGCCTAATTCTTGGAGGAAGAACAATTTTATATTTGAAGAGAACTTATTTCACTTCCTAATGTTATTATTGATAATAATCAGAATGTAAGCATAAAATTTTCAAAGTCAAAACCGTGAGACCACAATTTTGTATCATAGAAGTCTAGAAGCCAGTGCAAGTTAAATGACAATTTTATCCCTGAAGAAATGGATGTGTGGTAGCTGAAAATGGTAGTAAAGGTTTAGTATTCATTTCTGATTTCATTTCTCTCTTATTTCAATTCTAGCATTAATGACACATTATCTAATCTTATGAGATAATTTCACAATTTAAATCTTAATGATTATCTCCTTATATTCAGACTTAAAAGTAGGAAGATTAATCCCATAACACCCTATATAAAGAATAGTAGGAAGATTAATCCCATAACACTCTATATAAAGAATACCTGGTCATACTTAAATCCTACACCAGAAACACACAAAATCATCAAGCAATCAAACCCTATACCCTACCCTTGTTGCCAAAATTTCTTAACCTTTAATCTACCCGAATTCTTTCATCCTTCATCATATTTCTGTGAATAATAGCTTGTTGGAAAGCTCTTTCCTTCCTCTATCTTGATATCTTGGTTTCATCATCAAAAGGTTACTTCTTCCCTATATTATTCCTTATCACAATTCCTAGGGTTTGGTGTAAAAATTCTTTGATTGATCATTCAATTGATTTTTTTTGTTATTTCATTTGTTCATATAATTGTTTGGCATATATTCATATTGAAATATCATGAATTCATCCTTTGAATCTTCCTTATAAGAAAAATCGGCATGCTCTAAACCATTGCCCTATTGTTGTCGATTTTGATCAATTAACTTGTCTATTGGTTTATGATCTTGTTCCTTTTAATTGTATGTGTTATTGACACCTAATCCTTCCTTGATATAATAAAATTGCAACCTTTAGATCCCTTATGCATGAAATCGCAATTTGCCATACTACCCTATCTTTTTGCCGAAATTTACATGGTTAATTGGGATGGTAAATCAGGTTAATTTTTGTTGTGTTCTTGGCTACCACATCACACATCCAACGGGGAGGTTTCAGCAGCATCTGATCACTGGTTTTTGATAGGTTTGGTGAGTGGAATTGGTAAGGAAATGGGATGTTTACTTGGTTATTGGATATGTATGCTTAGTATGGTTTTGTCTTTCCCTTATGAACATATAGGTTATTCGGATCCTCTTAATAAAGGCAAAGGATTAGCTACTTGTTCAAAAAAAAGAAAGGTAAGATCTATACCTCATTGGTTTCTCTAGAGATCCTTGTTGTTTGATTGATATTTTCATCTGCATGTCCTTGTTATTGGTATATGCATATGCCTTATGTTTAGTGTACATAGTTACAGATTGAACTATAGAATTGATAGGTAATTTTGGACCC
Organism: Passiflora organensis; assembly: GCA_019739055.1. Lineage (NCBI taxonomy): Eukaryota > Viridiplantae > Streptophyta > Magnoliopsida > Malpighiales > Passifloraceae > Passiflora > Passiflora organensis. The sequence continues at coordinate 6,663,043 of JAEPBF010000187.1, read as the reverse complement.
CTAAGGTAGGTTGTGCATGCCTAATGCGGTTGTATTGTGTGCATATGACATGCTAATTATGTTGTGTACAATTGAGGATGCCCTACTGTGGTGCTATGCTTTGTACTTGCTTGTGTGTGTTTGTACATATCTGTGTGTCAGGATCCTTTTCTGGTGCCCATTTGGGATAAACGCTGATGCTCTAGAAGAGAGGATAGGTTTTTACTTGTATGGGATTCATATAGGTGGCAATCCCCAGCAAGAGCTCGCTAGATGCCTAGTCCAGTGGGCTGGATAGATGCCTTGTCTTGTGTGCTGCCCAGATGCCCTTATCCTTGTGTTGTTTGGATACCTTAATCCTTGTGTGATTAGGTTACCTAGTTCTGTGTGCTAGCTAGATGTTTTGTCCTATATGCTGGCAAGAAGAATAAGCTTGCCGATTAGCTTATATGCTATCCTTTTACCCTTTGTGCAGCGAAACCTTGGACAACACAGGTGGAAAGGGATGGCCTTTTCTATTGATGAGATTGAATGATGATTTACCTATCTGTGTACTTCTGTTTTTAGAAGTGTTTACAGTCCACCCACAGCCTATAGCTTTCGGCTCTACCCTTATTATGGTTGATTGATGGTTGTTTGATATTCTTTTAGATGTTTTGGCAGATCTGATGTTGTTTGGGAGATATTTGTTTAGATTTTTACATATCTTATGATGTTATGACCCTACTGAGGTTCTTGTAATCTTATCCTATTGTTTTCACCATTTTTTCAGGCTTAGGTACATCTTTTGTCAGTGGTACCAATGTGTGAGATCAAGGCTACACGGCGGGACAATACTGTATCACATTTGCATCCCCTATCTCTTTGCTGATTGCTTGGGTATATAACCACTATAATAAAGTTTTATTGGATTGCTTTCTGGTTTATCGAATCCTTCTTGTTGTTGCTTATTTCTGGAATTTATTGGAGGATTACTTGCTGGATTTTTAGATCCCTATAGGACTTGTGTGTTATGGTTCCTTTGATTAATTTTAAAGTCTTATGCTGATATTTTTATTTACTCCGTATGTTACCAAAATTTTTGTCCATAATTATCATGCTCCAACCTTTAAAAACATAGTAAAGAAACTTTATAAAATCAGCATATTAGGGAGGATAAGCCTTGCAAGATTCAGATAGTTCCTAGGTTGGGTTTGCTTGGGTTTCACGGCAGTAAAGGTCCTAATAGTTGGATTCGGGTCCTTATAGGTTTGATAGCGGAGCATGGTTTAGGAAATATGATTTGTTATATGCTAGCATGTTTGATGGTTTTGTGTTTGTAGGAAGATACATGCACACACACCCACACACTTAGAGGATTAATGCCAAAAGTAATATGATGCGAAAACACCTAGTTTGAAATGTTTAATTACTATAATTCATTATAAGTTTTGCTGTGTTTATGTGTGTTCTTATGAATTGTATGATTTGATATGTTTTGATGAGTGTTTTGATGTGTTTCCTAGCAATTGTCAAGTATGTGTGTAACTTGCTATGTGTTGATTGTGCTTTTGTGATGTGTGTTTCTAAATGCCTCTATTTATGTGTATCGAATATATGTGTGTATGTTATCGTTGAATGTGTCATTGCATATATGTTAGTGACTACAGAATGTATGAGTATGTGTTATATGCATGCCGAATGAGTTTGTTGAGATTTGTGTGTACTTGTATGCATGTGTATTTTGTTTTTCAGCATATGCATATCGTCCAGTGTACGCCTCTCCACCAGGTATCACTTCTTTTCCTAGTTTCGTACTTTGGTTATGTGTTCAGTGATTTCATGTGCTTGTATAGTATGGCAAGGCAGAATGCACCTAGAGATCGTCGTATGAAGCCCGACCCGAATAGAAACTTGTTGATTAGAATGAATCGGGTGCACAAAATGAGCAGAAAGGGAAAACTGAGCCTGAAAACCAACCTGAGGCACCAGCCATTGATTCTATAATGGCACAAATACTAAACGTACTGCAAGGAATTGCTTCGAACCAGCAGCGAATGGAAGCCCAATTTCAGAATGCCCCTGCACCCGCACCACCCGTGGAAGATCATCTTTAGTGGATCGGGCTAGGATTTAAATTGGATATAAATTTATCAACTACATAATGTGCTAAGATAAAATAAATGATAACGAGAATAGAGTACCACTGACGAACTCCAGTCCTATCCCTAGCCCAGATAGACTAGAAGATATTGCCAAGCTCAAATCAAGGTCATGAGTGTATTGATGAGTCTTGCGTGTTGCATCTGAATTGATTATGATTGCGTATATTATAGCATGAGAATGACTGCAATGAAATAGTGTGTCAGAAACATGTGAACTATTCAATGCCAACATGTCTATTTGGTTAAAGCAATGATTGCATGTGAAATTTGTTGTACATTTTCCTGTCTGCTCACCAGGCAGGATTCTGCCAGATCATTGGCATGAAATGCAAGAAAGATAAATAGGAGCTCGCTCCCAGGCATCTCGAGAATGGAATAACAGGCTGATTGGTAATCGGCCATATTCGAGGTAATTCTAAATGGTTTATATTCATAGTAATAATTCCTATAAGCTTATTTGTGTTTGATATTGAGCCAAATTCTGGGCTGTTTTATTAAGAACATAACTTGTTTATGATGCCACCCCGACAATGTCGTGTTTCTATTTGAATTCCGTTACTTAATATTTCAAACAAATTCTTTTGTTACCATCTCCGCCTTATTTATATACCACTAGCCTTGTAGGCTTATTATATGAGCTATGTATGGTTAAGTAGTGTATATAATGGGCCTACGGCAACTATCGTGCAAAATTTTGTGGTCCAGGGCATGACATGCAACATGTTGTTTGGTTCGGTTTTGTTGGTTGGTTTAGTTCCGGTTCTAGGTCCAGTCTGGGTCGAATTAGATCAACACATGGCCATGTAATAGGTTGACATGTGTCATATTTTCGTTTATTTTGACCAAAAAATCAGAAAATTGTCATGCCCCGGAATCCTCCAAGACATAACAATCGTTGTATAGCTACTATATAAGCTTAGATTGTCAACCTAAGAATATACAATAACTATACAAGGAGATAATAAAACCTGTTTAAATTTTATTTCCTATTTTATATGCATGATGTACCTCCAAAGCAATCCCAAGATTAAGAAAATATGTTGGAACAAACAAACGAGCAGAAATTTTTCAGAATTTACATCATGCGAGATTTAAATCAAAAATCTCAATTTATTTATCAATATTGTATGAGATCCCAATTTACAACACATAAACTCACGAAATATCATATGCAACTAGTCCACATGTGCAAACCCAAATCTTTGATCATACCTTGCAATTCGTACTTGTATAGAGAGTCTGCAATTTGGGGCGAAGCCAATATTTTTGCTCAACTCGGGAAACCTATCAAGCACTAGCATGGAAACCAGGTGAGTGGATGTTTTTCTTTACAAATTCTTTTAAATTTAATTAAGATTATATATTATTGTGATCATACGAGTTCACAAGCACAGAACTAAGGACCATTCATATCCAATCATAGCAATGCATCACAACAAATCAAAGCAAAACAATGGCACATGATATCACAGTACATAACATGTAATCCCATCATCAGGATCACACTCAAGCAATGTCATCAAACAACATAGAAATATTATCACATTTCACACGCATCTCAAATAGAAAAAGATGTTATAGATCTCAGCATACATTCAATAGCTATTATAATAGATGGCTAATATAGCCAAACCATTATGGCAAGTCAGTATTATAGTCACTTCCTCTATATTCGGGTTTATAATCACATAGTGATCTAGGAACACATAGTAATATCTACACGTAGTAATCTTGGAAAATATAGTAAATTGATTTAACACATAATAATCTGATTTACTAAAGTAACTAGCCCCAGAATAGACTCATACCTCTATATTCCCTAGAGATTAAGGTATCGATAGCTGACTCATCCCATAACCCATATTCCTTCCGTTATACTAGGGTTAGCATAACACTAATTTAACCCATCTTGTATCCTTTATCCTATAAAGGTTAGCATACCGATGACTAACCATCCCTTATTGTTTATTTCTTACTATCGTGATTCTACATGGTTAGTTTTGAGTCATCACTTACTTTGTTCGTATATTCTTAATTTGCTTATGCTCTTATAATCTTCTCAATTTGCTTTTGCATATCTCATTAGATAGTTTCTCAATTATTTTTCATTAGTTTTTAGATAAGTCTGTAAAAAGATATTTTTGGTTTTCCTATGTTGGTTCAACCCCTCTAATCGTTTCTTTCTCTTATCATTTCGAATTTCGGTTCCTTAAGTGGTAGTGCTGTATTTTCAGCACGATTAGTATCCTCTCATATGACCAGTCAGTCATATGATCTCTGTTACTCATGTGTTGTGCTTTTTCCACACGAGATTGGATATCCTTCTCATATGACCTTGAAGCCATACGAGGTATTCTTGAGTTATTCTTAAAATTCCCACTAGACAGTGCAATACTGTCATTTCCCATACCACGGTTACCTTAAGCATATTTGCAAAACTCAAACACAACTCAGGAAGTAAGCACAAAATCATGTTTCGAATTAATTCATGAATATAATCAAGATTTGACATTATTTAAGAAATTACTCAACGATCATGTGTTTATGTGTGCAAGCAACTCATGGATATCATGCATCACACAAAAACATCCAATATCATTTTAAACGATGGACATTAATTTAAAATCATCCACTCGTAGTTTTGACATTCTAATCCTCTTTCTCGATTCGATCCGTATCTTATCTGGATTCCTAATCCTCTTACTACACACCTATACATATAATCACAGTCCAATACTTAATATCATCATATGAATCTTAAGGAACTCAAAATAAGCATTTCTAAACCCTCAACCTAGTCCTAGAAGTTCCTCGATCACTCTTGGATTCAATCCGGATACTTTTCGTATTTTTTTTAATTACTAGAAACTTCTACTAATTTTTATATCTATCAAAACTTATCAAAATTATTCAAACTTTATATCATTAGATTTCTCATATTTTTCATTATTTTCTAAAATGTTTTCATATTTTTTCTCAATTTATTTCTATTTTCAGATTTTTTAAACAATTTCTGTTATTTTCTATTTTTAGTCAAAGTCAACAGGACACATGTCACTCTGTGACACGACAACGTTCTACCCAGATTTGACCCAGAATCAACCCCAAAACCAACCTTGAACCAACTTACCAAACCGGAAATGAACGACATATCATTAGCCTTGTACCTAGACGACATGTCGTTCATCTTTTCTTTGAGAAACATGTCACACGAGACGGACTGCGGACGATGCATCGTTCGTAGTCATCTCCTACCTCTCGCCGAACCTGCAGACCGAAACCTAGGGTTTTTCCTCAAAAGCCAAAACCACCCAACACATGTTTCTACCACTTAAAATTCATCTAAACCTAAAGATTTACTCATCCCGAACATAACCCCGACGATTGCATACCATTCCATTGAATAAACCTCACAAATTTAAAGAGGGAAGTCTCATCCTTTCAAATTAGAGAGAAGTTGGATTACTTACCGAAAATAGGACGAATTCGTCAGAGAAACATACACACACACACTCAAAAGGAAGAGGAGAGGAATTTTCAGGGGAGAAGGCGCGAGCTTATAGCTGGGTGCGAAATGCCTAGCTTCAATGGAATCTAGGATATTATCCCTTTTCTAGTTAGTGGGTCATCGAATAAGACAAATCAGCAACCCTCCAAAGAATAAATAGTGTGAAACGACGTCATTCTAGAGCAAACGACATAGGCTCGTCTCAAGGCCAAGCTTGTCAAAATGGCAGGGTATCCTTCCGTTTTGACTATTTTGGTCAAAACAACGAGGTGGCCCGTGTTTTGTTATTGTTTTATATAATAATAACAATATAAATATTATTTCTTTTTAATATACTAAATTTTTGATAATTTGTAATAAATAGTATATTAATCAGAAAACTACCCCGAAAAATACTATAGACTCCTTATGAATACTAGAGTTTAACTAAATTAGAAACTTATATTTTTATCATACACATAATTTACTAAAAATTATAATACCATATAGTATTTCTTAAAAAATAATAATAATTAGAAATATCTTCCCAAAAGTTCTTCAAAAATTTATGTACATCAATATTCAATATAGGGACCTATTCATGGTTCTAACCATAAAAATTATCTTTTTATTTCATCATTTTCATTTTTATATCACATATATACATAATCCTATGTATATAATTCTTATGAAAAAAATGTAATAACCCATATTTATTTCTTAGAGTGTAAATTATTTCTCATAAGTCTTAGAGAATAGACTCAAGAGTCTTAATCCTCAGAAGACTTGGATTACAAGATTGTCAGGTACTGGGGTGTGAAAAGACGAAATTACCCCTAAATACTGAGTTCCAAGTAATACACCGTCCGAGGCTCTTTCAGATGTGTCAGAAGCCAAGAAACAAACTTGTGAGTCCAAATGACTCAACAAGAGGGACTATGAATACGATATCTAAATCGGCTATCATCAAGCTGCACGTTTATGTTATAGCCTATCAACGACTAATTTTGGTCTTTGTTGATTCATTATCCATACCTAACCGTTTTGATAGCATCTCTATCTTCTCATATCCTTGGTCTATAGGTTATGGGCTTACCAATTTATGATTTGTCGGGTTATTGGGATTAAGGTCCAACCCTTTAAGGTATGAAACTCACAAAAAAACCAAAAATTATTTAAAATTTGGGAAAAATAAAAATAAATAGAGGAAAATATGGAAAAATTTTAAAAAATAGAAACAAAATATGAGGAGTCTGATGATGTAAATTTTGGATTATTTTAATGTCTTTTGAGGTGTATAAAAATTTGCCTAAGTTTTAGATAATTAAGGAAAAATACAAAAAATATTTGGATTGGATCCAAAGGTCATCGTCAAGCCTCTAAGACAAGTTTGAGGGCCTAGAAATGTGTATTATGATGCTATTAAGATTTTTGAGGTGATAATAATTATTGGACTATGGTTATATATATCACGAATCAACCTCTGAACCTCCAGCTCACCGAGCTCGGACATGTATGTGTGTATTATGGATCATAACTATAACGCTAAGTTGGGCTTCTAACCATATGGCCCAAAAGATGCAACTTATTACAAATGATCCATTCACACAACACATATATAAGTCCAAGACCTTCATCACTCCTTTCCGAAATAGGATTGGGTAACTTGACCTCCTACGCAGCCTGGGTCTCACAATCTCCTCTCCTTATAGAGTTCGTGTCCTCAAGAGGGGACCCTAAACTTAACATATGGGCCCAAAATCACGGACCCAAACATAAACTCAATACATGACCTAAGCCCACATGGAAGAGGGGGCAAGATCAGCTCCACTACCATTGTCACGACCTAGCCTCCGAACCTCCGGTCCAGCTGGTTCAGACGTGTATATGCACGTGATGAATCACAATTGTAACGCTGAGTTGAGCTTCTAACCACATGGCCCAAAAGATGTAACTTGTTACAAATGATCCATTCACACAACATATATAAGCCCAAGACCTTCCCCACTCCTTTCTAATGTTGGATTGGGTAACTTGACTCCCTATGCAAGTTGGGTCTCCCAATATATGTAGGTGTGCAGTAAGTAGATCAAGAATCCAAAGTAAATACGGATCGAACCAAGAAAGAGAATCTGGACTACAAAACTGTGAGTGGACGATTTTAAAATTTTTCCCATCTTTTTAATGGAATCAAAGTTGATTCTGTGTGATATGTGATATTGGTGAGTTGCTTGCATACATAAATGCATGATCGATAAGAAATGTTTTAAATCATGGCAAATTTCAAACTACATTCATCTGTTCGGATTAAAGTATGATTTTGTGATTATTCTGAATTTTGTGAGCTATGCCTCCATTATTTGTGAAGTGGAAAATAACAATATTGCACTGCCTAGAGGGAATTATAAGAGTAATTCAAAGAATACCTCATATGGCATCAAAGTTATATAAGAATAGCATTGAAGCTCATATTGGAAAAGCACAAAACTTGAGCAACAAAAATAACATTTGAAGTATTAATAAATCAAGAATATTAAGAGATTCTAATCCTACTGATAAGAGAACCTAACTCGCTGATTACAAGGAAATATCTTAACATTATTACATATAATTGACGAGTCCTACGAAAGGATACTAACTATGCTGAAAATAAAGCACTACCGTATAAGAAACCAAAATCGAAAAAAATAAGATAATGAAACAATTAGAGGGTCGACCCAATATATGAGAACCAAAGAAAACCTATTGATAAACCATTAAGTAAGATTTGAGAAGAAATAATAAAGAGACTTCAAAAAGCAAGAACAAATTAAGAAATATATATAAAGAATGTAAATGACGGTCCAAGAATTGTAAGGGCCCAAACCTAATCTATTAGGACCCTTACCGCCGTGAAATCCAAATAAACCCTTTCAAGGTCCTATTTGAATTCCACAAGGCTCAAGTCACCTAATTGTCAATTTTATTGGTTGATTTATATGTTATTTAAAGGTTGGAGCATATTCATACATTAATGAATTTCTGGCTTATACGGAGTGAAAGAAAACATCAGCGAAAGATTTATATTAATACTCAAAACAAGTGGAAACGTAACACACAAATCCCATAGAAATCTCAAAACATCAACCAATAGTATCATGTATATTTCGGAAGCAACATAAAGAGAAAGAGAGATTGGAAAGCCAGAATGAAAATCCACATAAGTTCAAAGACATGGCATGCGTATTCAATAGAAAAGGGATGCAAATTCTTCTAGCTGTGCAGCCTTGATCTCACACCTTTGGTACCAGCAACAAAGTACACACCTAAGCCTGCAAAGGGGGAGAAAAGCAGGGATGAGATTATAAGAATCTCAGTAGGGTCACAACATCATAAATCCTAAGGATTCCCAATCAAACATCTCCCAAACAACATCAGATCATCCCTATTCATCTAAAGGTATCACGCAATTCAATAGTCAATCAAAAGGGTTAGGGCCGAAACTAAGGCTGAGGGTGGACTATAAACACTTCTAAAAATCAGAAGTACACAGGCAAGAAAACTCATCAGGTTACTCTTGGCAGTAGGAAAAGAAAAGGCCATCCCCTTCCACCTGTATTGTCCAAGGTTTTGCTGCACACAGGGTAAATGGTTAAACAATCAATATTACAGCAAACCTTTTAGTTGTCTTCGACATCCAGACTTGAATTGGCCTAGGAGCACTCTTGCAGCAGTGCATACAAGTCATCCAGGCACTCTCAAATAGGATAACCTAATGTCCAGACTCGAACTAGCCTATAGGTCATCTTGATGTCCTGACTCAAACTGGCCTACAAGGTTTCCTGATGTCCGGACTTGAAACGGCCTACAAGGCATCCAATGAGCTCTTGCTGGGAATAACCACCCATAAACCTCCCGGTTCGGTAAGCATCTCTCCTCTCCCTAGAAGCAACAATACTTATCTCACATGGCCAGCGACAAAAGGATCCTTTAAACAAAGCACAAACAGGGCACATACAAGATACACATATAGTACACGCATACATAAATCAGAACAAAGGATCCTCAATCAAATCACAATACAAATCAAAGATCAATCCTCAAAGTCATAACCGAATCATGCAACCTATTTTCCTATTAACTTCCGAGATTCCATATCATCATAATCACACATTCCGCAAGCATATAACCAAGATAGGCAATCGAATTCACTCATATTTAAACAATCAAACAATAGGGTAACCAAAAGAACCGTTGAGGCATAGATCCTACCTTTCACTTATCTAAATCAGATGCAATCCTTTGCCTTTCTAATAAGATTAGAATCCCCTAAACAATTACAAGGCAAAGACCACACGATACTAAGCCACAAGACTACTTAATTAAAAACCAAAGGCATTGGGAATCCTTACCAATTAAGCTACCCAAATCCAGCGATCCGGATGCAGCAATATCTTTCCCCTGAATACGTGATGTGATGGCCAATAACTCGGTAAGAATCTACATGATATTTCACCCAAATTCAATATACAAATTTCGACAACACTTTAAAGTTTATAGGGCAACTTGCGATTTCAACATTAGAGAGGTTAGGGGTTGTGATTTCATAAAGTTAAGAAATTAATAGGTGTTTATAATATGTACAATAAAAAAAAACAAGGTGAGATTCCAATAGGTTATTCAGTTGATCAAGATAGGCATCAATATGACAAAGGTAGGGCATGTTGATTTCATGAATAGGGAAGATTAAAAGGATGAATTCATGATTTTAAAATCATGAATGGATGGTAAACAATCATACAAACAAGAGGAACAATAACAAAAATCAATTAAGGCAGAATCACACAATTTTGAAACCTAATCCCGCCGAATTTTGACATAAACTACGGCAAATAACAGCTAACCTCCAGAAGAAAAACCTAATATTTCTGGATATAGAACAGAAATATCTTTCCAACAAGCTATTATTCACAAGAATCCGACAAAGTATGAGAGAGTTATGCGACTTTAAAGTTCAAGCAGATTTTGGCAATTCTGCCTAAATACGATTTAACTTTTAACAAATAAAAAATAACATTTAGATGAAAAAACCAATATTTTTGGAAAGAGGATGAAGGGATCTTTTCAACAAGCTATTATTCGCAAGAATCTGACAAAGGATAAGAGAGTTATGCTATTTTGAAGTTCAAACATATTTTGGTTATTCCGTCGAAACACGATTTAACTTTAATAAAGAAAAACTAACCTCCAGATAAAAAATCCAAGATGGTTGGAAATAGGATGAAGAGAGCTTTCCAATAAGCTATTATTCGCAAGAATCTGATAAAGGATGAGAGAGTTATGCCAAGATGAAGATCAAAGAGTTTCGGCTAGGGTTTAGGCAAAAATCGGAAATTTTCATAAAAAGGGGATAAATTACGAAATTTCTATGTAGGTTTTGGTATGTTTAGGTAGGATAGGCTGGCCATTCTTTTATAGGTGTCTAAGGAGATTTAGGTAAGAGATAAATCCTTATTTTTAAGCTTAAAAAGATAATTAAAGGATAATTCTATTAGATGGATAATTTTATTTAAAAGGATAAATCTATTAAAAGAGATATTCTATTTAAAAGGAAGAATTATCTAATACCTTGGATAATAAGGGATAAAAATAAGGATAATTAATATAAAAATACATGAATTAAAATAAGAAATATCTGGCAGCAACCATTTTAGGCCATCATGCATCCATTTCTTTAGGGTAAAATAGTCATTTCAACTGCATCGGCTACTGGACTTCCTGGACATCTAAACTAGGAAGAGTCGGGGTCTCACAAGAATGGTTAAGCAGAATTATGATAGAAGGGGATAAAGGCTATAAGATGGATTAGTTAACATTATACTAACCCTATTAGAATGAAAAAAATTGAGATTATGAGATGAGTTAGCTGACGATACATTAACCTCTAAGAAATGAAAAGGTAAATGTCTATTCTGAAGTTACCTTAGCAAATCAGATTACAATGTGTTAAATATATAAGTATCATCAAATTACCATGCATTCCTAGATTACTACTTGTTCCTAGATTAGTGTGTGTGAGTATAATCCCTAATAATAGAGAGAGTGGTTATAATACTAACCTACGATAATCGTTTGGTAATACTAGCCATCTATTATATGGTTATTGAATATGTACCAAGTTCTATAAGATCTCTGACTAATTGAGATGCATGTGGAATGTGATGACATTTCTATGTTGTTGGATGACATTGCTTGAGTGTAACCCATATGATGAGTTTATGTGTTGTGAATATGTGTGGCATTGTTTTTCCTTGATTATGATATGATGCATTGCTATAACTTGATCTAAATGGTCTGTAGCCATGATTTTTTTTATGTTGCAAGCTAAATTTTGCCACTAAAGTAACATCTAATCATGTTAAAATTCAAAAGATTTTATAAGGAAAAATGTCCATTCACCTGGTTTCCATGCCAGTTTTTGATAAGTCTCCAGAGTTTGACAAGAAGGATTGGTTTCACCCCGACTGTAGACTCTCTAAGTGTGTACAAATTACAGTGTATGATTGAGGATTCAGATTTGCAATTGAGGACTAGTTGTATATGAGAACTTGTTTGAATGTGATGAAAATTGGGATCCCTCATAATATTGTGTCATCAATCGAGTATTATAATTTAAAACTCCGCATAGTGTAAATTTCTAAAATATTTCTACATGTTAATTTGTTTCAGCATATTTTCTTAGTCTTGGGATTGGCTATCAAGGTTCATCATGCATTTAATGATAAATAAAAATTTAAACAAGTTTCGTTCTTATCTTACATAGTTATTGTATATTCTTAGGATGACCAGTTAAGCTTATACAGTAGCTATACGGTGGTTGTCATATCTTGGAGGATTCCGGGGCGTGACAAGTGGTTTGACTCTGTAACCCTCGTCCACTAGTGGTCCCTCACTCTTGTTATGGGTTTGATTAGAACAAATTAACCAGGCTTGTATTTAGCATCTAACAAGAACAAATCAATTAGAAAAATAAGAAGAGAAGAGAAACACTCAACATAAGATTAATCTTACACCCCTAGAAAAGGGTGTTTACGCTAGCATAATTGAGAAATAATTATTCAAAAGCATAAACATACCATTACCTTAGCCAAATAATAAATGGTTCCAATGCACAATATTTTAGAATGAACTATGCACCTAGAAACGGACCTAACGTCTTCACTCTGCTCTAATTATAATATGAAACTTGATATTAAACTATGAACCTAGCACAACTATTTATATCTCATTGACATGACTAGTAGTATTAGGTGTCTGGAGTGAATCAAAATTCTAATATCAAATCGTAATTCAGATATTGTTCAGCCGACCGATCATCTCTTTGTTTTGACCAGTCTTGCATCTTTAAAACTCCCTCAGTACCGAGTCGCCTCATCTACGATCGGTCTTCATATCTTTATGAATGGTCTTCTAAAGCCCCGACTAGCATTTTAACTCTAGTCTTTCTATCCAAAGTCACATTGAGTTCTCGACCGGTTGCATTATTTTTACAAGAATGGTCGGCCACCTGATTTTCAACTAATTCAGCCACTTTTTCTATAAAAAACCAGTAGATCTTACTCAAAAGTAAAAATAGTATAGACTAAGCATAAAATCATAGTTTTTACATATAAATCTCATAGAAAAAACTAAATATCTAATGAACAACCACTAAATAACTACATATTTTGTACATTTATCATATTCCCAAACTTAAACCTTTGCTAGTCCCAAAATATACTTGGCATTTCTTTCAATTCTGTATACTTCTCATCTTAAGATCAAACAATGACTAATATGACTCATTCAACAAAAATTCACCTTTTCATCATTTACAATCATCATTCACTTCATATATTAAGCACATTCATAAGGGGGAATAATGCAAAATACTTAGGGTTTTATCATGCACTAGTTCATCATACTGAATAGGATACTTATTGGTATATCACATCAAAGATTCAAAACTTTTGCTAATATCTACTTTTTCTTTTCTTTCATGCCTTTAAATATTTTTCTTTTCTTTCAGTATATTTTTCAATTATATATTTTCAAGGATAATGGCATAGCTCAACAACAACTCAAACAATTAGATATCAATAAATTAACTAGTACCTTCTAATTTATTTATTCACCTCAATACCATAGTCAAATGCAATTCTTTGTTGTTCTAAATGGCATTCTCTATTTTCAGCTTAAGTTTTCACTTTTCACACAACACCATTGAGTCCATAAAAAATTAAATTTTATCAAATTGAACATAATTAAAGATGTCAGAATATCAAATGAGTCACTTCATCACATCAATCTCTCAACACAAGCATATACACCATATACATCATATCATATGAATGTCAACACTGGTACACAGACCTATGATCAGATATAGAAGGGGAAGATATTGTTTGACTGTTATCCTCTAGTGGAACAGTCTAAGGTAGATATGTCAGCTCACATCCACAGGTCTCCTCTGAACTACCCTCTAAAACATCTGGCAAACATCAGTGTGCACTTCATGATCTTGGGTAGTCTGGAGGATGTTCATAGCAATGAACATCCACCAAAAAAAGGTAAGTCTACAGAACTAGTTCACTATCACCATGTCACTATTAATATAAACTTCCAATCCAGCTCCTAGAGTAAAGATGTTCAGTAGAGGACCAATCTCCATAGTCGATATGTCCTCCTCCTCCTTCATCTGTTGCAGTCCATAGTAACTAACTATCTCAGATGCATTGAAAGAAACGAGACATCCCCTAACTAATACTGTAGCCCCTACTGCTTCCTCAAGGTTGAAGTAGAACCAAAAAACTAACTCAAGAGAGAATGGCTCTAATTTCCTCATATAAAAGTTATCCTAGTTCATCTCAAAAATGTCCTCACACAGATGTGCACAATGTCACGGGACTAGAGTTTTTCTGAATACAAATTCTTCGTGCGGCCTTAGACTATCGCTCTTGCAATAGGCTAAGTCAGCCTTCCTCACATAGCTAGCTAGAATGCTAAGCTTATAACACGACCAAAAGAAAGAGACACAAGAGAATGGAGAGAAACCTCTAAACTCTCAATATTGCAAGAATTGTTGGATGATTACAGATAAGGTGAGGCACCCCTTATATAGCCAATACAACTCCCTAATGAATGGTGGAGATCGAGTCAACCGATCTAACGGTGTCTATACAAATATATACAAGGCAAGTACTAATGGCTGATTTCCCATCTACGGTAATCTTTGATTACATTGATTACCTTGATTCCCCAAATCGGGTCTTCTACGTGGAAAGAACATATTACCATTGAATTCCTCGATTGTCTCTAATTGATCTTCAATTAATATTTCGATTCTCCTTGATTGAGGCTCTCGAATTGAGGGACACATCACACACGAAGTTGAATGATGTGTAGTCTGAGTTTTGGTCATGACATTCTCCCCCACCAAACTCGACAATGTCCTCATCGTGTGCTGCCTCAAGAATTCATCAATCTCGTCTCAATGTCGCCAAAGATCGGATTCACTCTCCCAACTAGTCTCATTAGGAGGGTCACCTTTCCAATAAACCAGATACTCCACTTGATTCATAAGCTTCCCGCTCACCCACCTTGATAAAATCTCATCACGGTGCTTGTCATAAGTCTTGATGGCAGCAAGCTCGATCCTTTTACTGAGAGCATCTACCACAAAGGTTGCCTTCCCCGGCTTATACTCAAGTTTGTAATTGAACTTTGCCAAAAAATCTTGCCACCTTGCTTACTTTGGTGACAGCTTCTTCTTGGAAAGGAAGTGGCTTGTGGCAATGTTGTCAATCTTGACAACGAACTTGCTTCCCAGCAAGTAATGTCTCCAAAATAGCAACAAAAAAACACTATGGCTGTCATTTCCTTCTCTTGCATTGTGTACCGTCTCTCGGTATCATTCAGCTTGCGGCTCTCATAGGCAATTGGGTGGCCTTCTTACATCAAGACACCACTAATTGCAAAATCTGAAGTATCCGTCTATACCTCGTATAGAAGTAGGTGGTTGGACAATGCTAACACCGGCTCCTCCACAATGGCTGTTTACAAGAATCAAATGCCTCTTAGCATCCACTCGACCAATCTTATGCGGTGTTCTTCTTAAATAACTTGATCTTGGGTACGACAATGGAAGAGTACCCTCATAAGAACCGTCGATAGTAATTGGCTAACCACAAGAAGAAACAAAGATCCATGATCCTTTTTGGTGATTCCCAATTTTTGATAGCTTGGATCTTGGCGACATCCATCTTGATCCTTCCTCCACCTACTATGTGACCAAGAAAAGTTACCTCTTGTTAGTCAAATGCACACTTCTCCCAATTGACATACAACTTATTGTCTCTCAAAGCTTGAAACACCATCCTTATATGTTGAATATGTTCCTCAAGTGTGAGACTGTATATCACTATGTCATCCAAATACACAATAACAAAGCAGTCCAAGAACTTATGGAGTACTTTGTTTATTAGTGTGAAAAAGGTAGCAAGTGCATTTGTTAAACCAACTAGCATGACCAATAATTCGTAAGAACCATACCGTGTGACACATGCGTTCTTGGGCACATCTCCCTTCGCTATGTGGACATGATAGTAGCCCGACCTCAGAACCAACTTAGTGAACCATCTTGCATCCCCAAGTTGATCAAAGAAGTCAGCGATGAGAGGAATGGGGTACTTGTTCTTCACAGTTACCTTATTCAAGGCCTGATAGTCGATGCACAATTTCAGTGACCCATCTTGCTTCTTTTGGAAAAGCATTGGTGCTTCGTAAGGTGCTTTAGATGGTTGAATGAAGCCTGCATACAACAACACCTTCAATTATCTTTGTAATTCAGTTAACTCCAAAAGTACTCTCGCAGGTGGTTTAGCCCCGACTTCTAATTCGATGGCATGGTCTACCTCCTGTATGGGTGGTAACTTCTTCGGAGTTCCTTAGGCAACATATTGGTAAACTTCCCAAGAACTTTCATAACTTGGATGGGCACATCGTCATCAGCAGTTGTGCCTTCATCCATCACAAAGGTAGCTAGAAATGTGGGTTCTAGCTTCCTTACTCCTTTCTTCAGCTGTAAGGCTGAAAGTCTTTTTGCCTTCAGTTCCTTCTCTCGAGCAATAGGCACCACACAACATTGGCTTCCTTCCTAAAGGATGAGGGTGTTAGTGCAGGATATCGGGACTGCTTTTGTCTGATCCAAGAATTACACCCCTAATACAACTGGAAAATCATCTGTTGGAACAATGGAGAAGTCAAGTTTACCTTTACATTCTCCTACTTGTAGCTCGATCCCTTGAGCTACTCCAAAGATTGGTTGGGCAGTAGTGTTCACCGTCTTCAGCCAATCTTTCTCCTCTTAGAACTTGATGCCAAGTCATTGTGTTTCCTCCTTCTTTATGAAGTTATGAGTAGCACCAGTATCGATCAACACCCGGGACTCTCTCCCTTGAGCAATGGGTTTAGCCAACATTCTCTCGGCTTGCTGCACCTTGGCACCATTGGTTAAGGCTTTAACGGCACTCAACAATTGCAAAGAACTCACCTTTGGGACTTCCATCTCTTCGACCTGCATGGCAATTGCTGCTAGCTTGTTCCTCATTGGGAAATCCACAGCTTTATGCAGCTCCTCAAATAGAAAGCATAAGAGATTTTTTCTTACATCCTTGCCTCGATTTCCACCTTCCCGTTGTATAGGTTTGGCTGGATGGAATGACTTAAAGGAATTGAAAGGCTTCTCCTTCCCCTCCTTAGCTTCATAGATTGCTCCCACACCTTTATCCTTGTAGTCGCGGAAACTCTTAGGCTTAGGTGGGCTAGAACCCTCGAGCTTCCTCTCAAATTCTACCAAGGATTCAACCTCAGTAATCACAGATACATTGAAAAAAATTAGACATCCCCTGACTAATATTATAGCCCCTACTGCTTCCTCAAGGTTGAAGTAGAACCAACAAACTAACTCAAGAGAGAATGGATCTAATTTCCTCATATAAAAGTTATCCTAGCTCATCTTAAAATTTTCCTCACACAGATGTGCACAATGTCCTGGGACTAGAGTTTTTCTGAATAAGAACTCTCCATGCGTCCTTAGACTATCGCTCACGCAATAGGCTAAGTCAGCTTTCCACACATAGCTAGCTAGAATGCTAAGCTTATAACATGACCAAAAGAGAGAGACACAAGAGAATGTAGAGAAACTTCTAAACTCTCAATATTGCAAGAATTGTTGGATGATTACAGATAAGGTGAGGCACCCCTTATATAGCCAATACAACTCCCTAATGAATGGTGGAGATCGAGTCAACCGATCTAACGGTGTCTATACAAATATATACAAGGCAAGTACTAATGGCTGATTTCCCATCTATGGTAATCTTTGATTACATTGATTTCCTTGATTCCCCAAATAGGATCTTCTATGTGGAAAGAACATATTACCATTGAATTCCTCGATTGCCTCTAATTGATTTTCAATTAATATTTTGATTTTCAATTATTGAGGCTCTCGAATTAAGAGACACGTCACACACAAAGTTGAATGATGTGTAGTCTGAGTTTTGGTCATGACATTATCCCCCACCAAACTCGACAACGTCCTCATCGTGTGCTGCCTCAAGAATTCATCGATCTCGTCTCAATGTCGCCAAAGATCGGATTCACTCTCCCAACTAGTCTCACTAGGAGGGTCACCTTTCCAATAAACCAGATACTCCACTTTATTCATATGCTTCCTGCTCACCTACCTTGATAAAATCTCATCACAATGCTTGACATAAGTTTTGATGGCAGCAAGCTCGGCCCATTTACTGAGAGCATTCACCACCACGTTTGCCTTCCCCGGCTTATACTTAAGTATGTAATCAAACTCTGCCAAAAAATCTTGCCACCTTGCTTGCTTCAGTGATAGCTTCTTCTGCGAAAAGAAGTAGCTTGTGGCAATGTTGTCAATCTTGACAACGAACTTGCTCCCCAACAAGTAATGTCTCCAAACTCGCAAGCAATACACCATGGTTGTCATCTCCTTCTCTTGGACCGTGTACCGTCTCTCGGTATCATTCAGCTTGCGGCTCTCACAGGCAATTGGGTGGCCTTCTTGCATCAATACACCACCAATTGCAAAATCTGAAGCATCCGTCTATACCTTGTATGGAAGTAGGTGGTTGGACAATGTTAACAACGGCTCCTCCACAATGGCTGCTTTAAAAGAATCAAATGCCTCTTGGCATCCACTCAACCAATCCTATGCTGTTTTCTTCTTGAATAACTTGGTCAAGGGTACGGCAATGGAAGAGTACCCTTATAAGAACCGTCGATAGTGATTGTTTAACCTTAAGAAGAAACAAAGATCCGGGACCCTTTTTGGTGGTTGCCAATCCTTGATATCTTGGATCTTGGCATCATCCATCTTGATCCTTCCTCCGCCTACTATGTTACCAATAAAAGTTACCTCTTGTTTGGAAAATGCACACTTCTCCCAATTGACATACAACTTATTGTCTCTCAAAGCTTGAAACACTATCCTTATATGTTGGATATGTTACTCAAGTGTGAGACTGTATATCACTATATCATCCAAATACACAATAACAAAGCGGTCTAAGAACTTGTGGAGTAATTTGTTTATTAGTGTGAAAAAGGTAGCAAGTGCATTTGTTAAACCAACTGGCATGACCAAGAATTCATAAGAACCATACCATGTGACACATGTGGTCTTGGGCACATCTCCCTTCGCTATATGGACATGATAGTAGCCCGACCTCAGAACCAACTTAGTGAACCATCTCCCATCCCCAAGTTGATCAAAGAAGTCAGCGATGAGAGGAATGGGGTACTTGTTCTTCACAGTTACCTTATTCAAGGCCTAATAGTCGATGCACAATCTCAGTGACCCGTCTTGCTTCTTTTGGAAAAGCACTGGTGCTTCGTAAAGTGCTTTAGACGGTTGCATGAAGCCCGCATCCAACAACTCTTCCAACTATCTCTGTAATTGAGCTAACTCCGAATGTGCCATTTGATAAGGGACTCTCGCAGGTGGTTTGGCTCGACTTCTAATTCGATGGCATGGTCTACCTCCTGTATGGGTGGTAACTTCTTCGGGAGTTCCTTGGGCATCACATCTGTAAACTCCCCAAGAACTTTCATAACTTGGATGGGCACATCGTCATCAGTAGTTGTGCCTTCATCCATCACCAACATAGCTAGAAATGTGGGTTCTAGCTTCCTTACTCCTTTCTTCAGCTGTATGGCTGAAAGTCTTTTTGCCTTCAGTTCCTTCTCTCGAGCAATAGGCACCACACAACACTAACTTCCTTCCTAAAGGATGAGGGTGTTAGTGCAGGATATCGGGACTGCTTTTTTCTGATCCAAGAATTACATCCCTAATACAACTGGAAAATCATCAGTTGGAACAATGGAGAAGTCAAGTTTACCTTTACATTCTCCTACTTGTAGCTCGACCCCTTGAGCTACTCCAAAAATTGGTTGGGTAGTAGTGTTCACCGTCTTCAGCCAATCTTTCTCCTCTTAGAACTTGATGCCACGTCATTGTGTTTCCTCCTTCTTCATGAAGTTATGAGTAGCACCAGTATCGATCAACACCCGGGACTCTCTCCCTTGCGCAGTGGTTCTAGCCAACATTCTCCCGGCTTGCTGCACCTTGGAAAAATTGTTTAAGGCTTTAACGGCACTCAAACAATTGCAAGGAACTCATCTTTGGGGCTTCCATCTCTTAGACCTGCATGGAAATTGCTGCTAACTTGTTCCTCATTGGGCAATCCCTAGCTTTATGCGGCCCTTCAAATAGAAAGCATGAGAGATTATTACTCTCGTCCTTGCCTCGATTTCCACCTTCCTCTTGTGTGGGTTTGGCTAGATGCAAGGACTTGAAGGACTTGAAGTACTTGAAGGACTTGAAGGACCTGAAGGACCTGAAGGACCTGAAGGACTTGAAAGGCTTCTCTTTCCCCTCCTTAGCTTCATAGACTGCTCCCACACCTTTAGCCTTGTAGTCGTGGAAACCCTTAGGCTTAGGTGGGCTAGAACCCTTGAGCTTCCTCTCAAATTCTGCCAAGGATTCAGCCTTAGTAATTGTATTGTTGAGCTCATTGACATTGCGTTGATGGAGCTCCATCTTAGCCCAACTTTGTAGGCCTCCCAGAAATATGTACATGGCCTCCATCTCGGGCATGTTTGGGATCTCCAACAAGACTTCCATGAACTTCCTCATGTAGTCTCGGATGTCACTTTTGTGGAAAAATTTGTAAAGCTTCTCCCTCGCTTCTAGCTCCACATTTCTCGATAAGAATTATACTCTCAAGAGCCTTTTAAAATCTTCCCACGTCTCCAACTTCAAGGTTCCATGTTCAATTTGGGCATGTCTCTTCCTCCACCAGGTTGTGGCACTATCGGTAAGATATAGTGGGAGTCATACTCAGGTCAGAGTTCAAAAGTCATATTATTGAGTCGTGGAAAAATATTTAGTTTACCAACAGGTGAAAGCTGAGCTTCAGAGATTGGGTGGTGTGCCTCATTTGCTTCCCATTCCAGAGTGAAAGTGGGAGCATGTCACTATGGATTTTTTAGTCAGGTTATCAAGGTCACACTCGGGGTTCGATGTAGTTTGGTTGATGGTTGAAAGACTAGCCAAGTCTGGACACTTCTTGCCTATTCGAGTGACAAACATGCCAAAGAGACTAGAGTCATAATACATGGACGAGATTGTTAAACTTTGGTGTACTAGTTTCTATAGTGTAAGACAAAACCTTGAGGTTTATCTCTCAGTTTTGGGGTAAAATTTATGATGCTTTGGCTATAAAATTGAGTTTCAGTATAGCCTTCCGCCTATTGACAGATGGGAAATCAGAGAGCATAATTTAGATTTTGGAGAACAAGTTGAGAGCATGTGCCTTAGATTGATAGACTACTTCGGATAGTTGTTTTTCACTTGCAAATTCAACCTACAATAATAGTTTCCAAGTTATTTTAGGTATGGCACCATAAAAAACATTGTATGGCCATAAGTCTAAGATGCCACTATACTGGGATGAGGTTGATAAGTATCGACTAGAAATTTCAGAGTTGGTTAAGCAAGCTAACGAGCAGGTCAGACTGATTAGGCAGCATTTGAGAGCCATCCAAGATCTTCAGAAGAGTTATGCAGACATTTCGAGGCACCCACTTGATTTTAAGGTAGATGACATGGTATTCCTAAACGTCGCACCATGGAAGGGTGTGATCAGGTTCCAGAAGAGAGGAAACTTTGTAGAATCTCATCCTTATGTTCGTCTAGTCATGTTCCATCAGGAGAAACTTTCATGGTTCCATCACGTTCCATGCATGTTTATTTGTTTTCGGGATAATGTTTGTTTCTGGATAGAGTCACTAGATTTTCGGGATTTGGGATATATAAGCATACCTTAGCCCTTTAGTAACCCATTAGTCGTTTATTCATTTCTTTCTTGTTTTCCCTCAAGACAAACCCTCTGTCTTTCTTTCCTATTTTGTACACCACCCTTTCTTTCCAATCCAGAGTGTTGCCTCTTACCTTTTTCAGTAACCAATCATCAAACAATGACACTCTTACTATGAGGACTCCCTTCCTGGAAGAACAACTCAATAACACAACTAGAACAATGCATCTCCAACTCAATTCATATATAAGGTATTGTATAGGGAGAGCAATGAATCTCTATAGCTCAAGGCCTAGTGAAACATAATAAATTTCTGGCCGTTGTCACTAGGATTTGAACCACCACCCATTACCTTTTACTCTTATAAGGAGGACGCCTTTCACCAATTCAGCTGCTCCTGGACTCCTAGCCCAGTGGACCCAGACATATATGTGCGGGTGATGGATCACAACTGCAATGCTTAGTTAGGCTTCTAACCACATAACCTAAAATATATATATTGTTTCAAATGATCCATTAACACAACACATATAAGCCTAAGACCTCTACTACTTCTTTCCGATGTGAGATTGTGTAACTTGACTCCCTATGCAGGCTAGATCTCACACTTATCCCTATTCTTTCCTCTTTTGATTTATTATTGGTTTCTGTTTCCTAATCATTTGTCTTGTCCATATCCAATAGATTCCACTATACTTGGTTTGTCTATATGTTCGCAAGTCTAGTGTTGGGTTGGGGGTTTTCTAAGGTAAGAATTCCACTTTGTGATTGTGTGTACCTATGTGTCTAAGAGAGTTAGAAGGGGTCTATAAGATTCCTTCTTGCTTATCCTTTATGTTTATTTCATTTCGAATATATGTTTATTTGGTTCAAGGGTTACATTAGTGTTGATTTCTCAATACTTTTTGAGTTAATTTTTTATTTTTCTAAAATTATTATTTTTAATTAACTTATCCAATACAATAACAATAATATCCTTGTCTTGGTTAATTTCATATAGGTTTTTTCTGCATCATCGACTAACAAATCAGGCGTCGTTCATTGCATTCGTTGTTTACAGATGTAATATTATTCAACATCGTCCACTTTAATCTTTTTCACTCTGCAATTTGTTTTCTTTAATCTTGTTCAATCTGCAAAGAATCTCACCAAAACACACGACCAGGTAACAATCCTTTTCTTGGAGAAAATATAAAAGGGGTAATCATTTATTTTGACGTTCAGAGATATATTGTTATAAGTTGTTTAGTGTAAAATTTATTGAACGGACATTTCGAAATAAATACCAGCAAACCATTAATTGGAATCCAATTAAATACCATCAATTCCAAAAAATGGACCAACCAAATAGGGCCTTGATGTATATAAACTAATAAAAATTTTATTTGGTAATTATTAGTTTTGGTTTAACAAAATTATTAGTTATCTAAATCTAAATTTTTTAGAAAATAAAAAATCAAAAACACCTATGTATTTATCAAAACCAATCAATCATTTGACTATTATAGTCTTGTAATATTTTGTCACCTTATTTTTTCTTCAAGTTAATATTTTTTAAAATTTAGGTTATTGTTTTGGTGAGTTGTAGATGCTAACTCTCTAAGATTTACGAAAAGTTGAGAATGATTAAAAAAGAGTGGGTACTCAATATTTTGTTATTAGTATATTCTATGTTTATAAAAACACAGAATACACATTATTGAAATTGATCGTTTAGTAATTTGGATAGTGCACGAAGTGCATATCCTTTTATGGGTAATTGACTGATGATATGGTTCCTCATGCACGGAGTGCTTGTATATCTTTGAGGGTTATTGTAACTTTGTTGTATGTAGCCTATTAAGTAAATTATGAGCTTGAGATCAATAGCTCCTAGAATACAGGCTACCTCATTAACTATATACACCCAAAATCTAGGGATCGAAAATTTTAAATGAAGAGTATGTTGTTAAAGGATTAACCGATGTGTTATTCCACTTGTGGACTTCGATCATAAGAGACCTATAAATGTAAATCATAAGAGCATAGCTTATATTGAGGCTCAACAAGCTTGAGGAACAAGCAAAGTTACGAGAATTGTATCGATATATTAAAGTGTAAGATTGATGTACTTGGATCAATGTTTGTAATCCTTTTTTCATAAAGGGTGAATATTGTTCTTAATGAATAATAAGTTCCAAATAGAATCTGAAATGAATTCTTACTAAACCAATTGTACAAATGGTGATTATTGTGACTTTGTTGGTTTAGTACTTGACCTTAAGTTTTGAGACCAGTTAAGTTTATGGGTTATTATATGTGATGTGGTAATCAAGGAAATCTGATTTATTTAAGAATGAAAAAGGTGTAGTGAGAGACTACACCCTGAGATGTGATTGATATGGTAATAATTTTTTTACCGTGTTGAAACGGTTGATATCGAGTTGTTAAGATGAAATTGAGTAACAAAGTTGACTGAAGTATTATAGATTCAAGGAGTGAATAATTGAATATGTTAGAAAGGATAAGAGTGGAGTTACACAAAGAAAGCATGGTGTTATGAGTTGGAAAATATTTGGGTTAACTGGTTTATGAATAGATGATAAAGAGATTATCTGGTAGTGATCAGTGCAAATGTGATTTTCAATTAATTACTCTGTGGATTTAGGGTTGATTTTTTATTGTAACACTTTTAAGTTAATTGAAGCTTACATTGTTGAAGAGGACCCAGAACACGTTCATAATTAAAGCAAGGGTGAAAGTATCACCCGATGTGATCATTATAGTTATGATTTTGAAGTTAATAACCCGATAGGGTTGATATTGACATGTGATTGTAGTAACATCATTTTATATGATAGGGCGGCCGTGTTGTTTGACAAAGAATGATAGGAGATGCGATTGGAGGTCGCATTCTAATTTATGATTAAAGTAATACGAAGATGTATGTAAGATTGATTGAATCGATGCAAAGGATGAAATGAATGCAGATAGAATCTGTAGATTTGGTTGAATTTCAGTTAAGATGAAGAAATCCTTACGATAAGAGCAATTTTGATGTAAGTAAGTTTCGAGGACGAAACTTTTTATAAGGTAGGTAAGATATGAGAACCTAATATTTTCGAGCTACTTGGTCTAGGAAAGCTATTCGATTATCTAAATTGTTGATGGGCCTTAGCCCATGGATTTGGGATCAATTTTGGATTTAATGAGCAAATTAGAATATTTTGAAAAAAAATTTAATTTTAGAAAATTATTTTATTTACCTATTTATGATTGAAAAATCATTATAGGGATTGTATTATTGATTTTTGGAATTCCAAGAACATAAATTGGTCTATTAGATATATTTAAGGTTACATGAATTTTTGAAGAATTTTCGGAAGTGTATTTGTAATTATTGAATTTTTTTAAAGAAAATATAAGGATATTTAATTTTTAGTAAATTTTTTATTTATGAGAAAAATATAATTTTTATTTTGATAGATAGCATTATTTACGAGAAATTTATAGAGATTTTTGGTTTATTTTTTTGAGACATATACAAATTATATGAATTTAAACCATTTTTAGTAATTAAGAGATATATTTATTATTATATAAAATATTATATTATATTAATATATAGGGGAATAGTCAAAACTACAAACAGGTCTATTGTTTTGACCAAGCTAGTCAAAACAATAGCCTACACTATCGTTTTTGTTTTGCACTACAACCAAACGACGTCGTCCTATCAATAAATCCAGAACTGTTGATCTCCCCCACCTCCTATGATTGGTTTTGTCAGGAAAAGCAGATTTTTCTGGGTTCATACGCAATGGTTCCCGAGCCCCGAAATTGCCAACTTGAGCTTCATTTCTTCCTCCCAAAACTCTCCTAATCATTTTGAGCAAAATACAAGATTCCTATGGCCAGATCTAGGTAAAATTTTATCCTAGAAATCGGAATCTTCATTCCTACGATTTGGCTATTTTAGTTGTTAATATCATTGATTTTTAGTTTGGTTAGATTCGGAACATGATAAGCTTTGATTTGATATAGTTTTCATAAGATATGAGCGTGTGTATGAAGTTTTACATTTTTTCCGGTGACTTGATTTGATTTCTGGCGGATTGCAGGTCATCACCGGTGACATAAGTTTGAAGACGGTCGTTCGAGGTCCCTTCGAGTGATAGGTCGTCCAAGGGTGTGGGTAGACAACGTGTTGCCTGCATGCACAGGTGATGTGTTGTTCAACAGTTAGGTTAGGCCCAGTCCGAGCTTGAGGCTCGGACAAGGCATGGCACACCGAGTGGTGGGCATGTATCACCCTTGGGTAGGTTCGAGTGTAGGTCTAGCAGCATGAGGCTCTGCCACGCATTGTCATATGATTGGCTGATATTTAATAAATTCTGAAAAATTAAAAAAATAGCCAGAAAATGAATAAAAATAAAAAAAAGTAGAAAATTGAGAAAAAAATCCCGAAAAATTACAAAAAAATACTAGATTTAATTTGCAGTCTGGTGATACTAAGTTTTCATAAATTAGACTTAATTTCATGGGTTAATCAAATCAAACAAGTCTCGAAAAAAAAATAAAAATATAAAAATCATCTAGTTGGGTCACAGGTTGATTACTAGGTAAAAAGTCGTCGGTTTAAGGATATGGACACATGATTTTATGTGTTATTATTATGTATGAATGGTTTATTGAGAATGTGGAATCATTGTGTGTAGGTGAACTCTTATAATGGCAGGACCTCGAGGAATCGATCCAAAACGCTATCGAAGGATATATGAGTGTATCTAACTTTGGAAAACCGTGAGTGGTCAGAATCTTCTTTCTTTTAATAAATTACTGGCATGATATGTTTGAAATGCGATTGATATGAAGTGAATAACTGGAAATCATATATATGTGCTGGTGATGCGTTGTGTTAAGTATGATAAATGGATAAATGTGCATCATGTCACACCCCATACCCTACTCTAGGAGTGATCACCTCCACTACAGAACTATAAAAGTAGCAATTACAGTACTACCCTTAAATCCCGTAAGATTAGTAAAAAAACTATAAAATATCACACCAGAATTAAATAATAGGTAGGGTATATCTATATCGCATTCATATTCAAAACGATCAACCAAAAAATCCAATCAATCATCATGTACCACATACCAATATAATATCTATAAAAAACTAAGTACCAGAAAACATGTGTAAAACCAAAATCGTAATCAACAGTGTAAAGTCAAAAATATAGTCTAATCCATAGGTACAAATCAAATCAAAATACTGATCAAATCTAAAATCAGCAGGCTACTCTGAGATCAACCACGAGAGGTGAACGACTAGCAACCTGTACTTGTAGCACAGTCTGAATGATACTAAAATAATTAGTTAAATATCCAGGTGAGGGGCAATGGGGACCACGAAATGCAAAATAAAAACATAATTGGAAACCAAAGCTGAAATTTTAAAATCCGTATAAACTCTTAACAATACTCAAATTCAAATCAAAATAAAGAAGAGGCAAAGAAATGGTGAATCACATATAGACGCATATATTTCTTTATTGAAAATGACTGAAAAGTCGACTAACAAAATGCATGCCTACCCCCGGGCCAGGGGAGAAGACAAGGCCCACTAGAGGTTATTTTTATCATTTTATAAAAACACAGCCCACACTAGTGTTGCCAAAGGCTTCTATGGCCAAACTCCTTGTGACCATCTAAACATGTGATCTATCGACCACTAATCTCAATCAAGGGTCGTTAGTGCAATGGATACTCACAAGTAATCAGAGTGGGATATAAAACCAATCAAAACAAGGCAAACTCAACCCAATATCATAGTGTCAAAACAAGCATATAATCTCATAGACAATCGTATATCTCCAACAATCTGTGCAATCACATGTACCACATCACAATATACCTCTCAATACCAAACCATAATAAAATCGGTATATGTGCCAAAACTCATAGTCGTAAAATCAATCATATTTTCAAACACAAAACATTTAAGTCCAAGTATCAATACGATTCACTATTTAATTTTCTGAAAAATATAAATCTCAATCATGTAGTTTAAAACAAAACTAAAAAAAAGTGTGAGGTCCCCACTCACCTATACGTAGCAACAACACAGCCAATAAAAAAGCATAGTAGATATCTAATCCACATCAATTATTACAAATCACACGCCTACACAGTGTATCAAATATACAATCATTATTTAGACCAGCCAACATAAACATTACAGAATTCATACTCTTATATATTGCACGCAAAACAAGATAAAATATATTTTTTGCAAAAAAAATACGAATATCTAGAATTAGATCGATAAGCCCTCAAATTATATTTTAATCAACATAGTATTATTTATAAAATCATAATTTATCATTTAAAACTAAAATATGTTTTCCAAGAAAATTTTTAAAAGTCCATTTCTCACAAACTACATGTCAAATCAGAAAACTGGCAATTCCATCACTTCTATAATATCGAATGGTGAAAATTTCATGCTTCATAAAGTGGCGACAGCACATGGCCAGACGGCAACGGCGTGTGGCCGGACCAGATGACGAAGCCGGAAATGAGAAATCACACCAAACTGAACCATTTTAAACAATCTACATATCAAAATAAAGCTCTCAACTCCAGGAACTCAAATTTGAAGTCCAATCTTTGATCCTCGTCGGAGTAAGGCAGAATCAGGGTTTTTCAAAGAGAAAAAACCTACCACTTCACGAGTTGATTCCAGGTGCATTCGGTGACGAAATCTAACGATACTGGTGGCAGGTAGTTGCTAGCAAGGAGAGGACCGATTGGTGGTGGCAGTGCAATGGGTGGTAGCTGAATGTGGGTGTTGCATTCCTCGGACCGGTGAAGAAGAAAGAGATAGTCAAAAGAGGGAAAGAGATAAGAAATTTTTTATTTTTTTTTACAAACCTGATACCAAAATGACGTCATTATACTTAACATAATCATACTGACACTAGAACAGCATCATTTTGGCTTTCGCCAAAACGACGTCGTTTTGCACAAGGAATATAATATTATTTTTTTATTTTAAAAATAAAAATATAATTCTATAAAATACATTAAATCTTAGAAAAATTATAGTAAATAGGATGTAACTCCAAAAATTATGAAAATTTTACCAAAGATCCAGAAAAATCATATCTTTCCAATAAACTAAAAATTATAATTTTCTAACCAATAAATATTTAATTAAAAATAAAATATCACCTTCAAAATAATAAACTATATCTTAAAATTATGAAAAATCAAACCATATCATATAATCCTCATATACATACCCAAAAATACTTTAAAATCATAATATCACTTATACATACTGTCCAACATAAATTACATAAGAAAAAAATTATGAAACTACCCTTAGGCATAAAACACAAAGACAAACCATCGACTAACACATGACAATAAAAAACCCAAGGTTTACACATCAAGTAATATTGTATGACACGAAATGCATGAATGTGCTTGTCTTGCTATGCTTGGACTATTGAAACTCATAAAATGCACTGGGCATATTCGGGAATTGACACCGACGTGTGGAATGCACTAAGTCTGCAGAGTGTAAACCTATACAACCCTTGAGAGCTCTCCAAGTCTGGTAGCATGGCGTGGAGACATCAAGCCACGAGGTAATAAGGTTGGAATGAGTTTTTAATTATTTATTGTTAATTGAATTATTAATCAGGATCCTGCAGTATGGGGATCGATTAGGTGGAGCTACCATCACCTTATTCTCCGACATCATCAGTGGATCGGGCTAGACATTATATTGACATGGATTTATCTATTACATGCAATAATAAGATAAAATGAATGATAATGAGATTAGAGTGTCACTGACGAACTCTA
This sequence comes from Passiflora organensis, assembly GCA_019739055.1. Classification (NCBI taxonomy): domain Eukaryota; kingdom Viridiplantae; phylum Streptophyta; class Magnoliopsida; order Malpighiales; family Passifloraceae; genus Passiflora; species Passiflora organensis. The sequence goes on along the minus strand of JAEPBF010000187.1, from coordinate 6,633,140 downwards.
GTCCTGTCCCTAGCCCAAATAGACTGGAAGATATTGCTTAGCCCAAATCACGATCATGCGTGCACTAAACAGTCATGTGCTTGCTGTATATTATATGACTGTGATTACGTGTGTTAAAGTATGAATTGATTAATTCATTAAATGCTAGCATGTTTTCTTGACGTATGTTATGATTGCGTGTGAAATACCTTGTATATTTTTCCGTCTGCTCACCTGACAGTTTTCTGCCAGATCTATGACACTGAATGCAGGAATGATGGATAATGATTAGAAGCTCTCCCCAGGTTTAACGAGAAGTGAACGATGAGAAAACATTTGTACTCAAGGAAATGTTTGAGGAGTAATATATTCATGTTATTTTTCTCTTAGTGTATTTGAACATGATCGAGCATTTGTCTAAGATTCATTCTTGAAAAATAATAAATCCGACCATTTTACGATGTCACCGGCAGACTTCAAGTCTTCTCTTTAATTTTGTTGCCCGATTGATAAAATTTTTTATTATTATCTCCGTTTTATCGCATAATTATTTTTTTTGTATTAAAAAATTAGATTTAAGCTTTTAACCATTAGATAATAATTATTTTTATCAATAATTATTTTTTTGTTTATCAATATCACACACTAAGCCAATAGCCCTAACCAATGTGTATACATGTACAGGAACGGTTTCCTCCCGTATAAAAGCCCGGCAGCGAGCTCTCTTCTCCAAATGCCCTGCAAAGCACTACATCGAATGCCTGCGAAATCTCCATGCTCCCCATCTTTATTGGAAAACTACTCTGGCCCAAAACTAAAAGACATGAAATCAATGCTTTATTTACCAAATACTTGTGCACCTTAACTGAGTCATCCTTAACCCCTGATTATACCGACTCGGCTAAGTCATCCAATGTCCCTTCTTGGCTACGTAACGGCCAAAATCCTAATGCTTCTGACCCAAATTGTGATGATTTTGCTGTCCCCTCATTGCCCAACTGGGTCGAGGATTCTGACCTTAATACCCACAAAACTGTTTTCCAGAACTTGATGATATTTGGCAAAGAGCCAGAGGATAATGATGTATACAGAGTGAGCGCAGTCTTGACAAAGCACTATACTTCAGTTGATAGAGTTGTTGAAGTGCTAAACCAGTGCGAAGTCGATGCCACTAACGATTTAGTCTTGCAGCTTTTGAAGAGATTCAGCAACAACTGGTTACCGGCATTTGGGGTTTTCATTTTGGCGAAAAATCAAAAAGGTTATGCGCATACCCTTGAATTGTATGATTTCGTGGTTGACATACTAGGAAAGCACAAGAAGTTTAGTTTCATGTGGGAGTTAATTGAGGAAATGAATTTAAATGGGTATGTTTCGTTGGTGACAATGAGCAAGGTTTTGAGACGGCTTGCCAGGGGTGGAAAGTACGAGGAGACCATTGATGCATTTAGAGGAATAGAGAAGTTCGGTGTGTGTAGAGACACAAAGGCACTGAATGTGCTTATGCATGCATTAGTAAACGAGGGCTGTTTGGAACAGGCTCATAATGTGTTTCTGGAGTTTAAGGATTCTTTGCCTTTGGATTCTCGTAGTTTCAATATTTTGATACATGGGTTCTGCAAATTGAGAAAGTTGGATGATGCTAGGAGAATCATCGAAGAAAAGCGGATGTGTGGGTTGCCCGCTGATGTTGTCTCCTTCACTTGTTTGGTTGAAGCTTATTGCAAAGAGAAAGATTTTGTAAATGCTAATGCTATTTTGGATGAAATGGAAGAAAAAGGTTGCAGCCCTAATGCAAATACATATACTATTGTTATGATTGCTTTTGGGAAAGCGAAGCAAATGAATTAGGCTTTGGAGGTTTATGAGAAAGTGAAAAGGAATGGTTGTGTGCCTGATGCTCAGTTTTACAGTTCGTTCATTTATACGTTGTCAGTTCGGAAGGATCAAGGATGCTTGGGATGTTTTCGAGGATATGGAGAAGCTTGGAGTTAGTCCTGATTTGTGTGCGTTCAATACCATGATTTATTGGGCTGGCGCACATTCACAGGAGGTGGGTGCACTGAGGCTACTCCAGAGGATGGGGCAGGAGTCGTTTAAGCCAGATATTAGGACCTATGCCCCTTTATTGAAGATGTGCCGCAGGAAGAAGAACATGAAGATGCTCAAGCTTCTTTTGAATCACATGGTCAGGAATGATGTCAGTATTGAACTTGGAACTTATGGCTATGCAAGAGTGGTAAGCTCCAGCATGCTTGCTTCTACTTTCAAGAATCCGTTCTGAAGGGAATGAGACGAGGGGACAGCTTATATAAGATGTTGGTGGATGAAGTTGAGGGAAACAATAAGGTAGAACTTAAAGCAAAAATTGAGAAGTTGATGTTACGGGCAAAAGAGAAGATGGTATAATTTAGGGTTCAACTATGGATGTAGCCCGGTTAAGCTGCTAACTGAAGAATGTGGTATTTACATGAAGTTGAGTTTAATCAACTGATGCATTTTGGTGTTTATCTCTTGCTGATCTGGAGATGTTGAAAAATCTCAAACCTTGTGAACTGATTCGAGCTCTTTTTTGTGTTGTTTGTGTTTATGACAGCGCCTTCAGCATACCAGGTTTGAATATGGAAAGAAAAACTATCATTTCATTGGAACTAAAAAGCCAACCCGAGAAAAACTTTGTTGGGAACACAGGTCCTCTTTTGATATGGTCGGATTGAAACTGGGCCACCAAGCAAACCCGAGCCATGGATGTAGGAGTTGATCAAAGAGTGGATCATTATGTGATTGATAAACAACAATACAATATAAGCCTCATTGACTGCCACCAGATCCAGACCCAGAAAATTATTATGGTTGCCTAGCAACTTCAAAATGCGGGATAGCCGGATAGGATAGGTTAGGATAGAATAGGATGACACCAATGCGAGATTCAGAAACTACATTGTCCCTATCACGCTATCAATCAAACTCAATAAATGTAAACTGGAGAGGTTCATGGAGAGAAAGACCGAGAAACTCTATGATTTGATAGGCAACATGGAAGGTGGCATGTACAATTCTTAGAAGATGGGGAAAAGGGTGACCACCACCACTGACCACACACACACACACACACACACACACACACACACACACACACACACACACACACGTCAATAAGAGCTAGTGGTGAAACGCTCCTATGACCCATTTTCTTCCCCTTCTGCTTTCAACTACTGAATTCCTATCTCCTCCTATGTACTACTACTCTTCATGCATCCACATATATACCTACATTTATGCTAACTTTTATAAAACATCTCCTATCTGGTTGGTTTTGCTGGCAGAGTTCATGCAACCAAAAACAAAAAAGGTAATAATCAATGAGCAGTAAAACCTAACCTTATTCTGGTTTCAGGTAATCAGGAAAAGGTAGATATGTATATATATGTATATGTCAATCTTCCCTAACCTTAAAATGTACCCGATGCAGATCGAAAACATTGAATAACTATCCTAGGATCAGATTGGAAAGCAAATGTATTTATACTCTTTTCCAACTATGCCATATGTAGACCTCACTGCTTTATTTATGTCCCCTCCTCTCATATCTCTATATGTCAATCAGAGAAGAGCTGGTTACAGTAGAGGCGCCATTTCCTTGTAACGTGGTCCTAATTGCAAATATTCTCAAAGTCATACCTGGTTAACGTTTGGCACATATGGTAGCTGACCCATTGACTGAATAAGAAGGAGACTATAAAAAAATTAAAAATTATGGTTAGTAATAAAATTTATTTATTTTTAATTAAATATTAATAATTAAATTTTAATTAAATTTTAATAATTTAATTTTAATTTTTGAAATGGAAAGGGTTTTTAAGGTACATAAACATCAACTGTGGTCAAGGTTTAAATGTTTGATTTTTATTGAGGATAAATAAATCTTATCATTGATTATAAATTATTATTGTTATTAATGATAAATAACTTAAATAACTATAGAAATTGTTATCAATATTTAAAAAAGGTAGAAATTACTGCAAATACTCCAAAGATAGAACTGATTATTAGTTAGAAATGGAGAACCAGGCCAGGTATAGCGTTGCAAAAAGTTAAATTTAATTAGTTTGGTTCTTGCCTTATATCTTCCAGCACTAAGGTTCTGCCCAATTCATTATAATCCCTAGATTTACCCGAATTTAATGACATGGGAAAGAGATTAAAAAATAACTTAAATAATTAATTCTATCATGCTATTTTTTAATATGCAAAAATTTCTTCATCGGCAGAAAATTTTTGTCTATAATTACCAAAATAAAATAGTTAAAAAAAGATATCTGCTAGAAAATTGGGTTGCTTATATAGTTTAAATTTCATAATGGACAATCTTGGAGGATAAAGTTAATTTTAAGTTAACTTTTCATTATTATTTCATTGTCACCTGACATTAGTTGTTCAGATTTGATAATATGATCATACATATTTTGAAAATGACCTAAGCAAAGCCACTTGGATGTCATATTCTGAGGCAAATACGTAGGCATATATAGACCAACAAGTGGGCACTAGTGAGTAGGGTACAAACCAAAACGTCAAACAAAGTAAGGCATAACTTTAACTCTATCCCAATCATAGTGTGTTTGGTACTTGGTTTAGGTATTGTTAAACCAACAGTTTTAAAATTATTAATTTTGTTGTTGGTGTTTAAAATTAATTCTATGTTGGTGTTATTTAATTGTTACTTTAGTTTTAGATTAAAAATTCAATTTTACTCCTTATCAAATAAAAACATAAATATGAATTGGTTGTTTTATTAGGATTGTATAAGAAATAAGTTTAAAATTAAATAAAGACTACTAAGATTTGTTAAATTATTGATTTATCAAAACTAATTCAATTGAATACCAAATACTGTATAGAAGAAAACCAATAAAATTAAGATACCAAACACACTGTTTTTTAATTAAATTAGTATAATAAATATTTTTTAATTATTATTATTATTATTATTATTTTTAAATTTTAAAAATATAAATAAAATTTACTATGGTATAATAGAATATAATTGATGGTATTGATCCAAATTCTGGAAAAATTAATTCTATATCTTTAACATATTTTAATTTGGAAAGTTATCTAATTGATTATGAGTCCCCATGCTGTTGTTCAGAACAAGTTTGGTTGTTTGGGTTTGATAAGTAGGTTAAAGCTAGGTGTACATATGTAAATGAGATAAAAGAGATAAGCGAGATAAAAGAGATTAAAGAAATAAAAATAAGATGTACAAAGGGATTTTGGAGTCACTTCAACTACAAAGCTGATGTACGTACGAAGAAGATAATGACATTTTAAAGTAGAAACCCTTGCTGCTACTTTGAAGAGAATCACGAGATTGAAAACTGAATTCTGCCTTAAAAACTCATGAAAACCTTGGTAGATTGAGAAAGATACGGGGGATGTGAACTCTTGACCAGCCCAAAAAGCCGAAAAAGGAATATCGATCTCAAGGAAACCCACAACGTATGACGCTTCCTTTGACTGCCTCGTAAAACATGTTTTAGCCTGCGATTCACCAAAAGGAAAGACAGTAGTATGGTGAACAATAAAGATAAAGGGTAAGGCAGCAGCATATCTTCCACGATTTATTTCTGTTTTTTCTTTTATCCTTCTTAATAGCTTAAATATTCTTTTCATCTATCCAGGATACCACAAATACTGTATAATCTAAATCTGCCCATTGGCAGTATCCATGTACCTGTGACATAGAATTTGATTTGAAATCTTACGTTAAAAGTTTGATTAATGCTAAGAACAGTGTGTCAAAATTGTCAAAGAGGGTGAGCCAGATGTCTTAACTTTGAAAATGGTGTTAACCCAAGGAGGCCTCCAGTCATGATGGTCCTATGGAATTGCTCCATTAAATACGATAGCTACATTGTCGATGGAATTTGATTAGAAGCTAGCGTGGGTATAGGTGTAGGGCCTGAATTTATTATGCCGTTGTCGAGTCGAATCCTAAAGCATAAACCAGAAAATCCAGAAAATTTAATTACAAGCAAACCTTGTTATGAGGTTTATTTTGCTTCGTACAAAGAGGATTGAACAAAACATGCATCCGGTCTTCTCTTTCTATCATGTCCTCGTGGAATCCAGAAACCTTTGTTTTCTTTGCCTCCTTAGATACCCAGTTACATGCGTCAATGGCGTCAAAAGATAGAATAGAAAAAGAAGAGCAGCATTAACATAGTGTAGGGTCACTTGTCGTGTTCTTTCCATATCCAATTTCCAATTATGGCCCATTGGTGTTTGGTCTTTGATTCAAGCCCTCACTTTACAAGTTTCTTTGTACTATTCAGTGTTGGCTCTTTTTTTCCACCTTGTAATGAAATGCCAAAAATCAGTATCTGTTTTCCATATAAACACAGAGAAACACAGAGAAACACAGAGAGGAGAAAAGTAAAAGCAAATCACCCACCATTTTCATGAATGTAATCGATTTTTCATGCTTTTCTATCAATTAGCGTTTATGTCAACACAACGGAACTTCTCTCATTATTATCATATATAATTGTTTAGAAACTACAGGGAGCTTTTGTTATCACCGCTTGTTATATTCCACCTTCATTTTTAAAAAAAAATTTAAAAGCTATTTACTATCGAGATAATAATAATTAATCATTTCTGTTGTATTTGTAAATATTATTAATTATAAATGAATCCAACTAATTTGAAATATTGTATTCCACCTTGAGAAGAGATTTAACAATTTTTCAAAGATGTAAAGCAAAATCAGACACCAAGTCATGGGACAACTAGACGTTTTCCATCTTCATTCCCAAGGACAACAAAAACCACTTTATACAAACCTTAATGGGACCAATTGCCGATAATGCCAATCAAAGGTGTGCTTGATAGACGATCATATTCACGAGGATAAGCAATAAACCAAATGCATCCGATGAAACACACAAGGTATTTACTTTGTATGATAATAATTGATCTAGGATTAAGGCCACTTTGCCCTTGTTTTTCAAGACAATGGTATAATGAGCCAAAAGAAACCCCAAATCGGTATGCACACAACAGTCCCTAGATTCCTTAGCAGCCCCCAGCAATGCATGCAATCAAGTCCACCCAGGCCTCCGTAGAGCATTAATAAAATATGGCAACGAAGCTACGTACACATCGACTCACGAGAATACAAGAATGAGGTAAAGTTTAGCCTCCCAAAACCCAAAAAGCACATATGGAAGAGGTATCTATTTGTCATTACCCTAATACAAAACAAACCCTCTTCAAGACATGCCTCGTAGGAAAACAAGAAAAGAAAAATTAGGAGAAAGGAACAACAGATCACAGAAGGGAACCGATACACAATATAGTAGTGGTACTAGCACAGACACATTCCCTTTATCTTTCCCCCCCCTCTCTCCAACTGCTTTTACTTTTTTCATTTTTTCACTTTGACGGAAGACCAGAGATGGGCAGACCACGGGCAGATTTTGTCGCTTTGACCGTTGCCGTTTCATGCCAAAACCCTGTACTAAACGGCTAAACAAGCTGCCCATCTGCCCCATCATGTTGGACCTGCCTTGACATCTGAAATGTACTTGCTCAGCGACCCTGAATATCCTACAAAGCAAGTGAAGAAAATGGAAAAACTAGAACACAGATGAAAGTGCTTAAGACCAACTCCTGCCCCCATGTCCTCCTCTTCTCTCTCTCCCATCCTGCACTTTATTCCATTCAAATTCTATACTTCGCTGTTTTCAGAGAACGAGGTTCTTTGTTTCAAAGGGAGACACATATGTAGAGAGAGAAAAGAGAAGTTTATAAGCTTTGCTCTATTGCTCTCTACATCTCTCCCTGCATAAAAACTTTGCCTATTATTTTCTCCCTCTCAGTCTCCTACATTGTCTTGTTATACTTTAAGAATCTCGCTTCGCTCCAAGCCTTCAAGTGTGTCGCCACTCTTGACAAGTTGCACTCTCATGTTCTTTCGTGTTTTCGCTTGTTTTTTTGCTGTTCCTTTGAGTTTGCTTATACATAACTAAGCACTAGACCAAAAAACCAAGAAATCCCATCTAAGTATTTGGTCTCTTTTGTCAAACCTTTGTTCAATTGCGTCGAACAGTTGCCAGTTGAAAGCGAGAAACCATTTAGTTGCTGTTCTCCCTTGACGAGTTCTTGAGCTCTATTGGTGCCTCTCCAAAAAGCTTCTTGAGCTATACATATTTGTTTGACTGTTGTCTTAAAGATTTTCATTTTGGGAAGGAGATGTCTAGAGATATGGGGTTCAGTCTCCCGTGTTTTTGACACTTGTGGTAAAACTAAAGCCAGAGCCTGGAAGTTGGGGGGGGGAGGGGACTCGGAAACTGAAATAACAGCTACATGAATTAAAACTGAAGAAAGATGAGAGATGAGAACTCCAAGAAAAGCAAGGTTCCTCTGGCTCTCTCGCGCTCTGTTTTCCTGCAAACCAATGGAGTTTGTTTACTTTTTTTTTATTCAGCAGCTAGACAATTGTTGGATGTCATTAATTGGTTTTTGTTCCTTTCTGAAGCTCTCATGGTCCAAGAAAATGGTCAGAAAATGGTTTAATATCAAGAGTAAATCCGAGGACTTCCAAGCTGATGATGTTTATGGAGGTTGGTATTTTTTGTAACGAGCTTCTTCATGATGAGTAACCATAAATTCCGACTGTTAGAATTCAAGGCTTTCATTTTCCCTCCAACCGTGTTCTGGTACAGAACAGAATCTTAACTTCTGGTTGATACTGAAAGAACTTGGGAAAAAAAGGAGAATATGCTTTCCTACTTGGCATGCATATTCATCTTTGCCACATAGTAGCAGAAAAGCTATGAGATGAATTTTGTGTTTTTCAGAATCCATGGCAGTCTATCATATGAAGATTCGGCATCTCTAGTTTCTCTGTTTCCACAATTTCTCAGCAACGAAATCACTACTTTAGCCCTCTAGATGAAACTATTTCCTGCCCTTACAAAATAGCTCTATGCCAATTTTATGGCTTCTCTCTCTGTTCTTCGTACTGAATGGCCTATTTTAAGACTATATATGATGCTTACTAGTACTACATTTGGCCAGGGGGGGAGGCTGAGTACAGAACTAGTTTCTCAGAGAGGGAACCTTGCACGCTCAAAAAGAGTAAAACAGGTGATTTTAGTAAAATATGCATCACTGGGGATTCAATGTTTCTCGATTTCTGTTAATTATTTTTTTGCCAACTTGCTTTAGATAAATTTAGCAAGAATCCGGAGCAAGTCCGCCGGGGGAGAATGAATCTAGATCACCCTCGGATCATAGATGTGCAGAACTACAGGTCTCTTCATGGTTTTACTATGCCTGCATCTGGTGCTTTGATTTTCTGTTGAGTACAGTTGCCAAAATGTTTTTTTTTTTCAATTTTATGGCAGTATATTCACTGCAACGTGGAACGTGGCTGGAAGATCACCACCAAGTAATTTGAGTCTGGAGGACTGGCTTCATGCCTCACCTCCTACAGATATTTATGTTCTTGGGTATGATTGATGGTGGGCTGTACTTGAACTTACGATAGTATAATCTATGAAAGCTTATCAATGATGGAAGCATTTCTGCTCCCTTTGTGTTTCAGGTTTCAAGAGATAGTTCCTTTGAATGCTGGAAATATTCTGGGTGCAGAAGACAACGGCCCTGCCAAAAAATGGCTGGCTCTCATTAGGAGGACTTTAAACGATCTTCCTGGAACTAGTGGTGGTGGGGGATGCTATACTCCATCTCCAATTCCGGAGCCAATTGTAGAAATCAATGCAGATTTCGAAGGATCTTCAAGGCAGAAGAACTCTTCTTTCTTTCATCGTCGATCATTCCAGACAAGCCGCAGTTGGAGAATGGATAATGATCCTTCAATCCTGCAACCACGACTGGATCGCCGATTCAGTGTCTGTGATCGTGTGATATTCGGTCACAGGCAAAGTGACTTTGGTCACAGGACTAGCGATTATGATCAAAGTTACAGATGGGGTCAGAGACCGAGTGATTATTCGAGGCCCAGTGACTACTCGAGACCCAGTGATTACTCGAGATGGGGTTCATCAGACGATGATAATGGGCCTGGAGATTCGCCGAGCACTGTACTACATTCACCCATGTCGTATGGAGGAGCTGCATCTACTGAAGATGCATATAGGAGGCCAGGGCATTCAAGATACTGTTTAGTGGCGAGTAAACAAATGGTTGGCATATTTCTCACCATATGGGTGAAGAGCGAATTGACGTCTCATGTCAAAAACTTGAAAGTTTCTTGTGTTGGAAGAGGGCTCATGGGTTACCTAGGAAATAAGGTAAAGTTCATGTAAATCACGGATATTCTATGTTCTTTCATTGCTTTCCTTTGCCGCGAGTTACTCACAACATTATCTATGTATTTGCAGGGATCAATTTCAGTCAGTATGTCTTTGCACGAAACCACCTTTTGCTTCATCTGTAGTCATTTAACCTCTGGACAGAAGGAGGGTGATGAGCTAAGAAGGAATGTGGACGTCATGGAGATTCTTAAGAAGACAAGGTTCCCCCGAGTTCAGAGTACTGCCGATGAGAAGTCCCCTGAGACTATTCTTCAACACGAGTAAATCTCTTGCTCAACTATACGCTCTGCCTGTGTTATCATCCAGTATTCTGATTTGTGCATGGATACTATTGCAGTCGAGTCATATGGCTTGGGGATTTGAATTATCGTATTGCAATCTCTTATCGAGCTGCCAAGGCACTGGTGGAAATGCAAAACTGGAGGGCGTTGTTACAGAACGACCAGGCATGTTCTTAAACATTCTCTCCTACGAAACTCTGTCAGCTTCCTCTCTGTTTTGCTAAGCAGTGGCTCTTCTTTGCCCTTCAGTTACGGATAGAACAGAGACGGGGCCGTGTGTTTGTGGGATGGAACGAAGGAAAGATTTATTTCCCACCGACTTACAAATATTCAACTAATTCAGACAGATATGCTGGGGATGATATGCACCCAAAAGAGAAACGTCGAACTCCGGCTTGGTAAGATTATCTCCATGACAATAAAAGTACCCATTGTAGTAGATAGAAACAGACAAACTATAATAGTTGTCTGATATATGGTCAGAGTCAAAAATTCTGACACGCAAATTACTGACTCTGCATGTGAAGGTGCGATAGAATATTGTGGTTCGGGGAAGGTCTCCATCAATTATCTTATGTACGTGGAGAGTCCAGGTTCTCAGATCATCGGCCAGTTTATGGCATATTTTGGGCAGAGGTCGAGTCTAGCCACGGTCAACTGATGAAAAGCACTAGTTATTCTAGTTCCAGAATTGAGGTAGAGGAGCTTTTGCCGTACTCAAATGGGTACACCGAACTAAACTTTTTCTGAAGGATGAGGAAAACAGGTACGCTCTCTCTGGGGTATGGATTAAAATTCATTTTCTATCTTTTCCATCAGGGCGGACGGAAGGTAAACACATTGGGTTGGGATTGTCGGGGTCCACTACGATGGTGGTCCTATGGTATCACCCATTTTCAATATTTCTGCTTTTGGTTATGTAGTTCATGGTATATACTGCACATTTTGCTTTACATCTTTAAGAAATGTCATCTTCTTCCTTTGGCGGTAATTTTGGGCGACAATCTTTTGGTTGCTCCTGTTCTTAAGTTGACTTGGTCCCCATTTGCAGGCGGGAATCCCTTTGAAGAAGTTCTGCCAGTGAAGTGTGATGGAGACATTCTGTTGCCCACTACTTGAAAAAGGTTATTTCTCCTCTCTTTTACTTTTCTTGGTTATGGTGTAGGAGATGTGCTTTGCCTAACCTTATCTTTCTTTTCCCACTTTTTGGTTTTTTTTTCCAGGTGTAAATACTTGTAATATGCAGGACCAGCTAATCTAAACCCACATCGAAATGACTGAAGATTAACATATACAGTTCTGGCGAATCTTAAGCAACTAACATTCCAGTTTCTGATAGGAGCATTTTTCAGGTACCCAACTAACAGACAACTGACTTTTAATGGCCTAGTTCGTACGGGATCCATAATCCGGCATCAATGAAAGGTACGATATTCCGGTTCTTTACTGGCGTAGTTTTGTGTTGAAGCTAAGTTGCCTGGTATTGATGGAATTTATTGATGGGTTGTGGCAGGATGCGGTCATACGATCATGAACTACCAACAGTGTGGTGTCAGAAGATTAAATTTATTCAATCATTCTTTTTAATATTAGGGAAACATTTTTGGTTACCGTAAAAGTAGACGAAAGATGGTCAACACAATGATTCGGTATGTACTTTTTGTTTCAACTGAGAACAGAAGCTTTAGGTCTGAAGGGCAGTCATCGTCAAAGTGATGTGTAACATTGAAGTTTATGATGATGGATTTCAGAACTATCTCTTCGGTATTCCAAATAAATTTTACAGTTTTACAGTGGTATGAATTAACGAACTGCCGAAGCAAGCAGAAACACAGTAATAAAGCTTAAGCAGATGCATTGGAAGCCATGAATTAGTCTGCCATTTTAGGGCATTTGGGTCAGAGCATCTGTTCTCAGATACATAAAGCACTAGCTGAGTCTAGCCCCGCCTTAAGAATTGGGACGATGAGGTCTTGGCCGATGCTAAAATTTAAAAGCACTCTCTTTTCTCTTTAGGCCCCTCTTCAGCACCTATATAGGCAATCGACTACATAGTCGTTGTGATCGTTTCTATTATTTTAGTTTAAGTATAATCCTTCAAATATTCTTCTAGTTTCCCGATTCTTCATTTGTCTTCATTTATTTGAGTTGACAATGGAATTATAGCCTGGTCTATGTAGGGTCTAGAATATTTGATTTGACGTTTTTCCAAAACACTGATGGGACGAAAGAGTGATTGATCAGTAAACACAATTGGTACTTCTTACTTTGCTCGTCGTATCCTCTTTATAATGCTTCAATGTGGATACATGAAAAAAATATCATAGATTTTAGTTGGGGCAATTGGAGTTGATATGCTACAAATAGTTGTTAGCTATGGACATAATGGAACCAATAGTTGTTAGCTATTTCTTGTGAGCTATGAATAGTAGTTGAAAATAAGAGAACTAAGATTGCAAATAATAATAACAAAGTATCTAACCTCGACTTACATTCAGTTACTGTCTCTCTTCGATCATTGATTTGAATATAAGAATGTTTTGATTCTTCCTCTTAGAGAAGTCAACTGAGAGAAAACCAGGCATGACCGTGGTTGTGAGATCTCAATTTTGTATCCTAGAAGTCCAAAAACTATTGTAGCTGACATGACCATTTTGTCTCTGAAAAAATAGATGTGTGGTAGCCAAAAATGATATTGAAGGTTTGGTGATCATTTTTTATTTCATTTCGCCCTTAGTTCATTTCTAGTATTAATATTTATTCTTAAGAGATAATTTCAGAATTAAATCCTAAAAATTATCTCTATATATCTAGCCTTAAAAGTAAAAAAATTAATCCCATTACACCCTATAAATAGAGTAGTCAGCCACACATAAAATCCCATGCCAAAAACACACAAAATCATCACGCAATCAACCCTACTCTTTACCCTTGCTGCGAAAATTCACCTAACACTCATCATTGTCGAATTCTTTCATCCTTCATCAGATTTCTGCAAATAATAGCTTGTTGGAAATCTCTTTCCATCCTCTATCATGATATCTTGGTTTTATCATCAGAAGGTTAGTTCTTCCCTATCCTTTTCCTTATTACAATTGAAAGGAGGTTGGTGCTGAAATTCTTTGATTGATCCTTCAATTAGTTTCTGTTGTTGTTCCTCTTTTTTCATATGATTTTTTGGCACCTATTTATGTCGTAATATCATGAATTCATCCTTTGAATCTTCCCTATGTATGAAATCGGCATACGATATACCCTTGCTCTATTATTGCCGATTTTTACCAATTGACTTGTCTGTTGGTTTCTGATCTTGTTCCTTTTAATCATATGCGTAATTAACACCTAATCCTTCATTTTTATCATGAAATTGCAACCCTTAACCCCCCTATGCATGAAATCGCAATTTTCCCTATTGCCCTATCATAGTGCTGAAATTTGCATGGTAAATTGGGTTTGCGAATCAGGTTGATTCTTGTTGAGTTCTTGGCTATCACATCACACATCCAAGGGGGAGGTCTCAGCAGCATCTGATCACTGGTTTCTGATAGGTTTGGTGAGTGGAATTGGTAAGGAAATATGATGTTTACTTGGTTATTGTATATGCATACTTAGTATGGTTTTGTCTTTGCCTTATGATTATATAGGTGGTTTGAATCCTCTTAATAAAGGCAAAGAATTAGCTACTTATTCAGAGACAAGAAAGGTAGGATCTATACCTCATCGGTTTCTCCGGAGATCCTTATTGTATGATTGATGATTTCGATGCATATCCTTGTTGTTGATTATATACGCATGCTTGGTATAGTATATGCATGAGTTGCAGACTGAGCTATGAGTTCTTAGGAAATTTTAGACCCCTAAGATAGGTTGCATATGGCTAATTCGTTTGTATTGTGTGCATATGACTTTCTGATTGTATAGTGGTATGATTGAGGATGCCTTATTGTAATGTTATGCTATGTACTTGCTTGTGTGTGCTTGTACATTATTGTGTGTGTTTGTACATGATTTTGTATCAAGATCCTTTTTCGGTGGTCATTCGGGGTAAGCACTGATGCTCCGAGGGAGAGGAGAGGTTCTTACTGGTATGAGAGTCGTATGGGTGGCAATCCCCAGTATGTGCATGCTGGATGCCTAGTCCTTGTGTGGCTAGATGCCTTGTCCTGTGTGCTGGCAAGATGCTGTTATCCTTGAGTGGTTTGGATGCCCTTATCCTTGTGTGGTTTGGATACTTTTTCCTTATATGGCTTGGATACATTGTCCTTGTGTGGTAAGATAGATAAGCTTGCTGATTAGATTGTTTGCTAACCGTTTACCCTTTGTGCAACGAAGCCTTGGACAACATAGGTGGAAGTGGATGACCTTTCTTTGATGGGATTGAATGATGAATTACCTACCCGTGTATTTCTGTTTTCAAAAATATTTGCAGTCCATCCTTAGCCTATAACTTTTGGCCCTATCCCTATTGTGATTGAGTGATGATTGTTTGATATTCCTTTAGTTGTGTAGGCAGATCAGATATTTTTTAGATTTTTGCAGATATTTTGATGTTGTGACTCTACTGAGATTTTTGTAATCTCACCCTATTGTTTACACCATTTTTCAAGCTTAGGTACATCACCTGTCGGTGGTATTGGTGTATGAGATCATGGCTGCACGACGGGACGATATTGCATCACATTCGTATACCTCCTTCCTTGCTGATTGCTTGCGCATATAACATGAAGTTTGATTGGACTGTTTTATGGTTCTTTAAATCCCTCCTTTGCTTGTTTATTTTCGGAATTTATTGGAGGATTACTTGTTGGATTTTGAGATCCATATGAGACTTGTGTGTTGTGGTTCCTTTGGTTAATTTTAAAGTCTTCCGCTGATGTTTTTGTTCACTCCGTATGTTACCAAAATGTTTGTCCATTATTATCATGCTCCAACCTTCAAAAAACATAAAAAATGGTTCTAATAAAATGGTTTAGGATGATTAGAGCCTTGTGAGATTCAGATAAGTATTAGGTTCGGCTTGTTTGGGTTTCACGGTGGTAAGGGTCTTGATAGGTTGAGTTTAGGTCCTTACAGGTTTGGTAGCGGAGTGTGGTATAGGAAATATAATTTTTTATATGCTAACATGTTTTTTAGTTTTGTGTGTGTAGGAAAGGACATGCTCACACACCCACACCCTTTAGAAATCAATGCCGAGAGTGTCTTAATGATAAAATGACTGGTTTGTGAAGTTTAAATGTTATAATTGGTTGTGTGATTTGCTGTGTGTTTTTGTGTGTCCTTATGTATTGTATGACTTGATATATTTTGATGTGTTTTGCTGTGTTTCCTTGTGATTGCCGAATACTCCTGTATGTTTCTATGTGTGCCGAGTGAACGTGTGTGATTAGTGTGATTGTTGAGTGTGTTTTTATGTGTATGTGTGCATTGCCGAGATTTGTGTGTACTTGTGTGCATGTGTGTTTTGTTAGTTTCAGCATATGCATATTGTCCAGTGTATACCTTTAGGCAATCACGATTTTCAAGAATAACAAGGAAGAAGGTTGTGATTTTTTTAAAATTAAAAGGGCAATAGGTATCAGATGTTCATACAAACAAGAGGAACAAGATTCAGAATCATCTGAAGAAGAAGTACAAAAATTGGCACACACATAGGGAAGGAAAACTCAACATGAATTTAATTTAAAACAACTAATATTCTGAAAGTGAATTCAAGCAAAAAAAGATATTGCACAAAGAGAGGAATCCAACAAGCTACTATCACACACAACAATCTGATGAAGGATAAGGAATTTCGGCAATTTTGATAGTGAAGGTATAGGTTTCGACCACACAAGGAAGAAAATGGAATAGGACTTGTGTTTGTGAAGAAACAAAAGAGAGAATGAGAGTGTGAGGAATGGGGTGGCCGACCTTCTCTTATATGGGTGGTTAAAGGATAGTTTTTCCCTACTTTTAAACTTAAAAGATAAGATAAGGTTTAAATGCTAAATAAGCTTAAAAGATAATCTGCTAAAAGATAATTATCTACTTAGGATGAAAAGAATTATCTAATATTTTGGATAATAAAGATTTAAAATAAGGATAATTAACATAAATTATCTGAATAAAATTTAAAAAAAATTCAAAATATTTTTGCCTTGCTACTGAAAACGAAGAACACCTTTCCATAGGGAAACTTTCAGAAATATTTTGTCACCTACTGTGATTTTAAGCTTTCTTCGTTGGTTATCTGCATAGTTTTTCTATATATCTTGTGCCGTCTTTAATCTTTGTTGAATCAGAATCAATTGCTTGGTTGTCTGATCTATCAATTCTAGATTGTCTAGGCATATTTCGCCTACTTCATTCCAGCAAATTGAGGTTCTGCAACATCTACAATACAAGGCTTCATAAGGGGCCATTCTGATGCTTATATGAAAACTATTGTTGTAAGCGAACTCTGCTAAAGGAAGGCAATTGTCTCAACTGGTCTATCTATCAAGCACACACGCATGTAGCATTTCTTCTAGGATCTGAATTGTTCTCTCGGACTGCCCATCGGTTTGAGGATGAAAAACAATATTGAAATTCAATCTTGAACCAAAGGAACTTTGGAATTTCTCCCAAAAACATGAAGTGAAATGGGGATCTCAATCTGAAACAATGGATTCAGGCACACCAAGCAAACTTACAATCTTATCTAACGGGCAGCCAACCTCTTGGGTGTATCTGTAACTCGGACAGGCAGGAAATGTTCAGACTTTGTCAATCTGTCCACAATCACGCAGATAACATCGTATCCTTGCTGAGATCTTGGTAAACCAACCATGAAATCCATGGTAATGTACTCCCACTTCCATTCTAGAATCGGAAGTGACTGTAGCAAACCTGTGGGTCTTTGATGTTCAATTTTCACCTGCTGGCATACTAGACATCGGGCTACCAATTCCGCAATGTGGCATTTCATACCTGGGCACCAAGACTCTTCTTTCAAGTCTCGATACATCTTGGTACTTCTGGAATGAATAGAAAACTTCGAAATATGCGTCTCGGATAGAATTAGGTTGTGCAAATCAACATCTTGTGGCACGCATACACAATCATGGAAGACAAGGACTCCATCATCTCTATCTCAGAAACCACGAACTGTGGCATCAACACCATTAGCTAGCTGTTGCCGAATTTGGACCAATCTCGGATCTTTGGATTGCTGAATATGGATTTCTTCCTGCAAAAAAGGTCTTACTTCAATCCGGGCTAATAATGAACCTGTACAATCATTGCCAAGCTGTACACGTGAAGCTCTCAAACTCAGCAACATAGGCAGGTAATGCACACACATGTAAGCAAGAGAAGAAGGGCTTTTCAGCTCAAGGCATCGGCTACAACATTAGCTTTTTTGGGGTGCTACTCAATAATCAGATCATAATCTTTAATTAGCTCTAACCATCTTTGTTGTCTCATGTTCAACTCTTTCTAGGTAAGGAGGTACTTCAAAATCTCGTGATTGGTGAGAATTCTGCAAGTCTCTTCGTATAGGTAATGGCGCCAAATTTTCAGTCAAACACCATGGATGCAAGCTCCAAATTGTGTGTAGGGTAGTTGCTCTAATGTGGACATAACTGTCAGGAAGTATAGGCAATGACTTTCCCATATTGCATCAATGCGCATCCATGGCCAAATTTTGATGCATCGCTGTACACCACGTACTCTTTTCCACTCATCAGCAATGTGAGGATAGGTGCGGAAACCAACCTGGTCTTCAGCTCCTCAAAACTTTGCTGACATTTTTCAGTCCACACAAATGGTTCACCTTTGCAGTTCAATCTTGTCAGAGATCCTATTAGAGATGAAAAATTCTCCACAAAACAACAGTAATATCCTGCTAGCCCAAGAAAATTCTAAACTTCAGACACACTTCGTGGGGGTTCCCACGAAACAACGACTTCAATCTTCTTAGGATCAATAAGAACACCATGGGAAGAAACGATATGGCCAAGGAAACCAACCTCATGTAACTAGAACTCACACTTCGTTTACTTTGCATACAGCTGTCAATCTCTCAAAAATTGCAATAAAATCCGCAAATGCTCAGTGTTCTCCTTTTTCGTCTTTGAGTTAATCACAATATCGATGAAGACTATCATGAATCTATCTAGGAACTCTTGGAATATCCTGTTCATCAAGTCGATAAACATGGCTGGTGTATTGGTCAAACTGAATGGCATAACAAGGAACTCATAGTGGCCATACCGGGATCTGAAAGCTGTCTTTGGTATGTCCGCCTCACGGACACGCAACTGATAGTATCTGGACCTTAGATCAATTTTAGAGAATATAGCTGCTGCCTGTAGCTGGTCAAACAAGTTGTCTATACACGGCATGGGGTACTTGTTCTTTACAATTACATAGTTTAGCTGCCAGTAATTGATACACAACTGCAACAAACTATCTTTCTCCTTCACAAATAGAACGGGTGCTCCCTATGGCGACATGCAAGGTCAATTGAAACCACGATCCAGCAATTCTCCAAACTATATCTTCAATTCTTTCATTTATGCTAGAGCCATACTGTACGACAGAATAGAGATAGGACTCATATCGGGTAACATCTCGATACCAAACTCAATTTCTCTAGTTGGTGGCAAATCGGTTACATCTTCTGGAAATACATCAAGGAATTCATGAACTACGGGAACATAACTCAGATCTAAAGACTCCACGAAAGTGTCACGCACATGCGCAAGGTACGTTGTGCATCCCTTTCTGATCAATCTCTTCGCATCAAGATAGGAAACCATGCAAGTCAGAACAACTTGCCTATCACCATCAGAACAATACTCAGAACCATCTGGAAGGCTGAACCACACACGTTTTGAAAAACATTCCATCCGGGCTTAGTATTTTGCCAAACAATCCATGCCTAAGATTACATTCAGCTCTCGGGGATGTCTAATGAAATCAGATCTACTTTAATCACGACTAAACCCATGCATACAACACTACCAATGTACACTAGATCACATGTCAACTGTTCTCCCAAAGGTGTCAAAACAGCAATCAGAGGAACCAAAGAAGACAAGGGCCGATCTGAACTAGCTGCTACTCTCAGACTTACAAACGAGTTATTCGCTCCGGGGTTTAACAAAACTTTAGCACATTGGGAAAAGACAGATGTGAGGACCCGTTCCCGGTAAATGGGAACCTCACCGCCGTGCAACCCCGATCGACCCAACGGGTGGATCAATCGGAACCACACAAGGCTTACTGTAAAATCATTTCCCAATCTGAAAACTTTTCTTTGAAATTGAAGCATGGCACGTTATTATAAAAACTCGGCAAAATCAACAACGGAGTTATTAACCTTCAGCGGAAGTCTTTTATCTCACACATATCAAACCCACGATATATTTCTGTCACACATTTCACATAATATCACACTGTCATTTAAACTTATGCAGTATAAAATTTAGATCTCAGCTTCACACGTTTAGCATACTTATGCACACGTCAAGTGTATACCTACAACACAAATAATGCCGAATGTCCAAAATATGTGGAGTACAATGTCCAGCCCTACGATCAACATTGGAATAGTAACCTGGAAGCTGAACTGCTAGTCTCTCAATTTAGCCCCGAGAAAAATAAAGAGAGGGGTGAGATCAAAGGACCTCAGTGGGAGTACCGCGTCATAAGCACAAACGTGGGAATAGAGGCAATTACTAAATCAGTTTACAAACCAAGTACGTAACACAATTGAGTCTCATGCTCATATATGCACATAACGAAATCCACAATGCACAATGCACAATGCATGATGCGTGATTATCAAAACATTATGCAAAGGCAAGTATGCCCAAAACCTACCGGGGCAGACACAAACCACTTCCGAATGATCCCCGCTAAAAGACCACCTGGAAGCCCCTTGATGGTTTTAATTTAACAGTTACATATGTATTCAAACCCCTACCATCAAGGTTGTTCGAAACTGAATGGAGAAATCAAATTATCAGATTCCATCTCAGTTTCGTAGATACATGCATATAGCATTATGAGAACTGATCGTTTATAGAGTTCACTTGAGTAACCATTCATACAGATATATCCTCCATAACCCTCCAAGGTAAGCAACTGTCCCCTCAGCTGGGATCCCCATATACTTACCTAGCTTGATCAAGCATAGTTCGTCAATTCCAGTAAATTCCTAAGAATTGTTTAGGGAAAACTTGTAATGCATGCTATGTATTTATCCAGTTCCACATCAGGTCAATCTCACATTTTTAACAAGTCTCCCTTGTGTTGCCACACACTCAGTTACAAGCAGCAATTCACTCATGGCAACACAATGCATATCGCACAACCATCATGCTTAGTTTTGAACATACATTTAATGCGTTCCAAAGCATGACAAGCATTCATATGAGTCTAACATGATTAATTATCAGAGTACCAGAAATGCCTCTATTCAAATCAAACCATGCAATCCAATTTTAATTAAACAAATCAACCAGTACGCGTATGCAGATGAAACTTAAACTCCCACCTCTTGTCGCGCTGACGACGTACCAGCGACACCTTTGCCTTTCTCAGCTGCCGCAATATCACTTATACACATAAGGCAGTCATAGAACCGTAAGCTAATCTGAATTCGAGTGGTCAGAAAATAAAACTGAAATTGAAACTTAAAGGTCCCTCTCACAATTACCACTCATCACTCCTCTGCAATTGAACAATTTAATGTCACTGCTCAAATTCATACCACTCCATAAACTCACAACCATTCCCTCTTAATCACAACTCTGACCAGCAACATTCACACCTTACAATAACACCCAAGCAATCAATACAGCCAATTCATCAAGAACTTTCGAATTTCACCCTCTGACACTGTTCACCCGAGAATTACACAAAGCTTTCAGGGTGTTTCCAGACACAATCACTCACTAAATTAACTCAGCAACATTACTAGCAACCTAAGGAAACTAACTTAGAAGCATGGAAGCAAGAATTAAACCACTTACCAGTAAACCCTCAATTTTCGTCCAGAATGAAAACAGTTTAGAAATCACTCCTACCCACCAAACTACCAGTGGAAATGTGTTGAAAACACTGGGGAAGTGTTAGGGTATGAACCCCTAACAATTTCTGAGGTAAAACTGAGTTGAAGGTGAATGTTGGTACTCTTGGATGGTGAAGAGAAAAGAAAAACGGGGAAAGGCATTTAGGGCAGATGAAATGAATGGTCTGTTGTGTTTAATGCACAAATGGCAAGACTTAAGTGTAACTAATGGGTTAGCTAGTACATGGGCTAACACAATGGATTTGGGCTGAGACTGAATTGGGTTAAATCCCAAGGTCTGCCAAGTACAGAAATTCTAATTTCACAGCCCGTATCATCCCAAATGTCCCGAATAAAATTTTTGCATGACAACACGGGTGTCTGGAATTTCGGTTAATCAATTGGGCTTACGAATAGTGTTTGGGCTCGATGAACAGTAATCGACCCAAAAATTCATGGTCACTCAAAACGGGTCATAATCTGTCAAATTCCAATTTCCACTGTCTCAATCCTCAATCACGCATTCTAACGTACTCTCGATCACACCTAGACATCCTAAAGCACTCAAACACGCTAAGGACTCCCTAAGGCTGAGGCACCCAACGAAAAAAATTTACGAATCGAATCTGCACTCTATCGTAAGCTACTCTCAGAAGGGTGAGGTCTCACAACAGAGATGGTACCTGTCACCACATTGGAACTGGCACAGACTTCAGTGTCCATCAAAGTAAAGAGACTCATAGGTCTGGTCTGCGAACCTGATGCGGATCCACTAGGGAGTCAACCAGGTGCACAGTGTCACGGGACTAGAGTTTTGCGGAATAGAAACTCTCCGTGCGGCTTTAGACTATCGCTCTCGCAATAGGCTAAGTAAGTCTTCCTCACAAAGCTAGTTAGAATGCTAAGCTTAGAACCGAACTGAAATGAGAGAGACACACAAAAGAATGGAGAGAAAGCTCTAAACTCTCAATATTGCAAGTATTACTGGATGATTACAAATGAGGGGTGGCACCCCTTATATAGCCTTTACAACTCCCCAATGGATGGTGGAGATCAAGCCGTATGATCTAACGGTTATATACAAAAGTAGAAAGCACAAACACGGATCCCAAGTGAGCTCCTTGATTCCCTCACTTAGTGGGGAACATAGTGGGAAACATAGTGGGGAACATAATGGGGAAAGATTCCCTCATTGATTTATGTGAACATTGATTTGGGAGTCAGGTCCCACACGAGGCCGAATGACTCGTAGTCTGATATGCTGAATGACGTGTAGTCTGATATTCGGTCGTGACATTCTCCCCCACCAAACTCGACAACGTCTTCGTTGTGTGCTGCCTCAAGAACTCGTTGATTTCGTCTAGGTACTGCCAAAGATCGAAATCTTTCTCCCAGCTTGTCTCGCTAGGAGGGTCGCCTTTCCATCGAAACAAGTACTCCACATGGTTCATGTGCTTCCCACTCTTTTGCACCACCCGCTTTGATAAGATCTCATCAAGCTTCTTATCATGGGCATTGGTCACAGCTGTGGGAGCTCTTTTGGACTTCCCCCTCTCCGGATCTTCCGTGTCTTCTTGGAATGGTTTCAACAAACTCACATGGAAGAAAGGATGAAACTCCAATCTCGGTGGTAATTCCAACTTGTATGACACCTTGCCGATCCTCTTCAACACCTTGAAAGGACCCTCGTATCGTCGCACTAGCCCCTTGTGCAACTTGGCAAAAACTCTGCTTTGGTGAGGCATTAGCTTCACCAACACAAGATCCCCTTCATCAAACTCTAAGGGACATCTCTTTTTGTCAGCCCACTTCTTCATCCTCTTTGCCGTCTTGGACAGTTGCACTCTTGCAATGTCCTTTTGCTCATCCCACTCCTTGGCAAAGCGATAGGCGGATGGATTCTGCCCTTGATAACCTGTGGCAATCTTGCTAGGAGTGTAAGGTTGTTGTCCATTAGAAATTTCGAAAGGACTCATACCTATCGATTCACTCCTTTGTAAGTTGTATGAGAATTGAGCCACATCAAGTAACCTTGCCCAATTCTTCTGGTTGGCACTCACATAGTGCCTAAGGTAGAGCTCCAATAGGGCATTTACTCTCTCGGTCTGCCCATCAGTTTGAGGATGAAAGCTTGTGGAGAAATTGAATTCTGACCCCAACAACTTGAACAACTCGTTCCAAAATCTCCCCGTGAATCGAGTGTCTCGATCACTCACAATGGACCTCGGAACGCCCCAATATTTCACCACATTTTTGAAGAAAAGGTGGCTTGTCTCCTCTGCCGTGCACGCTTTGGTGGCTGGAATGAATACTGCGTACTTGGAAAATCTATCCACCACCACAAGTATGGTTTGGAAGTCGCCAGACTTTGGGAGGGATGTGATGTAATCCATGGAAATGCTCTCCCAAGGTCTCTCTGGTATGGGCAATGGCTCTAACAATCCAGGAGGTTTTTGTTGCTCAACCTTGTCTTGTTGGCACACTAGACAAGTTTTCACATACCACTCCACATCGTCTCGCATGTTAGGCCAATAATAACCATCTTCCAAAAGAGCAAGAGTTCGAACGATACCTAGGTGTCCAGCCCATCCTGAATCGTGGAACTCCTTCATAACTTCCTTCCGAAGATTGTCATGTCGGGGGATATAGATGCGGTTGCCTTTGGTGAAGATCAACTCATCCTCTAGCCAAAATCTGCGGGTCTTGCGTTGCTTCACTTGGTCTACCAAGGCTTGAACTTGGGGGTCATGCTCCATACCCCCTCGGATCCTTTCTGTAACGACCCTAATTCCTAAACCATTATTCGTTCGGTATGGTTTAGGGAATATGGTTTGTTATATGCTATCTTGTTTGTTGATTTTGTATTTGTAGGAAAAGACATGCGCACACACCTAGACTTAGAGGAGTAATGCCGAAAGTAATTTAATCCTAAAAGAATTGGTTCGTAAAGTTCAAATGATAAAACTTATGTGAATTGATGTATGATCTTATGTGTCTTCGTATGTTTGTATATGTTTTAATATGATCTACCGTGCTTCCTTTGCAATTGCTGAATGCATATGTGTGTTTAATGTATGTTGATGTGTGCTGCCGAGTGTTCCTATATGGTTGCCGAATGCATGTGATTGATTGGTATGCATGCCAAGTATGTTTTTGTGTGAATGCCATGATTGCCAAATATGCATGTGGGATTGTTGATGCATGCTATCGAGTGTGTGTAGAGTGTTTCCAAATGCCTCTATATGAGTGTGTCGAATGTGGCTTTACATGGATGTGTGTAATTATCGAGATTTGTGTGTACTTGTGTGCATGTGTGTTTCGTTTTCCAGCATATACATATCGTCTGGTGTACACCTCACCACCAGGTACCACTTTCTTTCTTTAGTTTCATATTCTAAGTTATATATTGAGTGAGACTGTGTGTTCGTATAGTATGGCAAGGCAGAGAGTGCCAAGGGATCGTCAGGGTAGGTATAAAGCATATTCATTTGGTAATGACAACAATTCGGCAATACACATAATCACTCACATGCATATCCATTCGGTAATGACAAGAAACATAGCTAATCATCCACTCAAACATATTAAGGCATACTAAAGATAAACAATCAACACAACAGCTAGTATTATTTTCATTTAACTCCCATATTCTCTCTAATTCCAGTTTTAGTCCCTAAGTGAGTGAGTGTGTGCCCATGTTCTTACCTGCAATCACCTGCAATTACCAAAATTAACAACTAAGTCAGCAAATAACAAGTTATAATCCTAAACCATGCTCCGCTACCAAACTTGTAACGACCCTAATTCCTAAACCATTATTCGTTGCTCCGATTAAGGTCATTACCGCCGTGAAACCCAAATAAGCCTCAATGACACCTAAGACCTATTAGAATTTCACAAGGCTACACATAAGATACCGATTTAAAGCTTGTTTATTTAGTTGCTTCTCAATCAAATGGAGCATGATATTGGACACATATTTTGGTAACATACGGAGTAAATAAAAACATCAGCGGAAGTCTTAAATTTATCCATTGGGTTCATAACACACAAGTCCCATAGGGATCCAAATAACCAGCAAGAAATTCATCAACCAAGTTCGGAAATAGCAAGCCAAACGAATGCTTAAAAATAAACCAGAACATCATCCAATCTTTCAAGTTATTTGCGCAAGTAACAAGTATTTGTGATGCGATATCGCCCCGTCGTGCAGCCTTGATCTCACACACTGGTACCACGAACAGAGGATGTACCTAAGCCTGAAAAATGGTAAAAACAACGATATGAGATTACAAGAATCTCAGTAGGGTCGCAGCATCATAAGATCTACAGAATTCCTAAACACAAATCTCCTAATTCACATAAGATCATTCCCTAAACAACTAAAAGGATCACGCAATTCAACAATAAACCAAAAGAGGTTAAGGCCGAGATTATGGTTGAGGGAGGGCCACACTTCCGAAAGTTCAGAAGTACACAGGCAGGTGAAATACAACAAAATCGCTCTCAAAGTAGAAGAAAGGCCATCCCCTTCCACCTATGTTGTCCGAAACTTACTGCACAAAGGGTAGATGGTTAACACACCAGCTAATCAGAAAGCCTTTCACCTTATCATCGCAAGGATAAGTCGACTAGCCCCAAATGGACAAGTCTTCCCTAGTCGCAAATAGGACATCCCCAAATCTTGCAAGATAAGGGCTTCCTCTCTCGTAAGACAGGGATCCGGCCTCGCAAGGACAGATATCCAGCGCTAGCTTGCTGGTTCAACACCCATACACCTCCCATAAATCGGTAAGTACCTGTCCTCTCACTAGGAGCATCAGTGCTTACCCTGCCTGGCCAGCGGAACAGGATCCTGACAAACAAACATGTACAAGCACACACAGGCAAGTACAAAGCATAATACCACAACAGGGTATCCTCAATCATGTCAGGAAACAATCAACACATCCAATTCATATAACAATAGCATACCTAGGCACTCAATTCCTAACTTAGGGGTTTGATATAGCCTAGGAGATTCATATCTCATTCCGGATTTCATATTCACACCCTACAATCCAATCACAAACAAATACAACAAGGGCAGGTAACAAAAACATCAGATAAGAGCAGGGGTTTCTGGAGAAACCAATGAGGCATAGATCCTACCTCCCTTGTCTCTGAACAAGAAGCTACTCCTTTGCCTTTATTAAGTAAATCTGAACCACCTAAATCATCACCAGACAAAGACAAAACAGACTAAGCATGCATATCTAAAAATCAATTGAATACTCTATTCCTTACCAATACCACTCACCAAACCTATCAGAAAACCAGTGATCAGATGTTGCAGGTGCCTTCCCCTTGGATGTTTGATGTGTTAGCCAGGAACTTATCAAGATTCAACCTGAATTTACCATTCCAATTAACTATGCAAAACCTATTGCTAAAAGTAGGGCATAAGACGATTTCGTCTTGACCTAAAACAACGAAATATTTACATCCAAGCTGCGATTTATATACTTTTGGAAACAAAATGAAAAGATCTTTCCAACGACATATTATTTGCAAGATTCCAACAAACGAGTAGAAAGTTATACTATTTTGAAGTTCAAGAAGATTTGGCTAAAACCTAATTCCGCCGCCGATTTTCAAAGTAACTTTAGACAAAAAAATACTAACCTCCCGAAGAGAATCTAAAGATTTTTGGAAAGAGGATGAAGAGAACTTTCCAACAAGCTATTATTCGAAGAGTTCCAATGAATAATGAGGGAGTTATGCTGGTTTAAAGTTTCTGCGAATTCTGAGGGCTAAGGGGAAGTATAGGGTTTTAAGCCAATACGAATTTTGTAAGGTTTTAGGGGAAAATTTTGTGGAGTTGGCTTCCTATTTATATTGAATGAGTATAGAATTATGTCTACTACTTTTAATCAATCTATCAATCCAATATAACTTACCAAATAACCAAACTCTTAAATTTCCTTCCCTATTCTTAAGGATTTAATCTCTAAGGCAACTATCTGCCTTAAAGCTTGATTCCTAAAGCGATTACTCATGTACCTAAGCCTGAAAAATGGTAAAAACAACGGTATAACAATCTTACCAATTTCGGCCATCACACATCCTTCTCTTCAGGGGCAAAATTGTCTTTTCACCCGCACTGGCTTCTGGACTTCTAGTACTCAAAATTCGGGGTCTTACACCGAAAGTCTATTGGCAATTAATTTTTCATTTATAAAATATATATAAATCCCCTATTGCCAACATTATCTGAAACTAAATGGATAAATCACACTATCGCACTCAATCACAATCCACACATATATAAACACATAGCCTCTATGATGGACTTTCGTACTGCACTAGACCAGCATGCCCTGGATTTTATTTATTTTACATGTGACTGTCCCCCCATTGTAGACCTAGTATATACACTTCTAGTCACAAAAAATGTATATACTGAGTCTACAAGGCTAAAAAGAAATTCGATAGAAAAAAAGAACAAAATAAAGTGCAATAGTATTTTAATGTATAATAGTGCTATCCGGGTAGCACTTGCCCACTTTATTGATATACAACATTCATGGAAAACACACACATTTTAACGAAAAATCCAAATCCGATACCCGAACCTTAGCACAAGCAGATATTATGTCAGGACCCAAACACAACCTATAGGGACTCTGACCACCGTTAAACCCAAACAAGCCCAACCTAGGACCTATCTGAATCCCACAAAGCTTAATCCCAATAATTCTGATTTTATTAAACTCCTTTCTTATACTTTTTAAAGGTTGGAACATGATAATAATGGACAGACATTCTGGAAACATAAGGAATGAATAAAAACCTCAGCAGAATTCTTTATAATTAACCGAAGATACCATAACACACAAGTCCCATAGTGATCTCAAAATTCAGCAAGTATCCCTCCAATAAATTCCGGAAATAAACAAGAATAAGACGGATTCAATAAACCAAAAAACAGTCCAATCAAACTTCATGTTTAATGGTTTATGCACCAGCAATCAGCAAGTAAGGAGGTATTCGAATGTGATGCAATATCGTCCTGTCGTGCAGCCTTGCTCTCACACACAAGTGACAGTGACAGAAGATGTACCTAAGCCTGAAAAATGATGAAAACAACAGAGTGAGATTACAAAAATCTCAATAGGATCACAACACCATAAGATCTGCAAAATTCTAAACAAACATCTCCCAAACAACATCAAATTCGCCTACACAACTAAAGAGGTATCGAACAATCATAATAGGGATAGAGCTGGAATTCATAGGCTGAGGGTGGACTACGAACACTTCTGAAAACAGAAGTACACAGGCAGATAATTCATCATTAGATCTCATCAACAAAAAGGTCATCCTCTTCCACCTATGTTTTCTAAGGCTTAGTTGCACAAAGGGTAAATGGTTAGTACACAATCTAATCAACAAGTCTACTCATCTTGCTACACAAGGAAAAGGCATCCAAGCCACACAAAGACAAGGGCATCCAAACCACACGAGGATAAGAACATCTTGTCACACAAGGAAAAGGCATTTAGCAACACAAGGACAAGGCATCCAACAAGTTCTTGTTAGGGATTGTCACCCATGCGACTCTCACACTAGTAACAACCTCTCCTCTCCCTAGAAGTATTAGTGCTTACCCCAAATGGTCACCGAAAAAGGATCCTGACACACAATCATGTACAAGCACACACATGTAAGTACAAATATATCATCACAATAGAGCATCCTCAATCATACCATAATACAATCAGCAAGTCATATGCACACTATACAACCAAATTAGGCATACACAACCTATCATAGAGGTCCGAAATTGCCTAAGGAATCCATAGTTCAATCCGCAACTATGCATACTAAACATAAGGTGTGCGCATATAACAACAACAAGGATAAGCAACCGAAAACATCAATCAACCAACAAGGATCTCTGAAGAAACCGATGAGGTATAGATCCTACCTTTCTTGTATCTGAACAAGTAGCTAATTCTTTTCCTTTATTAAGAGGATCCAAACCACCTATATAACCATAAGGCAAAGACAAAACTATACTAAGCATACAAAATTCAGAAATGAAATAGACATTCTAATTTTTTACCAATTCCACTCACCAAACCTATCAGAAATCAATGATTAGATGCCGCAAGAACCAACTCCTTGGATGTGTGATGTGATAGCAAAGAACACAACAAGAATCAACCTGATTTTCCAACCCAATTCATCATTAAAATTTCAGAACTAAGTTAGAGCAATAAGACGAATTGCGATTTCATGTATACAAAGGGTTGCATTTTCATGATAATATAGAAGGATTAGGTGTTAATTACATATACGATTAAAAGACAAAAGATTAGAAACCACCATATGAGTCAATTGGTAAAAGTCGGCAACAATAAGGCAAAGGAATAGGGTATGTCAATTTCTCATATAAGGAAGATTTAAAGGATGAATTCATGATATTACAACATAAATAGGTGCAAGAAAATCGTACAAACAAGAGAAACAACAATATAAACCAATTGAAGGAAGAATCAAGAAATTTTAGCACAAATACCTAGGGAATTTCCATAAGAAAAATATAGGAAGAAATTAACCTTCTGATGATGAAACTAAGATAGCAAGATAGAGGATGAAAAGAGGTTTCCAACAAGCTATTATTTGCAGAAATCTGATAAAGGATGAAAGGATTCGGCTATGGTATGTGTTAGGAGAATTTCAACAACAAGGGTAAGGAAGAAGGGTTTATTGCGTGATGATTTTGTGTATTTTTGGTGTGTGGACATATGCATGGTTGGCTGGTATGTTTATAGGATTAATGAGACTAATTTTCCATACTTTTAATGCTAGATATAAGCAGATAATCTTTAACACTTAATTTCTGGAATTATCTCTTAATGTTAGAAGATATACCATTTAATAATATAAATGAACCAACAAGGGAATGAAATCAACTAAAACAGGAAAGAATCTTCAATACCATTTCTGGCTACCACACATCTATTTCTCTAGGAGCAAAATGGTTATTTCATCTGCACTAGCTTCTGGATTTCTGGGACTATGGATCGAGGTCTCACATCCACCTCTCTTATAAAAATTTCATTCATGAAATTTCAGCACAAGTACCTAAGAAAACAAGTAAGGAAATTGTGCACGCATAGATTCCTTAGTCTCCCAAAACTGTTCCTCAACTAGGTCATTACGCCAAATAACTCATACCATAGGCATGCTTCGACTGCAAAGCTGACGGATTGACTGATCTAGTATGTAAACTGGTTGTACGGGGTAGGATAGGTCTTGTAAGACCCTGATTTTTGTGTCCTAGAAGTCCAGAAGCCAGTGCTGCTGAAATAACCATTTTTCACTTGAAGAAATGGATGTGTGATAGCAGAAAATGTTACAGAAGGTTATTTCCTCTTTTGGTTGATTTCATTTCCTTTTTAATTCATTTCTTTCTTGGTTCCTCCTTAGCATAAATGGTATATCTCCTAAAATTAAAAGATAATTCCAGAATTTAATTCTAATGATTATCTCATTATATCTAACCTTAAAAGTAGGAAAAATTAATCTCCCACTAATCCTACAAACATACCAGCCGGCCACACTTGTCCATACACACCAAAAACAAACAAAATTACTAAGCGATCAAACCCTACACCCTACCCTTTATGTAAAAATTTCTTAGCTTTCATCATAGCCGAATTATTTCATCCTTTGTCAGATTTCTGCAAATAATAACTTTTGCAATTAATAGATTTTTGGAAAGCTCTTTTCATCCTCTATCTAGCTATCTTGGTTTGATAATCAAAAGATCATTTCTTCCCAATGAAAATCTTTATCGCAATTTCTTAAGGTTTTGTACCAAAATTGTGCGATTCTTCCTTCAATTGGTTTCTACTATTATTCCTCTTCTTCGTATTATTGTTTTGCACCTATTCATGTTGTACTATCATGAATTCATCCTTTGAATCTTCCCTATGTATAAAATTGGTGCTCTACACCTTTGCCTATTGTTGCCGATTTTGATCAATTGACTTGCCTATTGGTTTTTGATCTTGTTCCTTTTAATAGTATGTGTTATTAACACCTAATCCTTCCTTGTTAACATGAAATCGCAACCCCTAAGTCCCTTATACTTGAAATCGCAAGTTTCCTCCCTTTGCCTATTGTTGCCAATTTTGATCAATTGACTTGCCTACTGGTTTCTGATCTTGTTCCTTTTAATTGTATGTGTTATGAACACCTAATCTTTCCTTGTTAACATGAAATCGCAACCCCTAAGTCCCTTATACATTGAATCGCAAATTTCCCCTTGTACCCTATCTTCATGCCAAAATTTGCATGGTTAATTTGGATGATAAATCAAGTTGATACTTTTGTTCTTAGTTATCACATCACACATCCAAGGGGGAGGTCTCAGCAGCATCTGATCGATGGTTTTTGATAGGTTTAGTGAGTGGAATTGGTAAGGAAATAGGATGTTTATTTGGTTATTGAGTTTGCATGCTTAATATGGTTTTGTGTTTGCTTTATGATGATATAGGTGGTTCGGATTTCTTAAATAAAAACAAAGGAATAACTTCTTTTTCAGAGATAAGATAGGTAAGATCTATACCTTAACGATTTCTCCAGAGATCTTTACTAGTTATTTGATGTTTTCGGTGCATATTCTTGTTGAATGGTATATGTGCATGCTTTATGTTTGGTATGCATGTTCTTGTTGAATGGTATATGCGTATGCATGTTCTTGTGGAATGAACTATGGAGTTGTTAGGCAATTTCAAACCCCTAAGATAGGTTGTGTGTGCCTAATTCATATATGTTGTGTATTTTGAATATGCTGAATGTATTGTGATATGATTGAGGATGCCCTGTTGTGATGTTATGTCTTGTACTTGATTATGTGTGCTTGTAGATGCCTGTGTGTCAAGATCCTTTTCTAGTGGCCATTCGGGGTAAGTGTTGATGCTCCTGAGGAGAGGTTCTTACTGGTATGGGAGTCAATTGGGTAGCAATCCTCAACTTGTGCACACTAGATGCCTAGTCTTGTGTGCTGGCTAAATGCCAAGTCCTGTATATGCTGACTAGATGCCTTATCCTGTGTGCTGGTAAGATGTACTAATCCTGTGTGCTGGCAAGATGTCCTAATCCTGTGTGCTGGACAGATGTCCTAATCCTGTCTACTAGTTAAGATTAGTCCTGTGTGCTGGCAAGATGAATAGGCTTGTGATTAGATTGCTTGCTAACCTTTTATCCTTTGTGTAGCTAAACCTTGGACAACAAAGGTGGAAGGAGATGACCTTTCTATTAATGAGATTGAATGATGATTTTCCTGCATGTGTACTTCTAATTTTCAGAAGTGTTTGCAGTCCACCCTCAACCAATAGTTTTCGGCTTTATCCCTATTGTGATTGTTGATTAATTGTATGATATCCCTTTAGATGTGTAGGAAAATCTGATGTTGTTTGTGAGATGTTTGTTTAAGATTTCTACAGATCTTATAATGTTGTGACCCTACTGAGATTCTTGTAATCTCATCCTATTGTTTTCACCATTTTTCAGGCTTAGGTAAATCCATTGTTCTTGACACTAGTGTGAGATCAAGGCTGCACAACGGAACTATATTGCATCATATCCACATACCTTTTTCCTTGATTGCTTGTACATATAACATGAAATTTTATTGGATTACTTTCTGTTTTTTGGAATAACTTCTTTGTTTTCTTTTTTCCGAAATTTACAGGGGATATACTTGTTGGATTTTGAGATCCCTATAGGACTTGTGTGTTGTGATACCTTTAATAAATTATAAAGACTTACACTGATATTTTTATTCACTACATTTATTGCCAGAATGTATGTCCATTATCATGCTCCAACCTTTAAAAAGCATTAGTAATGAATCTAATAAAATCAAAACTTAAGATGGATCAGCCTTGTGAGATTCAGATAGGTCCTAGGTTGGGTTTATTTGAGTTTCATGGCAGTAAGGATTTTAGTAGGTTGGACCGGGGTCCTTACAGGTCTTTTGCAACTTCAACTGGTGGTTCTTCGAGCACATGAGCAGGATTTTGCACATACATTCTCAACATTAAAACGTGAAACATATTGTAAATTCTTTCCATATTCGGAGGGAAATGCAAGTCGGTGTGCCATTGGGATGATCCTTTCAATAATATCATGCTGACCAATATAACGAGGCACTAGCTTACCTCGCTACTGAGAATGAAGGACACCCTTCCACGGGGAGACTTTCAGAAACACCTTGTCACCCACCGCATATTCCAGCTCCCTTCTTCGTTTATCAACGTAGTTTTTCGGTCGACCTTGCGCTGTCCTCAGCCTTTGTCAAATCAGATTCAACTGTTATGTTGCTTGATGAATCGATTCCGGATTATGTAGGCATCTCTCACTACCTCATTCCAGTAAATAAGAGTTCTGCAACGTCTCCCATATAATGCTTCATAAAGAGCCATTCCGATGCTTACATAAAAACTGTTATTGTAAGCAAATTTCACCAAAGGTAAACATCAATCACAACATCATAAGATTTGCAGAAATCTAAACAAATATCTCCCAAACAACATTGTGAGATTCCGTCTATTATAGTGTCGGTCAGTGCCAGCGTTAACAGTAGCGTTAGTGCTGGCGGCAGCGCGCCGATGCTAAGTGGTTGGTTGTGAACACGGCCGTAGGAAGCCTTTAAGTAACCCATAGTAAATCTGAGAGTGTTTAAGTATGATTGTGAGTGAAATAGGTTAGACGATCGAGGTTTAGTCAGTGAAAAACAAACCAGGTTGATTTTGGGTCCGTTTTGAGTGACCGCGAGCCGTTTGGGCCAAAATGTTGTGTATTGGGCTGTTGCCATTTCTTTTTTTTTCCATTCCCAGACCTTATGTTATGGCTTTATATACTCAAAGAAGTTGTTGGGCCACTTGGTTGACATTTCACATGTCACTTGGGCTCATTTGTGATGAAACGAGCCGTTGATTTCACGTTTCAGCCTTGTTGAACTTTTAGGCTCGAAACTCATCAGCCCAAGCCCACACTTTATCCTTTAAAAACTCCTCTTCCATAAGTGACCAGCAGAACACACACTCATCACCAGCCCTAACCCGTTTTTCTCCTTCCTTCACCCTTCCAACCTACCAAAATCCAAACTTTGTTCAATTTGACCCCAAAAACTTGTGGGGGATTGTCTCAAAACACTTACCCATCAATTTTCTACACTTTTCCACTGTTAGATTGGGGTCTAAGGCCTGATTTTGAGGTGTTCATCATTTTGGCCGAAAATTTCAGAGTTGTTGGTAAATGTTTAATCTTTGGTTTTCCTTTTGGATTGGTTAGTTTATTAGGTTGCTAGTGATGTGATTAAGTGTTTTTAATGGATGGAAATGCATGAAAACAACCTATTATTCTTGTATGAATTCCGGATGAACAGTATCAGGGGGTTGTTTCTTCATGTTATTGATCATGTTGGTGTGTTTATTCATGTTAATTGAGTGGTTGTAGTCAGTATTGAGAAGACACATGTTGATTATGTGAGGAATTGATGTTGAGCTGATAATGAGAGTATCTGAATGTATATGTGTGTGCAGCATGAGAGGATCCATAGGATTGCTTTCAATTATTTTCCATTTGATTCCTTGATTGGTTATGCTTAGTATGGCTGTATGGTTTGTCCTTGTTTAGGCGGTACTGGATCGAGTGGTAGAGGCAAGGATATTGTTGGAGAACCGTCGATACGACGAGAGGTGGGAGTTTATGTTTCATTTGCATACGCGAAATGTTTTGTTTTCAGTATTAAATGATCAAATGTTTTTGGTTTCAATGGAGGCGTAACTTGACCTGTGTTTAACATTTATATTAGAATCATAATATGCTTGCCATGTGTGAATGCATCCATTGTATATTCAAAGCTGAAGCATGCTGACTTGTTTGGTGTATACTTCCCTTGTGAGAGTTGTGTTCATGGTTATCCTTGATGAGCAATCCCTTGTGGGCGATTTGTTGTGATAATATGATGATGATACATGTGTTATTGGGCATGAGAAGTGAGAAGAGATTTAAAAGAAAATATATTGTTCCAGCCCACTTTGAGAAATGAATTAAAAGCATACGAATTTTCATACGAGTTTTGTGACCTACCATGCGATGTGATTTTTCATTTCCATATACATGATTCTCATTGTGGCCGAATACTTTGAATATTATTTTGAGATGTTTGGCACCTGTTTTACAAGCTGGAAATGTTTAATTGCATGTATGGAATATATGATGAATTTTTAGATTTAATAACCCATACGTAGTAAATTCACTATTTGGTTACTACCGATCAGACCTCCCGATTTTCAGTAAGGATCCCAATGATATTCACACCTTTTTGTAACCCTGAATGAGTGTTTTTAACCGCGGAAAGATATTTTCTAGGCACTGTACCAATTGGAATTGACAGTAAAAGCTTGATAAAGTTAGGTAAGTATATGGAGTCCTTATAGAGAGGACAGTTGCTTACCTTGGAGAGGTATGGTTGGATATATGTATGTATATTGAGTGCTGTGTTCACTATGAAGGGAAAGGCCTTAAAAATGCTTCATATATATCTTACGACGTTATATCTACGTGTGCTCAAAATTGAATCTGATAGCTTGTGTTTCTCCATTCAATTTTGGACAATACTGATGGTGGGGTTTTGTTTATATATATATACTACAACTGAAAACCACCAGTAGGCTTTTAGGTAACCCTTTAGTGGGGGTTACGTGAAAGTGGTTTGTGTCCACCCCGTTATGTTTTGGGCATAGTAGGCAAATATCAAAGCTGTGATTTATGGATCTCCTGTATTTATATTTTCCTTATGTCGTTTGGTGTATGCACTTAGGATGGATACATAGAAGAACATGGATTGTAATGGTTTGAATAAATGTTTGATACTATGATTTAGTTTTGTCTCCATTACACTGTTTATGCTTATGACGGGGTAACTTCCACTGAGGTCCTTGATTTCACCTTCCCCCCCCCCTCTCTCTATTGTTTTGTTTCAGGACTAAGTTGTGAGAGATAGCTATTCAGCTTCGAGGTTTCTATCCCGGTATTGGTCGTAGAGCTGGACAAATGCACATGCACGTTTTTTTTTTTTGACTTGGCATTCTTCACATCTTCTTGTATATTTTGGATACTTGTGCATTGTGCTAATATATATATAAGAAGTGATGTTATTTTGAGTTTCTGGGAATCTGTGAGTGTGGACTCAAGGTGTTACATATTTAAGGCCGAATGGCCCGTTGTAGGTGATTTGTTATCTTCGTTGCATGTGTTTGTTACTCCATTGTTTGTTGGTTATGCCGAGTACAATTTGATGCGTGCCATGTTTTAAAACAAAATTCATATGTTGTGTATTGATTACGTTTAGCATAACAGAGTTTTACGGTTAAGCCTTGTGTAGTTCCGCTTGGTCCACCAGTTGGGACAACCGGGGCTGCACGGCGGTGAGGTTCCCAGTTACCGGGTACGGGTCCTCACAAGGTTGGTAGTGGAGCATGGTTATTTTGTGTGCATTGAGTGCAAACTAGTCTTCTTTGGCAAGTGCATTACACTCACGACACCTGCATTGTCCAGCATAGAGTGTGTCTAGTTGTCTTGTTTTGTTTTTCTTAGGCTTATACCTATGGCTGCGTGTTCTGTGGTTTTAGATGGCACCTAAAAAGAAGGTGAGGAGACCAAGCCGTGTACAGGCAGAAGATGTTGAGGAAAGGTCTTATGCCCGTAGACCAACGGAAAAGGCACAAACAGAACAGACAGCACAGGTAGGACAGGCAGCACCTATGGTCCAAGACCCGGTTTTGATTCAGATGTTGACGGCGTTACAGACAACTTTGGGTCAAATGCAGCAAACAAAGCAACAGATACAAACTGCAGCTACTCAGCAACCACAAGTGCAAGTACCAATGCAGCCTGAACCGGAACAACAGCTAGAGGTAAGGCAAGCTGATGTACAAGGCGGTAGATTACCAATACAAGTGTCCAAGCTATTGAAGGAGGCAAGGCACTTGGGCTGCCAAAGTTTCTATAGCTCGAGTGATGCATTAGTGGCGAAGCTGTGGAAAGACAAGATAGTATTGACAGCTCAGGATCTGATAAATTCAGTTGAGGACCGAGTCATATTGGCTACCTGCTTACTGGAACGTGATGCAGCTACCTGGTGGGGTACCATCAGAAACCGTTATGGCGGTCAGCCCACGTGGGAAGAGTTCGAAAGGGAGTTTGATTTGCAATATTTTCCGCCTCATTTTCAGAACAATAAGCGGTCTGAATTTTATATGCTTCGTCAAGGGAACAAGACCGTGGCGGAGTATGAAATGGAGTTCCGGGCACTTGTTCATTTTTTGCCGGAAATTGAACAAGACATGATTATTTTGGCGAGCCGGTTTGAGCATGGGCTAAATCAGAACATCCGCACTATCATGGGGCCAAACACTAGCACAGACTTTGAGAAATTGGTTGTGGAGGCCGTGAAATCTAAGAAAATAGCACGGGGACAAAGTGGACAAGTTAGTAGATCACGGGACTTTGGTCAGGGAAAGACCCCATGAGGTTTGGCAGCCGGTTTGATCGAAGGCGAGAAAATAAGAGATACACCCCATATGCTACAGCCCCGACTAGATTACAAGGAACATCTTCCTTTATGACTAGAATGCAACCTGCCCACTCGACGTCAAGTTTTAGCAGACCCTCTGGGTATCCGCAATCGCATCCCAACCGCTATTACACATGTGGTCAGCCCGGGCATTTCGCTAGAGATTGTCCTCAGGACGGCACCGCGAGATCGATGATATATCAGTCGAAAGCCTCAGCAATGTCAACGGTTCAAAGGCTGGTGTGAGTCAGATAGGCTCACAAGGATTAACGAGACCACCGAGTAGAGCACAGGTGGGACTACCATCTAGTAGCCAGGCTACGAATCAATCTTCACAGCAGCAATCACAATGACCTCAGACACGCCTGTTTACTTTGGCGGAGGCAGAGGCGAGGGCCAATCCAGATGTTGTGACAGGTACACTCATTGTCTTTTCCATACCTGCTAAAGTATTAATGGACCTCGGAGCGAATAGATCCTTTATTGGTCCTAGAGTAGCTGTGAGCGCAGATAGGGAGTTATCACCCCTAGAGGAACCCGTAGAAGTTTTAACTCCGTTGGGTGAACGGTTGATCTGCGAGAGTGTGTATTTGGGCTGTTTGTTGCGAATGGGTTCTGCAGAAATTGAGGTTGATCTGATTCTCTTGAATATGAAAGAGATAGATGTTATCTTAGGGATGGACGGTTTGGCTAAGTATTGAACAAGGAT
The DNA here is from genome assembly GCA_019739055.1 of Passiflora organensis. Lineage (NCBI taxonomy): Eukaryota > Viridiplantae > Streptophyta > Magnoliopsida > Malpighiales > Passifloraceae > Passiflora > Passiflora organensis. The sequence goes on along the minus strand of JAEPBF010000187.1, from coordinate 6,594,142 downwards.
TGATTGCTTCACGAAAAAGGTGAAATTCCGCTTGGCGGATGGGTTAAAATACTGTTTCGAAGGTGATCGACAAGTCGTCCCTTCATGTGCCATTTCATGGCTGGATACCAGGCATATGATCTGCAAGGGTTATTCAGTTTTCTTCGCACATGTTAGAGATTTGACGATTGAGCCGCCGGAGCTGAGCAGAATACCAGTAGTACAAGATTTTCCCGATGTGTTTCCAGAAGAATTGGCAGGGTTACCACCGGAGAGGGAGATTGAATTTGAAATTGAGTTGTTGCCAGGAACAGCTCCTATCTCCATTCTACCATATCGGATGGCACCAGCTGAACTGAAAGAGTTGAAGACTCAACAGGAGGACTTATTGGATCGTGGATTTATCAGACCTAGTGTTTTCACCTTGGGGAGCACCAGTTTTATTTGTCAAGAAGAAGGATGGCACGTTGAGACTGTGTATCGATTACAGGCAGCTGAATCAGGTTACGGTGAAGAACCGGTACCTATTTCCACGTATTGACAACCTGTTTGATCAGCTGCAAGGAGCCTCGATATTTTACAAAATTGATTTGAGATCCGGTTATCATCATCTGAGGGTTCGTGAGTCTAATGTGCCAAAGACAGCCTTCCGGTCACGGTATGGGCATTACGAATTTCTGGTGATGCCATTTGGAATGACTAATGCCCCACCCATGTTTATGGATTTGATGAATAAAGTCTTTCGGGAATATGTAGATCAGTTTGTCATTGTGTTTATTGATGACGTCTTGATCTATTCAAAGTCGGAGGAGGAGCACTTGGTGCCTTTGCGGGCTATGTTGAACAGACTTAGAGCGCAGAAGTTGTATGCCAAATTCACTAAGTGTGAATTTTGGCTGAAGGAAATAGGTTTCTTGGGACATGTGGTATCAGCAGAAGGTATACCTGTCGACCCCAAGAAGATAGAAGTCATTGTGTCATGGGAACTTCCTCGTAGTATCACGAAAATCCGAAGTTTTCTTGGTCTGGCCGGCTACTATCGGAGGTTTGTGGAAAACTTCTCCGTCTTGGCAGGCCCGTTGACGTTTCTAACACGCAAGGGAGTTCCGTTTGTATGGTCAGAGGCATGTGAGAAGAGTTTTCAGGAAGTGAAGGCCAGACTTGTATCGGCACCGGTCGTACCTTCCCGGTCAGCGGCAAGGGGTACATTGTGTATAGGGATGCATTGAAGATGGGATTGGGTTGTGTGCTGATGCAAGATGGTAAGGTAGTGGCCTACGCATCGAGACAGTTGAGACCGCATGAGAGCAACTACCCGACTCACGATCTTGAGTTAGCTGCGGTGGTGTTCGCACTCAAGATTTGGCGGCATTACCTGTATGGTGAAACGTGCAGGATGTTTACCGATCATAAGAGTCTCAAATACCTTCTCACCCAGAAGGATTTGAACTTGAGACAACGGAGGTGGTTGGAATTGATCAAAGATTATGACTTGGTGATTGACTACCATCCGGGCAAGGCGAATGTCGTCGCTGATGCGTTGAGTAGGAAGACATCATCTTCCTTACCCTATGTTCGCACCGAGTACATGCCTATGTTGATGTGTCTGAGAACATCTAGAGTACGACTTGATAGTGATGACTCTGGAGCATTAATAGCACAGTTGATTGTGAGGCCGACTTTACTAGACGAGATTCGGACCAAGCAACGTGAAGATCCAGTGTTGAGTCAAATAAAGCAACAGTTGGAGGAAGTAGACAGTGGTACTAGTACAATAAGTGAGTATCGTGTGAGAGAGGATGGTATCCTGACGTTTCGAGGACGAGTGTGCATCCCTCATGATGAAGAGTTAAGACAATTGATTTTGATGGAGGCACATAGTTCGACGTTGTCCATTCATCCGGGCAGCACCAAGATGTACAGGGACTTGCGAGAACAATATTGGTGGGCCGGAATGAAGAGGCATATTGCTGAGTTTGTGGCAAAGTGCCTAGTGTGTCAGCAAGTCAAGGCGGAACATCAGAGACCTGCGGGATTACTACAGTCGTTACCCATACAGGAGTGGAAATGGGAGCATGTGACGATGGATTTCGTAACAGAATTGCCGAGATCACAGCGAGGTTATGATGCAATATGGGTGATAGTGGACAGACTGACCAAGTCTGCACACTTCCTCCCCATTAAGGTGATAGATACGACGAAGAAGTTGGCAGTAAAGTATCTTGACGAGATTGTCAGACTTCATGGCGTGCCAGTGTCGATTGTGTCGGATAGGGATCCGAGATTCACGTCCAGATTTTGGGGGAAACTTCATAGTGCTTTAGACACGCGACTAAATTTCAGCACCGCATTTCACCCACAGACAGATGGACAGTCTGAGAGGACGATTCAAATCTTGGAAGACATGCTTCGAGCATGCGTGTTGGATAGGCAGAAGGCATGAGATCGATGCCTACCGTTAGCTAAGTTCACCTATAACAACAGTTTTCAAGTGTCTATTGGCATGGCACCATATGAAGCATTGTATGGCCGACGGTGTCGGACACCTTTGTGTTGGAACGAGGTCGGAGAATGGAAATTGGATAGTCCCGGATTAGTTGAACAAGCGACGGAGTTGTTGTTACTGATTCGATAAAGGCTGAAAACAGCGCAAGATAGACAGAAAAATTACGCTGATAATCGCCGGCGAAACTTAGAATTTGCTGTGGGAGACAAATTCTTTTTGAAGGTGGCACCGTGGAAAGGAGTTCTTCGGTTTCAACAGCGAGGCAAGTTGGCACCAAGGTTCATTGGACCTTACAGCATTACAGCCAGAGTTGGACCAGTGGCATACCGGTTGGATTTGCCACCGGAGTTGGAGTAGATCCACAATGTCTTCCATGTATCTATGCTACGGAAGTATACGCCAGATCCGTCCCATGTGTTGGAGTCACCACCAGTTGAAATTTCCAACAACTTGTCGTACAATGCCAATGGTATCCATGTTGTGGCGTAGCGATGTCATGGAGAAACGGACATGGGAAACTGAGCAGATGATGTGGCGGCAGTATCCACAGTTATTCAACGACCTTTGTGAGATTCCGTCTATTGTAGTGCCGGTCAGTGCCAGCGTTAACTGTAGCGTTAGTGCCGACGGCAGCGCGCCGATGCTAATTGGTTGGTTGAGAACGTGGCCGTAGGAAGCCTTTAAGTAACCCATAGTAAATCAGAGAGTGTCTAAGTATGATTGTGAGTGAGATAGGTTGGACGATCGAGGTTGAGTCAGTGGAAAACAAACCAGGTTGATTTTGGTAAGTTTTGAGCGACCGCGAGCCGTTTGGGCCAAAATTTTGTGTATTGAGCTGTTGCCATTTTTTTCCATTCCCAGCCCTTAAGTTATGGCTTTATATACTCAAAGAAGTTGTTGGGCCACTTGGTTGACCAAAACAGCCACTCAGCCCAAAACAACAATTTTATTTTTAAGTTGTTGGGCCCTTGTTGAACTTTTGGGCCCGAAACCCATCAACCCAAGCCCACACTCCATCCTTTAAACACTCCTCTTCTAGAAGTGACCAGCAGAACACACACTCATCACCACCCCTAACCTATTTTTCTCCTTCTTTCACCCTTCCAACCTACCAAAATCCAAACTTTGCACACTTTGACCCCAAAACCTTGTGGGGGATTTTCCCAAAACATTTTCCCATCAATTTTCTACACTTTTCCTGTAACGACCCCAATTCCTAACTATTCTTAATTGCTCCGATTAAGGTCATTACCGCCGTGAAACCCAAATAAGCCTCAACGACACCTAAGACCTATTAGAATTCCACAAGGCTACTCATAAGATACCGATTTTAAACTTGTTTATTTTGTTGCTTATCAATCAATTGGAGCATGATATTGGACACATATTCTGGTAACATACGGAGTAAATAAAAACATCAGCAGAAGTCTTAAATTAATCCTTTGGGTTCATAACACACAAGTCCCATAGGGATCCAAATAACCAGCAAGAAATTCTTCACAAGTTTCGGAAATAGCAAGCAAAGAAGAGTGCTTAAAATAAACCAGAAAGTTGCCCAATCATTCATGTTATATGCGCAAGTAACAAGTATGCAAATGAGATGCGATATCGTCCCGCCGTGCAGCCTTGATCTCACACACTGGTACCACAATCAGAGGATGTACCTAAACCTGAAAAATGGTAAAAACAACGGTTTGAGATTACAAGAATCTCAGTAGGGTCGCAGCATCATAAGATCTACAGAATCCCTAAACACAAATCTCCTAATTCACATAAGATCATTCCCTAAACAACTAAAGGGATCACGCAATTCAACAATAGACCAAAAGAGGTTAAGGCCGAGATTATGGCTGCGGGAGGACCACACTTCCGAAAGTTCAGAAGTACACAGGCAGGTGAAATACAACAAAATCGCTCTCAATGAAAAAGAAAAGGCCATCCCCTTTCACCTGTGTTGTCCAAGACTTACTGCACAAAGGGTAGATGGTTAACACACAAACTAATCAGTAAGCCTTTCACCTTATCCTCGCAAGGACAAGTCGACTAGCCCCACATGGACAAGTCTTCCCTTAGCCGCAACTAGGGCATCCCTAAATCCCGCAAGATAAGGGCTTCCTGTCCCGCAAGACAGGGATCCGGCCCCACAAGAACAGATATCCAACGTGCACTTGCTGGTTCACCTCCCATACAACTCCCACAAATCGGTAAGTACCTCTCCTCTCACTAGGAGCATCAGTGCTTACCCTGCCTGGCCAGTGGAACAGGATCCTGACACACAAACACGTACAAGCACACACAGGCAAGTACAAAGCATAATACCACAACAGGGTATCCTCAATCATGTCAGGAAACAATCAACACATCCAATTCATATAACAATAGCATCCCAAGCACTCAATGTCTAACTCAGGGGTTCGATATAGTCTAGGAGATTCATATCTCATTCTGAATGTCATATTCACACTCTACAATCCAATCACAAACAATACAACAAAGGCAGGTAACAAAAACATCAAATAAGAGCAGGGGTTTTCTGGAGAAACCGATGAGGCATAGATCCTACCTCTCTTGTCTCTGAACAATAAGCTAATCCTTTGCCTTTATTAAGTAAATCCGAACCACCTATAATATCACCAGGCAAAGACAAGAACAAACTAAGCATGCTTATTCAATAATCAATTGAATACCTTATTTCCTTACCAATACCACTCACCAAACCTATCAGAAAACCAGTGATCAGAAATTGAAGGTGTCTCCCCCTTGGATGTGTGATGTGATAGCCAGGAACTTATCAAGATTCAACCTGAATTTACCATTCCAATTAACTATGCAAAACCTATTGCTAAAAGTAGGGCATAAGACGATTTCGTCTCGACTTACAACGAAATATTTACATAAAAGCTGAGATTTATATATGGTTGGAAAGAGAATGAAAATAGCTTTCCAACGACATATTATTTGCAAGATTCCAACAAACGAGTAGAAAGTTATGCTATTTTGAAGTTCAAGAAGAATTGGCGGAAACCTAATTCCGCCGCCGATTTTCAAAGTGACTTTAGAAAAAGAAATACTAACCTCCTGACAAAAACAATAATATGGTTAGAAAGAGGATGAAGAGAGCTTTCCAACAAGCTATTACTCGCAGAGATCCAACGAACGATGAGTGAGTTATGCTGGTTTGAAGTTTCTGAAAATTATGGTGGCTATAGGGAGGTATAGGGTTTTAAGCCTATACGAAATTTGTAGGTTTTCTATGAATAATTCTTTGTGAGGTTGGCTTCCTATTTATAATGAATGGGTATAAAATTATGATTACTACTTTAATCACTTTATCTAAATAGGATAATTTACTAGATAACTAAACTCTAAACTCTTTAATTATCTTCCCCTATTTTTAGGGACTTTAATCTATAAGGCAACTATCTAGCCTTAAGGATGATTCCTAAGGCAATTACTCATCTACAAGAACCTAGATCTAAAGGAATTAGAAACAAAATAATTTACTAAACAATCTTACCAATTTCGGCCATCACACATCCTTTCCTTCAGGGGCAAAATCGTCTTTTCACCTGTTAGATTGGGGTCTAAGGCCTGATTTTGAGGTGTTCATCATTTTGGCCGAAAATTTCAGAGTTGTTGGTAAATGATTAATTTTTGGTTTTCTTTTTGGATAGGTTAATTTATTAGGTTGCTAGTGATGTGATTGAGTGTTTTTGATGGATGGAAATGCATGAAAACAACCTATGATTCTTGTATGAATTTCGGATGAACAGTATCAGGGGGTTGTTTCTTCATGTTATTGATCATGTTGGTGTGTTTACATGTTAATTGAGTGGTTGTAGTCAGTATTGATAGGAAACATGTTGATTATGTGAGGAATTGATGTTGAGCTGGTAATGAGAGTATCTGAATGTAAGGAGTATTGTGATTTAGTTGTTTAGATTGGATAGGGAAATGTAGATGTGTGTGCAGCGTGAGAGGATCCATAGGATTGCTTTCAATTATTTTCCATTTGATTCCTTGATTGGTTATGCTTAGTATGGCTGTATGGTTTGTGCTTGTTTAGGCGGTACCGGATCGAGCAGTAGAGGCAAGGATATTGTTGGAGAACCGTCGACGCAACGAGAGGTGGGAGTTTATGTTTCATTTGCATACGTGAAATATTTTGTTTTCAGAATTAAATGATCAAATCTTTTTGGTTTGAATGGAGGCGTAACTTGACCTGTGTTTAACATTTATATTAGAATCATAATATGCTTGCCATGTGTGAATGCATCCACTGTATATTCAAAGCTGAAGCATGCTGACTTGTTTGGTGTATACTTCCCTTGTGAGAGTTGTGTTCATGGTTATCCTTGGTGAGCAGTCCCTTGTGGGCGATTTGTTGTGATAATAAGATGATGATACATGTGTTATTGGGCATGATAAGTGAGAAGAGATTTTAAAAAGAAAATATATTGTTCCAGCCCACTTCGAGAAATGGATTAAAAGCATAAGAATTTTCATACGTGTTTTGTGACCTACCATACAATGTGATTTTTCATTTCCATATACATGATTCTCATCGTGGCCGAATACTTTGAATATTATTTTGAGATGTTTGGCACCTGTTTTACAAGCTGAAAATGTTTAATTGCATGCATGGAATATATGATGAATTTTTCGATTTAATAACCCATACCTGATAAATTCATTATTTGGTCACTAACCGATTAGACCTCCCGATTTTCAGTAAGGATCCCGATGATGTTGACACTCTTTTGTAACCCTGAATGAGTTTTTTTAACCGCGGAAAATTATTTTCTAGGCACTGTACTGATTGGAATTGATGGTAAAAACTTGATCAAGTTAGTAAGTATATGGAGTCCTTATAGAGAGGACAGTTGCTTACCTTGGAGAGGTATGGTTGGATATATGTATGTATATTGAGTGCTGTGTGCACTATGAAGGGAAAGGCCTTACAAATGCTTCATATATATCTTATGACGTTATATCTATGTGTGCTCAAAATTGAATGTTATAGCTTGTGTTTCTCCATTCAATTTTGGACAATACTGATGGTGGGGTTTTGTTTATATATATATGCTACAACTGAAAACCATTTGTAGGCTTTTAGGTAACCCTTTAGCGGGGGTTACGTTATGTTTTAGGCATAGTAGCCAAATATCGAAGCTGTGATTTATGGATCTCCTGTATTTATTTTCCTTATGCTGTTTGGTGTGTGCACTTAGGATGGATACATAGAAGAACATGGATTGTAATGGTTTGAATAAATGTTTGATACTATGATTTGGTTTTGTCTCCATTCCACCGTTTATGCTTATGACGCGGTAACTTCCACTGAGGTCCTTGATCTCACTCCCCCTCTCTATTGTTTTGTTTCAGGACTAAGTTGTGAGAGATAGCTATTCAACTTCGAGGTTGCTATCCCGGTATTGGTCATAAGGCTGGACAAATGAACATGCACGTTTTTTTTTTTTACTCGGCATTCTTCACATCTTCTTGTATATTTGGATACTTGTGCATTGTGGTGATATATATCTAAGAAGTGATGTTATTTTGAGTTTCTGAGAATCTGTGAGTATGGACTCGAGGTGTTACATGTTTAAGGCCGAATGGCCCTTTGTATGTGATTTGTTATCTTCGTTGCATGTGTTTGTTAATCCGTTGTTTGTTGGTTATGCCGAGTACAATTTGATGCGTGCCATATTTTTAAAAAAAAAATCATATGTTGTGTATTGATTACGTTTAGCATAACAGAGTTTTACGGTTAAGCCTTGTGTAGTTCCGCTTGGTCCACCAGTTGGGAAAACCGGGGCTGCACGGCGGTGAGGCTCCCAGTTACCGGGTACGGGTCCTCACAACATCATATTTGTTACACATCTGAAGGGATACCACGCAACCAATAAACAATCACAATAGGGATAGGGACTGAAAGCTATAGGCTGTGGGTTGACGGCAAACACTTCCGAAAATCATAAGTACACAAGCAAGAAAAACATCATTCAATCTCATCAATAGAAAAGGCCATCCCCTTCCACCTGTGTTGTCTAAGGCTTTGTTGCACAAAGGTATAAAGTTAACACACAAGTTAATCAGCAAGCCTATGCTTCTAACCAATAAATAGGATTAGGCATCTTAACTAACACACAGGACTAGGGCATCTTACCAGCACACAGGACAAGGCATCTTGCCAGCACACAGGACAAGGCATCTTGCCGGCACACAGAATTAGGCATCTAGCCAGCACAAAGGAATAGACATCCAGTGAGCTCTTGCTGGGGATTGCCAACCATACAACTCCCATACTAGTAAGAATATCTACTCTTCTCAGAAGCATCATCGCTTACCCCGAATGGCCACCAAAAAAGATCCTAACACACAGATATGTACAAGCACACATAAGCAAGTATAAGGCATAACATCACAATAGGGCATCCTCAATCATATCACAATATATTCAGCATGTTTAAAATACACAACATATGTGAATTAAGCACACACAACTTATCTTAGGGGTTTAAAATCGCCTAACAACTCTATATTTCATTCCGCAATCAAGTATACCAAACACAAAACAAGCGCATATACCATTCAACAAGAACATGAACCGAAAACATCAAATAAACAATAAGGATCTCTAGAGAAACCGATGAGGTATAGATCCTACCTCTCTTATCTCTGAACAAGAAGCTATTTCTTTGCCTTTATTTAAGATATCCAAACCATCTATATCATCATAAGGCAAATAAAAAACCATACTAAGCATGCATATTCAATAACCAAGAAAACAACCTATTTCCTTACCAATTCCACTCACCAAACCTATCAGAACCCAGTGATCAGATACTGTAGGTACTTCCCTCTTGGATTTGTGATGTGATAGCCAAGAACACAACAAGCTATTATTTGTAAAAATCTGATGAAGAATGAAAGAATTCGGCTATGAGGAAGGCTAAGAAATTTCGACAGCAAAGGTAGGGAGTAGGTTTCATTGCTTGATAATTTTGTGTATTTTTGGTGTAGGAATTAAGTGTGGCCGAGTACTTTTTATATAGGGTGTTTATGGGATTAATCTTCCTACTTTTAAGGCTGGATATAAAGAGATAATCATTAGGATTAAATTCTGAAATTATCACTTAAGAATAGATAAAGTGTTATTAATGCTAGAAATGAAATGAGGGTGAAATGACAACAGAAAAGAACACCAAAATTGTAACGACCTCAAATCCTAACTTATTATTAATTGCTCCATTACCGCTGTGAAACTAAGACAAGCCCAAGAACTAGGACGTATCTGAATTCCACAAGGCTTACTTATCAAATTCTCGAGTTGTAGCATGTGCATTCGTTATGTTCATTAGTTATTGGAGCATGATATTGGACATGTATTCTGGTATCATACGGAGTGAATAAAATATCAATGGAAGTCTTTAAATAAAATCAATAAATCAACAACTCACAAGTCCAATAAGGATTCAAACATCCAGTAAGTTAATTCCCAAAATAAAACGAAAACAAGTAAAGGAGGAACCTTGAAAACCAGAAAATAGTCCAATCATAATTCATATTATATGTGCAAGCAATCAAGGAACTGGTATGGTAATATGATGCGATATCGCCCCGCCGTGCAGCCTTGATCTCACACACTAGTACCATGGACAGTGGATGTACCTAAGCCTGAAAAATGATGAATACAATAGCATGAGATTACAAGAATCTCAGTAGGGTCACAACATCATAAGATCTACATAAATCTTAAATAAACATCTCCCAAACATCTATGGGTATCACGCAATTCAAAAATCAATCAATGGGATAGAGCCGAAACTAAGGTTGAGGGTGGGCTGCAAACACTTCCGAAAATCAGAAGTACACAGGCAGGTAAAACTCATCAGGTTGCTCCCGGCAATGGGAAAAAGAAAGGTTATCCCCTTCCACCTGTGTCGTCCAAGGCTTACTTCACAAAGGGTAAAAGGTTAGCATACAAGCTAATCAATAAGCCTATTCATTCTGCCACACAAAGACAAGACATCCCAAGCCACACAAGGACAAAGGGATCCTAAACCACACAAGGATAAGGGCATCCTACCACACAAGGACAAGACTTTTAGCCACACAAGGATTAGTCATCCAGCGCGCGCATACTGGGGTTTGCCACCCACACAACTCCCATACCAATAAGAGCCTTCCCTCTCCTAAGGAGCATCAATGCTTACCCCGAATGGCCATCGAAACAAGATCCTAGCACACAAATATATACAAGCACACACAGGCAAACACAAGCACAATACCATAACAAGGTATCCTCAATCATGTTAGAACACAATTAGCTTATTCAATTCACATATCATATGCAATTCGGGCACTTAAAACCTAACTCAAGAGTTCGGTCTAGCCTATAGGATTCATATCTCAATTCGTAATTCTTGCACATATCCTAAAATCAATTCACATACAATAATAACAAGGAATGCATCAAAAACAACAAACAAACAACAGGGATCTCTGGAGAAACTGATGAGGCATAGATCCTACCTCTCTTGTCTCTGAACAAGAAGCTATTCTTTTGCCTTTATTTAATAATTCCAAACCACCTATAGTATCACCAGGCAAAGACAAAACCAAACTAAGCATGCATACTCAATAACCAATTGAATACCCTATTTCCTTACCAATTCCACTCACCAAACCTATCAGAAACTAGTGATCAGATGCCGCAGATGCCTCCCTTTTTGTTGTGTGACGTGATAGCCAAGAACTTAACAAGATTCAACCTGAATTACCACCCAATTTAACTATGTATATTTTGGCACTAAGAATAGGACACAAGATAGTTTGCGATTTCATGTTAGCAAGGTTTAAGGGTTGCAATTTCATGCTAACAAAGAGGGATTAATTGTTTATAACTTATACAATCAAAAGAAATAAGATCGGAATCCAATAGGTTCATCAATTGATTAAGATAGGCAGCAATAGAGCGAGGGTAGAGCACACTGATTTCATTTATAGAAAAGATTCAAAGGATAAATTCATGATTTTATAACATGAATATATGCCAAAAAATCATACGAACAAGAGAAACAACAACAAAAATCAATTGAAGACAGAATCACACAATCTTGAATCCTAATCCCTTAGAAATTGGACTTATCTTACGATAAAGAAAAGCTGAATTTCTGAAAAAAAAAATGATGGTTAGAAATAGGATAAAGAGAGCTTTCCAACAAGCTATTATTCGTAAGAATCCAACAAAGGATGAGAGAGTTATGCTATTTTGAAGTTCAAGCAGATTTTCGATTTAACTTTTAACATAGAAAAAACTAACCTCCTGTGACGACCCCAATTCCTAACTATTACTATTTGCTCCGATTAAGGTAATCACCGACATGAAACCCAAATAAGCCCAAATGACACCTAGGGCCTATCTGAATCTCACTAGGCTTACCATTAACTTCCGACTTTTAGCATATTTATTTTAATGTTTAACAACAATTGGAGCATGATATTGGACAAATATTCTGGTAACATACGGAGTGAATAAAACATCAGCGGAAGTCTTTAGATTAAATTATTGGGTTCATATCACACAAGTCCCATAGGGATCCAAATAACCAGCAAGAAATCCTCCAACATATTTCGGAAATAGCAAGCAAAGGAGGGTTCTTAAAATAAACCAAAAAGTAGCCCAATCATTCATGTTTTATGCGCAAGTAAACAAGGAACAAGTATGCAAATGTGATGCGATATTGCCCCGCCGTGCAGCCTTGGTCTCACACACTGGTACCACAGACAGTAGATGTACATAAGCCTGAAAAATAGCAAAAAAGCGGTATGAGATTACAAGAATTTCAGTAGGGTCACAGCATCATAAGATCTGTAGAAACCCTAAACACAAATCTCCCAATTCACATTAGATTATTCCTAAACAACTAAAGGGGATCACGCTATTGAAGAACAAAATAAAAAGGGTTAGGGCCGAATCAATGGTTGAGGGAGGACTACAATCACTTCCGAAAAATCAAAAGTACACAGGCAGGTAGAACTCATCAGATTGCTCTCGGCAATGAAGAAGAAAGGCCATCCCTTCCACCTGTGTTATCTAAGGTTTACTACACAAAAGGGTAAACGGTTAACACACAAGCTACTTAGTAAGCCTATTCATCTTGCCACATAAGGATAAGTCGTCTTGCCACACAAGGACAAGTCTTCCGAAGCCATACACGGACTAGGGAATCCCAAACTACACAAGGATAAGGGCTTCTTGCCGTACAAGGGCAGTGTTCCGGCTATACAAGGACCAGACATCCAGCACACGCATGTTGGGGTTTTCCACCCATACAACTCCCATACCAGTAAGAACCTCTACTCTCTCTAGGAGCATCAGCACTTATCCTGAATGGCCACCGGAAAAAGATCCTAACACACAAACACGTACAAGCACACACAGGCAAGTACAAAGCATAATACAACAATAGGGTATCCTCAATCATGTCAGAACACAATCATCATATTCAATTCACATAACCTATGCAACTCAGGCATTCAATACCTAGCTCATGGGTTCGATATAGCCTATGAGATCCATGTCTCAATCCGAAATTTATACTCTCACCCTATAATCAAATCGTATGCATTACAACAAAGATAGGTATAAAAAAACATCAAGAAAATAACAGGGGTCTCTGGAGAAACCGATGAGGCATAGATCCTACCTCTCTTGTCTCTGAACAAGAAACTACTCCTTTTCCTTTATTAGGTAATTCCGAAACACCTATATTATCACCAGGCAAAGACGAAAACAAACTAAGCATAAATATTCAATAATCAATTGAATACCCTATTTCCTCACCAATTCCACTCACAAAACCTATAAGAAACCAGTGATCAGACGCTGAAGATGTCTCCCTTTTGGATTTATGATGTGATAGCCAGGAACTTAACAAGATTCAACCAAAATTACCATTCCAATTAACTATGCAAATTTCGTCGCTAAGAGTAGGGCTTAGGACAATTTCGACTTTAAGCATAGAGAAATTTAAAAGAAATAAATTTATGATGATACATCATGAATAGATGCTATGCAATCATAAGAACACGTGAAACGACAACAAAAATCAACCGAAGACAAAAACTGTAGAAATCTAAAATTCTAATTCCATCGCCGATTTTCAACGTAACCTTAGACAAGGAAATATTTATGTCCAAAAACAAAAACATATATTTTTCGAAAGAGGATGAAAATAGCTTTCCAACAACCTATTATTTGTAGAGATACAACAAACGATGAAAGAATTATGCTATTCTGAAGTTCAAGAAGATTTGGTAGTGCCGTCGAAAACCTAATTCCACTGCCGATTTTCAACTTATGTTTTAACAAAGAAATACAAATGTACAAACAAAAAAACAAATATGGTTGTAAATAGGATGAAAATAGATTTCCAACAAGCTATTATTTGTAGAGATACAACAAACGATGAAAAAGTTATGCTATTATGAAGTTTAAGAAGATTTGGCAGTGCTGCAGAATTTTAACTTAACCTTAGAGAAAGAAATACTAATCTCCTGATGAAAAATCAAAGATTATTGGAAAGAAGATGAAGAGATCTTTCCAACAAGCTATTATTTTCAGGGATCCGACAAACGATGAGAGAGTTATGATGGTTTAAAGTTTCAGCGAATTTTGGCAGTTGTAGAGAGGTGTATGGGTTTTAGGCTATACGAGTTTTGTGTGTTTTCTATGAATAATTTTTATGGGGTTGGCTTCTTATTTATAATAGATGGGTATGGAATTAAGATTACTACTTTAAAGGCTTTATTAAAGTAAGATAATTACCATATTTAAATTCTTTAATTATCTTTCCCTATTTTTAGGGATTTTAATTTCTAAGGCAATTATCTAGCTATAAGTACTTAGATTAAAGGGAATTAAAACCAGAATTAACTACCATGCAACTCTTACCAATTTCGGCCATCACACATCCTTTCCTTCAAGGGCAAAATCGTTTTTTCACCTACACTAGCTTCTGGACTTCTAGGACTCAAAATTCAGAGTCTTACACCTCTAAACAAAAAACAAATAGTTTTGGAAAGAAGATGAAGAGAGATTTCCAACAAGCTATTATTCGTAAGAATCCGACAAAGGATGAGAGAGTTATACTATTTTGAAGTTCAAACAGATTTTGACAATTTCGCCGAAATTTGATTTAATTTTTCACAAATAAAAAACAAACCTCCAAACAATAAACCAATGAGTTTTGAAAAGACTATGAAGAGAGCTTTCCAACAAGCTATTATTCGCAGGAATCAGATAAACGATGAGAGAGTTATGCTTGTTTGAAGTTCCAACGAATTTCAGCAGAAATTGTTAGGTGTAGGGTTTTTAGGTCTTACGAATTTTGTGTTTTTTTCTATATAAGATTTTTGTGTGGCTGACTTCCTATTTATATAAGGTGGTTAAGGGATTAAAATCCCTACCTCAAAGGCTTAATTAAAATAAGATAATTATCAAAATTAAATTCTGTAATTATCCCCCTTAAACTTAGGGTTTTTATTTCTTAAGGTAATTATCAACCAATAAATAATCAATTTAAATGGAATTAATACCAGAAATAATTACTAGACATCCCTTACCAATTTCGGTCATCACACATCCTTTTCTTCATGGCCAAAATGATCTGTTTTACCTGCACTGACTTTTGGACTTCTAGGACTCAAAATTCAGGATCTCACAAAAACTTCTCTGCAATTTTCGGCTTTTACATATCCATTTCATCAAGGTTAAAATCGTTATTTCATCTGAACTAGCTTTTGGACTTCTAGGACACAAAAATTGGAGTCTCATATCCTCCCCTCCTTATAAAAATTTTGTCCTAAAACTTTCAGCACAAGTACCTAAGAAATCAGGTAAGGAAATTTTGCACGCATAGAATCCTCAGTCTCCCAAGACTGTTCCTCAACTTGGACATTATGCCAAACAACTCGTACCACAAGCACGTTTCAACTGCAAAATTTACAAAATGACCAATCTAATATATGACAACTGGCTGTACGGGATAGTATAGGTCTTCAGCAATTTCAACTTGTTCTTCGAGCACATGAACAGGATCTCGAACATATTTTCTCAACATCAAAAAGTGAAACACATTGTGAATTCTCTCCATATTTGGTGGTTAAGTAAGTCAGTATGCAACAGGGTGGATTCTTTCAATAACATCATATGGACTAATATAAAGACGTCCTAGCTTACCTTGTTGCTGGAAATGAAGAACACCCTTCCACAGAGTGACTTTCAGAAACACCTTGTCACCCACCGCAAATTCCAGCTCCCTTCTTCGATTATCAACGTAGTTTTTCTGCCAATATTATGCTGTTTTTAGCCTTTGCAAAATTAAATTCAGCTGCTCCGTTGCTTGATCAATCAATTCTGGATTATCTAGGTGTCTCTCGCCTACTTTATTCTAGCAAAAGATGTTCTGCAACATCTCTCATATAATGCTTCATAAGGAGCCATACTGATGCTTATATGGAAACTATTGTTGTAAGAGAATTCCGTCAATAGTAGACATCGATCCCAACTAGTATGTTGGTCCAATACACTTGCATGTACCATGTCTTCAAGTGTCTGAGGATGAAATGCTGTACTGAAATTTAGTGTCAAACCCAACACATTCTGGAATTTCTTCCAAAATCATAAAGTGAAACAAGGGTCATAATCTAAAACAATGGAAACTGGCACTCCATACAATCGAACAATCTTGTCCAGGTAACGAATGGCCAATTTCTCATGTGTGTTTGTCAGACGAAAAGGTAGGAAGTGTGCAGATTTCGTCAATCGGTCGACAATCACCCAAATGGCATCGAATCCTTGCTGAGATCTAGGCAAACCAGTCACAAAATCCATCGTGACATGCTCCCATTTTCATTCTAGAATTGGAAGTGACTGAAGTAAACCAGCGGGTCTTTGACACTCGATCTTCACTTGTTGACATATGAGGCATCGGGAAACAAAATCAGTAATATGGCACTTCATGTTCGACCACCAATATTGCTCCTTTGAGTCTCAGTACATCTTAGTGCTACTAGGATGGATAGCGACCTTCGAACTATACTCCTCAAACAAAATCAAATTGCCACTATCTATCAACATCTTGTGGCACACATACCCAGTTTCTAAAGACAAGAACTCCATAATTTCGCATTCTGAAATCGTGGGCTGTGGCATCAACACCATCAGATAGTTGGTTCCGATTTTCTGCCAATTTTTTATCCTCTGATTGCTGATTCTTGATTTCTTCACTCAAGGAATGTGTGACTTTGGTTCGGGCTAACAATGAACCAGAAAAATCTGTGCCAAGATGCACATGCATAGACCTCAAATTCAGCAACATTGGCATGTATTGGGTGCGCATGTAAGCCAAAATCAATGGAGAAGGAGGATGAATCTTTCAGCTGAAGGCATTAGCAACAACATTTTCCTTTCCAGGATGATATTCGATGATCAGATCATAGACTTTAATAAGCTCCACCCATCTTTGTTGTTTTATATTTAACTCTTTTGCGTAAGGAGATATTTAAAGCTTTTGTGGTTGGTGAAGATTCTGCACGTTTCGCCGTATAAGTAGTGACATCATATCTTTAATGTGAACACCATGGCTGCAAGCTCCAAATCATGCGTAGGATAGTTTTTTTCATTCGGATGCAACTGCCAGGAAGCATAGGCAACGACTTTCCCATCCTGCATCAACACACATCCAAGTCCGGTTTTCGATGCATCGATGTACACCTCATACATTTTTCCATCGACTGGTAAGGTAAGGATAGGTTTGGAAACTAACCGGTCTTTCAGTTTTTCAAAACTTCACTGACATTTCTCGGTCCATACGAATGGTTCTCCCTTGCGTGTCAATTTCTTCAAGGATCTAGCAAGCGATGAAAAATTCTCCACGAAGCAACAGTAAATCCAGCCAAGCCAAGAAAACTACGAACTTCAAACACAGTTTGTAGGGGTTCCCAAGCAACTACGGCTTCAATTTTCTTTGAATCAACAAGGACACCATAGGAAGAAATAATGTGACCAAGGAAACCAACTTCACATAACCAGAATTCACATTTGGAGTATTTCACAAATAGCTGTTGATCTCTCAGAACATTCAGCACAATCCGCCAGTGCTTAGCATGCTCCTTTTACTATTTTGAATAAATCAAAATGTCATTGATGAAGACTATCACAAATCTGTCAAGGAACTTTCAGAATACTCGATTCATCAGGTCCATAAACACGGCTAGAGCATTGCTCAAACCGAATGGCATAACCAGAAATTCGTAGTGGTCGTATCACGATTAGAATGCTGTCTTGGGAATGCCAGCTTCATGAACACGCAACTAATGGTAACCTGATCTAAGATTGATCTTGGAAAACATGGCTGCACCTTGGAGCTAGTCGAACAAGTCGTCGATATGTGGTTGAGGGTACCTGTTGTTCACAATCACACGATTCAGCTACCGACAGTTGATATACAATCATAGCGAACAATCTTTCTTCTTCATGAACAAGAAAGGTGCTCCCCATGGTGACATACTGGATCAGATGAAACCACGATCCAGCAAATCTTCCAATTATGTCTTTAATTCCTTCATTTATACAGGAGCCATACGATATCGAGGAATGGATATAAGATTCGTACCCGGCACTAGTTCAATGTCGAATCCCACTTCTCTGGCTGGTAGTAAATCGGCTATGTCTTCTGGAAAAACATCGGAAAACTCACAAACCACTGGAACAGATTCCAGATCTGAAGACTCTTTAGAAATGTCATGTACATGCTTGAGGTATGCAGTACATTCTTTGCCGATCTATCATTTCACATCCAGCATAGAAATCATGCAATTTCTTCTTCACGAATAAGACAGGTGTTTCCTTTGGTGAGACACTGAGTAGGATGAAACCACGATCTAGAAAATCTTCCAATTGCATCTCTAATTCTTTCATTTCTGCAGGATCCATATGATATGGAGGAATGGAAGTCAGATTCGTACCCGACATTAGTTCAATGTCGAATTCCACTTCCCTTGCTGGTGGCAAAACGAATATGTCTTCTGGAAACACATCCGGAAAATCACGAACTACTGGAACAGATTCTAGATCCGAGGACTCTTTGGAAATGTCTTGTACATGTTCGAGGTATGCAGTACATCCTTTGCCGATCAATAATTTTGCATCCAGCATAGAAATCATGCAAGTTGGAACAACTCACCTATCACCTTCAAAACAATATTCGGAACCATCTGGAAGGGTGAACCACACACACTTTGTAAAACACTCCATTCAGGCATGATATTTTTCCAAACAATCCATGCCTAAGATCATATCAAGCTCTCGTATATCCAATGGAATCATATCTACTTTAAGCACAATCAAACCCATATATACCACACAGCCGATGTAGACTAAATCACAAATCAGTTGCTCTCTTAAAGGTGTCAAAACCACAGTAGGAGGAGACAGGGGAGACAGAGGCCAATATGTGCTAAGTATTATCCTTAGACTCACAAATGATCTATTCGCTTCGGGATCCAATAACACTATAGCATTTTGAGAAAAGACTGAAATAACACCTGTCACCACCTCTGAGCTCGTTTGAGCATTAGTCAAAGTGAATAACCTCATTGGTCCGGTTTGCGTCTCACTCGTAGATCCGCTAGGTGATCCTCCAGGTGCACGTGCTAGTGGTTTAGTGGGATTGGCTGTAAGACCCCGAATTTTGAGTCCTATAAGTCTAGAAGCCAGTGCAGGTGAAAAGACGATTTTGCCCCTGAAGAGAAGGATGTGTGATAGCCGAAATTGGTAAGATTGTTCAATAAATTAATTTGCTTCTAATTCCTTTTGATTTAGGATTTTGTAGATGGGTAATCGTTTTAGGAAAACATCCTTTAAGGTAGATAGTTACCTTTAAAAAATTAAGGAAGGTAATTTAAGAGTTTTGATTATTTGGTAGATTGTATTGAATTGATAGATTGATTAAAAGTAGTAGACCTGATTCTACACTCATTCAATATAAATAGGAAGCCAACCCCACAAAAGTTTCCCCTAAAACCTTACAGAATTCGTATAGGCTTAAAACCCTATATCTCCCATTAGCCGTCAGAATTTGCAGAAACTTTAAACTAGCATAACTCCCTCATCGTTCATTGGATCTCTGCGAATAATAGCTTGTTGGAAAGCTCTCTTCATCCTATTTCCAACCATCTGTTTATTTTCTTCGGGAGGTTCGTATTTCGTTGTCTAATGTTACTTTGAAAATCGGCGGGCGCGTTAGGTTTCCGCCAAATCTTCTTGAATTTCAAAATAGCATAACTTTTTATTCGTTTGTTGGAATCTTGAAAATAATATGTCGTTGGAAAGATCTTTTCATTCTATTTCCAAAAATATGTTAATCACAGCTTGGATGTAAATACTTCGTTGTTTTAGGTTAAGACGAAATCGTCTTATGCCCTACTTTTAGCAATAGGTTTTGCATAGTTAATTGGAATGGTAAATTCAGGTTGAATCTTGATAAGTTCCTGGCTATCACATCACACATCCAAGGGGGAGGCACCTGCAACATCTGATCAATGGTTTTCTGATAGGTTTGGTGAGTGGTACTGGTAAGGAATAGAGTATGCAATTTATTTTTGGATATGCATGCTTAGTTTGTTTTGTCTTTGTCTGGTGATGATTTAGGTGGTTCAGATTTACTTAATAAAGGAAAAGGAGTAGCTTCTTGTTCAGAGACAAGAGAGGTAGGATCTATGCCTCATCGGTTTCTCCAGAAACCCCTGCTCTTATCTGATGTTTTTGTTACCTGCCCTTGTTGTATTTGATTGTGATTGGATTGTAAGGTGTGAATATGAAATCCGGAATGAGATATGAATCTCCTAGGCTTTATCGAACCCCTGAGTTAGGAATTGAGTGCCTGGGATGTTATTGTTATATGAATTGGATGTGTTGATTGTTTCCTGACATGATTGAGGATACCCTGTTGTGGTATTATGCTTTGTACTTGCCTGTGTGTGCTTGTACGTGTTTGTGTGTCAGGATCCTGTTCTGGTGGCCACTCAGGGTAAGAACTGATGCTCCTAGGGAGAGGAGAGGTTCTTATCGATTTATGGGAGGTGTATGGGTGTTGAACCAGCAAGTGCACGCTGGATATCTGTCCTTGGTGGCCGGATCCCTGTCTTGCGAGACAGCAAGCCCATATCTTGCGAGATTTGGGGATTCCTTGGTTGCGACTAAAGGAAGACTTGTCCATGTGGGGCTAGTCGACTTATCCTTGCGAGGATAAGGTGAAAGGCTTACTGATTAGTTTGTGTGTTAACCATCTACCCTTTGTGCAGTAAGTCTTGGACAACACAGGTGGAAGGGGATGGCCTTTCTTCATCATTGTGTGTAATTTTGTTGTATTTCACCTGCCTGTGTACTTCCGAACTTTCGGAAGTGTGGTCCTCCCTCAGCCATGATCTCGGCCTCAACCTCTTTTTGTTTATTGTTGAATTGTGTGATCCCTTTAGTTGTTTAGGGAATGATCTTACGTGAATTTGGGAGATTTGTGTTTAGGGATTTTCTAGATCTTATGATGCTGGGACCCTACTGAGATTCTTGTAATCTCATATCGTTGTTTTTACCATTTTAAAGGCTTAGGTACATCCTCTGTTCGTGGTACCAGTGTGTGAGATCAAGGCTGCACGGCGGGGCGATATCGCATCATAAAAACTTACTTGTTACATGCGCAAATAACTTGAAGGATTGGATGATGTTCTGGTTTATTTTTAAGCATTCGTTTGGCTTGCTATTTCCGGAAATTTGTTGATGAATTTCTTACTGGTTATTTGGATCCCTATGGGACTTGTGTGTTATGAATCCAATGGATAGATTTAAGACTTCCGCTGATGATTTTATTTACTCCGTATGTTACCAGAATATGTGTCCAATAGCATGCTCCAATTAATTGATAAGCAACAAAATAAATAAGCTTAAAATCGGTATCATATGAATAGCCTTGTGAAATTCTAATAGGTCTTAGGTGTCGCTGAGACTTATTTGGGTTTCACGACGGTAATGACCTTAATAGGAGCAATTAATAATGGTTTAGGAATTAGGGTCGTTACAAGTGTGGTAGCGGAGCATGGTTTAGGATTGTAACTTGTTATTTGCTGACTTAGTTGTTAATTTTGGTGATTGTAGGTGATTGTAGGTAAGAACATGAGCACACACTCACTCACTTAGGGACTAAAACTGAAAAGGGATTAGAGATAACATGGGATTTAAAGGATGGCAATAATACTAGCTGTTGTGTTGATTGTTTAACTTTAGTATGCCTTAATATGTTTGAGTGGATGATTAGCTATGTTTCTTGTCATTACCGAATGAATATGCATGTGAGTGATTGTGTGTATTGCCGAATATGGATGATGTGTGCAGCTATAAGTGCTCGTTGTTTGTTATGATTTCTATGCGTGATAATGTTATTGCCGAGTGTGCATAGCATGTGTGCATATGATTTTCGAAATTTGTATATTGTTTTCCAGCATATGCGTATCGTCCGGTGCATGCCTCTCCACCAGGTACCGCTCCTATTCCTAGTAATGTATTTAGTGTTTGTTTGAGTAACAATCGTACACTTGTGTAGTATGGCACGCTCGAGGCAACAAAGGGAACAGCGGGGTAGGTTTGAGATTCGGAATGAACAGCAACCTGTTGAGCAAGAAGAGCCAAATGCACAAAATGCGCAGGAAGGGCAAGCTGAGTCTGAAAACCAACCTGAGACACCAGTCGCACCAGGCATTGACCCTGTTATGGCACAGATTTTAAACGTGTTACATGGAATTGCTGCAAATCAGCAGCGAATGGAGGCGCAATTTCAGAGTGCTCCTGCGCCTACACCAGGACCTGTTCCTCCACTTGAACCTGTACTTGAACCTGTGCAGCCGGCACAACATAAGGAGACAGAGAGACTTCCCGTTATGATTACAAAATTGCTGAAGGAAGCTCGACAACTTGGATGTAAAGATTTCGGTGGTTCAGCTGGAGCCGTAGCCGCTCGGGAGTGGCTGGATATCTTATGCCAAGTATCCTTATTCCTGCCTATCTCTGATGACGACAAAGTTGCCATTGCTACATTCTTACTTGAGGGAGAAGCCCTCACTTGGTGGACATCTGTGAGCTTGCGATTCGGCGACCGCTTGCCGACGTGGGAAGAATTCCGGTATGAATTTGACAAAAGATTTTATACGAGATTCCATAAAAGTGAGCAGCGGCAGGCATTTTATAAACTTGAACAAGGCACCCGTTCGGTGCTGGAATATAAGAAGGTGTTGAGGGAGTTGTCCCGCTTTACACCTAAAGAAGATCGTACACCGTACTAGCTGGCAAGACGATTTCAGGATGGGTTGAGTGTCGAACTCAAAACCATCGTCGGTACGACACCAGTGCAGAATTTACAAGAACTAATAACTGCCGCAACGGAAGCTGAAAAGATCGTGCAAATCAGGAAGCCACCCGCAGCTACTAGTGGCGGATCCTATAGGCATGATTCAAAGTTCAACCGAAGAAGGGGACCCTATCCCTTACGGTCTCATCCTCCGCGGACCAGTGACAATGGGAACACCAACAGGAGGAACTTTTCTGGTTCCATTTATACTGGATCGTCATGGCAGAATCCGCAACGGCGATGCTACAACTGTGGCGAGAGGGGTCATATTCAGGCCGCATGCCCAAAACGGCTAATTCCAGGGGTACCTAACACCAGCCGAGGTGGGAATGTCAACCCCGCTAGACCACCAGCACGCGCACCAGGAGGGCCACCCAACGGATCCACAAGTGAGGCGCAACCAAGACCAACAAGGCTCTTCACTTTGACTGATGCCGAGGCTAGTCCTGATGTTGTGACAGGTACTATTTCAGTCTTTTCTCAAAACGCTAAAGTCTTATTTGATCCAGGAGCAAATAGATCGTTCGTGAGTCAAAGGATAGCATTTACTGCGGATCATCCTCTATCTCCCTTAACTCCTCCTATTGCGGTTCTAACTCCTTTGGGAGAGCAACTGATTTGTGATCTGGTCTATATTGGCTGTGCTATACGTATGGGATCGAATGTGTTTGAAGTGGATCTAATTCCACTAGACATCAAGGAGCTGGATGTGATTTTAGGCATGGATTGTCTGGCAAAATATCAAGCCCGTGTGGAGTGTTTCACCAAGCGGGTGTGGTTCACATTTTCTGATGGTACCGAATACTGTTTTGAAGGCGATAGGCGAGTTGTGCCAACTTGCATGATTTCCTGGCTTAAACGGAACGATTAATCAACAAAGGATGTACAGCGTACCTTGCGCATATACAGGATATTTCTAAAGAATCTTCAGATCTGAATTCTGTTCCTGTGGTTTGTGAATTTCCGGAAGTATTTCCAGAAGACATAGCCGGATTGCCACCAGCAAGAGAAGTAGAATTCGGCATTGAGCTTGTGCCAGGTACAAATCCGATTTCCATTCCTCCGTATCGTATGGCTCCTACGGAAATGAAGGAACTAAAGACATATTATGCACTTGCGGCTTGTGCTTCAAATTCTGAAGGACCGGCGATTGTTTGCCAAATACTCAAAATGCGAATTCTGGTTACGTGAGGTTAGTTTCCTTGGCCATATTGTTTCCGCCCAAGGTGTGTTTGTTGATCCAAAGAAGATTGAAGCTGTGATTGCTTGGGAACCTCCGCGAAGTGTGTTCGAAATTCGTAGTTTCCTTGGTTTAGCAGGTTACTACCGTCGCTTTGTGGAAAATTTTTCATCACTGGCCGGACCATTGACAAAACTGACACGCAAGGGTGAGCCGTTCGTATGGAATGAAAAGTGCCAGCAAAGTTTCGACGAGCTAAAGAATCGGTTAGTTTCTGCACCTATCCTTACCTTACCTATTTGCGGAAAGGAAAATGTGGTTTACAGCGACGTGTCGAAATCCGGACTTGGATGTGTATTGATGCAAGATGGGAAAGTCCTTGCCTATGCTTCAAGGCAATTGCGACCGCACGAGATGAACTACCCTACACATGATCTAGAACTTGCAGCCGTGGTCTTTGCTTTAAAAATATGGCGACATTATCTATACGGCGAGACGTGTCGAATCTTTACTGATCACAAAAGCCTGAAGTACCTTCTTACACAGAAAAAGTTGAATATGAGACAACGAAGATGGATGGAACTAATTAAGGACTACGATTTGATCATCGAATATCATCCTGGAAAGGTGAATGTTGTGGCTGATGCCCTGAGCCGAAAGTGTCATCCTTCTTCCCCAACAATTCTGGCTTATATGCGCAATCATTATCTGCCAATGATGTTGGAATTGAAAACTAATCGTGTGCATCTTGGCACCGATTTCTCTGGTTCGTTGCTAGCACGAATTGAAGTCGCACCTACCTTGATTGAAGAAATCCGGAATCAACAGTTGGAGGATTCGAAGCTTGCTGAAATTCGGAAGCAACTTGCTGATGGTGTTGATGCTATAGTTCGTGATTTCAGAATACGAGATGACGAAGTTCTAGTCTTCAGAAACCGGGTATGTGTTCCACAAAATATTGATCTTCGTAATCTTATTCTATTAGAGGCGCATAGTTCAAAATTTGCTATTCATCCCGGAAGCACAAAGATGTACAGAGATTTGAAGGGCCAGTATTGGTGGTCTAACATGAAGCGACATATTGCTGAATTTGTTGCTCGATGCCTCGTATGTCAACAAGTAAAGATTGAACATCAAAGACCTGCTGGTTTACTTCAATCATTCCCGATTCCATAATGGAAGTGGGAGCATATCACAATGGATTTTGTTACCGGTTTGCCTAGATCACAGCGAGGATACAATGCCATTTGGGTGATCGTGGATCGACTGACGAAATCTGCACACTTTCTTCCTATACGTGTGACAGATACACCAGAAAAATCGCTTACAACTCCCTCAATTCCGTCTCATATTCCAGCACTATATGATTGTCTTACTCAAGTTTATAGAAAACTAGTCGATGCTCACTTTTGTGGAATCTGGTGTAGAACCTTTTGTTAAATTAATGTCGGAATTCTTCCCACGAAGGCAAACCGTCACCAGATTAAGCTCCCGATAGTCGATGCACAATTGCAGCAAACCATCATTCTTCTTCACGAACAAGACAGGTGCTTCCCAAGGTGACACACTGGGTCAGATGAAACCACGATCTAGCAAATCTTTCAATCGCATCTTTAATTCCTTCATTTCTGCAGCATCCATATGATATGGAGGAATGGAAGTCAGATTCTTACCCGACACTAGTTTAATGTCAAATTCCACTTCTCTTGCTGGTGGTAAACTAGTTATGTCTTCTAGAAACACATCCAGAAACTCAAGAACCACTAGAACAGATTCCAGATCCGAGGACTCTTTGGAAATGTCATGTACATTCTCGAGGTATACAGTACATCCTTTGCCGATCAATCATTTCGTATCCAGAATAAAAATCATGCAAGTTGGAACAACTCGCCTGTCACCTTCAAAACAATACTCGGAACCATCTGGAAGGGTGAACCACACACAATTGGTGAAACACTCCATTCGGGCATGATATTTTGACAAACAATCCATGCCTAAGATCACATCCAGCTCTCAGATGGCCAATGGAGTCAAATCTACTTCAAGCACAGTCAAACCCATATATACCAAATAGCCGATGTAGGCTAGATCACAAATCAGTTCCTCTCCCAAAAGTATCAGAACCATAATAGGAGGAAACCCAAGAGACAGAGGCCGATCAGAGCTAATTACTATCCTTGGACTCACAAATGATATATTCGTTCCGGGATCTAACAACACTTTAGCATTTTGAGAAAAAAATTAAATAGTACCTATCACCACATCTGAGCTTGCTTCGGCATCAGTCAAAGTGAATAACCTCATTGGTCCTGGCTGCGTCTCACTCGTTGATCTGCTAGGTGGTCCTCCAAGTGCGTGCGCTAGTGGTTTAGTGGGATTGGCATACCCACCTCGGCTTGGAATCGGTGCACCTGTGATATGTATAGGTTTAGGACTGTAAGACCCCGAATTTTGAGTCCTAGAAGTCCAGAAGCCAGTGCAGGTGAAAAGATGATTTTGCTCCTGAAGAGAAGGGTGTGTACTGGCCGAAATTGGTAAGATTGTTTAGTAAATTATTTTGTTTCTAATTCCTTTAGATCTAGGTTCTTGTAGATGGGTAATTTCTTTAGGAATCATACTTAAGGTAGATAGTTTCCTTAGAGATTAAAGTCCCTAAAAATAGGGAAGATAATTTAAGAGTTTAGTTATCTGGTAAATTATATTGGATTGATAGATTAATTAAAAGTAGTAGACATAATTCTACACTCATTGAATATAAATAGGAAGCCAACCCCACAAAAATTTCCCCTAGAACCTTACAAAATTCGTATAGGCTTAAAACCCTATACCTCCCCTTAGCCGTTAGCATTTGCAGAAACTTTAAACCAGCAGAACTCCCTCATCGTTCATTGGATCTCTGTGAATAATAGCTTGTTGGAAAGCTCTCTTCTTCATTCTCATTCCAACCATATTTGGATTTTCTTCGGGAGGTTAATATTTCTATGTCTAAAGTTACTTGGAAAATTGGCGGCGGAATTAGGTTTTCGCCAAATCTTCTTGAACTTCAAAATAGCATAACTTTCTACTCGTTTGTTGGAATTTTGAAAATAATATGTCGTTGGAAAGTTATTTTCATTCTCTTTCCAACTATATATAAATAGCAGCTTGGATGTAAATAATTCATTGTTTTAGGTTGAGACGAAATCGTCCTATGCCCTACTTTTAGCGACAGGATTTGCATAGTTAATTGGAATGGTAAATTCAGGTTGATTCTTGTTAAGTTCCTGGCTATCACATCACACATCCAAGAAGAAGGCACCTGAAACATCTGATCACTGGTTTTCTGATAGGTTTGGTGAGTGGCATTAGTAAGGAATAGGGTATTCAATTGATTATTAAATATGCATGCTTAGTTTGTTTTGTCTTTGCCTGGTGATGATTTAGGTGGTTCGGATTTGCTTAATAAAGGAAAAGGAGTAGCTTATTGTTCAGAGACAAGGGAGGTAGGATCTACGCCTCATCGGTTTCACCAGAAACCCTTGCTCTTATCTGATGTTTTTGTTACCTGCCCTTGTTGTATTGCTTGTGATTGGATTATAGGGTGTGAATATGAAATTCGGAATGAGATATGAATCTTCTAGGCTGTATCGAACCCCTGAGTTAGGAATTAAGTGCCTGGGATGCTATTGTTATATGAATTGGATGTGTTGATTGTTTCCTGACGTGATTAAAGATACCCTGTTGTGGTATTATGCTTTGTACTTGCCTGTGTGTGCTTGTACGTGTTTGTATGTCAGGATCCTGTTCCGATGGCCACGCAGGGTAAGCACTGATGCTCCTAGTGAGAGGAGAGATTCTTACCGATTTATGGGAGGTGTATGGGTGTTGAACCATCAAGTGAACGCTGGATATCTGTCCTTGCGAGGCCGGATCCCTGTCTTGTGAGACAGGAAGCCTTTATCTTGCGAGATTTGGGATGCCCTAGTAGGTATGTGACTAGGGAAGACTTGTCCATGTGGGGCTAGTCGACTTGTCCTTGCGAGGATAAGGTGAAAGGCTTACTGATTAGCTTGCGTGTTAACCATCTACCCTTTGTGCAGTAAGTCTTGGACAACACAGGTGGAAGGGGATGGCCTTTCTTCTTCATTGAGAGCGATTTTGTTGTATTTCACCTGCCTATGTACTTCTGAACTTTCGGAAGTGTAGTCCTCCCTCAGCCATAATCTCGGCCTTAACCTCTTTTGGTTTATTGTTGAATTGCGTGATCCCTTTAGTTGTTTAGAGATTGATCTTATGTGAATTGGGAGATTTGTGTTTAGGGATTCTGTAGATCTTATGATGTTGTGACCCTACTGAGATTCTTGTAATCTCATACCGTTGTTTTTACCATTTTTCGGGCTTAGGTACATCCACTGTTCGTGGTACCAGTGTGTGAAACCAAGGCTTGCACGGCGGGGCGATATCGCATCACAAATGTTTACTTGATATTAACGCAAATAACATGAATGATTGGGCAACGTTCTGGTTTATTTTAAGCATTCTTTTGGCTTGCTATTTCCGAAATTTGCTGATGGATTTCTTGCTGGTTATTTGGATCCCTATGGGACTTGTGTGTTATGAACCCAAAGGACTAATTTAAGACTTCCGCTGATGTTTTTATTTACTTCGTAAATTACTAGAACATGTGTCCAATATCATGCTCCAATTGATTGATAAACAACAAAATGAACAAGCTTAAATTCGATATCTTATGAGTAGCCTTGTGGAATTCTAATAGGTCTTAGGTGTCGTTGAGACTTATTTGGGTTTCACGGAGGTAATGACCTTAATCGGAGCAATTAACAATAGTATGTGAATTGGGGTCGTTACAAGGACACTCCCTCTGAGTATGGCCTACTTTGCCATAGTTGAAGCATCGTCATCGCTGTGAACTCCAGGTAGATACATTGGGACTAGGACCAGAAAGATTCTTTAGATACTTATCCCTGTTACCATTATTTTTTAAAAGGTAGGACCACCAAGGATAGGGTCTCGTGCGTCGGTTGAATTTCGAATCACGTCGATATGATCCGTTATTGCTTGTTGTGGGAGTCTTCTTGCTTTCCACGATCTTCCCGGTTTCAGTGCTAGGAATGATCAATTCTTGCAAATTTTATTTATGTGTCGTTCCCACTATGGTTTTTGTGCTCGGTACTCCGCCCATCTTGGATTCATCTCGAAAGCTGATAAATTAATCGATCTTCTTCTTGTTACAAATGGGACAAATTCCTTAATTCCTTCACATATTCCAGCCCCATACGAGTGCCTTGTTCAAGTTTATCGAAAACTAGTCGATGATCAGTTTTGTTGAATCTAGTGTAGAGTCTTTTGTCAAATTCATGCCAGAATTCTTCCCACAAAGGCAAACAGTCACACTATTCAACTTCCGATAGTCGATGCACTTTCGCAGCGAAAAATTTTTCTTCTTCACGAACAAGATAGGTGTTCCCCATGCTGACATACTAAGTCGGATTAAACCACGATCCATCAAATCTTTCAATTGTGACTTTAAGTCCTTCATTTCAGAAGGAGCCATATGATATGGAGGAATGGATGTCATATTTGTACCCGGCACTAGTTCAATGCCGAATTACACTTCTCTTGGTGGTGGCAAACAGGTTATAACTTCTGGAAACACACCCAGAAACTCACGAATCACTGGAATAGATTCCAGATCTGAGGACTTTTTGGAAATGTCAAGTCCATGCTCGAGGTATGCAGTACATGCTTTTACCGATCAGTCAGTTCACATCCAGCATATAAATCATGCAAGTTGGAACAACTCACCTATCATCATCAAAACAATACTCGGAACCATCTGGAAGGGTGAACCACACACACTTGGTGAAATACTCCATCTGGGCATGAAATTTTGCCAAACAGTCCATGCCTAAGATCACATTCAGCTCTCGGATGTCCGATGGAATCAGATTTACTTCAAGCACAATCAAACCCATATATATATAGCACAACCGATATAGAATAGATCATAAATCAGTTGCTCTCCCAAAGGTGTCAGAACCACAATAGGAGGAGACAAGGGACACAGAGGCCGATCTGAGCTAAGCGCTATACTTGGACTCACCAATTGATCTATTCGCTCCGGGATCTGATAACACTTTAGCATTTTGAGAAAATACTGAAATGGTAGCTGTCACCACATCTGAGCTTGCTTCGGCTTCAGTCAAAGTGAATAACCTTATTGGTCATGGCTGTGTCTCACTTGTTGATCTGCTAGGTGGTCCTCCAAGTATGTGCGTTAGTGGTTTAGTGGGATTGGCATACCCACCTCGGCTTGCAATCGATGCGCCTGTGATATTTATTGGTTTAGGACACTCCCTCGGAATATGGCCTATTTTGCCATATTTCAAGCACTATCATCGCTGTGAACTCCACGTAGATCCAATGGGACTAGGACCAGAAAAATTCTTATACTTATCCCGATTACCATTATTTTTTAGAAGGTAGGACCACCAAGGATAGGGTCCCGTGCGTCGGTTGAATTTCGAATCACGTCGATATGATCCGTTATTGCTTATTGTGGGAGTCTTCTTGCTTTCCACGATCTTCCCGGTTTCAATGCTAGGAATGATCAATTCTTTCAAATTTTGTTTATGTGTCATTCCCACAATGGTTTTTGTGCTCGGTACTCAGCCCATCTTGGATTCATCTCGAAAGCTGATAAAGTAAGCGATCTTCTTCTTGTTAGAAATGGGACAAATTCCTTAATTCCATCACATATTCCAGCCCCATACGAGTGCCTTGTTCAAATTTACCGAAAACTAGTCAATGATCACTTTTGTTGAATCTAGTGTAGAGATTTTTTCAAATTCATGCCAGAATTCTTCCTAGAAACCCAAACAGTCACACTATTCAGCTCTCGATAGTCGATGCATTTTTGCAACGAGCCATTTTTTTTCTTCACGAACAAGACAGGTGCTCCCCACGGTGTACTAAGTCGGATTAAGCCACGATCCATCAAATCTTCCAATTGCATCTTTAATTCCTTCATTTCTGGAAGAGCCATATGATATGGAGGAATGGATGTCAGATTTGTACCCGGCACTAGTTAAATGCTGAGTTCCACTTCTCTTACTGGTGGCAATCCGGTTATAACTCCTGAAAATATACCCAGAAACTCACGAACTACTGGAACAGAATCCAGATCCGAGGACTCTTTGGAAATGTCACGTCCATGCTCGAGGTACACAGTACATGCTTTTTCCGGTCAGTCATTTCACATCCAGGATAGAAATTATGCAAGTTGGAACAACTCACCTATAATCTTCAAAACAATACTCGAAACCATCTGGAAGGGTGAACCACACACACTTGGTGAAATACTCCATTTGGGAAAGAAATTTGGCCAAACAATCCATGCCTAAGATCACATCCACCTCTCTGATGTCTGATGGATCAGATCTATTTCAAGCATAATCAAACCCATATATACCACACAACCGATATAGAATAGATCATAAATCAGTTGCTCTCCCAAAGGTGTCAAAACCACAATAGGAGGAGATAAGGGAGACAAAGGCCGATCTAAACTAAGTGTTATACTTGAACTCACAACTGATCTATTCGCTCTGGGATCTAATAACATTTTAATATTTTGAGGTAATACTGAAATGGTAGTTGTCACCACATCTGAGCTTGCTTCGGCTTCAGTCAAAGTGAACAACCTTATTGGTCCTGGCTGCGTCTCACTCGTTGATCTGCTAAGTGGTCCTCCAAGTATGTGCGCTAGTGGTTTAGTGGGATTGGTAAACCCACCTCGACTTGCAATCGATGCGCCTGTGATATGTATTGGTTTAGGTCACTCCCTCTGAATATGGCCTATTTTGCCATAGTTAAAGCATCGTTATCGCTGTGAACTCCACGTAGATCCATTGGGACTAGGACCAAAAAGATTCTTTCTATAGTTATCCCCATTACTATTAGTTTTTGGAAGGTAGGAGAACCAAGGATAGGGTCCCGTGCATCAGTTGAATTTGGAATCACGTCGATATGATCCGTTATTGCTTGTTGTGGGAGTCTTCTTGCTTTCCATGATCTTCCCGGTTTCAGTGCTAGGAATGATCAATTCTTGCAAATTTTAGATAGGTGTCGTTGCCACAATGGTTTTTGTGCTCGGTACTCAGCCCATCTTGGATTCCTCTCGCAAACTGATAAGGTAAGCGATCTTCTTCTGGTTCAAAACAGGATAGTTTCCTCAATTCCTTCCCATATTCCTACGAGTGCCTTATTCAATTTTATAGAAAACTAGTTTATGCTCACTTTTGTGGAATCTGGTATAGAACCTTTTGTCAAATTCATGCCGGAATGTTTCCCACGAAAGCAAACAGTCACATGATTGAGCTGCCGATAGTCGATGCACTTTTTCAGCGAACCGTCTTACTTCTTAACGAACAATACAGGTGCTCCCCATGGTGACATACTGGGTCGAATGAAACCACAATCCAGCAAATCTTCCAATTGCATCTTTAATTCCTTCATTTCTGCACGAGCTATTGTGGCCAGTTTAATGTCGAATTCCACTTCTCTTGCTGGTGGCCAACCAGCTATGTCTTCTGGAAACACATCCGGAAACTCAAGAACCAATGGAACAGATTTTGGATCCGAAGACTCTTCGGAAATGTCATCTACATGCTCGAGGTATGTAGTACATCCTTTGCCGATCAACCATTTCACATCCAGTATTGAAATCATGCAAGTTGGAATAACTCACCTATCACCTTCAAAACAGTACTCGGAACCATCAGGAAGGATGAAAAATACACTCTGGGTGAAACACTGCATTCAGGAATGATATTTTTCTAAACAATCAATGTCTAAGATCAAATCTAGCACTCGGATGTCCAATGGAATCAGATCTACTTCAAGCACAATCAAACCCATATATACCGTACAACCGATGTAGAATAGATCACAAATCAGCTGCTCTCCTAAAGGTGTCAAGACCACAATAGGAGGAGACAAATGAGACAAAGGAGATAGTAGCCGATCTGAGCTAAGTGTTATCCTTGGACTCGCAAATGATCTATTCGCTCCTAGATCAAATAACATTTTAATT
The DNA here is from genome assembly GCA_019739055.1 of Passiflora organensis. Classification (NCBI taxonomy): domain Eukaryota; kingdom Viridiplantae; phylum Streptophyta; class Magnoliopsida; order Malpighiales; family Passifloraceae; genus Passiflora; species Passiflora organensis. Next base: position 6,560,915 of record JAEPBF010000187.1, on the reverse strand, counting down.
TTTTTGAGAAAAAGAATAGTACATGTCACCATATTTAAGCTTGCTTCGGTTTCAGTCAAAGTGAATAACTGTATTGGTCCTAGCTGCGTCTCACTCGTTGATCTGCTAGGTGGTCCTCCAGGTGTGTGCGTTAGTGGTTTAGTGGGAATGGCATACCCACCTCGGCTTGTAATCGGTGCACCTGTGATATGCATTGGTTTAGCACACTCCCTCTGAATATGGCCTATTTTGCCATAGTTGAAGCATCATCATCTCTGTGAACTCCACGTAGATCCATTGGGACTAGGACCAGAAAGATTCTTTCTATAGTTATGCCCGTTACTATTATTTTTTTGAAGGTAGGACCACCAAGGATACGGTCCCGTGCATCGGTTGAATTTGGAATCACATCGATATGATCCGTTATTGCTTGTTGTGGGAGTCTTCTTGCCTTCCACGATCTTCCCGGTTTCAGTGCTAGGAATGTTCAATTCTTGCAAATTTTGCATATGTGTCGTTCCCACAAAGCATTTTGTGCTCGGTACTTAACCCATCTTTGATTCATTTCGAAAGCTGATAAAGTAAGTGATCTTTTGCTTGTTCAAAACGGGACAAATTCCATAATTCCTTCACTATTCAGCTCTCCCGATAGTCGATGCATTTTTCAACGAACCATCTTTCTTCTTCACGAACAAGACATGTGCTCCCCATGGTGACATACTAAGTTGGATTAAACCACGATCCATCAAATCTTCCAATTGCGTCTTTAATTCCTTCATTTCTGAAGGAACTATATGATATGGAGGAATGGATGTCAAATTTGTACCCGGCACTAGTTCAATGTCGAATTCCACTTCTCTTGCTGGTGGCAAACTGGTTATAACTTCTGGAAACACACCAAGAAACTCACGAACTACTGGAACAGAATCCAGATTCGAGGACTCTTTGGAAATGTCACGTCCATGCTCGAGGTACGCAGTACATGCTTTTTCCGATCAGTCATTTCACATCCATCATAGAAATCATGCAAGTTGGAACAGCTCACCTATCATCTTCAAAACCATACTCGGAACCATCTGGAACAGTGAACCACACACAATTGGTGAAATACTCCATTTGGACATGAAATTTTGCCAAACAATCCATGCCTCAGATCATATCCAGCTCTCAGATGTCTGATGAAATCAGATCTACTTCAAGCACAATCAAACCCATATATACCACACAACCGATATAGAATAGATCGTAAATCAATTGTTCTCCCAAAGGTGTCAGAACCACAAATAGGAGGAGACAAGGGAGACAGAGGCCGATCTGAGCTAAGTGCTATTCTTGGACTCACAACTGATCTATTCGCTATGGGATCTAATAATATTTTAGCATTTTGAGATAATATTGAAATGGTAGCTATCACCACATCTGAGCTTGCTTCGGCTTCAGTCAAAGTGAATAACCTTATTGGTCCTGGCAGTGTCTCACTCGTTCATCTGCTAGGTGGTCCTCCAAGTATGTGCGCTAGTGGTTTAGTGGGATTGGCATACCCACCTCGGCTTGCAATCGATGCGCCTGTGATATGTATTGGTTTAGGACACTCCCACTGAATATGGCCTATTTTGCCATAGTTGAAGCATCGTCATCGCTGTGAACTCCACGTAGATCCATTGGGACTAGGACCAGAAAGATGCTTTCTATAGTTATCCCCATTACCATTATTTTTTGGAAGGTAGGACCACCAAGGATAGGGTCCCGTGCGTCGATTGAATTTGGAATCACGTCGATATGATCCGTTATTACTTGTTGTGGGAGTCTTTTGCTTTCCATGATCTGCCCGGTTTCAGTACTAGGAATGATCAATTCTTGCAAATTTTGCATATGTGTCGTTCCCACAATGGTTTTTGTGCTCGGTACTCAGCCCATCTTGGATTCCTCTCGCAAACTGATATGGTAAGCGATCTTCTTCTGGTTCAAAACGGAACAGTTTTCTCAATTCATTCCCATATTCCAGCACCATACGAGTTCCTTGTTCAAGCTTATAGAAAACTAGTTGATGCTCACTTTTGTGGAATCTGGTATACAACCTTTTGTCAAATTCATGCCGGAATTCTTCCCACAAAAGCAAACAGTCACATGATTCAGGTGCCGATAGTCGATGCACTTTTGCAGCGAACTGTCATACTTCTTAACGAACAATACAGGGGCTCCTCATGGTGACACACTGAGTCAAATGAAACCACGATCCAGCAAATCTTCCAATTGCATCTTTAATTCCTTCATTTATGCACTAGCCATATTATATGGAGGAATGGAAGTCAGATTCTTACCCGGCACTAGTTTAATGTCAAATTCCATTTCTTGGTGGACAACCAGCTATGTCTTTTTGAAACACATCCGGAAACTCACGAACCACTGGAACAGATTCTAGATCCGAAGACTCTTCGGAAATGTCATGTACATGCTCGAGGTATGTAGTACATCCTTTGTCGATCAATCATTTCACATCCAGCATAGAAATCATGCAAGTTGGAATAACTCACCTATCACCTTCAAAACAATACTCGGAACCATCTGGAAGGGTGAAACACACACACTGGGTGAAAACACTCCATTCAGACATGATATTTTGCTAAACAATCGATGATTAAGATCAAGTCTAGCTCACGGATGTCCAATGGAATCAGATCTACATCAAGCACAATCGAACCCATATATAACGCACAACCGATGTAGAATAGATCACAAATCAATTGCTCTCCCAAAGGTGTCAAGACCACAATAGGAGGAGAAAAATGAAACAAAGGAGACAGTGGCCAATCTGAGCTAAGCACTATACTTGGACTGACAATTGATCTACTCGCTTTGGGATCTAATAACATTTTAGCATTTTGAGATAATACTGAAATCGTAGCTGTCACCACATCTGAGCTTGTTTCGGCTTCAGTCAAAGTAAATAAACTTATTGGTTCTGGCTGCGTCTCACTCGTTGATCTGCTAGGTGGTCCCCCAAGTATGTGCGCTAGTGGTTTAGTGGGATTGGCATACCCACCTCGGCTTGCAATCGATGCGCCTGTGATATGTATTGGTTTAGGACACTCCCTCTGAATATGGCCTATTTTGCCATAGTTGAAGCAACGTCATCACTGTGAACTCCACGTAGATCCATTGGGACTAGGACCAGAAAGATTCTTTCTATAGTTATCCCCATTACCATTATTTTTTGGAAGGTAGGACCACCAAGGATAGGGTCCCGTGCGTCGGTTGAATTTGGAATCACGTCGATATGATCCGTTATTGCTTGTTGTGGGAGTCTTCTTGCTTTCCACGATCTTCCCGGTTTCAGTGCTAGGAATGATCAATTCTTGCAAATTTTTCATATGTGTCATTCCCACAATGGTTTTTGTGCTCGGTACTCAGTCCATCTTGGATTCGTCTCGAAAACTGATAAAGTAAGAGATCTTCTTCTTGTTCAAAATGGAGCAAATTCCTTAATTCCTTCATATAATCCAGCCCCATACGAGTGCCTTGTAAAACTTTACCGAAATCTAGTTGATGATTACTTTTGTGGAATCTTGTGTAGAGCCTTTTGTCAAATTCATTCCGGAATTATTCCCACAAAGGCAAACAGTCACACTATTCAGCTCCCGATAGTCGATGCACTTTTGTAATGAACCATCTTTTTTCTTCATGAACAAGACAGATGTTCCCCATGCTGACATACTAAGTCGGATTAAACCACTGATCCATCAAATCTTCCAATTGCGTCTTTAATTCTTTCATTTTTGGAGGAGCCATATGATATGGAGGAATGGACGTCAGATTTGTACCCGGCACTAGTTCAATGCGGAGTTCCACTTCTCTTACTGGTGGCAATCCGGTTATAACTTCTGAAAATATACCCAGAAACTCACGAACTACTGGAACAGAATCCAGATCCGAGGACTCTTTGGAAATGTCACGTACATGCTCGATGTACGCAGTACATGCTTTTTCCGCTCAGTCATTTCACATCCAGCATAGAAATTATGCAAGTTGGAACAACTCACCTATCATTTTCAAAACAATACTCGAAACCATCTGGAAGGGTGAACCACACACACTTGGTGAAATACTCCATTTGGGAATGAAATTTGGCCAAACAATCCATGCCTAAGATCACATCCACCTCTCGGATGTCTGATGGATCAGATCTACTTCAAGCACAATCAAACCCATATATACCACACAACCTATATAGAATAGATCATAAATCAGTTGCTCTCCCAAAGGTGTCAAAACCACAATAGGAGGAGATAAGGGAGACAAAAACCGATCTAAACTAATTGCTACACTTGAACTCACAACTGATCTATTCGCTCTGGGATCTAATAACATTTTAATATTTTGAGGTAATACTGAAATGGTAGCTGTCACCGCATCTGAGCTTGCTTCGGCTTCAGTCAAAGTGAACAACCTTATTGGTCCTGGCTGCATCTCACTCGTTCATCTGCTAGGTGGTCCTCCAAGTATGTGCGCTAGTGGTTTAGTGGGATTGGCATACCCACCTCGGCTTGCAATCGATGCGCCTGTGATATGTATTGGTTTAGGACACTCCCACTGAATATGGCCTATTTTGCCATAGTTGAAGCATCGTCATCGCTGTGAACTCCACGTAGATCCATTGGGACTAGGACCAGAAAGATGCTTTCTATAGTTATCCCCATTACCATTATTTTTTGGAAGGTAGGACCACCAAGGATAGGGTCCCGTGCGTCGATTGAATTTGGAATCACGTCGATATGATCCGTTATTACTTGTTGTGGGAGTCTTTTGCTTTCCATGATCTGCCCGGTTTCAGTACTAGGAATGATCAATTCTTGCAAATTTTGCATATGTGTCGTTCCCACAATGGTTTTTGTGCTCGGTACTCAGCCCATCTTGGATTCCTCTCGCAAACTGATATGGTAAGCGATCTTCTTCTGGTTCAAAACGGAACAGTTTTCTCAATTCATTCCCATATTCCAGCACCATACGAGTTCCTTGTTCAAGCTTATAGAAAACTAGTTGATGCTCACTTTTGTGGAATCTGGTATACAACCTTTTGTCAAATTCATGCCGGAATTCTTCCCACAAAAGCAAACAGTCACATGATTCAGGTGCCGATAGTCGATGCACTTTTGCAGCGAACTGTCATACTTCTTAACGAACAATACAGGGGCTCCTCATGGTGACACACTGAGTCAAATGAAACCACGATCCAGCAAATCTTCCAATTGCATCTTTAATTCCTTCATTTATGCACTAGCCATATTATATGGAGGAATGGAAGTCAGATTCTTACCCGGCACTAGTTTAATGTCAAATTCCATTTCTTGGTGGACAACCAGCTATGTCTTTTTGAAACACATCCGGAAACTCACGAACCACTGGAACAGATTCTAGATCCGAAGACTCTTCGGAAATGTCATGTACATGCTCGAGGTATGTAGTACATCCTTTGTCGATCAATCATTTCACATCCAGCATAGAAATCATGCAAGTTGGAATAACTCACCTATCACCTTCAAAACAATACTCGGAACCATCTGGAAGGGTGAAACACACACACTGGGTGAAAACACTCCATTCAGGACATGATATTTTGCTAAACAATCGATGATTAAGATCAAGTCTAGCTCACGGATGTCCAATGGAATCAGATCTACATCAAGCACAATCGAACCCATATATAACGCACAACCGATGTAGAATAGATCACAAATCAATTGCTCTCCCAAAGGTGTCAAGACCACAATAGGAGGAGAAAAATGAAACAAAGGAGACAGTGGCCAATCTGAGCTAAGCACTATACTTGGACTGACAATTGATCTACTCGCTTTGGGATCTAATAACATTTTAGCATTTTGAGATAATACTGAAATCGTAGCTGTCACCACATCTGAGCTTGTTTCGGCTTCAGTCAAAGTAAATAAACTTATTGGTTCTGGCTGCGTCTCACTCGTTGATCTGCTAGGTGGTCCCCCAAGTATGTGCGCTAGTGGTTTAGTGGGATTGGCATACCCACCTCGGCTTGCAATCGATGCGCCTGTGATATGTATTGGTTTAGGACACTCCCTCTGAATATGGCCTATTTTGCCATAGTTGAAGCAACGTCATCACTGTGAACTCCACGTAGATCCATTGGGACTAGGACCAGAAAGATTCTTTCTATAGTTATCCCCATTACCATTATTTTTTGGAAGGTAGGACCACCAAGGATAGGGTCCCGTGCGTCGGTTGAATTTGGAATCACGTCGATATGATCCGTTATTGCTTGTTGTGGGAGTCTTCTTGCTTTCCACGATCTTCCCGGTTTCAGTGCTAGGAATGATCAATTCTTGCAAATTTTTCATATGTGTCATTCCCACAATGGTTTTTGTGCTCGGTACTCAGTCCATCTTGGATTCGTCTCGAAAACTGATAAAGTAAGAGATCTTCTTCTTGTTCAAAATGGAGCAAATTCCTTAATTCCTTCATATAATCCAGCCCCATACGAGTGCCTTGTAAAACTTTACCGAAATCTAGTTGATGATTACTTTTGTGGAATCTTGTGTAGAGCCTTTTGTCAAATTCATTCCGGAATTATTCCCACAAAGGCAAACAGTCACACTATTCAGCTCCCGATAGTCGATGCACTTTTGTAATGAACCATCTTTTTTCTTCATGAACAAGACAGATGTTCCCCATGCTGACATACTAAGTCGGATTAAACCACGATCCATCAAATCTTCCAATTGCGTCTTTAATTCTTTCATTTTTGGAGGAGCCATATGATATGGAGGAATGGACGTCAGATTTGTACCCGGCACTAGTTCAATGCGGAGTTCCACTTCTCTTACTGGTGGCAATCCGGTTATAACTTCTGAAAATATACCCAGAAACTCACGAACTACTGGAACAGAATCCAGATCCGAGGACTCTTTGGAAATGTCACGTACATGCTCGATGTACGCAGTACATGCTTTTTCCGCTCAGTCATTTCACATCCAGCATAGAAATTATGCAAGTTGGAACAACTCACCTATCATTTTCAAAACAATACTCGAAACCATCTGGAAGGGTGAACCACACACACTTGGTGAAATACTCCATTTGGGAATGAAATTTGGCCAAACAATCCATGCCTAAGATCACATCCACCTCTCGGATGTCTGATGGATCAGATCTACTTCAAGCACAATCAAACCCATATATACCACACAACCTATATAGAATAGATCATAAATCAGTTGCTCTCCCAAAGGTGTCAAAACCACAATAGGAGGAGATAAGGGAGACAAAAACCGATCTAAACTAATTGCTACACTTGAACTCACAACTGATCTATTCGCTCTGGGATCTAATAACATTTTAATATTTTGAGGTAATACTGAAATGGTAGCTGTCACCGCATCTGAGCTTGCTTAAGCTTCAGTCAAAGTGAACAACCTTATTGGTCCTGGCTGCATCTCACTGGTTGATCTGCTAGGTGGTCCTCTAAGTATGTGCGCTAGTGGTTTAGTGGGATTGGCAAACCCACCTCGGCTTGCAATCGATGCGCCTCTGATATGTATTGGTTTAGGACACTCCCTCTGAATATGGCCTATTTTGCCATAGTTGAAGCATCGTTATCGCTTGGGACTAGGACCAGAAAGATTCTTTCTACAGTTATCCCCATTACTATTATTTTTTGGAAGGTAGGAGCACCAAGGATAGGGTCCCATGCGTCGGTTGAATTTGGTATCACATCGATATGATCTGTTATTGCTTATTGTGGGATTCTTCTTGCTTTCCATGATCTTCCCGGTTTTAGTGCTAGGAATGATCAATTCTTGCAAATTTTGCATATGTGTCGTTCCCACAATGGTTTTTGTGCTCGGTACTCAGCCCATCTTGGATTCCTCTCGCAAACTGATAAGGTAAACGATCTTCTTCTGGTTCAAAACAGGATAGTTTCCTCAATTCCTTCCCATATTCCAGCACCATACGAGTGCCTTAATCAATTTTATAGAAAACTAGTTTATGCTCACTTTTGTGGAATCTGGTATAGAACCTTTTGTCAAATTCATGCCGGAATGCTTCCCACGAAAACAAACAGTCACATGATTCAGCTGCCGATAGTCGATGCACTTTTTCAGCGAACCATCTTATTTCTTAAAGAACAATACAGGTGCTCCCCATGGTGACATACTGGGTCGAATGAAACCACAATCCAGCAAATCTTCCAATTGCATCTTTAATTCCTTCATTTCTGCACGAGCTATTGTGGCCAGTTTAATGTCGAATTCCACTTCTCTTGCTGGTGGCCAACTAGCTATGTCTTCTGGAAACACATCCGGAAACTCAAGAACCAATGGAACAGATTTTGGATCCGAAGACTCTTCGGAAATGTCATCTACATGCTCGAGGTATGTAGTACATCCTTTGCCGATCAACCATTTCACATCCAGTATTGAAATCATGCAAGTTGGAATAACTCACCTATCACCTTCAAAACAGTACAAGGAACCATTAGGAAGGATGAAAAATACACGCTGGGTGAAACACTGCATTCAGGCATGATATTTTGTTAAACAATCAATGTCTAAGATCAAATCTCGCTCTCGGATGTCCAATGGAATCAGATCTACTTCGAGCACAATCAAACTCATATATACCGCACAACCGATGTAGAATAGATCACAAATCAGCTACTCTCCTAAAGGTGTCAAGACCACAATAGGAGGAGACAAATGAGACAAAGGAGACAGTGGCCGATCTGAGCTAAGTGTTATCCTTGGACTCACAAATGATCTATTCACTCCTAGATCAAATAACATTTTCATTTTTTTGAGAAAAATAGTAGTACATGTCACCATATTTAAGCTTGCTTTAATTTCAGTCAAAGTGAATAACCTTATTGGTCCTGGCTGCGTCTCACTCGTTGATCTGCTAGGTGATCCTCCAGGTGTGTGCGTTAGTGTTTTAGTAGGATTGGCATACCCACCTCGGCTTGCAATCGGTGCACCTGTGATATGCATTGGTTAAGCACACTCCCTCTGAATATGGCCTATTTTGCCATAGTTGAAGCATCATCATCTCTGTGAACTCCACGTAGATCCATTGGGACTAGGACCAGAAAAATTCTTTCTATAGTTATCCCCATTACCATTATTTTTTGGAATGTAGGACCACCAAGGATAGGGTCCCGTGCGTCGGTTGAATTTGGAATCACGTCGATATGATCCGTTATTGCTTGTTGTGGGAGTCTTCTTGCCTTCCACGATCTTCCCGGTTTCAGTACTAGGAATGATCAATTCTTGCAAATTTTTCATATGTGTCTTTCCCACAATGGTTTTTGTGCTCGGTACTTAGTCCATCTTGGATTCGTCTCGAAAACTGATAAAGTAAGAGATCTTCTTCTTATTCAAAATGGGGCAAATTCCTTAATTCCTTCATATATTCCAGCCCCATACGAGTGCCTTGTAAAAGTTTACCGAAAACTAGTCGACGATTACTTTTGTGGAATCTTGTGTAGAGCCTTTTGTCAAATTCATTCCGGAATTCTTCCCACAAAGGCAAACAGTCACACTATTCAGCTCCCGATAGTCGATGCATTTTTGCAATGAACCATCTTTCTTCTTCATGAACAAGACAGGTTTTCCCCATGCTGACATACTAAGTCGGATTAAACCACGATCCATCAAATCTTCCAATTGCGTCTTTAATTCCTTCATTTTTGGAGGAGCCATATAATATGGAGGAATGGATGTCAGGTTTGTACCCGGCACTAGTTCAGTGCCGAATTCCACTTCTCTTTCTGGTGGAAAACCAGTTATAACTTCTGGAAACACACCCAGAAACTCACAAACCACTGGAATAGATTCCTGATCCGAGGACTGTATGGAAATATCATGTCCATGCTCGAGGTACGCAGTACATGCTTTTTCCGATCAGTCATTTCATATCCAGCATAGAAATCATGCAAGTTGGAACAACTCACCTATCACCTTCAAACAGTACTTGGAACCATCTGGAAGGGTGAAACACACACGCTGGGAGAAACACTCCATTCAGGCATGATATTTTGCTAAACAATCGATGTCTAAGATCAAATCTAGCTCTCGTATGTTTAATGGAATCATATCTACTTCGAGCACATTCGAACCCATATATACCGCACAACCGATGTAGACTAAATCACAAATCAGTTGCTCTCCCAAAGGTGTCAAGACCACAATAGGAGGAGACAAATGAGACAAAGGAGATAGAGGCCGATCTGAGCAAAATGCTATCCTTTGACTCACAAATGATCTATTCGCTCCGAGATCAAACAACACTTTAGTTTTTTTGAGAAAAAAATGGAATAGTACATGTCATTATATCTGAGCTTGCTTCAGCATTAGTCCAAGTGAATAACCTCATTGGTCCAGGCTGCGTCTCACTCGTTGATTTGCAAGGTGGTCCTCTAGGTGTGTGCGCTAGTGGTTTTGTGGGATTGGCATACCCACCTTGGCTTGCAATCGGTGCACCTGTGATATGCATTGGTTTAGGACACACCCTCTGAATATGACCTATTTTTCCATAGTTGAAGCATCGTCATCGCTGTGAACTCCACTTAGATCCATTGGGACTAGGACCAGAAAGATTCTTTCTATAGTTATCCCCATTACCATTATTTTTTGGAAGGTAGGACCACCAAGGATAGGGTCCCGTGCGTCGGTTGAATTTGGAATCACGTCGATATGATCCGTTATTGCTTGTTGTGGGAGTCTTCTTGCCTTCCACGATCTTCCCGGTTTCAGTGCTAGGAATGATCAATTCTTGCAAATTTTTCATATGTGTCTTTCCCACAATGGTTTTGATATCTTGGATTCGTATTGCAAGCTGATAAGGTAAGCAATCTTATTCTTGTTCAGAACGGGACAACTTCTTTAACTCCTTCTCATATTCCAGTCACATGATTCAGCTCCCGATAGTCGATGCAATTTTGCAGCAAACCATCTTTCTTCGTCACGAACAAGGCAGGTGCTTCCCATGGCTACACACTGAGTCGGATTAAACCATGATCCATCAAATCATCCAACCTCGTCTTTAATTCCTTCATTTCTGAAGGAACCATATGATATAGAGGAATGGAAGTCAGATTCGTACCTGGCACTAGTTCAATGCCGAATTCCAGTTCTCTTGATTGTGGCAAACCGGTTATGTCTTCTGGAAACACACCCAGAAACTCACGAACCGCTGGAACAGATTCCAGATCCGAGGACTCTTTGGAAATGTCATGTCCATGCTCGAGGTACACAGTACATCCTTTTCCGATCAATCATTTCGCATCCAGCATAAAAATCATGCAAGTTGGAACAACTCTCCTATTCCCTTCAAAACAATACTTGGAACCATCTGGAAGGGTGAACCACACACACTTGGTGAAATACTCCATTTAGGCATGAAATTTTTCCAAATAATCCATGCCTAAGATCACATCCAACTCTCGGATATCCATTGGAATCGGATCTACTTCAAGCACAATCAAACCCATATATACTACACAGCTGATGTAGACTAGATCACAAATCAGTTGCTCTCCCACAGTTGTCATTACTATAGTAAGAGGAGAAAGGGGAGACAGAGACTGATCTTAGCTAAGTGTTATCCTTGGAATCACAAATGATCTATTCGATCTGGGATCTAATAACATTTTAGCATTTTGTGAAATGACTGAATTCGTACCTATCATCACATATGAGCTTGCTTCGGCATCAGTCAAAGTGAATAACCTCATTGTCCGGGCTACGCCTCAGAGGTTGATCTACTAGGTGGTCCTCAAGGTGCGAGCGTTGGTGGTTTAGTGGGGTTGGTATACCCACCTTAGCTTGTATTCGGTGCGTCTATAATATGCCTTGGTTTAGGACTATGCTCTGAATATGACCTATTTTGTCATAGTTGTAGCATTGTTGTGGCTATGAATTCCACGTAGATCCATTGGGACTAGGACCAGAAAGATTCTTTCTATAGTTACCCCCATTGTCATTATTTTTTGGAGGGTAGGACCTCAAAAGATAGGGTCCCATACGTCGATTGAATTTGGAATCACGTCGTTATGATTTGCCTTTGCTTGATGTGGGAGGTTTCTTGCTTGGGGTGATCTTCTCAGTTTCAGTGGTAGCAATGATCAATTCTTTCAAATTTTGTATTGGTGTCATGCCCACAATGATATTTAGCTCGGTACTTAGCCCATCTTGGTTTTATCTCGCAAACTGATAAGGTAAGCGATCTTCTTCTGGTGCAAAACGAAACAACTTTGCAATTCCTTCTCATATTACAACACCATACGAGTGCCTTGTTTGAGCTTATAAAAAGCTAGTCGCTGCTCACTTTTGTGGAATCTGGTGTAGGACTTTGTGTCAAATTCATGCCGGAATTCTTCCTACGAAGGCAAACATTCCCCGAACCGCAAACTCACCACTGTCCACCATGCTAGAGCTTCTCCCTTAAGTAGGAAAGTGGCGATGGCAACCTTGTCATCATCAGATATACGCTGGAATAAGGACACTCGACACAGGGTGTCGATCCATTCATGAGCCACTGCGACTCCTGCTGAACCACTAAAATTTTTGCATCCTAACTAACGAGCTTCGTTTAGCTATTTGGTAATGACAATTGGAAGTCTCTTTGCTTCTTTAGGATGAGCCGACTAAACAGGTTCAAGTGGAGGAATAGGGTCTACCATAGGTGGTGCAGGTGCAGGAGAATTCTGGAATTGGTCCTCCATTCGTTGCTTGTTTGCAGCAATCCCTTGCAATACGTTCAGTATTTGTGGCATTACTGTAAGACCCCGAATTTTGAGTCCTAGAAGTCCAGAAGCCAGTGCAGGTGAAAAGACGATTTTGCCCCTGAAGGAAAGGATGTGTGATGGCCGAAATTGGTAAGATTGTTTAGTAAATTATTTTGTTTCTAATTCCCTTAGATCTAGGTTCTTGTAGATGAGTAATTGCCTTAGGAATCATCCTTAAGGCTAGATAGTTGCCTTATAGATTAAAGTCCCTAAAAATAGGGGAAGATAATTAAAGAGTTTAGAGTTTAGTTATCTAGTAAATTATTCTATTTAGATAAAGTGATTAAAGTAGTAATCATAATTCTATACCCATTCATTATAAATAGGAAGCCAATCTCACAAAGAATTATTCATAGAAAACCTACAAATTTCGTGTAGGCTTAAAACCCTATACCTCCCTATAGCCACCATAATTTGCAGAAACTTCAAACCAGCATAACTCACTCATCGTTCGTTGGATCTCTGCGAGTAATAGCTTGTTGGAAAGCTCTCTTCATCCTCTTTCCAACCATCTTTTGTTTTTCGTCATGAGGTTAGTATTTCTTTGTCTAATGTTACTTTGAAAATCGGCGGCCGAATTAGGTTTTTGCCAAATCTTCTTGAACTTCAAAATAGCATAAATTTCTGGTCGTTTGTCAGAATCTTACAAATAATATCTCGTTGGAAAGCTCTTTTCATTAGCTTTCCAACCACATATAAATCGCAGCTTGTAGATAAATATTGCGTTGTAAGTCGAGACGAAATCGTCCTATGCCCTACTTTTAGCAATAGATTTTGCATAGTTAAATTGGAATGGTAAATTCAGGTTGAATCTTGATAAGTTCCTGGCTATCACATCACACATCCAAGGGAAGGCACCTGCAACATCGGATCACTGGTTTTCTGATAGGTTTGGTGAGTGGTATTGGTAAGGAAATAAGGTATTCAATTGATTATTGAATATGCATGCTTAGTTTGTTCTTGTCTTTGCCTGGTGATATTATAGGTGGTTCGGATTTACTTAATAAAGGCAAAGGATTAGCTTATTGTTCAGAGACAAGAGAGGTAGGATCTATGCCTCATCGGTTTCTCCAGAAACCCCCGCTCTTATTTGATGTTTTTGATACCTGCCTTTGTTGTATTATTTGTGATTGGATTGTAGGGTGTGAATATGCAATCCGGAATGAGATATGAATCTCCTAGGCTGTATAGAACCCCTGAGTTAGGGATTGAGTGCCTGGGATGCTATTGTTATATGAATTGGATGTGTTGATTGATTCCTGACATGATTGAGAGTACCCTGTTATGGTATTATGCTTTGTACTTGCTGTGTGCTTGTACGTGTTTGTGTGTCAGGATCCTGTTCCGGTGGCCACGCAGGGTAAGAACTGATGCTCCTAGGGAGAGGAGAGGTTCTTATCGATTTGTGGGAGTTGTATGGGAGGTGAACCAGCAAGCTAGCGCTGGATATCTGTGCCTTGTGGCCGGATCCCTGTCTTGTGAGATAGGAAGCCCACTTCTGTGTGATACGGGGATGCCCTGGTTGCGACTAAGGGAAGACTTGTCCATGTGGGGCTAGTCGACTAATCCTTGCGAGGATAATGTGAAAGGCTTACTGATTAGTTTGTGTGTTAACCATCTACCCTTTGTGCAGTAAGTCTTGGACAACACAGGTAGAAGGGGATGACCTTTCTTATTCATTGCCGAGGGCAATACTGATGTGTTTCACCTGCCTGTGTACTTCTGACCTTACAGAAGTGTTTGTAGTCCTCCCTCAGCCATTGAATCGGCCTTAACCCTTTTTGAATGATTTATGAATTGTGTGATCCCCTTTAGTTGTTTAGTGAGTTATGCTGGTTTGAAGTTTCTGCAAATTATGGTGGCTATAGGGAGGTATAGGGTTTTAAGCCTACACGAAATTTGTAGGTTTTCTATGAATAATTCTTTGTGAGATTGGCTTCCTATTTATAATGAATGGGTATAGAATTATGATTACTACTTTAATCACTTTATCTAAATAGAATAATTTACTAGATAACTAAACTCTAAACTCTTTAATTATCTTCCCCTATTTTTAGGGACTTTAATCTAGAAGGCAACTATCTAGCCTTAAGGATGATTCCTAAGGCAATTACTCATCTAAAAGAACCTAGATCTAAAGGAATTAGAAACAAAATAATTTACTAAACAATCTTACCAATTTTATCTCGTTGGAAAGCTCTTTTCATTAGCTTTCCAACCACATATAAATCGCAGCTTGTAGATAAATATTGCGTTGTAAGTCGAGACGAAATCGTCCTATGCCCTACTTTTAGCAATAGATTTTGCATAGTTAAATTGGAATGGTAAATTCAGGTTGAATCTTGATAAGTTCCTGGCTATCACATCACACATCCAAGGGAAGGCACCTGCAACATCGGATCACTGGTTTTCTGATAGGTTTGGTGAGTGGTATTGGTAAGGAAATAAGGTATTCAATTGATTATTGAATATGCATGCTTAGTTTGTTCTTGTCTTTGCCTGGTGATATTATAGGTGGTTCGGATTTACTTAATAAAGGCAAAGGATTAGCTTATTGTTCAGAGACAAGAGAGGTAGGATCTATGCCTCATCGGTTTCTCCAGAAACCCCCGCTCTTATTTGATGTTTTTGATACCTGCCTTTGTTGTATTATTTGTGATTGGATTGTAGGGTGTGAATATGCAATCCGGAATGAGATATGAATCTCCTAGGCTGTATAGAACCCCTGAGTTAGGGATTGAGTGCCTGGGATGCTATTGTTATATGAATTGGATGTGTTGATTGATTCCTGACATGATTGAGAGTACCCTGTTATGGTATTATGCTTTGTACTTGCTGTGTGCTTGTACGTGTTTGTGTGTCAGGATCCTGTTCCGGTGGCCACGCAGGGTAAGAACTGATGCTCCTAGGGAGAGGAGAGGTTCTTATCGATTTGTGGGAGTTGTATGGGAGGTGAACCAGCAAGCTAGCGCTGGATATCTGTGCCTTGTGGCCGGATCCCTGTCTTGCGAGATAGGAAGCCCACTTCTGTGTGATACGGGGATGCCCTGGTTGCGACTAAGGGAAGACTTGTCCATGTGGGGCTAGTCGACTAATCCTTGCGAGGATAATGTGAAAGGCTTACTGATTAGTTTGTGTGTTAACCATCTACCCTTTGTGCAGTAAGTCTTGGACAACACAGGTAGAAGGGGATGACCTTTCTTATTCATTGCCGAGGGCAATACTAATGTGTTTCACCTGCCTGTGTACTTCTGACCTTACAGAAGTGTTTGTAGTCCTCCCTCAGCCATTGAATCGGCCTTAACCCTTTTTGAATGATTTATGAATTGTGTGATCCCCTTTAGTTGTTTAGGGATGATCTTATGTGAATTGGAAGATTTGTGTTTAGGGATTCGGTAGATCTTATGATGCTGTGACCCTACTGAGATTCTTGTAATCTCAAACCGTTGTTTTTACCATTTTTCAGGCTTAGGTACATTCACTGTTCGTGGTACCAGTGTGTGAGATTAAGGCTGCATGGCGGGACGATATCGCATCACATTTTAAAACTTGTTACTTGCGCATATAACATATGATTGGGCAACTTTCTGGTTTATTTTAAGCACTCTTCTTTTGCTTGCTACTTCCGAAACTTGGAAGATTTCTTGTTGTTTATTTGGATCCCTATGGGACTTGTGTGTTATGAACCCAATGGATTAATTTAAGACTTCCGCTGATGTTTTATTTACTCCGTATGATACCAGAACATATGTCCAATATCATGCTCCAATTGTTGATAAGCAATAAGATTAACAAGCTTAAAATCGGAAATTCTTAAGATTAGCCTTGTGGAATTCAAATAGGTCTTAGGTGTTATTTAGGCTTATTTGGGTTTCACGGCAGTAATGACCTTAATGGGAGCAATTATTAATAGATAGGAATTAGGGTCGTTACAAGTTTGGTAGCGGAGCATGGTTTAGGGAATATAATTTGTTATATGCTAACTTATTTGTTGATTTTGATGATTTCAGGTGGTGATTTCAGGTAAGAACTCACTCACCTAGGGACTAATATTGAAAGGGAATGGGATTAAGTTGTAAGGTTTAAATGATATGAAAAAAATAAACTAGTCTACTGATTGTTTATATTCCTTCTTATGTGTTACTTGTTATTACCGAATGTATATGATTGCTGATGTGTGAGTCTCTGTTTGCTTGATGTTTGTTAATGATTTCTATGAGTGTTGATGTAATTACCTAGTGTGCATTGCATGTGTGCATGTGATTTCCAAAAATCTGTATTTTGATTTCCAGCATATGCGTATCGTCCGGTGCATGCCTCTCCACCAGGTACCACTTCTTTTACTAGTATTGTATTTCGTATATGTTGAGTAGTAAAGGTGTAATTGTGTATTATGGCACGCTCGAAGCAACAAAGGGACCAATGGGATAGGTTTGAGATTCAGACTGAACAGCAACCTGTTGAGCAAACAGATAGTATCTGCATTTTCTGTAGACCATGTAAAACGTTTTATCTTCATTGACGCCTACACGCAATGTGATATCAACGAGGCTTCTACTAGTGGACTGCCAACGGTTCCACTAAGTAAACGCTGCCATCTGCTCACTGTCCAGAACAAGCGATTGTCCAATTACCAAGGGCATGTGGGCACGTCTGAAGAATGGGAAATACAAAGGAGACCTAATCAAGAGTCAATTGATACATTTATGAGCATCATAGGAGCTACGGAGGATGTCTCGCTGCAAAAACTAGAGGCTAACGGTGGTGCTCTCAATGCAGCCGCTTTTACTCATTTCAATGGAGAAGATCAAGTGCTGGGGACAATACTACTGTTGTTCCTGAAGACGATCCAATGGATATCGATGATCCAGCTGAAGTTGCAGTACTTTCGTAGAAGTATGTTTGCTGGTGCAGCAAATAATTGAGTCTGAAGATGACGAAGATGCAGCAAATAATTTACGGTCGTGGGTGGTGCAGCAAAATGAAAAAAAAAGTGAGGTTTTTGGTGGTAGTTATGATGCGAACTTCATCACCTTGTCTGCAGTGCTTCTGAAATTACGAAGTGAGAAAATTGTTGGCAAAGGATCTACCAGTACTGTTTTTGTGCTGGACTGCCTACCCCTTTGTGGTTCTGTATATGCGGAGGAAGACCAGAAGTTGAAGACTCTATACCAGTTGTTCCACGATTTGCAAAGTTTCCTATTAAAATGCTTATTGGTGCTTCAAGTGGAATGGATGACTTCTCAAAGCGGAAGAAAATAGCTCCTGACACTGCAAGATACGGTATTGGCAAAATTACTAGCACACCTTATAAGTTGCAAGTCTTGCTTTTGGCGCCATTCCAGGGACTACCGCAAGAGCGTAGCCCAAGGAGGATGCAGGGAACACATAACGGCCAGCTGCAATGGAAGCGGAGTGGCGCAGCGGAAGCGTAAAAGAAGAGATACACTGAAAGAAACAAATGAAAGAAAGTACAACAGCTTTCCTGCGGTGAGCTATGCATCAATTGAATAGACTGTTGGTTGGGAAACAGAGATGATCTTGGCTAGGGGAGCGAAAGTGAGTAAAATTTTTATAAAAGATACATGGATCACACATTGGACTACAATAGCTACACCATGGACTGCAAAAGTCACACTAGCCATGTAAGGACCCAAACCCGGAAAGCGGGCCCTTACCGCCGTGAAGCCCGGAGAAGCCCGACACGTGGACCAATCCGAACTCCACAAGGCTATTTTGACTTTTCAAACGTAAATCCCCAAAGATAAAATTTAAAATATTTTCAAATTACAGCATGGCTGATAAGAACTAAATACATGGCACAATAAATAACGGAGAACGTTTAAAACAGCGGAAGTCTTATTTCAATAACACAATACAACAAGTGAAACCATAACACACAAGCCCCAAGTATCTGAAAATAAAACCAAACATCCAAACAATAAATAGTCAACAGTGTGCCAATAAAATCATATATGTGCAGATGCAATAGTCCCAGCGAGTAGTCCCAACGCTCACACTAACAACAGCTACCGATCACGATCTAATCCTGGGAAGAAAAAAAACAAAAACGAAGGGGGTGAGATTTTCGAGAATCTCAGTAGGGGACAACAAGGTGAACTTATCAAAGGAGAGGAACAACAAGGAACTTATCAAAGGAGAGGAACGACAAGAAACTTATCAAAGGAGAGGAACAACAAGGAACTTATCAAAGGAGAGGAACGACAAGAAACTTAACAAAGGAGAGGAACAACGAGGAACTTAACAAAGGAGAGCAACAACGAGAAACTTATTAGATCATCACTAAACTTGTAAATTTTCAAAACTTTAACTTTACCGTTTACTTTATAAAACGTTTATTTACTGGACCTGAAAATGTACTTTCGCTTTCAATAAAGAACTCAACAGGAATCAATCCGAAAACATGGGCGGACTGCAAACGTTTACTTACTGGACCCGAAAACAACATAGAACTCAACATGGGTCAATACAAAAACATGGGCGGACCGCAAATCACTTCACGAGTAACCCCCGCTAAAGGGAAACCGGAAGCCCACTGGTAGGTTTTACATATATACTTTTTTTAAAAAAGAATATTTACATACATAGCCCCTTCTACCAGTGTTGTCTGAAACTAGGCAGAGAAAACACAATACACATCATACCTGTCTCGATACGTAATACGAACCAACCTGCGAAGACGTGGCAGGTAAACGTAAATATCACCCATACAACTCCCGAACAGATGAGTGTCTCTCCGCTTACTCTCGGAGACCGAGCACTCACCACGTTTGGCCAAACGTACGTAAGTAACATGAAAACTCTTACATACTTTAACTTACATATAAAGAAAACGAGTTTAACTTTCAATAACACTGAAATACCATATTTTAAAATTAAAACTCCACAATACGATACCATCACAGAAACCTTTAATTACAATAATTATTTTCTTACTTTACGGGCAATGATACAGAATCAGCCCAATTTACACAACAAATCGATCAAATGGACTTTGATTGATTATATGAAATTTCGGAGATACATTATGATACTTTACAAGAACATACAGAAAAGGTCAACGTAACTTGGACAATAGATCCATCGGATGGTCTCCGATGGATTACACAACGATTTAAATTAAAACCTCAGAACGGATTTAAAATCAAGAAGTACTTATGATGGAGTATGTACGGTAAAGACTCTACCTTACAAGAACATACAGAAAATGACAAAGTAACTTGGACATGGATCCATCAGATGGACTCCGATGGATTATACAACGATTCAATTTAAAACCAAGGTACGGATTTAAAAATCAAGAAATACTTATGATTGAACACATACGGTAAAGACCCTACATTATGATACTTTATAGCTACCTATGGAAGAGAACAATGAAATTTGAACAATGGACCAATCGGATGGGCTCCGATGGACTATACAACGAATCAATCAAAACCAAGGTACAACGGATTTTACAACAAGGAAATACTAATGATGAACCACATACGGTAAAGACCCTACCTTACGGGCCGAAGAAGAGGAAACGATACTCTTGCCTTTGTCCTCAACACACTCCCTTCCTAAGAACACAACATTACGGATATTAACCTTCAAATGACTATAACTCAAAAACGACACATCAAACGGAAAAACGGATCATGCCATTGCGATCAGAACATCGAAATTACCTAACGGGGAGGTTTTCACTTTTTTGGTCAAAGTCAACGGCCAACGGTTAGGTCAACGATTAGCAGTCAACGATGGACAGTGTCGCCGGTCAACGGTCGCTGGCGGCAGCCGGAAAATTCCAATTTCATCCAAAATAGAAAATGTTTTACATCAAAACGAAGCTACAAACATCAGGACTACAAATCCGAAAACCAAATTTGAAGACTCACCTCCAATCGGCCGGGATCTACGATTTTCCGGTGCGAAAATCGGAATTTCCGGCCTCCGATCTACGCGCATCCGTGGTCCGATGAAGATAAAACCAACGGCCGGTTACTCGCGACGACGAGACGAACGCAACAGTGTAAACGGTTCGACGATCGAACGGTTGATTTTGATACTGATGATATTTGAAGATAGTGAAGAAAAGGAAAAAAAAGAAGAAAAATGGAGAGGGAGGGGGGGAATACTGACCACAGATCTCACAACCTTCCCCCCTTACAAAAATTTCGTCCCCGAAATTTACGTATCGTACTACTGGAACAGATACGGGTAATGCTCCCGCATAGACTCCTCAGTCTCCCAAGAGAGCTCCTCGGAACTACCACTACGCCAAGAAACTCGAACCATAGGGACTAATCGACTGCGAAGCTTCCTGATTGACTCGTCAACGATGGCCACTGGTTGAGATGGAAACGACAAGTCACTGATAACCTCTACCGGCGGTGAATCCAACACGTATGACAGATCCCGAACGTACTTCCGTAGCATAGAAACATGGAACACACTATGGATCCTCTCCAAGGACGGTGGCAAAGCAAGACGGTATGCCACAGGCCCAATGTGCTCGGCGTTCTCATACGGTCCAATAAAATGCGGCGCTAACTTGCCTCGCTGTTGAAACTGAAGTACTCCTTTCCACGGTGCATCCTTCAGGAATACTTTGTCACCAACCTGAAACTTTTCCCAGAAACGAGAAGTAAATCTCGGGTCTCGATCTGAAACAATACAGACTGGAACTCTATGAAGTCTGACGATCTTATCAATATACCGGTGAGCTAACTTTTCCGGTGTATCGGTAACTCGTACTGTCTACGATCACTTATACTGAGTCTAAACCTCATTGAGTCCTCGGTAAACCTACAACAAAGTCCATCGTGATATGCTCCCACTTCCATTCAGGAATCAGAAGCGATTGAAGCAGACCGACGGGTTTCTGATGCTCGGCCTTGACCTGCTGGCAAACTAAGCAACGAGCTAAAAACTCAGCGATGAGTCTCTTCATCCCCGACCACCAATACTGCTCTCGCAAGTCCCGATACATCTTGGTGTTGCCGGGATGGATAGAGAACATAGAACTGTGCGCCTCGGTCAAAATCAACTAACGCAACTCCTCATCTCGAGAGATACAAATTCTACCTCGGAACGTCAAAATACCATCATCTCGAACCCTATACTCACTGACTGTATCACGACTAGTAACACTATCCAGCTGCTGTCTCAACTGAACCAACACTGGATCCTCTAACTGCTTGACTCGGATTTCCTCAAGTAAAGTGGGTCTAGCAACAATCTGTGCTAACAATGCTCCAGAACCATCACTGTCAAGCTGGACTCGAGATGCCCTTAAGCACATAAGCATCGGAAGGTACTCTGAACGGATATACGCCAAGGAAGAAGTAGTCTTCCTACTCAGGGCATCGGCAACTACGTTGGCTTTACCGGGATGATAATCGATCACAAGGTCGTAATCCTTTATCAATTCAAGCCATCTCCTCTGTCTCAAGTTAAGCTCTTTCTGAGTCAAGAGGTACTTGAGACTCTTATGATCTGTGAAGACTCTGCAAGTCTCACCATACAGATAGTGACGCCAAATCTTCAATGCAAACACCACAACTGTTAACTCTAAATCATGGGTTGGGTAGTTGCATTCGTGTGGCCTCAACTGCCGAGAGGCGTAGGCGACTACCTTCCCACCCTGCATCAATACACAAGCCAAACCATGCTTCGAAGCATCACTATACACTACATACTCTTTACCGCTGACCGGTAAAGTAAGAACAGGAGCGGAAACCAATCTGGACTTCAACTCCTCAAAACTACTCTGGCACTTCTCGGACCACACAAACGGTTCGCCCTTGCGTGTCAAACGAATCAACGGTCCAGCTAACGTCGAGAAATTCTCCACAAAGCGTCGGTAATAACCGGCTAAACCGAGGAAACTCTGTATCTCGGAAACGGTGCGTGGAGGTTCCCATGATACAACGACTTTGATCTTTTTGGAATCCACCAACACTCCGTTTGCTGACACCACATATCCCAAGAAACCGACTTCTCGCAACCAGAACTCGCACTTAGAGAACTTGGCATATAACTGTCGAGCTCTAAGTGTCTCCAATACCATCCTCAAATGCTTAGAATGCTCCTCCTCTGACCTAGAATAAATGAGGATGTCATCACTGAAGACAATCACGAATCGATCAAGATACTCACGAAATATTCGGTTCATCAGATCCATGAAGACGGCTGGTGCATTCATCAATCCGAATGGCATGACCAGGAACTCGTAGTGCCCGTAACGAGACTTGAAAGCTGTCTTCGGAATATCAGACTCACAAACCCGTAACTGGTGATAACCCGATCTCAAATCAATCTTTGAGAACACCGACGCTCCCTAAAACTGGTCGAACAAATCATCTATATGGGGTAGAGGGTACCTGTTCTTCACGGTAACCCGGTTCAACTGCCGGTAATCAATGCACAACCGTAGTAAACCATCATTCTTCTTTACGAACAATATTGGTGCTCCCTATGGAGAAACACTGGGTCGGATGAAACCACGATCTACCAGATCCTCCAATTGAGCCTTCAGCTCCTTCATTTCAGTTGGAGCCATCTGATACGGCGGGATGGATATCGGGTTTGTTCCTGGAATCAAATCGATCCCGAACTCCACCTCTCTCTCTGGTGGTAACCCAACTATGTCATCTAGAAATACATCTGGGAACTCACTGGCAATCGGAACTTGATTCAACTCCGGTGACTCGGCTGAGGTATATCTGACATGGGCCAAAAGCGTTGCACGGCCTTTACTGATCATCTTCTTCGCACTAAGCCATGAGATCATACAAGTAGGCACAATACGCCTATCTACCTCGAAGCAATACTTCGAACTATCGGGTAGAGTAAACCAAACTCGATTGGTGAAACACTCCATTCGGACACGATACCGGGCTAAGCAATCCATACCCAATATAACATCAAACTCCCGGATGTCAAACGGAATCAAATCTGCCTCCAACACAGCTGTACTCAACCTCAGAACACAACCCATATACACCTGATTACAGATCAAATGCTCACCTAACGGGGTTAGAACCTCGATAGGTGGAGCCAACGGGGACAACGGACGATTTGCATGAGCTAAAATGCTAGGACCGACAAAAGATATATTTGCTCCTGGATTTAACAAAACTCGAGCAAGAATAGAAAATACAATAATAGTACCTGTCACTACATCTGGGCTAGCACATGCCTCAACATCAGTCAAAGTAAAGAGGCAGGTCTGTCTCGTCTGTGCTGGCTGACTGGACTACTGACCCTGTGTCTGACTACCAGAAGGTCTACCTGGTGCTCTAGACGGTGGCCTGGTAGGACCCTGAGAAGGTGTACGACTGTCACTTGGTCTCGCAGCGTTAAAGGACTGTGATCTTGGCAGCTTTGGGTAATCCCTCGCTAAATGTCCAAACTCTGAGCAGTTATAACACTGTCTGTTCTGTGGACACGACAAAATGTGGCACTTCTGACATCTGTCGCACTACGACATGAGTCTACCTGTACTCTGCCTGAAAGCTATCGACTATGATTGGGCAGGTGTGTGACTATCGTCTCGTAAATGAGACGGCCTCGGGGGATACAGTCCTACTAAACGACTCGGTCAACGATCAGATCTAGAACTGTGCCAAACTGACAAGGACATCCTAGTTAGTCTAAAGATTAAAGGGAACAATTAATACGATACAACGCTGGACTATGCACGTGCAGTGTAGTGAGTTGGAAATCATACTTTAAAAATATCATGAAAACACTTTCAAAACTTGGTTTGTAAAAACCTGGGGCTCCGCTACCACTCCTGTAAGGACCCAAACCCGAAAAGCGGGCCCTTACCGCCGTGAAGCCCGGAGAAGCCCGACACGTGGACCAATTCGAACTCCACAAGGCTATTTTGACTTTTCAAACGTAAATCCCCAAAAATAAAATTTAAAATATTTTCAAATTACAGCATGGCTGATAAGAACTAAATACATGGCACAATAAATAACGGAGAACGTTTAAAACAGCGGAAGTCTTATTTCAATAACACAATACAACAAGTGAAACCATAACACACAAGCCCCAAGTATCTGAAAATAAAACCAAACATCCAAACAATAAATAGTCAACAGTGTGCCAATAAAATCATATATGTGCAGATGCAATAGTCCCAGCGAGTAGTCCCAACGCTCACACTAACAACAGCTACCGATCACGATCTAATCCTGGGAAGAAAAAAAAACAAAAACGAAGGGGGTGAGATTTTCGAGAATCTCAGTAGGGGACAACAAGGTGAACTTATCAAAGGAGAGGAACAACAAGGAACTTATCAAAGGAGAGGAACGACAAGAAACTTAACAAAGGAGAGGAACAACGAGAAACTTAACAAATGAGAGGAACGACAAGAAACTTAACAAAGGAGAGGAACAACGAGGAACTTAACAAAGGAGAGCAACAACGAGAAACTTATTAGATCATCACTAAACTTGTAAATTTTCAAAACTTTAACTTTACCGTTTACTTTATAAAATGTTTATTTACTGGACCTGAAAATGTACTTTCGCTTTCAATAAAGAACTCAACAGGAATCAATCCGAAAACATGGGCGGACTGCAAACGTTTACTTACTGGACCCGAAAACAACATAGAACTCAACATGGGTCAATACAAAAACATGGGCGGACCGCAAATCACTTCACGAGTAACCCCCGCTAAAGGGAAACCGGAAGCCCACTGGTAGGTTTTACATATATACTTTTTTTAAAAAAGAATATTTACATACATAGCCCCTTCTACCAGTGTTGTCCGAAACTAGGCAGAGAAAACACAATACACATCATACCTGTCTCGATACGTAATACGAACCAACCTGCGAAGACGTGGCAGGTAAACGTAAATATCACCCATACAACTCCCGAACAGATGAGTGTCTCTCCGCTTACTCTCGGAGACCGAGCACTCACCACGTTTGGCCAAACGTACGTAAGTAACATGAAAACTCTTACATACTTTAACTTACATATAAAGAAAACGAGTTTAACTTTCAATAACACTGAAATACCATATTTTAAAATTAAAACTCCACAATACGATACCATCACAGAAACCTTTAATTACAATAATTATTTTCTTACTTTACGGGCAATGATACAGAATCAGCCCAATTTACACAACAAATCGATCAAATGGACTTTGATTGATTATATGAAATTTCGGAGATACATTATGATACTTTACAAGAACATACAGAAAAGGTCAACGTAACTTGGACAATAGATCCATCGGATGGTCTCCGATGGATTACACAACGATTTAAATTAAAACCTCAGAACGGATTTAAAATCAAGAAGTACTTATGATGGAGTATGTACGGTAAAGACCCTACCTTACAAGAACATACAAAAAAGGACAAAGTAACTTGGACATGGATCCATCAGATGGACTCCGATGGATTATACAACGATTCAATTTAAAACCAAGGTACGGATTTAAAAATCAAGAAATACTTATGATTGAACACATACGGTAAAGACCCTACATTATGATACTTTATAGCTACCTATGGAAGAGAACAATGAAATTTGAACAATGGACCAATCGGATGGGCTACGATGGACTATACAACGAATCAATCAAAACAAAGGTACAACGGATTTTACAACAAGGAAATACTAATGAGGAACCACATACGGTAAAGACCCTACCTTACGGGCCGAAGAAGAGGAAACGATACTCTTGCCTTTGTCCTCAACACACTCCCTTCTTAAGAACACAACATTACGGATATTAACCTTCAAATGACTATAACTCAACAACGACACATCAAATGGAAAAACAGATCGCGCCATTGCGATCAGAACGTCGAAATTACCTAACAGGGAGGTTTTCACTTTTTCGTCAAAGTCAACGGTCAACGGTCACGTCAACGTCAGCAGTCAACGGTGAACAGTGTCGCCGGCGACGGCCGAAAAATTCCAACTTCATCCAAAACCGAAAATTTTTACATCAAAACGAAGCTACAAACACCAGGACTACAAATCCGAAAACCAAATTTGAAGACTCACCTCCAATCGGCCGGGATCTACGATTTTCCGGTGCGAAAATCGAAACTTCCGGCCTCCGATCTGCGCGCGTCCGTGGTCCGATGAAGATAAAACCAACGGCCGGTTACTCGCGACGACGAGACGAACGCAACAGTGTAAACGGTTCGACGATCGAACGGTTGATTTTGATACTGATGATATTTGAAGATAGTGAAGAAAAGGAAAAAAAAAGAAGAAAAATGGAGAGGGAGGGGGGGAATACTGACCACAGATCTCACAAGCCACGACCGCAGCTCACCATCATATGCATTGAACTTGAGGTTAAGTAAACAGTGATCTGAATGCATGATACATAATGTACCGGAAACAACTTAACGTTACCCACCTACGCACACCATCCCATCATAAACAATCCGTAATGGTGATTGTCATTATTGATCGTCAAGGCTGTGCAAAAGCCTGGGGAGTTTATCATCACTTTACCGAGGGCAAATCATGCAAGGATAGCTTGGTTAACTTGTAAGAGAAACTAGGCCTGAAACGAGATAGCTGGCAACTGCTGAAAGGGGTGTAAAACACTCGAACTGGAACTCCATGGACTTAACTGCAGTTGGTTTGGCTGGAGATATGGCATGGCAGGGAACAACCTGTTGAAGAAACTCGTTAAAAGAAAGCTTGCCTGGACTGATCGTATAGACCCAAACTCCAGCTTCCATTCCATCCCAGCGAAGGAAACAAACTTTCCTGCGGCAACTTCCACTCAGACTGTTGCTACAGAAGGTGCTGCCGAGATGGTTACGAGAGGGGCTGCTCAACCAAATGATCAAGATGAACCCCTGGCGGGAAGATGAAGATGGAGAGGAGAACGATCAGCGAGTGATCATGCAAGACGGCTCGTCAGTTACAACAGGAAGAGGGAGAGGAGCAGTCTTCGTTCTTAGGCTGCTCTGTGCCTTTCACGGACAGGAGAGAGGATTGCCATGCATGCATCGTATTCTGCCTAAAAAATAAAAAAAAAAAGAAAGATAAATATAAAAAAAAAATCTAGACCAAGAGAAGATACAGTGCTGCGAGCTGGGTATCACCAGAGGGTTGGTGAGGAATGAAGGTGAGGCACGGGAAGGAGAAGCTGAACGAAAGAAGCGAACCACAAAACAAGCTCCCAGCGTGAGCAGGAAGGAAGACGGAGGAACATACAAGAGCTTCTAACACGAACTGCAACAGGGGAGAGAGAAAAAGTCGAAAGAAAATGGAGGAAGCTGAAGCCTGTCGTTTGCAAGCAAGGCAAAAGGAGGAAGAACGGGAGGCTTTGCAAGGGAAAGCTGGTTATCTTCATGCATGTATGCATGCCCACTGTGCAACGTTGCGAACAGCCTTTTTGCTTCATTGCACTTTGGCTTGCAGAATGACTGAGGTCTCCCTGTTACCTGTGTTGCTGAGTGGCTGGGAATGGAGGAAGAACCAGGATGAGGAAGTATTGTCTAAGAAGGTTCTGCAGGGGAGCTCAGTGTCGAAGAAGAGGAAGGCGTCAAAGGGACTTCACAGCTCAAAGAGAAAGAAAAAAATAAACTTTTTAATGCCGAAAAGTGTATTAATGTTTCTGAAGATGGTGGAAACGATCATGCAAAGCAGGATGGTATAATGAGCACCGGTGGAACTGATGAAAGAAAGAGAGATTTTACCAAGCTAGAGGTGAAACTGGACCACGAAAATCGTCTGCTACGGGTCTGTGCTGATGACCGGATCTTCCTAGAAATTTCACCTTGGTGCAAACAAGCTTGCGATTTTCTCATCGCTATTGCGGAGCCTGTTTCCAGGCCGGAGTCTATGCATGAGTACAATTTGACTCTGCATTCTTTGTATACGGCAGTTTCAGTTGGGGAGGAGACGAAGACTATAATAGCAGTCTTGAGTGAGCTGTCCAAGACAGAGGCTGCCGAAGGGAATGGTTGATTTCATTCACGGTTCTACTACAAATTATGGGAAAGTGAAACTCGTGCTTAAGAAGAATCAGTATTTTGTGGAATCTCCGTTTCCAGAAGTCCTGAAGAGAGTGCTCAGGGATGATGTTATTTCTAAAGCAAGGCTTATATCTAAGAGTTTATACAGGCAAGATGAATTTACTATCAGCAAGGCTGTGGGAGAAGTTTCTAATGTTCGTGATGGGTTGATAAATCAAGCAGAATTTGTAACTGCTGCAGAAGATAAAGAAACACACTCCTTTGAGATTGAACCTTCTCAGGTTGAGAATGTGAAGCAGCGGTGCTAGGCAAATGCTTTGGATTATCCAATGCTGGAGGAGTATGACTTCAGAATGACACCGTGAATCCTAATGCAAGACCACGGCCATAACAAGAGAGAAAGAATCAAGGTGGTGGAGAAACGGAACTTCGCATTGTCTCTTTGCTGGAGATATACTTGCATGAAAATCCAGAGAAAGGCTTAGGTGTTAAAGATGGACAAGTGGTGGACAATGACCAGAGTGAGACTTTTGATGATTCAAAAGATGAAGAACTTCCTGATATTAATCAAGCAAATGAAAACAATGTACTTCACATTTCATTGCTAAGAAAGCATATGTGAGATCCTGCTCATGTGCTTAAAGAACCGCCAGTTGAAGTTGCTGAAGACCTATCCTATCCCTTACAGCCAGTTGCCATACTAGATTGGTCAGTTCGACAGCTTCGCAGTCGAAGCGTGCCTATGATATGAGTGGTTTGGCGTAATGGCCAAATTGAGGAGCAGTCTTGGGAGACTAGGAATCTATACATGCAAAATTTCCTTACTTGTTTGATTAGGTACTTATGTTGAAAAATTTCGAGGACGAAATTCTTATAAGGAGGGGAGGATGTAAGACCCCGAATTTTGAGTCCTAGAAGTCCAGAAGCCAGTGCAGGTGAAAAGACGATTTTGCCCCTGAAGGAAAGGATGTGTGATGGCCGAAATTGGTAAGATTGTTTAGTAGTTAATTTTGTTTTAAATTCCTTTAGATCTAAGTCCTTATAGGTTGATAATTGCCTTAGAAATTATCCTTATAGATAGATAATTGCCTTAGAGATTAAAGTCCCTAAAGATAGGGGAAGATAATTAAAGAGTTTAGAGTTTAGTTATTTAGTAAATTATCCTATTTAGATAAAGTGATTAAAGTAGTAATCATAATTCTATACCCACTCATTATAAACAGGAAGCCAACCCCACAAAAGTTTCCCCTAAAACCTTACAAAAATCGTATAGGCTTAAAACCCTATACCTCCCATTAGCCGTCAGAATTTGCAGAAACTTTAAACTAGCATAACTCCCTCATCGTTCATTGGATCTCTGCAAATAATAGCTTGTTGGAAAGCTCTCTTCATCCTCTTTCCATCCATCTTTTGTTTTTCGTCCGGAGGTTAGTATTTCGTTGTCTAATGTTACTTTGAAAATCGGCGGCCGCGTTAGGTTTCCGTCAAATCTTCTTGAATTTCAAAATAGCATAACTTTTTACTCGTTTGTTGGAATCTTACAAATAATATGTCGTTGGAAAGCTCTTTTCATTCTCTTTCCAAAACTATGTTTATCGCAACTTGGATATAAATACTTCGTTGTTTTTAGGTTAAGACGAAATCGTATTATGCCCTACTTTTAGCAATAGGTTTTGCATAGTTGATTGGAATGGTAAATTCAGGTTGAATCTTGATAAGTTCCTGGCTATCACATCACACATCCGAGGGGAAGGTACCTGCAATGTCTGATCACTGGTTTTCTGATAGGTTTGGTGAGTGGTACTGGTAAGGAATAGAGTATGTAATTTATTTTTGGATATGCATGCTTAGTGGTTTTATCTTTGTGTGGTGATGATTTAGGTGGTTCAGATTTGCTTAATAAAGGCAAAGGAGTTGCTTATTGTTCAGAGACAAGAGAGGTAGGATCTATGCCTCATCGGTTTCTCCAGAAACCCCTGCTCTTATTTGATGTTTTGGTTACCTGCCCTTGTTGTATTGTTTGTGATTGAATTATGGTGAGAATATGAAATCCGGAATGAGATATGAATCTCCTAGGCTGTATAGAACCCCTGAGTTAGGGATTGAGTGCCTGGGATGCTATTGTTATATGAATTGGATGTGTTGATTATTTCCTGACATGATTGAGGATACCCTGTTGTGGTATTATGCTTTGTACTTGCCTGTGTGTGCTTGTACGTGTTTGTGTGTCAGGATCCTGTTCTTCTGGCCAGGCAGGGTAAGAACTGATGCTCCTAGGGAGAGGAGAGGTTCTTATCGGTTTGTGGGAGTTGTATGGGAGGTGAACCAGCAAGCTAGCGCTGGATATCTGTCCTTGGTGGCCGGATCCCTGTCTTGCGAGACAGGAAGCCCACTTCTGTGTGATTTGGGGATGCCCTAGTTGCGGCTATGGGAAGACTTGTCCATGTGGGCTAGTCGACTTATCCTTGCGAGGATAAGGTGAAAGGCTTACTGATTAGTTTGTGTGTTAACCATCTACCCTTTGTGCAGTAAGTCTTGGACAACACAGGTGGAAGGGGATGGCCTTTCTTCAACATTGAGTGTGATTTTGTTGTATTTCACCTGCCTGTGTACTTCTGAACTTTCGGAAGTGTGGTCCTCCCTTAGCCATAATCTCGGCCTTAACCTTCTTTTGGTTTATTGTTGAATTGTGTGATCCCTTTAGTTGTTTAGGGAATGATCTTATGTGATTTGGGAGATTTGTGTTTAGGGATTCTGCAGATCTTATGATGCTGTGACCCTACTGAGATTCTTGTAATCTCAAACCGTTGTTTTTACCATTTTTCAGGCTTAGGTACATTCACTGTTCGTGGTACCAGTGTGTGAGATCAAGGCTGCACGGCGGGACGATATCGCATCACATTTTAAAACTTGTTACTTGCGCATATAACATATGATTGGGCAACATTATGGTTTATTTTGAGCACTCTTCCTTCCTTGTTATTTCCGAAAGTTGTTGGAAGATTTCTTGTTGTTTATTTGGATCCCTATGGGACTTGTGTGTTATGAACCCAATGGATTAATTTAAGACTTCCGCTGATGTTTTATTTAGTCCGTATGATACCAGAACATATGTCCAATATCATGCTCCAATTGTTGATAAGCAATAAGATTAACAAGCTTAAAATCGGAAATCTTAAGATTAGCCTTGTGGAATTCAAATAGGTCTTAGGTGTTATTTAGGTTTATTTGGGTTTCACGGCGGTAATGACCTTAATGGGAGCAATTATTAATAGATAGGAATTAGGGTCGTTACAATTTATATATTTTTAGAAAGAAGATGAAAAGAGCTTTCCAATGAGATATTATTTGCAAGATTCCAACAAACGAGTAGAAAGTTATGATATTTTAAAGTTCAAGAAGATTTGGCGAAAACCTAATTCGGCCGCCGATTTTCAAAGTAACATTAGACAAAGAAATACTAACCTTCTGACGGAAAAAAAAGATGGTTGGAAAGAGGATGAAGAGAGATTTCCAACAAGCTATTATTCGTAGAGATCCAATGAACGATGAGGAAGTTATGCTGGTTTAAAGTTTCAGCAAATTCTGACGGCTAATGGGAGGTATAGGGTTTTAAGCCTATACGACTTTTGTAAGGTTTTAGGGGAAAACTTTTGTGGAGTTAGCTTCCTATTTATATTCAATGAGTGTAGAATTATGTCTACTACTTTTAATCAATCTATCAATCCAATATAATTCACTAAATAACCAAAACTCTTAAATTACCTTCCCTATTTTTAGGGACTTAATCTTTATGGCAACTATCTACCTTAAAGGATGGTTCCTAAAGCTATTACCCATCTACAAGGACCTAAATCAAAAGGAATTAGAAGAAAATTAATTTACTGAACAATCTTACCAATTTCGACTATCACACATCTTTCTCTTTAGGGGCAAAATCGTCTTTTCACTTGTACTGGCTTCTGGACTTCTAGGACTCAAAATTCGGGGTCTTACAAATTCCGACTTTAACTTGAAAGGAAAAGCATCAGGTATGAAAATGGCAGACAACTTTGATTTAGAATGTGGCCTACACAAAAGGTTAAGCATGTGAAGGCAGATTTGAACAATAATGGCACAACTAGACACTCAACTTGTATAAACACATAAGGGACCCAAATTATGGCTGTATGTGATGTGGATCCTGAGGTAAGTATGGTAAGGTAATATAGGTTTAATCCAGGAGAAAGTCTTATGTAATTACCCACTGTAATTGCTGAGTGACGGTACGGTAAAAAAAATCAGGGATTTACTTTGATCAAATGTTTTTGTGACTGGTGTAATCTGATTTTACTCTATGATGATTGTCTAATTACATGGCCAATTTAATCAATGTAGAATGAGTACATTGGGCTTTAGGAAATTTCCGAATGGACTTGGGCCTTGGGAATGGTAATTGGACCGAAAATATGAAGATACGAATCAATTACGGTCAACAGCAGTTTTACGATCGGACAATTCGTAAAACTGCGTCATATAAGTAGTTTATATTTATGTTAACTGAGAAGTTACATTGCCAAGAATCTAATTACTCACTTTTACCTTTCATAGGGTTACTCAGGTGTCTAAGGTTCACTCAGGTCCATCTAAATCGTAAAATGTTACCGTCACACGGTAAACAAAACTCATCCGGAGTCCTCGACGGGGTAAAACTCGGGGACTTACCAAACTAATACGGTAGAAATGGATACAGTAAAAATTTAGGCATTGCCGAAATGACTCGTACGGGCGTCAAAGTCATTAGCTAATAGGTCTAGTACATATCTAACACTCAAAATGCTGAAAAATAACTTATGCGAGGTCTCACAGGTTCTGCCTGTCCTACCTGTGCTGTCTATTCTGTTTGTGCCTCTTCCGTTGGTCCACGGGCATCAGACCTTTCCTCAACATCTTCTGCCTGTACTCGGCGTGGTCTCCCCACCTTCTTTTTAGGTGCCATCTAAAACCATGGAACACGCAGCCATAGGTATAAGCCTAATAGAAACAAAAAAACTAGACACACTCTGTGCTAGACAATGCAGGTGCCGTGAGTGTGATGCACTTGTTGTCAAAAAGACTAGTTTGCACTCAATGCACACAAAATAACCATTCTCACACAAATAACCATGCTCCGCTACCAACCTTGTGAGGACCCGTTCCCGGTAACCGGGAGCCTCACCGCCGTGCAGCCCTGATTGTCCCAACTGGTGGACCAAGCGGAACTACACAAGGCTTAACCGTACAACTTTGTTTTTCTAATCGTAATAAATACACAATTTTTGACTTATTTCTTTCAAAACATGGCACACATCAATTGATACTCAGTATAACTTACATACAACGGAGTAACAAACACATGCAGCGAAGATTTCACATCACATACAACAGGCCATACGGCCTTAAACATGCAACGCCTCGAGTCCACACTCACAGATCCCAGAAACTCAAAACAATATTACTTCTTATATCAAAAACATCAGAGTATGCAAGCATGAAATGTATACATATGCACTAGGAAAATACACAAATAGTTAAAGATATAAGAAGATGTGAAGGATGCTGAGTCCAAAAACGTGCATCTGCATTTTTCCAGCCCTACGACCAATACCGGGATAGGAACCTTGAATTTGAATAGCTATCTCTCACAACTTAGTCCTGAAACAAACAATAGAGAGGGGGTGAGATCAAAGACCTCAGTGGAAGTTACCTCGACATAAGCATAAACGGTGGAATGGAGACAAAACCAAATCATAGTATCAAGCATTTATTCAAACCATTACAATCCATGTTCTTCTATGTATCCATCCTAAGTTCACATACCAAACAGCATAAGGAAATAAAGACAAGAGATTCATAGAGCATAGCTTTGATCTTTGGCTACTATGCCCAAAACCTAACGGGGTGGACTCAAACCACTTTCACGTAACCCCCGCTAAAGGCTTACATAAAAGCCTTTTGATGGTTTTCAGTTGTAGCATATATATAAACAAACCCCACCTTCAGCATTGTCCAAAATTGAATGGAGAAACACAATCTATCACATTCAATTTTGTGCACACGTACTATAACGTTGTAAGATATATATGAAGCATTTATAAGACTTGGCAGGATTGCCACCGGAGAGGAAGATTGAATTTGAGATTGAGTTTTTGCCAGGGACAGCTCCTATTTCCATTCCACCGTATCGGATGGCACCAGCTGAGCTGAAAGAGTTGAAGACTCAACTGAAAGACTTAGTGGATCGTGGATTTATCAGACCTAGTGTTTCACCTTGAGGAGCACCATGTGGTATCAGCAGAAGGTATACTTGTCGACCCCAAGAAGAAAGAAGCCATTGTGTCATGGGAACCTCCTCATAGTATCACGGAAATCCGAAGTTCTATTGGTTTGGCTGGCTACTATCGGAGGTTTGTGGAAAACTTCTCCGTATTGGCAGGTCCGTTGACGCGTCTAACACATAAGGGAGTTCCGTTTGGATGGTCAGAGGCATGTGAGAAGAGTTTTCAGGAAGTGAAGGCCAGGCTTGTATAAGGCACCGGTTCTTACCTTGTCGGTCAGCGGCAAGGGGTACATTGTGTATAGCGATGCATCGAAGATGGGATTAGGTTGTGTACTGATGCAAGATGGTAAGGTAGTGGCCTACGCATCAAGACAGTTGAGACCGCATGAGACCAACTACCCCACTCACGATCTTGAGTTGGCTGCGGTGGTGTTCGCACTCAAGATTTGGCGGCATTACCTGTATGGTGAAACGTGCAGAATGTTCACCGATTATAAGAGTCTCAAATACCTTCTCACACAGAAGGATTTGAACTTGAGACAACGGAGGTGGTTGGAATTGATCAAAGATTATGACTTGGTGATTGACTACCATCCGGGCAAGGCGAATGTCGTCGCTGATGCATTGAGTAGAAAGACATCATCTTCTGTAGCCTATGTTCGCACCGAGTACATGCCCATGTTGATGTGTCTGAGAACATCTAGAGTATGACTTGATAGTGATGATTCTGAAGCATTAATAGCACAGTTGATTGTGAGGCCGACTTTACTAGACGAGATTCGGACCAAGCAACGTGAAGATCCAGTGTTGAGTCAAATAAAGCAACAGTTGGAGGAAGTAGACAGTGGTACTAGTACAGTAAGTGAGTATCGTGTGAGAGAGAATGGTATCCTGACGTTTCGAGGACGAGTGTGCATTCCTCATGACGAAGAGCTGAGGCAATTGATTTTGATGGAGGCACATAGTTCGACGTTTTCCATTCATCCGGGAAGCACCAAGATGTACAGGGACTTGAGAGAACAATATTGGTGGGCCCGAATGAAGAGGCATATTGCTGAGTTTGTGGCAAAGTGCCTAGTGTGTCAGAAAGTCAAGGCGGAACATCAGAGACCTGCGGGATTTCGTAACAGGGTTGCCGAGATAATAGCGAGGTTATGATGCGATATGGGTGATAGTGGACAGACTGACCAAATCTGCACACTTCCTCCCCATTAAGGTGACAGATACGCCAGAGAAGTTGGCAGTAAAGTATCTTGACGAGATTGTCAGACTTCATGGCGTGCTAATGTCGATTGTGTCGGATAGGGATCCGAGAATCACGTCCAGATTTTGGGGGAAACTTCATAGTGCTTTAGACACTCGACTAACTTTCAGCACCGCATTCCACCCACAGATAGATGGATAGTCTGAGAGAACGATTCAAACCTTGGAAGACATACTGCGAGCATGTGTGTTGGATAGGCAGAAAGCATGGGATCGATGCCTGCCATTAGCTGAGTTCGCCTATAACAACAGTTTTCAAGTGTCTATTGGCACCGTATGAAGTATTGTATGGCCGATGGTGTCGGACACCTTTGTGTTGGAACGAGGTCAGAGAACGGAAACTGGATAGTCCCGAATTAGTTGAACAAGCGACAGAGTTGTTGTTACTAATTCGACAAAGGCTGAAAACAGCGCAAGATAGACAGAAAAATTACGCTGATAATCGCCGGCAAAACTTAGAATTTGCTGTGGGAGACAAAGTCTTTTTGAAAGTGGCACCCTGGAAAGGAGTTCTTTGGTTTCAACAGCGAGGCAAGTTGGCACCAAGGTTCATTGGACCTTACAGCAATACAGCCAGAGTTGGACCAGTGGCATACCGGTTGGACTTGCCACCAGAGTTGGAGAAGATCCACAATGTCTTCCATGTATCTATGTTTTTGAAGTACATGACAGATCCATCCCATGTGTTGAAGTCACCACCAATGGAAATTTCCAACTATTTTTCGTACAAGACGCAGCCTGTTGCAATTGTGGACAGAGCGGTAAAACAATTAGGGAATCGCACAGTGCCAATGGTATCCGTGTTGTGGCGTAGCGATGTCATGGAGGAACGGACATGGGAAACCGAGCAGATGATGAGGCGGCAGTATCCACAGTTATTCGATGACCTTGGGAAGTAAATTTTGCGGACAAAATTTCTATAAGGAAGGGAGGATGTGAGATCCCGTCTATTGTAGTGCCGATCAGAGGTAGCGTCAATGGTAGCGTTAGTGCCAGCGGCAGTGCGCCGATGCTACGTTGTTGGTTTGTGAACACGGCCGTAGGAAGCCTTTAAGTGACCCATAGTGAATCTGAGAGTGGTTAAGTATGATTGTGAGTGAGATAGGTTAGACGATCGAGGTTGAATCAGTGGAAAACAAACCAGGATGATTTCGGTCTGTTTTAAACGACCGCGGGCCGTTTGGGCCAAAATTTTGTGTGTTGGGCTGTTTCCGATTTTATTTTTTTTTCAGGCCCAATCCTTATGTTATAGCTTTACATACTCAAAGAAGTTATTGGGCCATTTGGTTGACATTTCACGAGCCCATTGGGCTCATTTGTGATGAAACGGACCATCGATTGCCTAGTCCAACCTTGTTGAACTTTTGGGCTCAAAATCCCATCAGCCCAAGCCCACACTTCATCCTTTAAACACTTCTCTTCCAGAAGTGACCAGCACATTCCAACCCTAACTCGTTTTTCCCCTTCCTTCACCCTTGCAACCTACCAAAATCCAAACTTTGCCCAATTTGACCCCAAAAACTTGTAGGGGATTGTCCCAAAACACTTTCCCATCAATTTTCTACACTTTTCCACTGTTAGTTTGATGTCTAAGGCCTGATTTTGAGGTGTTCTTCATTCTGGCCGAAAATTGCAAATTTTTTGGTAAGTGATTAATCTTTGGTTTCCTTTTGGATTGGTTGGTTTATTCAGGTTGCTAGTGATATGATTGAGAGTTTTTGATGGATGGAAATGCCTGAAAACAACCTATGATTCTTGTATAAATTTTGGATGAACAATACCATGGGGTTGTTTAGACATGTTATTGATCATGTTGGTGTGTTTGTTTCATGTTAATGAAGTGGTTGTAGGCAGTATTGATGGGAAGGGTGTTGTGCGCAGCCTGCGAGGGTCCATAGAATTGCTTTGCTTTATTTTCCCTTTGATTCCTTGATTAGATATGCTTAGTATGGCTGTATGGTTTGTGCTTGTTTAGGTGGTACCGGATGGATCAATAGAGGCAAAGATCTTGTTGGAGAACCATCGACGCAACGAGAGGTGGGAGTTTATGTTTCATTTGCATACGCGTAACATTTTGTTTTCAGAATCAATGTTTTGGTTTGAATGGAGGCATGAATTGAATTGTGTTTAACATTTTGTTAGAATCATAATTTTCTTGCCATGTTTGAATGCATCAACTGTATATTCAAACGTTGAACCATGCTGACTTGTTTGGTGTATACGAATTTTCATACATGTTTTGCAACCTCCCATACGATGTGATTTTTCATCTCCTATACATGTTTGTTATTGTGGCTGAATACTTTGAATATTATTTTGAGATGTTTGGCACCTGATTTACATGATGGAAATGTTTAAATGAGTGCATGGAATATCCGATGAATTTTTAGATTTAATAACCCATACTTGATAGCTTCGTTATTTGGTCACTAACCGGTCAAACTCTCCGATTTCCAGTAAGGATCTTGATGATGTTTATACCCTTTTTTACCACCTGGATGAGTGTTTTAAAGCCAGGGAGTCTTATTTTGAGTGTGATAAATTATGCTATGTGTTTATGCATTATGTTTTCAAAAAGAAAGGTGCCACATATAAGTGTTTTCTCGGCACTGTACCGATTGGAATTGACGGTAAATGCTTGTTCAAGTTAGGTAAGTATATGGAGTCCTTATAGAGAGAACAGTTGCTTACCTTGGAGAGGTATGGTTGGATATATGTATGTATGTTGAGTGCTATGTGCACTATGAAGGGAAAGGCCTTATAAATGCTTCATATATATCTTACGATGTTATATTACGTGTGCACAAAATTGAATGTGATAGATTGTGTTTCTCCATTCAATTTTTGACAATGCTGATGGTAGGGTTTGTTTATATATATGCTACAACTGAAAACCATCAGTAGGCTTTTATGTAACCCTTTAACAGGGGTTATGTGAAAGTGGCTTGTGTCCACCCCGTTAGGTTTTGGGCATAGTGGCCAAAGATCAAAGCTATGCTCTATGAATCTCTTGTCTTTATTTCCTTATGCTGTTTGGTATGTGCACTTAGGATGGATACATAGAAGAACATGGATTGTAATGGTTTGAATAAATGCTTGATACTATGATTTGGTTTTGTCTCCATTCCACCGTTTATGCTTATGATGCGGTAACTTCCACTGAGGTCTTTGATCTCACCCCCTCTCTATTGTTTGTTTCAGGACTAAGTTGTGAGAGATAGCTGTTCAAATTCAAGGTTCCTATCCCGGTATTGGTCATAGGGCTGGACAAATGCACATGAATGTTTTTGGACTCAGCATCCTTCACATCTTCTTGTATCTTTAACTATTTGTGTATTTTGCTAGTGCATATGTATACAATGCTTGCTTGCATACTCTGATGTTTTTGATATAAGAAGTAATGTTGTTTTGAGTTTCTAGGATCTATGAGTGTGGACTCTAGGCGTTGCATGTTTAAGGCTGTATGGCCTGTTGTATGTGATGTGAAATCTTCGCTGCATGTTTTTGTTACTCCGTTGTATGTAAGTTATGCTGAGTATCAATTGATGTGTGCCATGTTTTGAAAAAAATAAGTCAAATATTGTGTATTTATTATGATTAGCAAAACAAAGTTGTACGGTTAAGCCTTGTGTAGTTCCGCTTGGTCCACCAGTTGGGACAATCGGGACTGCACGGCGGTGAGGCTCTCGGTTACCGGGAACGGGTCCTTACAGTTTCTGCACCTATCCTTACCTTACCTATTTTCGGAAAGGAGTATGTAGTTTACAGCGACGCGTCAAAATCTGGACTTGGATGTGTATTGATGCAAGATGGGAAAGTCATTGCCTACGTTTCAAGGCAATTGCGACCACATGAGATAAACTACCCTACACATGACCTGGAACTTGCAGCTATGGTATTTGCCTTAAAAATATGGCGACATCATTTATACGGCGAGACGTGTCGAATCTTCACTGATGAAAAAAGCCTGAAGTACCTCCTTACACAAAAAGAATTGAATATGAGACAACGAAGATGGGTGGAGCTGATTAAAGACTATGATTTAATCATCGAATATCATCCTGGAAAGGTGAATGTTGTTGCTGATGCCCTAAGCAGAAAGGTTCATCCTCCTTCCCCAATAATTTTGGCCTACATTCGCACCTATTACCTACCGATGATGCTGGAATTGAAAACTAATTGTGTGCATCTTGGCACCAATTTCTCTGGTTTATTGCTGGCTTAAATTGAAGTCGCATCTACCTTAATTGAAGAAATCCGGAATCAACAATTAATGGATCCAAAATTTACTGAAATTCGGAAGCAACTTGCTGATGGTGTTGATGCCATAGTTAACACCTATGGTTAATCGGAATTGATTGTGGTTGATTGACCAAGCAACAAAACAATTAAGCTTGATCAGACAAAAGCTAAAAGCAGCCCAAGTTCGGCAGAAAAATTTTCCCGACAATCGACGAAGGAAGCTGGAATTTTTGGTAGGAGACAAAGTGTTTTTAAAAGTCGTCCCAAGGAAAGAAGTCCTTCCTTTTCAGCAGCCAGGTAAGTTAACACCTCGCTACATTGGTCCATACGATATTGTTGAAAGAATCGGCCTTGTTGCATACCGATTTGCACTACCTCCAAATATGGAAAGAATTCACAACGTATTTCACGTTTCAATGCTAAAAAGTTATATGCGAGATCCTTTTCATGTGTTTAAAGAATCGCCAGTTGAAGTTTCTGAAGACCTATCCTATCCCCTACAGCCAGTTGACATGCTAGACTGGTCAGTTCGACAGCTTCCTAGTCGAAGCTTGCCTATGGTACGAGTTGTTTGGCGTAATAGCCAAATTGAGGAACAATCTTGGGAGACTGAGGAATCTATGCATGCAACATTTCCTTACCTGGTTAGGTACTTATGTTAGAATTTCGAGGACGAAATTCCTGTAAGCAGGGGAGGATGTAAGACCCCGAATTTTGAGTCCTAGAAGTCCAGAAGCCAGTTCAGGTGAAAAGATGATTTTTCCCCTGAAGGAAAGGATGTGTGATGGCCGAAATTGGTAAGATTGTTTAGTAGTTAACTTTTTTTTGAATTCCCTTTGATCTAAGTTCTTAAAGATGGATAATTGCCTCCTTATAGAGGGATAATTGCCTTAGAGATTAAAGACCCTAAAAATAGGGAAGATAATTTAGAGTTTAATTATCTGGTAGATTATCTTATTATGATAAAATGATTAAAAGTAGTAATCATAATTCTATACTCATTCATTATAAATAGGAAGCCAACCCCACAAAAATCATTCATAGAAAACTTACAAATTCGTATGAGCCTAAAACCCTATACCTCTCAATAGCCGCCATAATTCGCAGAAATTTCAAACTAGCATAACTCACTCATCTTTCGTCATATCTCTTTCAATAATAGCTTGTTGGAAATCTCTCTTCATCCTCTTTCCAACCATCTTTTATTTTTTTTCAGGAGGTTAGTATTTCTTTCTCAAAAGTTAAGTTGAAATTCGGCAGCACTACCAAATCATCTTGAAATTCAGAATAGCATAACTCTTTTGTTGTTTGTTATATCTCTAAGAATAATAGCTTGTTGGAAAGCTCTAGTCATCTTCTTTCCAAAAATATTTTTTTTTTGTAAGTTGGTTAGTATTTCTTTGTCTAAGGTTAATTTGAAAATCGCCGGCGAAATTAGGTTTTCGCCAAATCTTCTTGAACTTCAAAATAGTATAACTTTCTAATTGTTTGTCAGATCCTCACAAATAATAGCTCACTGGAAATATTTTTTCATCCTCTTTCCAACCATATATAAATTACAGCTTGGATATAAATATTTCCTTGTTTAAGGTTAAGACGAAATCGTCCTATGCCCTACTTTTAGCGACAAGATTTGCAGAGTTAATTGGAATGGTAAATTCAGGTTGAATCTTGTTAAGTTCCTGGCTATCACATCACACATCCAAAGGGGAGGCACCTGAAATGTCTGATCACTGGTTTTCTGATAGGTTTGGTTAGTGGTATTGGTAAGGAAATAGGGTATTCAATTGGCTATTGAATATGCATTCTTAGTTTGTTTTTGTCTTTGCCTGGTAATAATTTAGGTGGTTCGGATTTACTTAATAAAGGAAAAGTAGTAGTTTCTTGTTCAGAGACAAGAGAGGTAGGATCTATGCCTCATCGGTATCTCTAGAGACCCCTGTTATTTTCTTGATATTTTTGTTACCTGCCCTTGTTGTATTGTTTGTGATTGGATTATAGGGTGAGAATATGAAATGCGGAATGAGATATGAATCTTCTAGGCTATATCGAACCCCTGAGTTAGGAATTGAGTGCCTGGGATGCAATTGTTATGTGAAT
The DNA here is from genome assembly GCA_019739055.1 of Passiflora organensis. Taxonomy (NCBI): domain Eukaryota; kingdom Viridiplantae; phylum Streptophyta; class Magnoliopsida; order Malpighiales; family Passifloraceae; genus Passiflora; species Passiflora organensis. Next base: position 6,518,234 of record JAEPBF010000187.1, on the reverse strand, counting down.
TGGATATGTTGATTGTGTTCTGACATGATTGAGGATACCCTATTGTGGTATTAAGCTTTGTACTTGCCTGTGTGTGCTTGTACGTTTCTGTGTGTCAGGATCCTGTTTTGATGGCCATTCGGGGTAAGCGCTGATGCTCCTAGGGAGAGGAGAGGTTCTTACCGGTCTAGGGAGTTGTATGGGCGGCAAACCAGCAAGCACGCGCTGGATATCTTTCCTTGCAAGGCCGGATCCCTATCTTGCGAGTCAGGAAGCCCTTATCTTGCAAGGTTTGGGATGCTCTAGTAGGTATGTGTCTGGGGAAGACTTGTCCGTGTGGGACTAGTCGACTTGTCCTTGCGAGGACAACATGAAAGGCTTACTGATTAGTTTGCGTGTTAACTACCTACCCTTTGTGCAGTAAGTTTTGGACAACATAGCTGGAAGGGGATGGCCTTTCTTCTTCATTGCCGAGGGCAATCTGATGTGTTTCACCGGCCTGTGTACTTCTGACCTTTCGGAAGTGTTTGCAGTCCTCCCTCAGCCATAGATTCGGCCCTAACCTCTTTTGATTGATTTTTGAATTGCGTGATCCCCTTTAGTTGTTTAGGAATGATCTTATGTGAATTGGGAGATTTGTGTTTAGGGATTCTGTAGATCTTATGATGCTGTGACCCTACTGAGATTCTTGTAATCTCAAACCGTTGTTTTTATCATTTTTCAGGCTTTGGTACATTCACTGTTCGTGGTACCAGGGTGTGAAATCAAAGCTGCACGGCGGGGCGATATCGCATCACATTTGCATACTTGTTACTTGCGCATATAACATGAATGCTTGGGCAACTTTCTGGTTTATTTTAAGCACTCTTCTTTACTTGCTATTTCCGAACATTGATGAAGAATTTCTTGTTGGTTATGTGGATCCCTATGGGACTTGTGTGTTATGAACCCAAAGATTTAATTTAAGACTTCCGCTGATGTTTTATTTACTCCGTATGATACCATAACATGTGTCCAATATTATGCTCCAATTGTTGATAAGCAATAAGATTAATAATCTTAAAATCGGAAATTTATGATTAGCCTGGTGAGATTCAAATTGGTCTTAGGTGTCATTTAGGCTTATTTGGATTTCACGGCGGTAATGACCTTAATCGGAGAAATTATTAATAGTTAGGAGTTGGAGTCGTTACATGTTTGGTAACGGAGCCGATCTCGTTCCCTCTTCCGGGTGGGCTTGGGTCGTGTTGTGTGTTCACGTTTGGGCCCGTGTGTTTGTCCCACGTCAGTTACGTTTAGCTCCTCTCGTGAGGACACGAGGTCTATAAGGAGGGGAAGACTGTGAGACCCAGCCATAGGGGGGTCAAGTTACCCAATCCCACATCGGAAAGGATCGGGGGAGGTCTTGGGCTTATATGTGTTGTGTGATGGTATCATTTGTAATAAGATGTATCTTTTGGGCCCTGTGGTTAAAAACCAAAATTACCGTTGCAGTTGTGATCCATCACGCACACATACACGTCTGGGCGCGTTGCAGTTGTGATCCATCATGCATACATACACGTCCGGGCCCGTTGGGCCGATGGTCCGGGGGCTGGGTCATGATAGACTAGTACATCCCAAACCACACAAGGATAAGGGCTTCCTGCTACACAAAGACAGGGTTCTGGCCACACAAGGACCAGACATCCAGCGAGCGCATTCTGGGGTTTGCCACCCATACAACTCCCATACCAGTAAGAATCTCTCCTCTCCCTAGGAGCATCAGGGCTTACCCCAAATGGCCACCGGAAAAGGATCCTGACACACAAACACGTACAAGCACACACAGGCAAGTACAAAGCATAATACCACAACAGGGTACTCTCAATCATGTCAGAACACAAACAACATCTCTGGAGAAACCGATGAGACGTAGATCCTACCTCTTTTATCTGTGAACAAGAAGCTACTCCTTTTCCTTTATTAGGTAATTCCGAACCACCTATATTATTACAAGGCAAAGACGAAAATAAACTAAGCATGTATATTCAATAAAGAATTGAATACCCTATTTCCTTACCAATTTCACTCACCAAACCTATCATAAACCAGTGATCAGATGCTGCAGGTGCCTCTCCCTTGGATGTGTGATGTGATAGCCAAGAACTTAACAAGATTCAACCTGAATTACCATTCCAATTTAACTATGCAAATTTCGTCGCTAATAGTAGGGCATAAGACAATTTCGACTTTAAGCATAGAGAAGTTTAAAAGAAAGAAATTCATGATCATACATCATGAATAGATTCTTAGCAATCATAAGCACACACGAAATGACAATAGAAATCAACCGAAGACAAAAATTGTAGAAATTTAAAAACCTAATTCCGTCGCCGATGAAAACCTAATTCCGTCGCCGATGAAAACCTAATTTTGTCTCCGATTTTCAGCTTAACCATAGACAAGGAAATATTTACGTCCAAAAACAAAAACATATATGGTTGGAAAGAGGATGAAAAGATCTTTCCAACAAGCTATTATTTGTAGAGATACAATAAACAATGAAAGAGTTATGCTATTCTGAAGTTCAAAAAGATTATGGCAGTTCCGTCGAAAACCTAATTCCACCGCCGATTTTCAACTTATCTTTTGAAAAATAAATATGAACATCTAAATAACTAAAAAATATGGTTGAAAATAAGATGAAAATAACTTTCCAACAAGCTATTATTTGTAGAGATACAACAAACGATGAAAGAGTTATGCTATTCTGAAGTTCAAGAAGAATCCAGCGCCACTGAATTTTAACTTAACCTTATAGAAAGAAATACTAACCTCCCAAAAAAAAAAAAAAGATGGTTGGAAAGAAGATGAAGAGAGATTTTCAAAAAGCTATTATTTGCAGGGATTCGACAAACGATGAGAGAGTTATGCTGGTTTAAAGTTTCAGCGAATTTTATGGAGTTGGCTTCCTATTTATAATGGATGGGTTTGGAATTAAGATTACTACTTTAAAGGCTTTATTAAAGTAAGATAATTACCAGATTTAAATTCTTTAATTATCTTCCCCTATTTTTAGGGATTTTAATTTCTAAAGCAATTATCTAGCTATAAGGACTTAGATTAAAGGGAATTAAAACCAGAATTAACTACCATGCAACTCTTACCAATTTCGGCCATCACACATTCTTTCCTTCAGGGGAAAAATTGTCTTTTCACCTGCACTGGCTTCTGGACTTCTAGGACTCAAAATTCGGGGTCTCACATCCTCCCCTCCTATCAAGAATTTTTTCCTCGAAATTTTAACATAAGTACCTAATCAAACAGGTAAAAAAAATTTTGCATGCATAGATTCCTCAGTCTCCCAAGACTATGTCTTCGAGTGTCTGAATCATCCTTTCTGATTAACCATCGGTCTGGGGATGAAATACTGTACTGAAATTCAATCTTGAACCCAGCGCATTCTGGAATTTGTCCCAAAATCGTGAAGTGAAACGAAGGTCACGATCTGAAACAATAGAAACTGGTACTCCATGCAATCGAACAATCTCGTCCAAGTAACCAACTTCCAATTTTTTTGGTGTATCTATCACACGTATAGAAAGAAAGTGTGCAGATTTCGTCAGTCGATCCACGATCACCCAAATGGCATTGTATCCTCGCTGCGATCTAGGAAAACCTATCACAAAATTTACTGTGACGTGCTCCCACTTCCATTGTGGAATCGGAAGTGACTGAAGTAGACCAGCGGATCTTTGATGTTCGATCTTTACTTGTTGACATACAAGGCATCGGGCAACGAATTCAGAAATGTGACGTTTCATGTTTGGGTACCAATACTGCTCTTTCAAATCTCGGTACATCTTAGTGCTTCCAGGATGAATAGCGAACTTAGAACTATACGCCTCTGATAGAATATGGTTACGAATATCAACATTTTGTGTAACACATACCCAGTTTCTGAAGACTAGTACTTTGTCATCTCGTATTCTGAAATCACGAACTATGGCATCAATACCATCAGCAAGTTGCTTCCAAATTTCAGTAAATTTCTTATCCTCTAATTGTTGATTCCGGATTTCTTCAATTAAGGTAGGTGCGACTTCGATTCGTGCCAACAACGAACCAGAAAAATCGGTGCCAAGATACACACGGTTAGCTTTCAATTCCAACATCATCGGCAGGTAATGGGTGTGCATGTAGGCCAAAACTGATGGGGAAGGAGGATGAAACTTTCGACTCAGGGCATCAGCAACAACATTCACCTTTCCAGGATGATATTCGATGATTAAATCATAGTCTTTAATCAGCTCCACCCATCTTCGTTATCTCATATTCAGTTCTTTTTGTGTGAGGAGGTACTTCAGGCTTTTTTGTTCAGTGAAGATTCAAAATGTCTTGCCCGTATAAGTAATGTCACCATATTTTTAAGGCAAACACCACGGCTTCAAGTTCCAAATCATGCATAGAGCAGTTGCTCTCGTGCGGTCGCAATTTCCGGGAAGCATAGGCAATGACTTTCCTATCTTGCATCAATACGCATCCAAGTCTAGATTTTGACGCATCGCTGTAAACCACATACTCCTTTCCGCAAATAGGTAGGGTAAGGATAGGTGTGGAAACTAACCGATTATTTAGCTCTTCGAACCATTGCTGGCATTTCTCGTTCCATACGAACGGCTCACCCTTGCGTGTCAATTTTGTCAATGGTCCGGCAAGCGATGAAAAATTCTCCACAAAGCGACGGTAGTATCCTGCTAAGCCAAGGAAACTACGAACTTTGAACACTTTTCGAAAAGGTTCCCAAGCAATCACGGCTTCAATCTTCTTTGGATCAACTAACACACTTTGAGCGGAAACAATATGGCCAAGGAAACCAACTTCGTGTAACCAGAATTCGCATTTGGAGTACTTTGCGAACAACCGTTGATCCTCAAGATTTTTAGCACAATCCGCAAGTGCGTAGCATGATCCTCTTCCGATTTTGAGTAAATCAGAATGTCGTCATTGAAGACTATCCCAAATTTATCCAAGAATTCATGGAATACACGATTCATCAAGTCCATAAATAAAGCTGGTGCATTGGTCAAGCCGAATGGCATAACAAGAAATTCGTAGTGGCCGTATCGCGATCTAAACGCGGTCTTCGGAATATCAGCATCACGAACTCTCAATTGATGGTATCCAGATCTGAGATCGATCTTAGAGAATACGACTGCACCCTGGAGTTGGTCGAACAAATTGTCGATGTGCGTTAAAGGGTATTTGTTTTTCATAGTCACATGATTCAGCTGTCGATAATCGATGCACAATCGCAGCGAACCGTCTTTGTTTTTATCGAACAGAATAGGTGCTCCTCAAGGGGACACACTAGGTCGGATAAAACCACGATCCAACAAATCTTCCAATTGCGTTTTTAGTTCCTTCATTTCCGCAGGAGCCATACGATACGAATGAATGGAAATCGGATTCGTACCAGGCACTAGCTCCATACCGAATTCCACTTCCCTTGCTGGTGTTAGACCGAGGATTCTCTAGAAATATCATGTACGTGCGCGAGGTATGTTGTACATCCTTTGTTGATTAATCACATTTCCTTAAGCCAGGAAATCATGCAAGTTGGAACAACTCGCCAATCACCTTCAAAACAGTATTCGACGCCATCAAGAAAAGTGAACCACACACGCTTGGTGAAACACTCCATACGGGCTTGATATTTCGCCAGATAGTCCATGCCTAAGATCACATCCAGCTCTCGGATGTCTAATGGAATCAGATCCACTTCAAGTACATTCGAACCTATACGTACAGCACAGCCAATGTAGGCTAGATTACAAATCAGTTGCTCTCCTAATGGAGTTAGAACCGCAATAGGAGGAGTCAAGAGAGATAGAGGCTGATCCATGCTAAGTGCTATCCTCGGACTTACAAATGATCTATTTGCTCCGGGATCTAATAATACTTTAGCATTTTAAGAAAAGATCGAAATAGTACCTATCACCACATCAGGACTAGCCTCGGGATCAGTTAGGGTGAAGAGCCTTGTTGGTCTTGGTTGCGCCTCGCTTATGGATCCGTTGGGTGGTCCTCTTGGTGTGCGTGTTGGTGGTCTGGCAAGGTTGTCATTCCCACCTCTGCCTGCGTTTGGTTCACCTGTGATTCGCCTTGGTTTCGGGCATTCCCTCTGAACATGTCCCATCTCGCCACAATTGTAACATCGATGTTGCTGAGAATTCCACGAAGATCCGTTGGAATTTGAACCAGAAAAGTTCTTTCTGTTGGTATTTTCATTGCCACTAATTTTCAGAGAATAGGACCTTAAAGGATAGGGTCCCGTTCGTCGTTTGAACTTTGAATCTCACCTATAGGATCTGCCACTAGTGGCTACGGATGGCTTCTTGGTTTGCACGATCTTTTCGGCTTTAGTCACGGCAACAATCAGTTCTTGCAAATTCTGCACCGGTGTCATACCAACGATGGTTTTGAGTTCGGTACTCAACCCATCCTAAAATCGTCTTGCAAGCTAGTACGGTATACGATCTTCTTCTGGTGCAAATCGGGACAACTCCATTAATACTTTCTCATATTCCAACACCGTACGGGTGCCTTGTTCAAGTTTGTAAAAAGCTTGTTGCTGCTCGTCTTTTTGGAATCTCGTATAACATCTTTTGTCAAATTCGTACCGGAATTCTTCCCAAGTTGGCAAACGATTGTCGAATCACAAGCTAGCAGATATCCACCATGCGAAGGCTTCTTCCTCAAGTAGGAATGTAGCAATGGTAACCTTGTCATCATCCGAGATATGTAAGAACAAGGATACTCGGCATAAGGTGGCTATCCACTCACGAGCGGTTGCGGCTCCAGCTGAACCACCAAAATCTTAACATCCAAGTTGTCGAGCTTCCTTTAGCAATTTCGTAATCACGACAGGAAGTCTCTCAGCTTCCTTATGATATGCCGGCTGTATAGGTTCAAGTGAAGGAATAGGTTCTTCCACTGGTGCAGGTGCAGGAGCATTCTGAAATTGCGCCTCCATACGTTGCTGATTTGCAGCAATTCCTTGTAATATATTTAAGATTTGTGCCATGACAAGATCAATGACTGGTGCGGCTGGTGCCTCAGATTGGTTTTTGGGCTCAGATTGCCCTTCTTGCTCATTTTGTGCATTCGGTTCCTCTTGCTCAACAGGTTGCTGTTCAGCCTGAATCTCAAACCTACCCCGTTGATCCCTTTGTAGCCTCGAGCGTGCCATACTACACGAATACACCATTATTACTCAACATACAACTAAATATGATAAACAAAAGTGGTACCTGGTAGAGAGGCATGAATCGGACGATACGCATAGGCTAGAAAGCAATATACAAATTTTCGAAAATCACATGCACACATGCAAAGGTATTCTCGGCAATTCCATCAACATTTATATATATACTCACGGAAATCATCATCAAACATCAAGCACGCATGGATTTACACAACATCCATATTCGGCAATACACACCATCAATCACATACATATACATTCAGCAATACAGGAGTCAAATAGGGACACTCGGTAGCACGTATAAATCAACACACATATTCTCAGAAATGATAAGAAACACAACAAACACTCACTGAAACATATCATGGCATACCAGGCATAAGAACATACACGAACAAACATCACATCAGATTACCATTCTCATCATTTAAATCTTACAAACCAATCCATTTTAGCATTAGTTCACTTTCGGTATTAGCCCCTAAATGAGTGAGTGTGTGTGCATGCCCTTTAACTAAAAACACAATATCAAAAAACAAGTTAGCATATAACAAATTATATTCCCTAAACCATGCTCCGCTACCAAACCTATGACGACCCCCAATTCCTAACTATTACTGTTTTCTCCGATTTAGGTCATCACCGCCATGAAACCCAAATAAGCCCAAATGATACCTAGGACCTATCTGAATCTCACCAGGCTTACCATTAACTTCCAACTTTTAACATGTTTATTTTAATGTTTAACAACAATTGGAGCATGATATTGGACAAATATTCTGGTAACATACGGAGTGAATAAAATATCAGCGAAAGTCTTTAGATTAAATCATTGCGTTCATAACACACAAGTCTCATAGGGATCCAAATAACCACCAAGAAATTTTCCAACATATTTCGGAAATAGCAAGAAAAAGGAGGGTTCTTAAAATAAACCAAAAAGTAGCCCAATCATTCATGTTATATGTGCAAGTAAACAAGTATGCAAATGTGATGCGATATCGCCCCGTCATGTAGTTTTGATCTCACACACTGGTACCACGGACAGTGGATGTACCTAAGCCTGAAAAATGGTAAAAAAAACGATATGAGATTACTAGAATCTCAGTAGGGTCACAACATCATAAGATCTGTAGAAACCCTAAACACAAATCTCCCAATTCACATTAGATCATTCCTATACAACTTAAGGGGATCACGCAATTCAAGAATCAATCAAAAAAGGTTAGAGCCGAATCTATGGTTGAGGGAGGACTACGATCACTTCAAAAAAATCAGAAGTATACAAGCAGATAGAACTCGTCAGATTGCTCTTGGCAATGAAGAAGAAAGGCCATCCCCTTCCACCTTTCTTGTCCAAGACTTACTGCACAAACGGTAAATGATTAACACAAAAGCTAATCAGTAAGCCTATTCATCTTGCCACACAAGGATAAGTTTTCCCAAGGCACACACAGAATATGACATCCCCAACCACACAAGGATAAGGGCTTCCTGCCACACAAGGACAGGTTTTCAGCCATACAAGGACTAGACATCCAGCACGCACATGCTGGGGTTTGCCACCCATACCAATAAGAATCTCTCCTCTCCCTAGGAGCATCAGCACTTACCCCGAATGGCCACCGGAAAAGGATCCTGACACACAAACACATACAAGCACACAGACACAAGTACAAAGCATAATACCACAACAAAATATTCTCAATCATGTCAGAACACAATCAACATATTCAATTCACATAATTTATGCAACTCATGCATTCAATACCTAACTAAGGGGTTTGATATAGCCTATGAGATCCATATCTCAATCCGAAATTCATACTCTCACCCTATAATCAAATCGCATGCAATACAACAAGGACAGGTATCAAAAACATCAAGAAAATAACAGGGGTCTCTGGAGAAACCGATGAGGCGTAGATCCTACCTCTCTTGTCTCTGAACAAGAAGCTACTCCTTTGCCTTTATTAGATAATTCCGAACCACCTATATTATCACCAGGCAAAGACGAAAACAAACTAAGCATGCATATTCAATAAACAATTGAATACCCTATTTCCTTACCAATTCCGCTCACCAAACCTATCATAAACCAGTGATCAGATGCTGCAGGTGCCTCTCCCTTGGATGTGTGACGTGATAGCCAAGAACTTAACAAGATTCAACCTGAATTACCATTCCAATTTAACTATGCAAATTTCGTCGCTAATAGTAGGGCATAAGACAATTTCGACTTTAAGCATAGAGAAGTTTAAAAGAAAGAAATTCATGATCATAAAACATGAATAGATGTTAAGCAATCATTAGAACACATGAAATGACAACAGAAATCAACTGAATACAAAAACTGTAGAAATTTAAAAACTTAATTCTGTCGCCGATGAAAACCTAATTCCATCGCTGATTTTCAACTTAACCTTAGATAAGGAAATATTTATGTTCAAACAACAAAACATATATGGTTTGAAAGAAGATGAAAATATATTTTCAACATTTGTAGAGATACAAGAAACGATGAAAGAGTTATTTTATTCTGAAGTTCAAGAAGATTTTGGCAGTTCCGCCGAAAATAGAATTCCACCGTCGATTTTCAAATTATCTTTTGACAAAGAAATATGAATTTCCAAAAAAAAAAAATGGTTACAAAGAGGATGAAAAGACATTTCCAACAAGCTATTATTTGTAGAGATACAACAAATGATGAAAAGATTATGCTATTCTGAATTTCAAGAAGATTAGGCAGTACTGCCGAATTTCAACTTAACCTTAGAGAAATTAATATTAACCTTCCGACAAAAAACTATAGATGGTTGGAAAGATGATGAAGATAGCATTCTAAAAACTATTATTTTCAGGGATCCGACAAACAATGAGAGAGTTATGCTGGTTTAAAGTTTCAGCAAATTTTGGCCGCTATAGGGAGGTGTAAGGGTTTTAGGCTATACGAGTTTTGTGTGTTTCCTATAAATGATTTTTGTGGTGTTGGCTTCCTATTTATAATGGATGGGTATGGAATTAAGATTACTACTTTAAAGGATTTATTAAAGTAAGATAATTAGCAGATTTAAATTCTTTAATTATCTTCCCCTATTTTTAAGAATTTTAATTTCTAAGGCAATTATCTAGCTATAAGGACTTAGATTAAAGGAAATTAAAACCAGAATTAACTACCATGCAACTCTTACCTATTTCGGCCATCACACATCCTTTCCTTCAGGAGAAAAATTATCTTTTCACCTACAATGGCTTTTGGACTTCTAGGACACAAAATTCGGGGTCTCACAGTTTTAGCCCATGTATAGGATCATTTTGACTGATTTTAGCAATTTAGGTTTAGAGTTTGCTTCTTGAGCCTATGAATAGTTGAGGCTGTTTTAACATTCATATCATCCTTTATTGAGTCATTTGGACTCACAGATCGCAATCTCGGCATATGACATTAAAAGAAGTATTAGAAGGTGTGCTTCCTTGGAATCTAGGACTTAAGGCATTTCTTTAAAGTAGAAAAATTAATCTCATAACCACCTTATATAAAGAGGTAGCTGGCCACACTTAGATCTTACTCCAAAAATATACAAAAATTCGTCAAGCATCAAACCCTACACCTCCCTATTGCTGTCGAAATTTCTTCAACTTCAAATTAGCATAACTCTCTCATCCTTTGTTGGATTTCTGCAAATAATAGCTTGTTGAAAAGCTCTTTCCAACCTCTACCTAGCTACCTAGTCCAGTCATCAGGAGGTTATTTCTTTACTATCGAAATTTAAATCTTAATTTGTTAATTTGGTGCCAAAATTGTGTGATTCTTCCTTCAACTGATTTCTTTTATTGTCCGTCTTGTTTATATGATTGTTTGGTATCCATTCATCTTGTAAAATTATAAATTCATCTTTTGAATCTTCCCTATACATGAAATTGGTATGCCCTACTTGCCTTATTGTCGTCGATTTTGATCAATTGGTTAACCTATTGGTATATGATCTTGTTCCTTTCAATTGTTTACGTTATAAATACCTAATTCGTCTTTGTTAACACAGAATCGCAACTTTCCCTATTGCTCTATTCTTAGTGCCGAAAGTTTTATGTTTATTGAGATGGTAATTTAGGTTGTTTCTTGTTAAGTTCTTCGCTATCACATCACAAATCCACGGGGGAGGCAATTGTGGCACCTGCGGCATCTGATCACTGGTTTCTGATAGGTTTGGTGAGTGAAATTGGTAAGAAAATAGATTATTTACTTAGTTATTGAGTATGCATGCTTAGTTTGGTTTTGTCTTTGCCTTATGATGTTATAGGTGGTTCGGATCCCTTGAATAAAGGAAAAGGAATAGCGTCTTGTTCAGAGACAAGAAAGATAGGATTTATGCCTCATCGGTTTCTCCAGAGATCCTTGTTGACGGTTGTTATTTTCGATGCTTGTCTTTGTACTATTGTATGCGCATATGTGAGGTAGTGTATGCATGAGTTGCAAATTGATTTGAGGCTTACTTAGGCATTGTCGAACACCCTTGAGATAGGTTATGTGTGACTAATTTGAATGTGTTGTGTGCATTGAACATGCTGATTGTGTTCTGACATGATTGACGATACCTTGTTGTGGTATTGTGCTTTGTGCTTGCCTGTGTGTGCTTGTACATGTTTGTGTGTTAGGATCCTTTTCCAGTGGCCATTCGAGGTAAGTGCTGATGCTCCCTGGGAGAGGGAAGATTCTTACTGATATAGGAGTTGTATGGGTGGCAATCCCTAGCATGAACTCGCTGGATACTTAGTTTTGTGTGCTGGCTAGGTGCCTTGTCTTGTGTGCTGGCAAGATGTCCTTATCCTTGTGTGGTTTGGATGCTCTAATCCTATATGCTGGTTAGGATGCCTAGTCTTGTGTGCTGGCTAGATGCTTTGTTCTGTGTGATGGCAAGATGAATAGGCTTGTTGATTAGCTTGTGTGCTAACCTTTTACCTTTGTGTAGCGAAGCTTTGGAAAACACAGGTGGAAAGAGATGGACTTTACTATTAATGAGATTGATTGATAATTTACCGGCCTGTGTACTTCTGATTTTCGGAAGTGTTTGTAGTTTACCCTCAGTCTTAGCTTTCGACCCTATCCATTTTGCTTGATTGATGATTGCTTGATACCCTTTAGTTGTATAGGCTGATTTGATGTTGTTTGGGAGATGTTTGTTTATGATTTATGTAGATCTTATGATGGTATGACCCTACTGAGATTCTTGTAATCTCATTCTGTTGTTCTCACCATTTTTCAGGCTTAGGTACATTTGTTGTTCGTGGTACCAGTGTGTGAGATCAAGGCTACACGGCGGGCCGATATTGCATCACATTCACATTCCTATTTCCTTAGTTGCTTGCGCATATAACATGAACTTTCATTGGACTATTTTCTGGTTCATCGAGGCCCTCCTTTGCCTTTTTGTTCCAGATTATATTGGAGGTTTACTTGTTGGATTTTTTTTAGATCCCTATGGGACTTGTGTGTTGTGGTTCCAATGATTCAACTTAAAGACTTCCACTAATGTTTTATTCACTCTGTATGATACCAGAACGCTTATCCAATATCATGCTCCAATTGTCATAAGTACAAAGAATGAACATGTTAAAATCAGAAATTAGCTAGATAAGCCTTGTGGGATTCAAATAGGTCATAGTTTTGGGCTTGTTTGGGTTTCACAACGGTAAGGGTTCTATTAGGATCAAATGAGAATAAGTTAGGATTCGGAGTCCTTACAGCCAAGTTGATGGATTGATCAGAGTCTGACATGTGGACAAGTAATGGGTTGCATCGAGCTAATAATATTGCAGGTTTAATAACAACTTGTTATATGGGTTGCATTATGAGAAATGGTGGAATGATAATTTGATACAATGCCCTAAAATGTGGATAGGGAACTTTAGGTTTAAACGTATAGTATCGAATGTTTTAGTTTCGAAAAATCCAATACTATTTAAATCTTGATTTTGGATTTTGTAAGAATAATTTTGATTAATATAGAAAATGAAGCAAGTGCGTTTGGATACGGTAATTTTGGATTGTAACTTAGTTGATGCATAATCCCCTCGAAGAGAGTGATCTCGGTATAAGCAAGTTTGGGGAACAAAATTTTTTGTAAGGTAAATAGGATATGAGACTTTGAAAATTTGAGCTGCTTCAGTAGGAAAGTTCATTCTAGAATTATCAGCATTAGTAGGCCTTACCCCACTAATCGGGATCGGATATGGGTTTATAGTGCAATTTGGTTGGTTTTTAAAGGTGTTCTTTAATAATGAGATTTATTATAATTGATATAAATTTTATTCTTATTGAAGGATTTAATGATAAGAAAATCTTAAGAAGGTTTGTATAAATAGGTTTGGTGTATTAAGATCATAAATAAGCTCATTTATGGTTAATATGGGTTGAAACATTTTCTGAGAAATTTTGGAAATGTATTCAGAATTATTGTTAGCTTTTTAAGATGAATATTGGGATATTTAATTTTAAATAATTTATATGTTGATAAGAAAAATAATTTTTAAATTTTGATTGAATGTCCGATTTATAAGGAGCTTATAAAAAATTTTGGGTATATTTCGGATTATTATAATATTTATTATATAATTTTACTTCCTCTTGGGATACATTAGATATTATTCAAGTATTAAATTATATTATCACATCACTAAATATTAATAAAATAAAATAATGGTCAAAATGACAAGCAGGTATATCGTTTTGACTTGGGCTAGTAAAAAAATCAGCTAGCCCTGTCGTTTTTTACACTTGGGAGGAATCCTCCCATGGTGCGTCGTTCTGCACTAGAAAGAGTCATTTTACAAGGAAGCAAAACGAAACTATTTTTTCTCTCGATCTTGTGCCCTCACCTAGAATCTTTCCTTACCGCCTCGATTTGGATAAGTTTTCTCATTGGGTTAAGAAGGCAGAGAAGTAAGTCGCAATCAACACAGAACATCTTCATGTTGAGACTTACCTCAATGTTGCAGCTTTGGCACCTTAGTGCTTTTGTGCTTCCACTGAATTGTTTGTTCGTGTGCTAACATTGCCATTGTTCTTCTCTGAGTTTGATTTCTAGTAACCACCGTAAGTCTGTTTGTTGTAGCATGAGGATAAAGTCATCAGTTCCTCCAAAATCCCCAGTGTCTCCATCAAGATAGCTGTAGATGTCGCTTACATCATCCTCATTTTGATCTACAGATATTACATCTAGATCATCAGCTAAGGCGAGGTCATTAATAACTGCCTTTCGCTCTATGTTTCCCACTTCGCTTTTACATTCGCGTGCAAAGTGACCTTCTTTTCCACAAATATAACATTTACATTTGCGGATTCGTCCTTTTTCTCCGTCCTTCCTTTTGAATACTCGTACATGTGTTTCATGTGGCTTTCCTCGGTAAGTTTGAGATTTACGTAGTTTATATTGTCATTTTTCGCCGCCGTAATACCCGGGAAGGGGTATTCTTTCACAAAAGGAAAGTTCTTTCAATCCCCGTTGGATGGCTGCTTTCTTACAAATCTCTGCAAGATAATTGTAAGCGAAAGAAATGCAAAGTATAATACCTGCTACTGGGATGCGATGTTTCTGCAGCCATGCATCCTCTAATTCTTTTCCTATGAGTGGTGGTAGTTTGCGAAAAAGTTTTTCTGATAATTCCATACCGAGATACATCCGTCCTGACTTGGCTGCTAATGTCTTGTAATCTTTGAAGTAATCCTATATGTCTCTGAGATTATTACACGAAAGTCTCTCTAATTCTTTGTAGGCTCAGTCTTGTGCATCTGTCATGCCTTGATACGGATCTTCCAAAAAAAATATTCGTCGGATTTGTGAGATGATATTCTGCGTTTCTCCTGCTTGGTGAATAACTTCAGCATAAGCTTCCGGGAAAGCCATGCGCCATTGAATCCAAATTAGTTTCTCATCTTCACCTAAAAGATTTTCCAGGTAGTCTACTTTTGTTTTATCGTCATTCTATACTTTTCCCGGATCATCCATGTGATTCAGTGTGATTTTCTCCCAACGGTCAAATATTTCTCGATACAGACCAATATCATCTGGGAGAACAAGAATTGCCCCTTGGTTTTGCTGTGCAGAAGGTAAAGTCCACATATTGGCAGTGTATCCTTTAGCTCTTGTTCGGAGTTTGATGGTGTCATATCCGTCTAACGAAGTTCGTTCTGTTTGTGCCGTGCCCCTTGCTGGAGGGTACTGTACTCCCTGTCTCATGTTCTCATCTTGTGGTGGTCAGTAGGGGGAGGATATGACTTCAGAACTACTCATTTTTGCTTGATTTGTGGTTTGTTGTACTAAGGCTTCAGCTTGTTGTTGAAATTCACGGAACATGGGATAATCAAGATTAGTAAGATCATTAGTAAGCGCATAGCTCTGGGAAAAAGGGTTGTACCAGTCTTCTTCTTCTTCAGTATCTGTTGATGTCGTGTTTTTTGGTGTTGTATCCCAGGAGGGTTGATGCTCATTTTCTTCCATTTGATTGATGAAAAGATATTCATCAGGAGGGTCCATGTGTCCGTCCTCATCCTGATCTTCCCATCCGGTTGCAGTAGTTGGCCATGGTGTTGTAGGTGGTCTAGTATATCTGAGCATAACATCGTATTTTCCCGTGGTGCAGTGTACATGCCAGTCTTGCCTTGTGATAGTTGCTGGGTGTCTTTCTTGGAAGATTTAAGGAAATAAACAGAGTATGGCTAGATCTTCTTGCATTGGTTCGTCATTTGGATGTTCCTCCTATTCTGGCATATTGTGATAGTTTTGAAATTTAATACTAATAGAACCATCTGATCTTGTTTTCGTTTGAGCTGACGAGGGTCTTGCTGCAGCTATCATGGGTGGTGGCTGTAAAAGCCAGCGATGTCCTTGGAGAGACTCAGTGGTGTGTCTCTGTGCTGATACGGCTTGTATGCCACCTGTCGCTAGATAATCGGTGACATTCCACACACAGGCAAGGAGACGAAAGGAAAAGAAACACTGGTATGTAATTATCGAACCCTCAATGATAATACATATAAGGATCAATATTCTCTAATAGGACATGCAACTATTTTCTCCATATTTGATCTGAAATCTGGCTTTCATCAAGTAGCAATGGAAGAGATCCTGACTTTTTGGGGTGTTTGAGCCAAAAGCTCCATTGAATTTTGACGTTGAAATTAGTGGACTTTTGAATCATAGTCTGGATATATTATGAGTCCAATGGAATGTGTGAGTATCTAAAAATCATTATATTGTTTTGTTCGATGATTTTATCGATTCAAGCCACTATATAGTCTTAGGGCCCATATAATACGCAGTTAGATTTTTAATATGCTTATTTGCTTCTAATAAGTCATTCGGACTAACAGGTGTCATTTTGGGGCTATGATTCCCTAAAGTAAGCACCAAGTTGTGTTTTATTGGAATTCAGAACTTGGGAGTAATTTGGTCATTTCACAATCCGATACCCATTATGCTCTATAATTGGTTTATTGAGCTCGCTCCTCAAAATATGTTTCTTGGACTTTGTGGAAGTAGGAGTGATGTTATAAAATTTTATAAAAAGATTAATTATATTTTTGGAAGCTGAATATAATTAATGGGATATTAATCTCATAAACGTATATTATGGATGAAAAAACATATAGTGAAAATACATTGATGGTTTTAATATTTTAAGGCCTTAGGAAAGTCCTTAAAATATTGAAGAATTTTTTAAACATTGAAGAATTTTTTAGGAATTTTTTATTGTATAATTGGAATTATTATGATTTTCTAAGCAAGTTTATAATATATTTGATTTTTAATAAATTAAAAATGTATAAAAAATTAATTTTATAGTGCTAATGGATAGTACTATTCACATAAAATTTATACAAATTTTCAATATATTTTTTAGAGAATTATACTAATTATTATGATTTTTTAATGATTTATTAAAACTATTTAAAATTTTATTATTGTATTATTAATATTTTAATGTATATTAATATTTTAATATATATTATTATTTTATTCAAAAACCAAAGCGATAGGCTATGGTGTCATTTTGACCTAACTAGTCAAAACGACACAAGCCATGTCATTTTGGGTGAAATGCACGATGGTGTGCGTATAAGAAAAACGTCATCATTTTGGGAGGGATTGAAATGACGCCGTTTCACCAAGTGAATAGGCTGCTATCTAAGGGCTCCCGGTTCCATCCTTTCTCTAGTCATCTTACAGGAAAATATCTCATTTTGCACATGGGCCATTTTATAATGTTTTGAGCACCAAAAATCCCCCCTAAACTTTGTCTCTCCTTCCCAATCATGTCCACACCATTTTTTTTGCAGTTTCTGGCTTGATTCCATCGGATTCAAGGGAGTTCGTGTCTGGATTGGACCAGATCTTATTTTTTAGTGAATGGTCAATGGAGTTGATTAAATTTAGTGAAAATTATTGGGTTAGTTTCGATTTGAAGTGTTAGTTGTTGTAGGATAAGTTTTATAGAGATTTGTTGGATGTATGGAGCTATGCGGTTTTTGAAGAGGAAGTTGCAGAACCGCCTGGAGGTTGAAGATGAACCAGTCAAATGACAAGTCGTCTACTCCAACTAGTGTGTAATAGGTCGCCTGGATAGGATCTAAGCGATTAATCGTTCACTAGGTGTGAATGGGTAGCACCTGAGCCTAAAGCTTAGTCTACATGGCACACATGGAGTGGGACATGTGTTATGATCCTTGAGGTTTGGAGGTTGGTTTGGGCACGCTTGATGATGGCTGGTGGTGCAATCTGATTGGTTGGATTAATAAAAATTATAGAAAATTAGAAAAAATTTCAGAAATATTGGGAAATCAATGAAAAATTATAGGAAAATGAGACAAATTTGGGGAAAATTATAGAAAATATTAGATTGAATGAGGAGTCTATTAATACCAAAATTATTGAATTTGAACTTGAATTGATAAGTTAAAATAAATCGTAAAAATTTCAGTAAAGTAGAAAAAATTTTCCATTTTGGTTTCAAATTGACTCCGGGGTAGAAATGTGTTAATTTTAGATGCATAATTTTATATATTATTATGTATTGAGGATGATTTCTGAAGAATTTTGTTACAATTATATATAAGTGGATACCTACAATTCCAGGACCTTGAAGAATCGGTCCAAATCATTATTGACAATTATGTGGGCTTCAAAACCAATGAGTTGATAAAATTTTTATTATTCTAAATATTGGAATGAGTAATTGCATGATATTTAAATAATAAATTGAAATATTAAGTATGCTTTTAAGAGGCATGAGATTTTCCGTGTTGCTTGCCATGTTATACATTAAACTGCATGTTATATTATACATTAAACTACATGCCATATAATAGAGAGTTCTTTAGGTATGGTAGTGAGGCATGGAAATGCTATGAAAAGAAGTTGTAAGGCGGGAAAGGGACTACAAGAGCAAGCCGATGAACATAATGTAAGATCCTGAAAATTTCAAGCTGTTTGGGACAGAAAGCTTATTTAAGGATTAACGATGTTAGTGGGCCTATGCCCACATATCAAATTTTTTTAGAGAATTAAAGATCGAATTTGTAATATTTTTAGATATTTATTTTAACTACCTATTTAATGATTTGAAAATCATAACGGTAGTTCTAATGTCATTTTAGAACTCTAAGACTGTATATTGGTTTATTGACAATTTATAAGGATGTATGAATTTATAAGGATGCATGACATTTAAGTATTCAGATTTATTATAATTAATCCAAAATATATAAAAGGATATTTGAATTTTAGTAAATTAATTATTTATGAGAAAATTAATTTTATGGTATTGATGGATAGCATTATTCATAAGGAATTCGTAGAAATATTCTGGCTACTTTTGGACCAATATAGAATTTATTGAGAATTTTTAATAGTTTATTAGAAATAATAATAATAATTAATATTATATTATTAAAATTAATTATTTATATAAAAAAGATAAAACAACAGGCTATAATGTCATTTTGACTGAGATGGTCAAAATGACACAAGCTGCGTCATTTTGACTAAATGCACAAAATGTACAAGTTTAGGATTAAATGATGTCGTTTCTGGGAAATTCCTAAACGAAGACGTTTTAAAAAGAAACCAGGTGCTGTCTGGGGCTTCCCCAGTTTCTGCCAGTTACTGGTGACGTAATGGGATAAGTATCCCGTTATGTGTCCCATTTGAGACATGTCGAAGCCCCGTTTTTTCTCTCAAAAGAATCCTCTTGGGTTTGAGAGTCATATTCCAGTATTTTAGTGTCGATTTTGGCCTTCCTACGGCTGGATTTGGGTAAGTTTTCTAACTGGAAATCCGGGAGTCTACACCTTTGATATGCTCCTTTTTGTTAATGGAATTTATTGATTCATGAATGGGTTAGGTTTAGGATTAGGTTATCTTTGTAATGGTGCTAGTTAGATGGAGGATGAATACATGAATCGAGGTACTGGAAATCTGGAAATTAGGGTTTTGCATGTCACGCCCCGGAATCCTAATTTTTTTTTTTATTATTGTTATTATTATTTTACGTGACAATCGTCGTAAGCCTACTATATATAGTACCATAACATACGATAATGCATATAATGAATCTACAAGGCTAGTGATATAATAACAAATAACAGAGTCGATACTGGAAAAAACATATAAATCAAGACACAACAAATATAAGCACAGTACTGATGTCTCCGGCTGACATCGATCAACGTCAGGATACATATATCAAGATGAGCATAACATAATATCAACATGCTCAAATTCAATATCAATGGCATATCAATCACTCAATACAATCAAATGACTCTGGGGAATCCTAATATGAATATAAATGCTCATCAACACCTTGATCATACCGAAATCTGATTAAGATCTTCACGTTTTGCTTGGGAGCAAGCTTCTGTTCTTGATTCCTATATCATGCCAAAAACTTGACAGGTGAGCGGACAAGAAAACAGAGACAAAGGACATAGACAATCATGCTCTTATTAAACCACACGCTGGCATAAAGATAAAGACTCGATGAGTCAAAGATATGCAGCATAGTCACAGTCAAATGGCATATACACACAACATTCCAATCAATATGACAATGACTAGGCTAGCAATAACTCTTAGTTTGTTGAATTCTCGGGATTGGTACTGAGATACATTAGTGGTAGTTTCTGACTTACCTTTTTCCTTCTTTACCACATTGCCCATTCCACTTATGCTATTGGGCCGTTAGGTGATGGCAGCTCCACCGAAGCTGAGCCCACTCTATAACTACTCGTCTTGTGTTCATCGGCTTGCTTGTGTTATCCCTTTCCCCCTTATAGGTTTGATTTGATCGACGTCTCCATACCATGCTACCATACTTGGAGAGCTTTTAAGAGTCTCATAGGTTAGCCTGTGCTATGCCTATGCATTTCACCACTCATATATTCGATGCACTCAATGCATTACATGCATAACAATTACCATAGCATACTGGTGCACACTCATGTCGTGTCATTGCACAACAAGTCAAACATATTGCATAACCGAAAATCACAACATGTGCATAATGTTTTAAATTAATTATCATTTAGTTATCTCTTTTGTAATCATAACTAATTAACCATGCTAGCAATAAAATGATAAACAAAATCTGTCCACTCACGGGTTTTCAAATGTTTGAAGAGCCCACATGTCATGTACCGAAACCCAAAATTTCGTGCGATAGTTCTCCGTTGGCCCATTATATATATGTCGGTTATTAATAAGCAACGGATATAATGAGTCTACAAGGTTAATTTACGAATGATATTGGAAGAAAAGAATAATTAAAGTGGCAGCGCCATTTTAATATAACATAGTGTCATTCGGGTGGCACTTGTCCTTTTTTATTGGTCGATTTTGACTTGATACATTTTTTTATTTTCATACATTAGCCCATATCCAACCACAATTATGCAAACTGTATGCACAAGCAGATGATATAAGAACTCAAAAGAAGAACAGATGCAGCACACACTACAACCACAAACTTAATATTCTATATAACTAACTATAAGCCAGATGGAAACTCAACTGATGATCAAGCATTCTAAGATGGTCCTGCAATACCCAGATCTAATGATCTGGAAAAAGCTTACCAGGTGAGTGCTAGGGAACATACAATGCCATCAAAATAAATTAGCATATCTTATAAAAATAAGTATACCAAAATGAGGTAAACAAAGCATATTCATAACTCAACAAATCAGTAGACATAAGCAAAATAATTAATCAATTATGAAATTCGTTCTTAGGTGAGCATACACATCATGATTTAGGCTGGCATACTCTCATAGTCTTTCCGGGTCCTGGATAAGACTAAGATTTTTCAGTGGTGACCTAAATGCATTCTCCTTAGCTTTATATTCTCTTATTAGGGACTTGTATAGTATATTGGATATTTGTCTAAAGCCCAATTCCACTGAAAATGCTGGGTTGTTAGGTGATGGTAGCTCCACCTAATCGATTCCCAAAACCTTCAAGAAACGGTTAATCTATGTGCATTTATCAATAAACCCTATCCAACCTTAATCCTCGTGGTCTTTCACCTTCACGTCTCGCTACAAGACCTAGAGAGCTCTCGAGGATTATGTAAGTTACCTTATATAGACTCATGCTGCTTCTATGTTATTATTCAATGAACATATACTACAAGACAGGAATTGTATTATATAAACAAAACTACACAATCACCAATTATCGAAACTTATCTAGATATGCATACTCATGTGATTCCAATTATTCTGTTATCTTGCGTGATTATATCAGGATATAAGAATAATACATATATGCTCACAACCAACCACTTATAGTTTATGACACTTCTTCTTCGGGATCCGACTCTGGAGAAGATTGATTTTGTTGATCTAAATTAGCACCTGTAAACTAAAAGATCAATCTTTCTATTATTCTCCTGACAAATCATAATTTCTTAATTGTATATTTCCAACCCATTAGTCATATCAATATTACCAAGATATTAATTTAACGAGATTTCCGGTCCCATTGCTTTTTTTCTTATATTTCTACCAAATTATTTGATTTATTTGACCTATCTAAGCACCTCAGATTTTAATAAACTTAGAACCATTAGAATCCTCACTATTTAAAGTTTTTTTTTTAATTTTTCCATATTGTTTGTTGATTTATTTCTAATTTTCTCCGAATTTCTTTTATTTTCCAGCTTTTTATGCTATTTTCTACAGATTTCCAGTTAACTTTTCGCAAATTGACATATGACAGCAAGAACGCGCACTAGCACCACACTCGAACCTCTGGGATGCTGACAGATGTTTTCCTCTAGGCTTGCTGTGGCTGGTTGGAGCCTATCCTCTTATCCTAAAACGACCCATAGTTTTCTTTCCTATTGAACTATATGTCATTTAATTCTGGTTTTAAATGACGTGTCATTCATGGTGAGTCCTAGATTACAAATATCTCATGCTCAAATTAAACGACATGTGTCATGCCCCGTATCCACCAAAAATTAATAACCGCCGTATATCTAATGTATAAACTTATATGGCCATCCTAAGAGTGTCCAATAATCATACAAGGTGAGAACAAAACCAGTTTTAGTATTATTTTCATATTTTAGATGTATGATGTGCCTCAGAAGCAATCCCAAGAACTAAGAAAACATATTGAAACACGAGGATATGCGGAATTTACATCATACAAGACTCGAATCAAATGTCAATCTAATTATCACAATGCATGGGATCTCCATTTACAATATATACACACATGAAATGTCATATGCATCTAGTCCACAAGTGCCAATCAAAATCCTCGACCATACCTCATATCATGTACATGATCAGAGAGTATGCGACTCAGGGCGATGCCGGTCCTTTGGTTCTATCATAGAAAAAACCTATCAAACACTGGCATGACAACAAGGTGAGTGGACATTTATCTTATAACTCCTTTTAAAATTTGAACAAGATCACGTATTCATTCAGTCTACAACTTAGCAGACACAAAGCTTACATCATGGCTAAGGATCATTCGGATCCATTTAACCAATGCATCAATGACAAATCAAGCAAGGCAATGTCACACGAAATCACAATATGCAGCATGAGTTGGTGATATAACCTCTCTCATTCTCTCTATACTAGGGCTTAAGATCACACACAGTAATCTGATAACACACAGTTATCTGGTAACATATAGTAATCTGATATGCTGAGGTGATTAATTCCAGTATAGATTCTTATACTATGCTTTCCTAAGATTAGGATAACGTTAGGCAACTAAGTCCATAGTCACTATTTTTTTTATCCCACTTGGGTTAGCATTACCTTAATTGTTTTTCTTATAGTTTTTACTATATTAAAATTAGTGTTCTGAAACTTAACCTTTGTCTCATTCTAGGATGATTCTGATTATTTAGTCTGGAATTATCCTTTACCTTAATCGTGATTTCCTAATTACTCGTGCTTTTACCACTTCTTTCTTCTTTTGCTTTCTTTTTGTAGAAATTCATTTAATAGTTTTATGATTTATCCTTCACTAGGTCTTAGATACATTTTTAATAAGAATTTATTTACTTTTCGTGGTCGGGTCAGCCCTCTACGAATTGTTGGCCTCTTATTCTCTTTGTTTTCTTATACAGTTGTGCTTTAAACTCAACACAATTAGTATCTTTTTGTATGACTAGTTAATCACATGAGACATTGTCAGGATGTTTTATGTAGTCCGTAGATTAGGGTTTTATCAATAGGAATTTAATTCCTTAAAATTCTCAGTTTGTTACCGTACGAATATTGTCTCAAGTCCTTCCGTGTTATATCTTTCCAACACGGAGTTTTCCACTCTTCTCGTACGACCTTGAGGTCCTTACGAGGTTTTGGTAATTCATTTTTCTTCTAAAATTCCTCTTGATGGTTTAACATTATTGTCCCTCATATCATCGTTATTTTGATCATATTTCAACAGTCAATTAAGATTCAGAAAATAACCACAGAAACACGTTTCAATCAATCACATACATAAAATTAAGATTTTCCATGATTTAAGGTATTTTTGAGTGATTATGCATTTAAACGTACTGATGATTCACGAATCTCACATCTCAGATAAAATAATTTGAAATCATTTTAAATGATGGGAAATTAGATTAAAACTGTCCACTCACAGTTTCAACGTCCCAATTTTCTTCTTGGATCCAATCCGGAATCCTGATCCGTTTTCTGAGACCTACACGAATAATCGTAATCCGATCCATAATATCATCAAACAATTCCTAATAATCTCAAAACAATGAATCCTAGGTCCTCAGATTTACCCTAGGAACCCATCGATCATCCTCAGATTCAATCATGGTAATTTTTGTATTTTTTCTTAATTTCTAGAAACTTCTACTAATAGTTACACCTACCAAACTTATCAAAATCATCAAAACCTTACATCATTGGATTCCTCAAAATTTTCTCTATTTTCCAGAATATTTCCATAAATTTTCCTGATTTATTCCGATTTTTTCTCAGTTTTAAATCATTTTAGACAATTTCTTAAAAGTCAGTCAAAGTTAACATGACACATGTCACCCAGACACGTTGCCACATTTATACCTTATTTGGCCCAATACCAACCTAGAATTGGACTGGAACTAGGCTTACCAAACCAACTTGAATGACATGTTGCGCGTGTTACTCCTAGACGACATGTCGTTTGTTCTCCTCTCCAGACGACATGTCACTGAGGATGCCTGCAGATGACATGTCACTCGGGATCCCCTTTCTCCAGCTGCACCTACAACTCTCCCTTTACTCAAAACCCTAATTTCTACCACTTGCACAGATACATCACAACACTACAAGAGCTCTACACCTAAGCTTCGTTTTGAAATTTGAAATCAAACCTAGAATAAATCATGTCCTATCATGCTCAAACTCAAGTATTACAAGAAATTAAAATTTCTTGCTTAAATTCGGCAATACTCACCAGAAACGAGTGGAAAATCATTCAAAAAACTCACGAACAAACTCGTGGGAACGAGGCGAGAAGAATCCCAGCAACAACTCGATTTTTCCTGGCTCAAGTGTAAAAATGAGGTGTATCCCGACTTTGGTCGGGAGATACATCTGAAAACGGTAGGTCGTTGGACAAGACAAACTGAAAATCCTCCCAAGAACAAACAAAGTCGTTTCATCGAAAGGTGAAATGACGTCGTCCCATGATAAACAACACAGGCTTGGCTTAAGGCCGATCCTATCAAAATGGCAGCACTTGCCGCATTTTGACTTTGAATAGTTAATCTCTTTTTCTCTTTTCTTTTTTTTTTCCTTTTTAAGATAATAATAATATAATATTATTATTATTTTTTTAATTTGTTAAATCTTTATAAATTCATAGAAAATACCTTATAACTCAGAAAAATTCATCGAAAAATGATAAATACTCCTTAAAAATAGTAGAATTTAGTTATCTTGAAAAATCATATTTTCTTTGTTCACACAATTTACTAAAAATTAAAATATCTTATGGTATTTATTAGAAAAATACCAATAATTATAAATACTATTCCAAAAACTCCCTAAAAATTTCTAAACATTAATATTAATCTAAGAACCAATATATGGCCCTAAACCATTAAGAGTATCTCTATACCACACACTTTTAGATTTTATATCATATACATACATAATCCTATGTATATAAATTTCTTAAATTATCGTGTAATTATTCATTGGAATAATCTAACAGTTCGATTTTATTTCTTATAACGTATATTACTTCTTAACAGTCTCAATAGGTATAATCTAGAGTCTTAGTCATGAAATTACTCAAATTTCAAGATCGACAAATATCGGGGTGTGAAAAGACAAAATTACCTTCGGATATCAAGTTCAAAGAAATGTATCTACGAGTCTGAATGACTCGACAGATCATAGTATGGACATGATATCTCAGTCGGTTTCTATCGAGTCGTACACATACATCATTGCTCGACAGCAATAAATTTCGGTGTTCACCGATCTATTATTCGTACTTATCCGATTCTATAGCATCCTTAGGTTCTTATAATCTTGGCTCATGGATCATGGGCTTACCAATCTACAATCTATCGGGTTATTGGGTTTAAAGCCTAATCCACTAAATTACAAAACCTCACAACATATCTTTCATGCTTAAGGTAGATGACTAGTATTCTAAGTCCTCTCCTAGACGACTTGTCGTCTGGATAGCCTCGAATGACCCGTCATCTGAGGTCATCTCTAACCTCCAGTCTGATAGAATCCCTATAACCCTAGCCGTAATTCTTTCCCCTTTTTAATCAATATTCTGATTCCACCCCACATACATCATATAACTTCACAAGTACCAAGCTAACATCAATACGAATCAAACATAACCACTATTATTCATTTTAATCAAATCTAACACCATCAATACAAGGGTTTAGGGCGTCCGAGTTTTTGGGAAAAAAATTTACCCAAGACGTAGCTCACTTTCCTCTCAATTTCTGTTGCAACTCACTCGTCTTCGTCATTCTTAGGTCTTCGCGCACCAAAATGAGAAATTTCTTGCTTAGCTGGGATTATAACCACATGTGGCCTATTGCCGGAACTTATCCAGCTACGAGTGGGTTGGGCAAGCTGACGGGTGGATTTGGGCCACATGTAGGGCAGTGGAAGGGTTCGGTTGATGACTAATCCCCACAGATAATATTATGTCGTTTGCTGCAAAGGATTAGGTTTCCCAACCCTAATCCATTGCCTTGCCAAAACGATAGAGGTGTCCCGTTATTTTGACTTCCTTATTATTTTTTTATATTATATTATAATAATTAATATATATTTCTAATTTTTCTAAAAATTAATTAAAATTCCTAATAAATAGCATAATACCTCAAAAAATACCCAAAAAATTCTAATAAATTCTTCAAACTTAATATAACACTTTCATATAATTAAATTATTTTTCTCATAATTATAAAATTAATATTCCAAAATCATAATTAGAAAATCCTTAAATATTTATATATTTAATTCGAGAAAATTCTAAAATCCTCGTATATCATCTTTAATCTCAATTGAATCCTTAATAACCTAGATTTTCTCATAATCTCCATATAATAATTATTTTTTTAGTAATTACCCACTTTATAATTAAAATAATAATGATACAAAATTTTAAAAATAAAAAGATTCGAGTTTTATTTCGGATTCCTAATTTTCCAAAAAAAATTCAAAGAATATTGGTGATAACTATTTATATTAAAAAAATACAATAAAAGTTTTATAAAACTAAAGGTAAAATTATAAAAATACCCTCACTTCAGGTTTTGAAATAAAATGTATCCTTTTTCTCACTTTATTCAACAATAATTTAATCTCGTAAGCCCAAATAGCTTGACAGGAGGGTTTTATTCCCTTCGAATCCTTCTCTTCCTGGTTAATGGGCCATTCATCTAGGTCTAGGGTCAAACATCAAAATCCGATCCATTGATTTAAATATCTGGGTTTCACACCACACTTGATCCTCAATAGCTGGACCGATTCCTCGAGGTCCTGCGCCAGTAGGTATCCACTTATATACGAAATCACAGCCAATTTTTCAACATCATAGTCTAAATTACCTAATCATACATAAAATCACGTATTTTTAATCTTAATTCGACGTATTTTCACTTGATTACCAACTTGGAATCGATTTGGTTATTTTTTTATTTTTTCTTTATTTTTTTGAATATTGGTTTAATTGTTTGACCCATCAAATCAACTCCAATTTAAGAATTCTTCATACCACAAGATTTCTCGTTTTCTTTAGTATTTTTCTGTAATTATTTTTACTATTTTCCTGAGTTTTCATTTATTTCTGCCGATTTTCTTATTTTTCTGAATTTATTATTTTTTGGCCAATCAGAACTCACCACCTGGCAACTCCAGGTGCTACTAGGCCATCTCCCGAACCTCTAGTTTTGTGTCGTCCTTCTTCTTCACGAATAATACTGGTGCACCCCACGGAGAGATACTGGGTCTGATAAACCCTCTGTTCACCAAATCTTCCAACTGCGTCTTTAATTCCTTTAACTCTGCTGGTGCCATCCGGTACGGGGCAATGGAGACAGGAGAGGTACCCGGCAATAGTTCAATCTCGAACTCAATCTCCCTCTCCGGTGGTAAACCTGTTACTTCTTTAGGAAATACATCGGGATAGTCTTTCACCACGGGCACACTACTCAATTCCGGGAATTTGGCTGTTACATCACGAACATGTGCCAAGAATGCTACACAACCCTTGTTGATCATTTGTCCTACACTCATCCACGAGATCACACAAGATGGAACTACTCTCCGATCACCCACAAAACAGAATTCTGTACCATCGGGCAAACTGAACCATACTTTCTTCGTGAAACAATCCACTCGTGCTTTGTACTTGGCCAAACAATCCATTCCCAAAATGACGTCCACTTCTCTGATATCCAATGAAACCAATTCTACTTCAACCTCTGCAGTACCCATCTTCAAAATACAATTCAGATACACTGTGCTACAACCCCGTTGTTCACCTAATGGAGTCAAAACCGCTATGGGTGGTTCTAGGGGTGACAACTTCCTATCTGCACTCCTAATTACTCTAGGACTGACAAAAGATCTATTCGCTCCAGGGTCTATTAATACTCTAGCAGGAATGGAAAAAACAGTAAGCGTACCTGTAATGACCCCAATTCCTAAACCATTATTCATTGCTCCGATTAAGGTCATTACCGCCGTGAAACCCAAATAAGCCTCAACGACACCTAAGACCTATTAGAATTTCACAAGGCTACTCATATGATACCGATTTTAGTCTTGTTTATTTTGTTGCTTATCAATCAATTGGAGCATGATACTGGACACATGTTCTGGTAACATACGGAGTAAATAAAATCATCAGTGAAAGTCTTAAATCAATCCATTGGGTTCATAACACACAAGTCCCATAGGGATCCAAATAATCAGCAAGAAATTCATCAATCAAGTTCGGAAATAGTAAGCCAAACGAATGCTTAAAAATAAACCAGAACAATGTCCAATCTTTCAAGTTATTTGCGCAAGTAACAAGTAGTATTTGTGATGCGATATCGCCCCGCCGTGCAGCCTTGATCTCACACACTGGTACCACGAATAGAGGATGTACCTAAGCCTGAAAAATGGTAAAAACAACGGTTTGAGATTACAAGAATCTCAGTAGGGTCGCAACATCATAAGATCTACAGAATCCCTAAACACAAATCTCCCAAATTCACATAAGATCATTCCCTAAACAACTAAAGGGATCACGCAATTCAACAATAAACCAAAAGAGGTTAAGGCCGAGATTATGGCTGAGGGAGGACTACAAACACTTCTGAAAGTTCAGAAGTACACAGGCAGGTGAAATACAACAAAAATCACACTCAATGATGAAGAAAGGCCATCCCCTTCCACCTATGTTGTCCAAGACTTACTGCACAAAGGGTCGATGGTTAACACACACACTAATCAGTAAGCTTTTCACCTTATCCTCGCAAGGACAAGTCGACTAGCCCCTCATGGAACAAGTCTTCCCATAGTCGCAACCAGGGCATCCCCAAATCTCGCAAGATAAGGGCTTTCTGTCTCTCAAGACAGGGATCCGGCCTCGCAAGGATAGATATCCAGCGCTAGCTTTCTGGTTCAACACCCATACACCTCCCATAAATCGATAAGAACCTCTCCTCTCCCTAAGAGCATCAGTTCTTACCCTGCGTGGCCACCGGAACAGGATCCTGACACACAAACACGTACAAGCACACACAGGCAAGTACAAAGCATAATACCACAACAGGGTATCCTCAATCATGTCAGGAAACAATCAACACATCCAATTCATATAACAATAGCATCCCAGGCACTCAATTCCTAACTCAGGGGTTCTATACGGCGTAGGAGATTCATATATCGTTCCGGATTTCATATTCTCTCCATATAATCCAATCACAAACAATACAACAAAGGCAGGTAACAAAAACAGCAGATAAGAGCGGGGGTTTCTGGAGAAACCGATGAGACATAGATCCTACCTCTCTTGTCTCTGAACAAGAAGCTACTCCTTTGCCTTTATTAAGTAAATCTGAACCACCTAAATCATCACCAGACAAAGACAAAACAAACTAAGCATGCATATCCCAAAAATCAATTGTATACCCTATTCCTTACCAGTACCACTCACCAAACCTATCAGAAAACCAGTGATCATATGTTCCAGGTGCCTTCCCCTTGGGTGTGTGATGTGATAGCCAGGAACTTATCAAGATTCAACCTGAATTTACCATTCCAATTAACTATGCAAAACCTATTGCTAAAAATAGGGCATAAGACGATTTCGTCTCAACCTAAAACAACGAAATACTTACATCCAAGCTGCTATTTATATATTTTTAGAAAGAGGATGAAAAGAGCTTTCCAACGACATATTATTTGCAAGATTCCAACAAACGAGTAGAAAGTTATGCTATTTTCAAGTTCAAGAAGATTTGACGAAAACCTAATTCCGCCTCCGATTTTCAAAGTAACTTTAGACATAGAAATACTAACCTCCTGACGGAAAACAAAAGATGGTTGGAAAGAGGATGAAGAGAGCTTTCCAACAATCTATTATTCTCAGAGATCTAATGAACGATGAGGAAGTTATGCTGGTTTAAAGTTTCAGTAAGTTATGACGGCTAATGGGAGGTATAGGGTTTTAAGCCTATACGATTTTTGTAAGGTTTTAGGGGACAAATTTTGTGGGGTTGGCTTCCTATTTATATTCAATGAGTGTAGAATTATGTCTATACTTTTAATCAAGCTATCAATCCAATATAATTTACTAAGTATCCAAAACTCTTAAATTACCTTCCCTATTTTTTAGGGACTTAATCTCTAAGGCAACTATCTACCTTAAAGGATGATTCCTAAAGCTATTATCCATCTACAAGAACCTAAATCAAAAGAAATTAGAAACAAAGTAATTTACTATACAATCTTACCAATTTCGGCCATCACACATCCTTCTCTTCAGGGGCAAAATCGTCTTTTCACCTGCACTGGCTTCTGGACTTCTAGGACTCAAAATTCGGGGTCTTACATCCTCCCCTCCTTATAAGAATTTCGTCCTCGAAATTTAAACATTAGTACCTAATCAAACAAGTAAGGATATTTTGCATGCATAGACTCCTCAGTCTCCCAAGACTGCTCCTCAATTTGGCCATTACGCCAAACAACTCGTACCATAGGTACGCTTCGACTGCGAAGCTGTCGAACTGACCGGTCTAGTATGGAAACTGGCTGTACAGGATAGGATAGGTCTTCTTCAACTTCTATTGGCGGTTCTTCAACCACATGAGTAGGATCTCGTATATACTTTCTTAGCATTGAAACGTGAAATACATTGTGTATTCTTTCTATATTTGGAGGTAGTGCAAGTTGGTATGCAACAGGGCCGATTCTCTCCACAATGTCATAAGGACCAATGTAGCGAGGTGTTAGCTTACCTCGCTTCTGAAAACGAAGGACTCCTTTCCATAGAGCAACTTTCAAAAACACCTTGTCTCCCACCGCAAATTCCAGCTCCCTTCGTCGATTGTTGGCGTAGCTTTTCTGCCGATCTTGTGCTGCTTTTAACCTTTGACGAATCAAGCTCAATTGCTCTGTTGCTTGGTCAATTAATTCTGGATTGTCTAGGCGTCTCTCGCCTACTTCATTCCAGCAAATAGGGGTTCTGCAACGTCTCCCATAAAGTGCTTCATAGGGTGCCATACCGATGCTTACATGAAAGCTATTGTTGTAAGCAAATTCCGCCAATGGTAAGCTTTGATCCCAGCCGGTTTGCTGGTCTAATACACTCGCACGTAGCATATCTTCAAGTGTTTGAATTGTCCTTTCTGATTGACCATCGGTTTGGGGATGAAATGCTGTACTGAATTTCAATTTCGAACCCAGTGCATTCTGGAATTTCTCCCAAAATCGTGAAGTGAAACGAGGGTCACGATCTGAAACAATAGAAACTGGTACTCCATGCAAACGAACAATCTCATCCAAGTAACAAATTGCCAATTTTTCTGGTGCATCTGTCACATGTATAGGAAGAAAGTGTGCAGATTTCGTCAGTCGATCCACAATCACCCAAATGGCGTTGTATCCTCGCTGTGATCTAGGCAAACCGGTAACAAAATCCATTGTGATGTGCTCCCACTTCCATTCTGGAATCGAAAGTGATTGAAGTAAACCAGCAGGTCTTTGATGTTCAATTTTTACTTGTTGACATACGAGGCATCGAGCAACAAATTCAACAATATGTCGCTTCATGTTAGGCCACCAATACTGGCCCTTCAAATCTCGGTACATCTTTGTGCTTCCAGGATGAATAGCAAACTTCGAACTATGCGCCTTTGATAGAATAAGGTTATGAAGATCAGCATTTTGTGGAACACATACCCGGTTTCTGAAGACTAGAACTTCGTCATCTCGTATTCTGAAATCACGAACTATAGCATCAACACCATCAGCAAGTTGCTTCCGAATTTCAGCAAGCTTCAGATCCTCCAACTGTTGATTCCGGATCTCCTCAATTATGGTAGGTGCGACTTCAATTCGTGCTAGCAACGAACCAGAGAAATCGGTGTCAAGACGCACACGATTAGTTTTCAATTCCAACATCATTAGTAAACAAACGCGCCTGCAGCCTTTGCTGTGGTCGATACTGTGACTGACCTGTGATCTCGCAACCAGATGGTCGTCTTGTTTGTAGTCTGTTCTGTGGTCTGGAAGATCCCTGTGAGCCCATATTACTCACACCAAACCTTTGTGCTACTGGCACTGGCATCACTGGAGCTCTTGGCTGATATGTCATGGTTCGCGGTGCTTCTCCTCTAGAACACTCTCTCGCCATATGCCCAAACTGATTACAATTGAAACAGCGAGCTGGATGTGGACATGGTTGGAGGTGGAATTCTCTACAATTCGGACACCTGGGATACGATGATGGTCTACTGGAACTTAATGCTGACTGAGCTGGTTGTGCCTTAGTCGCAAAGGAAGATGTTCCCTGTGATCGAGTCGGTGCAGTAAAGTAAGGAGTAAACCTCTTGTTTACAGGCCTCTTGTCAAACCTCCCACTATGTCTCGCAGAATCCCTCCCAGGGACAAATTCCCTCGGTCTACCAACCTGATACTTCTGTCCTCGAGCAATCGTTTCAGACTTAACAGCTTCCACCACTAACTTCTCGAAGTCTGTGCTTGTGTTTGGACCCATGATAGTCCGAATATTATGATTCAGACCTTGCTCGAATCGACTGGCCAAAATTCTCATATCTTGTTCCTATTCCGGCACGAAATAAGTTAATGCCCGAAATTCCGTTTCATATTCGGCCACTGTCTTGTTTTCTTGTCGTAACATATAGAACTCAGACCATTTGTCATCCTGGAAATTTGGCAGGAAAAATCGTTCATCAAACTCATGTTCGAATTCCCCCCATGTGGGCCGTCCCCCATATCGATTCCTGATGGTACTCCACCAGGTAGCCGCATCTCGTTCTAGCAAACGAGTAGCCAAGATCATCCTCTCTTCATCAGATACTCGCAAGTCTTGGGCAGTAAGCACAATTTTATCTTTCCACTTCCTGGCCACCATTGCATCGCTGGAGCCATAAAAACTTTCACAACCCAAATGTCTGGCTTCTTTCAGCAGCTTTGACACCCGAAGTGGTAGCCTAGCACCCTGAACGTCCTGTGCTTCCTGTTGTACTTCAGGCTGATCTGGTACCTGTACCTGTGGCTGTGCAGCTGCAGTTTGCATCATTTGTATCGTTTGCTGCATCTGACTCAACGTCGTTTGTAACGCCGTCAACACCTGTACTAAGGCAAAATCCTGAGCTGTAGGTGCTGCCTGTCCTGCCTGTGTCTGATGCGCTTCAACTGCTGGTCCATTAGCATCGGACCTCTCATCAACCCCTGCTGCTTGCACTCGGCGTGTCGGTCTCCTAACCTTCTTCTTAGGTGCCATCTAATCTCACTGAACACACAACCATAGTACAAACCTAGAATCAACACAACTAATAATAACTAGACTCACTCTATGCTGGACAATGAACGTGCTGTGAGTGTGATGCGTTTGTAAAATATGCTAGTTCAAAATCAGTTTGTACGTCCCGTACACACGAAACAACCATGCTCCGCTACCAACCCTGTGAGGACCCGTTCCCGGTAAATGGGAACCTCACCGCCGTGCAACCCCGGTCGACCCAACGGGTGGATCAATCGGAACCACACAAGGCTTACTGTAAAATCATTTCCAAATCTTGAAACTTTCCTTTGAAATTGAAGCATGGCATGTTATTATAAAAATTCGGCAAAATCAACAACAAAATTATTAGCGGAAGTCTTTTATCTCACACATATCAACCCACGATATAATTCTGTCCCACATTTCACATAATATCGCACTGTCATTTAAACTTATGCAGTATAAAATTTAAATCCCAGATTCACACGTTTAGCATACATATGCACACGTCTAGTGTGTACCTACAACACAAATAATGCCGAGTGTCCAAAATGTGTGGAGTACAATGTCCAGCCCTACGACCAACAATGGAATAGTAACCTGGAAGCTGAACTGCTAGTCTCTCAATTATGCCTGAGAAAAATAAAGGGAGGGGGTGAGATCAAAGGACCTCAGTGGGAGTACCTCGTCATAAGCACAACGTGGGAATAGAGGCAATTACTAAATCAGTTTACAAACCAAGTACGTAACACAATTGAGTCTCATGCTCATATATGCACATAACGAAATCCACAATGCACAATGCACAATGCACGATGCGTGATTATCAAAACATTATGCAACGGCTAATATGCCCAAAACCTACCGGGGCAGACACAAACCACTTCAGAATAATACCCGCTAAAGGATCACCTGGAAGCCCATTATTGGTTTTAATTTAACAGTTTCATATGTATTCAAACCCCTACCATCAAGGTTGTCCGAAACTGAATGGAGAAATCAAATTATCAGATTCCATCTCAGTTTCGTAGATACATGCATATAGCATTATGAGAACTGATCGTTTATAGTGCACTTGAGTAACCATTCATACAGATATATCCTCATAACCCTCCAAGGTAAGCAACTGTCCCCTCTGCTGGGATCCCCATATACTTACCTACTTTGATCAAGCATAGTTCGTTAATTCCAGTAGATCCCTAAGAAAATACTTATACTACATTGTTTAGGAAAAACTTGTAATGCATGCTATGTATTTATACCGTTCCACATCAGGCCGATCTCAAATTTTTAACAAGTCTCCCTTCTGTTGCCACACACTCAGTTACAAGCAGCAATCCACTCATGGCAACACAATGCACATCACACAGCCATCATGCTTAGTTTTGAACATATATTTAATGCGTTCCAAAGCATGACAAGCATTCATATGAGTCTAACATGATTAGTTATCAGAGTACCAGCAATGCCTCTATTCAAATCAAACCATGCAATCCAATTTTAATTAAACAAATCAACCAGTACGCATATGCAGATGAAACTTAAACTCCCACCTCTTGTCGCGCTGACGACGTACCAGCGACACCTTTGCCTTTCTCAGCTGCCGCAATATCACCTATACACATAAGGCAGTCATAGAACCGTAAGCTAATCTGAATTCAAGTGATCAGAAACTAAAGTTGAAATTAAAACTTAAAGGACCCTCTCACAATTACCACTCAACACTCCTCTACAATTGAACAATTTAACCACTCCATAAACTCACAACCATTCCACCTTAATCACAACTCTGACCAGCAAACATTCACACATTACAGTACCACCCAAGCAACCAATACACCCAATTCATCGAGAAATTTCGAATTCCACCCTCTGACACTGTTCACCCGAGAATTACACAAAGCTTTCAGGGTGTTTCCAGACACAATCACTCACTAAATTAGCTCAGCAACATTACTAGCAACCTAAAGAAACTAACTTAGAAGCATGGAAGCAAGAATTAAAACACT
Source organism: Passiflora organensis (assembly GCA_019739055.1). Classification (NCBI taxonomy): domain Eukaryota; kingdom Viridiplantae; phylum Streptophyta; class Magnoliopsida; order Malpighiales; family Passifloraceae; genus Passiflora; species Passiflora organensis. The sequence continues at coordinate 6,481,962 of JAEPBF010000187.1, read as the reverse complement.
TACCAGTAAACCCTCAATTTTCGTCCAGAATGAAAACAGTGTAGAAATCACTCCTACCCACCAAACTACCAGTGGAAACGTGTTGAAAACACTTGGGAAGTGTTAGGGTATGATCCCCTAACGATTTCTGAGGTAAAACTGAGTTGAAGGTGAATGTTGGTACTCTTGGATGGTGGAGAGGAAAGAAAAACGGGGAAAGGCATTTAGGGCAGATGAAATGAATGGTCTCCTGGGTTTAATGCACAAATGGCAAGACTTGGCAAGACTTAAGTGTAACTAATGGGTTAGCTAGTATATGAGCTGACACAATGGATTTGGGCTGAGACTGAATTGGGCTAAATCCCAAGGTCTACCGTACAGAAATTCTAATTTCACAGCCCGTATCATCCCAAATGACCCGAATAAAATTTTGCGTAACAAGACGGGTGTCTAGGATTTCGGTTAATCAATTGGGTTTACGAATAGTGTTTGGGCTCGATGAACAGTATTTGGGCTCGATGAATAGTAATCGACCCAAAAATTCATGGTCACTCAAAACGGGTCATAATCTGTCAAATTCCAATTTCCACTGACTCAATCCTCAATCACGCATTCTAACATACTCTCAATCACACCTAGACACCCTAAAACACTCAAACACGCTAAGGACTCCCTAAGGCTGAGGCACCCAACGTAAGAAAAAATTTACGAATCGAATCAGCACTCTATCGTAAGCTACTCTCAGAAGGGTGAGGTCTCACACAATACCATAATTTTTATGTCGTACATTCAATGATCATATTCATATGATTATATTCTAATAGTTTATATCGGAACTTATTTCACATTCTTTTCAGCAATATCATCATTAAGATTCATAATCAATAACCCAAAATTCATCATATTAGGATAAGTTTCACTTTAAACTCAAGTTCTAATTATAATGTAGTATTTCATTGCATTCTCTTTATCTTGTTACTCAATATCAATCGGTTTTATGCCCAAATGTTTCCACAGTTTACTATAGCAACGAAAAGAACTATTAACATCAATGTATACGATTAATCACTTGTATAAGAGCATTGTGCTACTCCACAATTATAAGTGTTTATAACTTATACAATCAAAAGAAATAAGATCGGAATCCAATAGGTTAATCAATTGATTAAGATAGGCAACAATAGGGCAAGGGTAAGGTATATTGATTTCATGTATAGAAAATATTCAAAGGATGAATTCATGATTTTACAACATGAATGGATGCCAAAAAATCATATGAACAAGAGAAACAACAACAGAAATAAATTAAAGACAGAATCACACAATCTTGAAACCTAATCCCGCCGAAATACGATTTATCTTTCGACAAAGAAAAATTAATCTTCATATGGATAATGATTGGAAAGAGTATGAAGAGAGATTTCCAACAAGCTATTATTTTCAAGAATCTGGCAAAGGATGAGAGAGTTATGCTATTTTGAAGTTCAAACAGATTTTTGCAATTCCGTCGAAATACAATTTAACTTTCGACACAGTAAAACTAACCTCTGGAAAAAAACCCCAAGATGGTTGGAAAGAAGATGAAGATAGATTTCCAACAAGCTATTATTTGCAAGAATCCGACAAAGGATGAGAGAATTATGCTGATTTGAAGTTCCAGCTGATTTTGACAGAAATTGGGAGGTGTAAGGTTTTTAGGTTTTACGAATTTTGTGTGTTTTCTGTATAAAATTTTTGTCTGGCTGACTTCCTATTTATATTAGGTGGTTATGGGATTAAAATATCTATCTTAAAGGCTTGATTAAAGTAAGATAATTATCAGAATTAAATTCTGTAATTATCCCACCTTAATTTTTTGGATTTTAATTTCTAAGGTAATTATCAACCTATAAGAAACTAGATTAAAGGAAATTAAAACCAAAATTAATTACTAGACATTTCTTATCAATTTTGGCCATCACACATCCTTCTTTTCAGGAGCAAAATGTTTTTTTCACCTGCACTGGCTTATAGACTTCTAGGACTCAAAATTCGGGATCTTACATCCTCCCCTCATAAGAATTTTATCCTCGAAATTTTAGCACAAATACCTAAACAAATAGGTAAGGAAATTTCACATGCATAGATTCCTTAGTCTCCCAAGACTGTTCCTCAATTTGGCCATTACGCCAAACAACTCATTTCGTAGGCAAGCTTCGACTTTGAAGTTGTCAAACTGACCTATCTAGTATGGCAACTGGCTGTACAGGATAGGATAGGCCTTCAGCAACTTCGAATGGGGGTTCTTTGAGCACATGAGCAGGGTCTCGCACATATTTTCTCAACATTGAAAAACACGTAGTGAATTTTTTCCATATTTGGAGGTAAGGCAAGTCGGTATGCAACAGGGCCGATCCTCTTGACAATGTCATACGGACCAATGTAAGGAGGTGCTAGCTTACCTCGCTACTGAAAATGAAGGACTCCTTCCCATGGGGGGACTTTCAAAAACACTTTGTCACCTACCGCAAATTCCAGCTCCCTTCGTCGATTATCAGCGTAGTTTTTCTGTCGATCCTGGGCTGTTTTTGCTGTTGTTGAATCAAGTTCAACTGCTCCGTTTCTTGATCAATCAATTCCGGATTGTCTAGGCTTCTCTTTCCTACTTAATTCCAGCAAATGGGAGTTCTACAACATCTCCAATATAGTGCTTCATAAGGTGCCAAACAAATGCTTACATAAAAACTATTGTTGTAAGCAAATTCGACCAACGGCAGGCATCGATCCCAACCGGTATGCTGGACCAACACACTCACACGTAGCATGTCTTCGAGAGTCTGAATCTTCCTTTCTGATTGACCATCGGTTTGGGGATGAAATGCTATATTGGAATTCAATCTCGAACCCAGCACATTCTAGAATTTCTCCTAAAATCGTAAGGTGAAACGAGGGTTATGATCTGAAATGATGGAAACTGGCACTCCATGCAATCGAACAATCTTTTCCAAGTAACGAACAACCAATTTCTCAGGTGTATCCGTCATATATATAGGAAGGAAGTGTGCAGATTTCGTCAATTGATCCACGATTACCTAAATGGCATTGTATCCTTGCTGTGATCTACACAAACTAGTCACAAAATGCATTATGACATGCTTCCACTTCCATTCTGGAATCGGAAGTGACTACAGTAGACCAGCGAGTTGTTGATGTTCGATCTTTACTTGTTGACAGACGAGGCGTCGGGCAATGAACTCAGCAATGTGGCGTTTCATGTTTGGCCACCAATACTGATCCTTTAAATGTTCGTACATCTTTTTGCTTCTGAGATGGATAACAAACTTCGTACTATGCGCCTTCAATAGAATAAGGTTACGAATATCAACATCTTGTGGAACACAGATCCAGTTTTTTAAGACAAGCACTTCACCATCTCGTATTATGAAATCACGAATTATGGCATCAACATCATCAGAAAGTTGCTGCCAAATTTGAATTAGTTTTGGATCTTTAATCAAGGTTGGTGTGACTTCGATTTGTGCCAATAACTATCCAGAAAAATCAGTGCCAAGATGCACACATTTAGCTTTTAAATTCAACAATATAGACATGTAATGGGTGCGCATGTAAGCCAAAACCGATGGGGAACGAGGATGAAACTTTCGGTTCAAGGCATCAGTATCAATATTTGCTTTTCCAGGATGATATTTGACGATCAAGTTGTAGTCTTTAATCAGCTTCACCTATCTTTGTTGTCTCATATTCAATTCTTTTTGCGTGAGGAGGTACTTCAGGCTTTTGTGGTCGGTGAAGATTCGACACATCTCGCCGTATAAGTAATGTCTCCATATTTTCAATGCAAACACTATGGCTGAAAGCTCCAAATCATGTGTAGGATAGTTGTTTTCATGCGGTCATAACTGTTAGGAAGCATAAGCAACGACTTTTCCGTCTTGCATCAATACGCATCTAAGTCCGGATTTCGACGCATCGCTGTAAACCACATACTCCTTTCCGCAAATAATTAAGGTAAGGATAGGGGCGGAAACTAACCAGTTTTTCAATTCTTCGAAACTTTGCTGGCATTTCTAGTTCCACATGAATGGCTCACCCTTGTGCATCAGTTTTGTCAATGGTCTGGCAAGCGATGAAAAATTCTCCACAGAGCGACGGTAGTATCCTGCTAAGCTAAGGAAAGTACGAACTTCGAACACAGTTCACGGGGGTTCCCAAGCAACTATGGCTTCAATCTTCTTCGAATCAACTAACACACCTTGGGCGGAAACAACATGGCCAAGGAAACCAACTTCGCGTAACCAGAATTTGCATTTGGAGTACTTTGCGAACAACCGCCGATCCTTCAAAACATTCAGCACAATCCGCAAATGCTTAACATGTTCCTCTTTCGATTTTAAATAAATCAGAATGTCGTCGATGAAGACTATCACATATTTATCCAGGAACTCATGGAACACACGATTCATTATGGTCCATGAACACAGCTGGTGCATTTTTCAAACCGAATGGCATAACCAGAAATTCGTAGTGGCTGTATCGCGATCTGAACCCGGTATTCGGAATGTCAGCATCACAAACTTGCAATTGATGGTATCCAGATCTGAGATTTAACTTGGAGAACACGGCTTCACCCTGTAGTTGGTCGAACAAATTGTCGATGCATGGCAAAGGGTCCTTGTTCTTCACGGTCACACGATTCAACTGCCAATAGTCGATGCACAATCATAACAATCTATCTTTCTTCTTTACGAACAAGACAAGTGCTCCCCAAGGTGACACACTAGGTCGGATGAAACCACGATCCAACAAATCTTCCAATTATGTTTTAGTTCCTTCATTTCTGCATGAGCCATATGATACGGAGAAATAGAAATCGGATTCATACTAGGCACTAACTCAATGACAAATTCCACTTCCCTTGCTGGTGGTAAACCGGCTATGTCTTCTGGAAATACGTCTGGAAATTCGTGAAGCACTAGACCAAAATCTAGATCCGAGGATTCTTTAGAAATATCATGTACGTGTGCGAGGTACGCTGTACATCCTTTGTTGATCAATCGTTTTGCATCAAGCCAAGAAATCATGCAAGTTGGAACAACTCGCCTATCACCTTCAAAAAAGTACTCGACACCATCAGGAAAAATGAACCACACATGTTTGGTGAAACACTCCATACGACCTTGATATTTTTCCAGACAGTCTATGCCAAAGATTACATCTAGCTCTTAGACGTCCAATGGAATTAGATCCACTTCAAGTACATTTGGACCCATACGTACAACACAACCGATGTAGACTAGAACCAAAATAGGAGGAGTCAAGGGAGATAGAGGACGATCCGTGCTAAGTGCTATCCTTGGACTTACAAATGATCTATTTGCTCCGGGATCTAACAATACTTTAGCATTTTGAGAAAAGACTGAAATAGTACCTGTCACCACATCAGGACAAGCCTCAGCGCCAGTTAGGGTGAATAGCCTTGTTGGTTTTGGTTGTGCCTCACTTGTGAATTCGTTGGGCGGTCCTCCTGGTGTGTGCGTTGGCGGTTTGGTGGGGTTAGCATACCCACCTCGGTTTGCACTAGGTGCGCTTGAGATACGTCTCGGCTTATGGAATTCTCGCTGAATGTGTCCCATTTTGCCACAATTGTAACATCGATGTTGCTGAGAATTCCACGTAGACCCATTGGAATTTGAACCAGAAAAGTTCTTCTTGTTGTTACTTCCATTGCTATTAATTTTCTGAGGATAGGATCTTAAAGGATAGAGTCCCATACGTCGATTAAATTTTAAATCTCGCCTGAAAGATCTGCCCTTAGTGGCTGCGGATAGCTTCTTGGTTTGGATGATATTTTCGGCTTCAGTCGCGGCAACAATTAGTTCTTGCAAATTCTGTACCGGTGTCATACCAACGATGGTTTTGAGTTTGGTACTCAGCCCATCCTGAAATCTTCTCGCAAGCTGGTACGGTGAGCAATCCTCTTCAAGTGCAAATCGGGACAACTCCCTTAATGCCTTCTCATATTCCAGCACCGAATGAGTGCCCTGTTCAAGCTTGTAGAAAGCTCGTTGCTGCTTGCTTTTATGGAATCTCGTATAGAAACTTTCGTCGAATTCATACCAAAATTCCTCCCAAATAGGCAGACTATTGCCAAATCGCAAGCTCACAGTTGTCCACCATGCGAGGGCTTCTCTCTCAAGTAGGAAAGTGGCAATGGCAACCTTGTCATCATCCGAGATACGTAAGAACAAGGACACTCGGCATAAGGTGTCGATCCATTCACGAGCGGCAGTAGCTCTGGCTGAACCATTGAAATCTTTTCAACAATTTGGTAATCATGATGGGAAGTCTCTCTGCTTCCTTAGGATACGCCGGTTGTACAGGTTTAAGTGGAGGAATAGGTTCTTCCATGGGCGCGGGTGCAGGAGCATTCTGAAATTGCGTCTCCTTACGCTGCTGATTTGCAGCAATTCCTTGCAATACATTTAGGATTTTGGCCATCACATGATCGATGGCTGGTGCCGCTAGTGCTTCAAGTTGGTTTTTGGGCTCAACTTGCCCTCTCTGCTTAGTTTGTTCATTCGGCTCCTCTTGCTCAATAGGTTGCTGTTCGGCCTGAACCTCATACCTACCCCGTCGATTCCTTGTAGCGTTCGACCTTGCCATACTATACAAGCATACAATTGTTACTTAACGCATAACTAAATACGATACTAGGAAAAGAAGTGGTACCTGGTGGAGAGGCGTGCACCGGACGATACACATATGCTGGAAAACAATATATAAATTTTGGAAATTATATGCACACATGTAAATGCATACTCGTCACTCATATCATCACACTATGTACACTCAGAAATCATCGTCAAGCATTAAGCAAGCATGGATTTACACAATCCATATTCGGCAATCATGCAAATGTGATGCGATATCGCCCCGCCATGCAGCCTTGCTCTCACACACTGGTACCAATTATGGGTAATTTTAAACATAAATCTCTCGAACAACATCAGATCATCCCTACACAACTATGGGTATCACGTAATTCAAGAAATAATCAAAGGGATAGGGCCGAAACTAAGGCTAAAGGTGGACTACAACACTTTTGAAAATCAGAACTATACATGAAGGTAAAACTCATTAGATTACTCTTGGCACTAGAAAGAAAGAAAGGTCATTCCCTACCACCTGTGTTGTCCAAGGTTTACTGCACAAAGGGTAAAAGGTTAGCACACAAGCTAATCAGCAAACCTATTTATGCTGCCACACAAGTACAAGACATCTAAACCACACAAGGACAAGGCTTCAAGCCGCACAAGAACCAGGCATCCAAGCCATACAAGGACAAGGCTTCCAGTGCACGCATCCTGGGGATTGTCACCCATACAACTCCCATACCAGTAAGAGACTCCCCTCTCCCAAGGAGCATCAGCGCTTACCCTGGATGGCTATCGAAACAGGATTCTGACACAAAAACACGTACAAGCACACACAAGCAAGTACAAAGCATAATAAAACAACAGGGTATCTTCAATCATGTCAAAACTCAATTATATGTAATTCAGGCACTCAAAACCTAACTCAAGGGTTCGGTAAGGCCTATAGGATTCATATCTCTCCGTCATTCATAGACATATCCTACAATCAATTTGCATACCGTAATAACAAGAGCAGGTATTAAAAATAACAAACAAACAACAGGGATCTCTAGAGAAACCGATGAGTCATAGATCCTATCTCTCTTGTTTGAGAACAAAAAACTATTTCTTTGCCCTTATTTAATAATTCTGAACCCCCTATAGCATCACAAGGCAAAGATCAAACCAAACTAAGCATGCATTCTCAATAACCAAGTAAGTATCCTATTTCCTTACCAATTCCACTCACAAAACCTATCAGAAATTAGTGGTTAGATGCCGCAGGTGCCTCTATTTGGATGTGTGATGTGATAGCCAAGAATTTAACAAGATTCAACCCGAATTACCATCCCAATTTAACTATGTATATTTCAGCATTAAGCATAGGACACAAGATAATTTTCAATTTCATGTTAGCAAGGTGTAAGGGTTTCAATTTCATGTTAACAAAGAAGGATTAAGTGTTTATAACTTATACAATTAAAAGAAATAAGATCGGAATCCAATAGGTTAATCAATTGATTAAGATAGGCAACAATAGGGCAAGAGTAGGGCATACTAATTTCATGTATAGAAAAGATTCAAAAGATGAATTGATGATTTTATAACATGAATGGATGCAAAACAATCATACGAACAAGAGGAACAACTACAGAAATTAATTGGAGACAGAATCACACAATCTTGAAACCTAATCCTGCCGAAATATGATTTATCTTTAGACAAAGAAAAACTAATCTTCATATGGAAAGCCTAATATTATTGGAAAGATTATGAATATAGATTTCCAAAAAGCTATTATTTACAAGAATCTGAGAAAGCACGAGAGAGTTATGCTATTTTGAAGTTTAAATAGATTTTTGCAATTCCGTCGAAATACAATTTTATTTTGGACAGAGAAACACTAATCTAATGGAAAAAAAATCAAGATGGTTGGAAAGAGGATGAAGTGAGCTTTCTAAAAAGCTATTACTTGCAAGAATCTGACAAGGGATGAGAGAGTTATACTGATTTGAAGTTCCAGCAGATTTCGGCAGAAATTGGGAGGTGTAAGGTTTTTAGGTTTTACGAATTTTGTGTGTTTTTTGTATAAAATTTTTGTGTGGCTGGCTTCCTATTTATATAAGGTGGTTATGGGATTAAAATCCCTATTTTAAAGGCTTGATTAAAGTAAGATAATTATCAGAATTAAATTCTGTAATTATCCCCTCTTAATTTTAGGGATTTTAATTTCTAAGGTAATTATCAACCTATAAAGAACTAGATTAAAAGGAATTAAAACCAAAATTAATTACTGGATATTTCGTACCAATTTCGGCCATCACAGATCTTTTTTTTCAGGGACAAAGTGGTCTTTTCACCTGCACTGACTTCTGGACTTCTAGGACTCAAAATTCGGGGTCTCACACCGTTCATTATCCATATTACTGAATAATCAACTTTGATAATGTGCATTCCGTGTTGTTACCATTACAGGACACACTAATAATATGTTAGACAATACTCATTCGATTATAATTAACCTTGAATATTCATCATTCTCAATAAATTAGCATCTAGGGCTCACCAAAATAATAACCTGTAATAGGAATCATCCTACTGTAAGTTATGTTATCCCTGTTATAATTCGATGAGGCAGTTTCTTACTTATAAGTATGTCAGACTACGATAATCCATATTCATCTATGCCTCAAATTAGAATACCCAATCCACAAAATATTCATAATTACTTGCAATCTCGATAAACCATACCTAATCTAAGGTACTTTTTAAAATTCAAATCATTCGTGGGCAATATAACTTATATTAGATTGTACATTCATTCCTTCTCGCTCCTCCTAAGCCTTTAAATATGAAATCAAGAATAACACAATGTATACTTTCATAGTTTCCCCTGACTCGACAATTTACGACAAAATAATCAAGCTCTTTTATATAGTGCCACAATAATAATTTGAACCTTTTAGCCATTAGATGCAATGATCCTCCATGAAAACAAGTAACAACTCAAGCTTATGTGGCACTAACATATTACCCAATCTGGTGATGATCATGAAGGGACATTGCGGACAGAATGCAATACACAAGAATAATGACTCACAATCCCAAACACAAGAATTGATAAGGTCTTTAGATAAATCTCATACGAGTGATACTATGTTATAATAGGGCATAACAATTCTGAAGATACTAGATATGACGATAAATTTATGACATTAAGATGTTTTTCAAAACAATGACTTACTCGACCTAAAGAATCGAGCAGAAGTAGACCTATAAGATACGGACCCACTCGATGATTATCAAATGATAAAGATAATTGACTTAATATTGTTCTCTCAAAAAAATAAAAACATATCATGTATGGAGTTACTAGACAGTAGAAACTGTTTCCAAAGAAAGGAAACATGCTCCGCTACCACATTAACTGTCATGCCCTGAAACAACAATTTTTTTTTCACGATAGTCGACGTAGGCTCACTATATACACTTCCATAACATACGATAATGCATATAATGAATCTAAAACGCTTGTGACATAATAACAAATAACAGAGTTGACACTAGAATAAATGTATGAATCAAGACACAACAAATATAAACAAAGTACTGATGTCTCTGGCTGACATCGGTCAACCCCAGAAATACATGTATCAAGATGAGCATAATATAACGTTAACATGCTCGAATTCAATATCAACAACATATCAATCAGTCAATACAATCAAATGACTCAGGAGAATCCTACTATGAATATAAATTCTCATCAATACCTCAATTGTACCTAAATCTAATTAAGATCTTCACGTTTTTCTTGGGAGAAAGCTTCTATTCTTGATTCCTGTATCATGCTAAAAACCTGGTAGAAACATGCTAGGTTAGCGGATGGAAAACACTTACAAAGGATATAGAAAATCATGCTCTTATTAAGCACACATGCTCGCATGCAAATAAAGACTGAATGAGTCAAAGATATGCAGCACAGTCACAGTCAAATGACATATATGCATAATATTCCAAGCAATATGACCATGACTGGACTGACAATAACTCTCAGTCTATTGAATTCCTGGGATTGGGATTGAGGTGTGTTACTAGTAGTTTCTGACTTACCTTTTTCTTTATTTACCACATTTCCCATTCCATTGACTCTGTCAGGGAATTAGGTAATGGCAGCTCCTCCTAAGGGGAGCCCACTCTGCAAGTACCCGTCTTGTGTTTATTGACTTGCTCGTGTCATCCATGTCCCCTTTATAACTTTGATTTGATCGACGTCTCCATGCCATGCTACCATACTCGGAGAGGTCTAAAATTTTTTATAGGTTACTCTATGCTATGCTCGTGCATTTGACCACTCGTATATTCAAAGCACTTAATGCATTATATGCATAAAAATTACCATGGCATACAAGTTGTCACGACCGAATATCAGACTACGCGTCATTCAGAATATCAGACTACGAGTCATTCGGCTTCGTACGGGACCCGACTCCAAAATCAAGGATCACGTTAATCAATGAGGGAATCTTTCCCCATTATGTTTCCCACTAAGTGAGGGAATCAAGGAACTCAATTGGGATCCGTGTTTGTGCTTTCTATTTTTGTATATAACCGTTAGATCATACGGCTTGATCTCCACCATCCATTGGGGAGTTGTAAAGGCTATATAAGGGGTGCCTCCCCTCATTTGTAATCATCCAGCAAATCCAGCAATACTTGCAATATTGAGAGTTTAGAGCTTTCTCTCCATTCTCTTGTGTGTCTCTCTCTTTTCAGTTGTGTTCTAAGCTTAGCATTCTAGCTAGCTTTGTGAGGAAGGCTGACTTAGCATATTGCGAGTGCGATAGTCTAAGGCCGCACGGAGAGTTTCTATTTCGCAAAACTCTAGTCCCGTGAAAGTTGGTAGCGGAGCTAAGGCTCAAATCTTTTGAGAGAGAAATGGAGATGCCTACTAGTTCTCTGCCAACATCCATATTGAAGAAGAGGTCAAGGAGGTCCGTGTGGGGAGACTACCCCAACGTGCTCCCGAACCAAACAAGAAGGGAATGAAGACTGTTGATCATCTGTCATCGTTGGAGGCAAGGATCAATCGTGTGGAGATGAAGGTTGCCGATGACAAAGATATGCTTGAGGAGTATGGCCAACGCATAACCGAGCTCGAGTCAGGGGACATAAATGAGCTTCGTGAGGAGATGCAAGGCGCCCTCATTGCTATCAACTCTTGGAGGGAAGAGTTAGATGACTTCAAGGTAAATTTTCTTGCTGAAATCTCTTTATTTAAGGATGACTTGGTGGAAATCAGGAAAGAATGCAAGAAGGGCATTGAGCAAGGGGTTGCCAAGCCTAAGCTGAAGCTGGATGTCCCAAGGCCAAAGTCATTTGGTGGGACGAGGAATGCCAAGGAAGTGGACAACTTCCTTTTCAACCTTGAACAATACTTTCAAGGGGTGGGCATGGAGAGCGATGGAGATCGACTTTCCCAAGCCCCGCTGTATCTAACCGATAGTGCCACAACTGGTGGAGGATGAAGCATGCTCAAATCGAGCACGGCACCTTGATGTTAGAGACATGGGCAGATTTCAAAAGGCTCCTGAAAGCACAATTCTCACCGAGGAATGTGGAGTTAAAAACGAGGGAGAAGCTTCACAAGTTGTCCCACAAGGGCGACATCCGAGACTACGTAAGGGAGTTCACGGAAGTCTTGTTGGAGATCCCAGACATGCCCGAGACGGAGGCCATGTACGTGTTTCTGGGAGGTCTACAAAGTTGGGCCAAGCTGGAGCTTCACCAACGCAACAAGGAGCTCAACGATGCAATCTCCGAGGCTGAGTCTTTGGCGGAATTCGAGAGGAAGGCCGAGGGTTCAAACCCACCTAAGCCTAAGATTTTCCGTGACTACAAGGCGAAAGGTGGGGGAGCAGTCCACGAAACCAAGGAGTGGAAGGACAAGCCTTTCAAGCCCTTCAAGTCCTTCCGTCCGGCCAAACCCACACTTGGGGGAGATGAAAATCGGGGCAAGACCGAAAGACCCAAGCTCTCATGTTTTCTATGTGAGGGGCCACATAGAGCTGTGGATTTCCCGAAGAGGAAAAAACTGGCAGCCATGGCAAGGGAGGCCAAAGAAATGGAAGCATGAAGGATGAGTTCCATACAACTGTTGAGTGCTGTTAAAACCTCAACCAAAGATGCCAAGGAGGAGCAAGCTGGGAGGATGTTTGCTAGACCCATCGTGCAAGGAAGGGAGTCTCGTGCATTGATCGATACCGGTGCTACTCACAACTTCATGACGAAGGAGGAAGCACAACGACTTGGCATCAAGTTCAAAGAAGAGAAAGGCTGGCTAAAGACGGTGAACACTCAAGCCCAGCCAATCTTTGGAGTAGCCCGAGGGGTCGAGCTACAAATGGGAGAATGGAAAGGTAAACTTGACTTCTCTATTGTTCCTATGGATGATTTTCCGATTGTATTAGGGATGCAATTCCTGGATCAGACGAGAGCAGTCCCAGTGTCTTGCACAAACACCCTTATACTTTCGGAAGGAAGCAAGTGTTGTGTGGTGCCTATTGCTCGGGAGAAGGAGCTGAAGGCCAAAACACTGTCAGCCATGCAGCTGAAGAAAGGAGTAAGGAAGCTAGAACCCACATTTCTAGCTACCTTGGTGATGGATGAAGGCACACCTGCTGATGACGAAGTGCCCATCCAAGTTATAGAAGTTCTTGGAGAGTTTGCTGACGTGATGCCCAAGGAACTCCCAAAGAAGTTACCACCCATACGGGAGGTAAACCATGCCATCGAGTTAGAAGTTGGGGCCAAACCAACTGCGAGAGCCCCTTATCGAATGGCACCTCCGGATTTAGCTGAATTACGGAGGCAACTGAAGGAGTTGTTGGATGCGGGCTTCATCTAACCATCGAAAGCACCTTACGGAGCACCGGTGCTTTTCCAAAAGAAGCAAGATGGGTCGTTGAGATTGTGCATCGACTACCGAGCCTTGAATAAGGTAACTGTGAAGAACAAGTACCCCATTCCTCTTATTGCTGACTTGTTCGATCAACTTGGGAATGCGAGATGGTTCACCAAGTTGGATCTGAGATCAGGCTACTATCAAGTCCGCATAGAAAAAGGAGATGAGGCTAAGACCGCATGTGTCACACGGTATGGATCTTATAAATTCTTAGTCATGCCATTTGGTTTGACAAATGCACCTGCTACTTTTTACACACTAATGAACAAAGTACTCCGCAGGTTCTTGGATTGCTTTGTTGTTGTATATTTGAATGATATAGTGATATACAGCCGCACACTTGAGGAGCACATCCAACATATAAGGATGGTGTTTCAAGCTTTGAGGGACAATAAGCTGTATGTCAAGCGGGAGAAGTGTGCATTTGCCAAACAAGAGGTGGCATTTCTTGGCCACATAGTGGGCGGAGGAAGGATCAAGATGGATGGTGTCAAGATCCAAGCTATCAAAGATTGGCAACCACCAAAGAAGGTCATGGATCTTCGTTCCTTCTTGGGGTTGGCCTATTACTATCGGCGGTTCATACAAGGGTACTCTTCCATTGCCACACCCTTGACTGAGTTATTCAAGAAGAACAAGGCGTGGGATTGGTCGAGTGGATGCCAAGAGGCATTCGATGCTATGAAGGCAGCCATTGTGGAGGAACCGGTGTTAGCCTTGCCTAACCACCTACTTCCATACGAGGTTCAGACGGATGCTTCAGATTTCGCAATTGGCGGTGCCTTAATGCAAGAAGGCCACCCAATTGCTTATAAGAGTCGCAAGCTGAATGATACCAAGAGGCGGTACACGGTGCAAGAGAAGGAGATGACAGCCGTGGTGCATTGCTTGCGAGTTTGGAGACATTACTTGTTGGGGAGCAAGTTCGTTGTCAAGACTGACAACATTGCCACAAGCTACTTCCTTTCGCAGAAGAAGCTATCGCCGAAGCCAGTGAGGTGGCAAGATTTCTTGGCAGAATTTGATTACATACTTGAGTATAAGCCAGGAAAGGGGAACTTGGTGGCGGATGCTCTCAGTAGAAGGGCCGAACTTGCAGCCATCAGTCGACCAAAGAGTCGTTTAGTGGAAAGGATCCGAGGGGGTATGAAGCATGACCCCCAAGTTCAAGCCTTGGCAGAACAAGTGAAGCAAGGAAAGACCCGCAGATTTTGGCTAGAGGATGGGTTGCTCTTCACCAAAGGCAACTGCATCTATGTCCCTCGACATGACAAACTTCGGAAGGAAGTTATGAAGGAATGCCACGATTCAGGATGGGCTGGACACCCAGGTATCGTTCGAACTCTTACACTTTTGTAAGATGGTTATTATTGGCCTAACATGCAAGATGATGTGGAGTGGTTTGTGAAAACTTGTCTAGTTTGTCAACAAGACAAGGTCGAGCAACAAAAACCTCCTGGATTGTTAAAGCCATTGCCTATACCGGAGAGACCTTGGGAGAGCATTTCTATGGATTACATCACATCCCTCCTAAAGTCTGACCACTTCCAAACCATACTTGTGGTGGTGGATAGATTTTCCAAGTATACAGTATTCATTCCAGCCACCAAAGCATGCACGGCAGAGGAGACAAGCCACCTTTTCTTCAAAAATGTGGTGAAATATTGGGGCGTTCCGAGGTCCATTGTGAGTGATCGAGACACTTTTGGACCGAGTTGTTCAAGCTGTTAGGGTCAGAATTCAACTTCTCCACCAGCTTTCATCCTCAAACTGATGGGCAGACCGAGAGAGTGAATGCCTTATTGGAGCTCTACCTTAGGCACTATGTGAGTGCTAACCAGAAGAATTGGGCCAGGTTACTTGATGTGGCTCAATTCTCATACAACTTGCAAAGGAGTGAATCGACAGGTATGAGTCCTTTCGAGATTGCTAATGGACAACAACCTTACACTCCTAGCAAGATTGCCATAGGTTATCAAGGGCCGAATCCATCCGTCTATCGCTTTGCCAAGGAGTGGGACGAGCAAAAGGACCTTGCAAGAGTGCAACTGTCCAAGACGGCAAAGAGGATGAAGAAGTGAGCAGACAAAAAGAGGCGTCCCTTAGAGTTTGATGAAGGGGATCTTGTGTTGGTGAAGTTGATGTCTCACCAAAGCCGAGTCTTTGCCAAGATGCACAAGGGGCTAGTGCGATGATACGAGGGTCCTTTCAAGGTGTTGAGGAGGATCGGCAAGGTATCATACAAGCTGGAATTACCGCCAAGATTGGAGTTGCATCCTGTTTTCCATGTGAGCCTATTGAAGCCATTCCAAGCAGACACGGAAGATCCGGAGAGGGGGAAGTCCATGAGAGCTCCCACAGCTGTGACCAATTCCCATGATAAGAAGCTTGATGAGATCTTATCAAGGCGGGTGATGCAAAAGAGTGGGAAGCACATGAACCATGTGGAGTACTTGGTTCGATGGAAAGATGACCCTCCTAGCGAGACAAGCTGGGAGAAAGATTTCGATCTTTTGCAGTACCAAGACGAAATCAACGAGTTCTTGAGGCAGCACACAACGAGGACGTTGTCGAGTTTGGTGGGGGAGAATGTCACGACCGAATATCAGACTACGTGTCATTTAGAATATCAAACTACGAGTCATTCGACTTCGTGCGGGACCCGACTCCCAAATCAAGGATCACGTTATTCAATTAGGGAATCTTTCCCCATTATATTCCCCACTAAGTGAGGGAATCAAGGAACTCAATTGGGATCCGTGTTTGTGCTTTCTACTTTTGTATATAACCGTTAGATCATACGGCTTGATCTCCACCATCCATTGGGGAGTTGTAAAGGCTATATAAGTGGTGCCTCCCCTCATTTGTAAGCATCCAGCAAATCCAGCAATACTTGCAATATTGAGAGTTTAGAGCTTTCTCTCCATTCTCTTGTGTGTCTCTCTCTTTTCAGTTGTGTTCTAAGCTTAGCATTCTAGCTAGCTTTATGAGGAAGGCTGACTTAGCCTATTGCGAGTGCGATAATCTAAGGCCGCACAGAGAGTTTCTATTCCGCAAAACTCTAGTCCCGTGACAAAGTGCATCACTCATGTCGTATCATGGCACAACAAGTCAAACATACTACATAACCGGCAATCACAACACATGCATAATGTTTTACGTTAATTATTATTTAATTATCTCTTTGGTAATCATAACTAAGTAATCATGCCAGAAATAAAATGATAAACAAAATCTGTCCAGCCATAGGTTTTCCAATGTTTGAAGAGCCCACACTTAATCCTCTATATCTGGATTAATTCCTTGAGGTTCTGCATGAGTAGGTATCCACTTATACACAAAATCACAGCCAATTCTTCAATATCATTGTCTAGATCACCTAATCAAATATAAAATCAAACATCTTTAACCTTAATTTGACACGTTTCTTCCCGATTACCACCTCATAATCGATTCAGAATTTTTCTTTTTTTTTTTATTTTTTTGAATCTTGTTTTAATTATTTGACCTATCAAGTCAACTCCAATTCCAGAATTTTTTAAACCACTAGATTTATCATTAATTCTTATATTTTTCTATAATTTTTAAAGATTTTTTTTAACTATTTTTCTGAATTTTCCATTATTTTTTATGTTTTTCTAATTTTCTAAATTTTATTATTTTTCAGCTAATCAGAACACGCCACCTGGCAACTCCAGGTGCTGCCAGGCCTCCTCCCGAACCTCTAGTTTTGTGTCACGTGGCCTAATCAGGGCACGCCACATTGCCTGAACCTAAGGCTCGCAATCACACCTGTTCATATCTTCAAACGATATATCGCTTGCATATGTTGCCCACCTGGTTCTCTAAATGACCCATTATACGATTATGTCTCGGACGATATGTCGTATGAGGTCGTCTTCAACCTCTGCTCTCCTAAAAAATTCACAAAACCCTAAGGACATGAGGTCCCCTCGTGAGGACACGAGGTCTATAAGGAGGGAAGATTGTGAGACCCAGCCCGCAGGGGGGGTTAAGTTACCCAATCCCACATCGAAAAAGAGCGGGGGAGGTTTAGGGCTTATATGTGTTGTGTGAGTGGATCATTTGTAACAAGATGCATCTTTTGTGCCTTGTGATTAAAAGCCCAACTGAGCATTACAGTTGTGATCCATCACGCGCACATACACGTCCGATCGCTGAGCCGAGGGTCCGGGAGCCAGGTCGTGACACTACTACGCTCCACAAAAACATTATCAACTTTAAGAACACTAAATTCTGAACTCAACCACATAATAAAAAGTAAGTTTCATGCCTGAAGTCACACAAAATGGAAGAAAGAAGAACCTGAATCTTCTGGGTGAAAAGTCACCTAGATCTGGCTAGATATAGCTAGAAAATGATCTTTTCCACTATAGATCAATTGCGCGCACTGACAGGAAACAAAAAAGGTATTTTTCAAGCTTGGACATTGACTTGAATAGGTTAAGAAGGAATAGAATTTTATCCCATTAAAGTAACCAAAGAATGACAGGAATCAGGAAGATCTTAGGCAACACTCGGTGGTAGCATCAAAATGACATCATACATGTGAGGTACAAAATGGCGTCGTATGTGTTTAAGATGATATCTCAACACGACGAGGCTGGTTGTTATTTTGACCAATCTCTGTCAAAACAACGCACCATGTGTCGTTTTGGATATAATAATATATTATTATTATAATTTATCAATGTAATCAATTTAAATATTATTTATAATTTACTAAATATTCAAAAATTCTTAATAAATACCATACTATTCTGAAAAATCTCCAGAAAATTTTTATAAATTCCTTATGAATAATCCATCTGTATTATAAACTTTTTTTCTTATAAATATATTATTTACTAAAAAAAACCAAATACAATTATTTTCTTCTAAAAAAAATACTAAAATTTTAAATCCATCTCCAAAAATTCTTGAAAAATTCGTACACCCTAAACTATCACGAATAGACCAATTTATGGTCTTAAAATTTCAAAATCATAAATATCACTTCCATAACAATTTTTCAACCATTAATGAATAATTGTAAAAATTTTCAATAATAAATAATATTTTCAAAATCGTACGAACCGAACCATAACTTTATAAATTATTATAAATGTAAGGACCCAAACCCTACCTATATGGTCCCTTACCGCCGTGAAACCTGAATAAGCCTTGCAAGGTCCTATTCAAATCTCATAATGCTCAAGTCAACTAGTTATTAATTCTTATTAGTTATCTAGGTTGCTTTTAAGGTTGGAGTATGGAATTTCATTTTTTGGCATAAAACGGAGTGAAAGGAAACATCAACGGAAGAATTTTATAAATACAAAACCAATGGAAACATAATACACAAGTCCCAAGATAATTTCAATCAGCAAACACCTGTTCATGTCAATATGCAGAAATAAGAATAGTAATCGGAAACCTAAAAATGAAATAGAAATGAAACTGAAATATAGTATGCAATCGTCCTGTCGTACAACTCTGATCTCACACTACGGTACCACCAACAAAACATGAACCTAAGCCTGAAAAAAAGAAGAAAACAACGGAATGAGATGACAAAAATCTCACTAGGGTCGCAATATCATAAGATCTGCGAAAACCTAAACAAACATCTCCTGAATCACTTATATAGATCGCATATATGCAATAAACCCAAAACAAATTAGCAAACAAACACAACATTATACTGGGACTGATTTTAACAAAACCACAGGGAGGTCTCAAAATATTTCATAGGTAACCATCACAAGACAGAAACAAGAAGCACACAGGCAGCTCAATTTGCTACACGATTTGCAAAACCAAATGAGTATCCCTTACCACCTGTGTTGTCCAAGGTTGTGCTACAAAAAGGGAAAATACTTAGGAAACAAACTCATAGCAAACCTTAATAAATCCTTGTACCCAACCCAAGGGCATCCTGCCAAACAAGGACAAGGCATCTTGCCACACAAGGACAAGGCATCTTGCAACACATAGGACAAGACTTCTTGCCACACACAAGACAAGGCATTTATCCACACCCAAGACAACGCATCTTGACAAACACAGGATAAAGCATCTTGCCACACACAGGACAAGGCATGTGAGACCCCGAATTTTGAGTCTTAGAAGTCCAGAAGCTAGTGCAGGTGAAAAGACCATTTTGCCTCTGAAGAAAAGGATGTGTGATGGCCGAAATTTGTATGAAATGTCCAGTAATTAATTTTGGTTATAGTTCCCTTTAATCTAGTTCTTTATAGGTTGATAATTACCTTAGAAATCAAAATCCCTAAAATTAAGGGGGGATAATTACATAATTTAATTCTGATAATTATCTTACTTTAATCAAGCCTATAAAATAGGGATTTTAATCCCATAACCACCTTATATAAATAGGAAGCCAGCCACACAAAAAGTTTATACAGAAAACACACAAAATTCGTAAAACCTAAAAACCTTACGTCTCCAATTTTTGTCGAAATCCGTTTGAACTTCAAAATAACATAACTCTATCGTCCTTTGCCGGATTCTTGCAAATAATAGCTTGTTGAAAATTTCTCTTCATCCTCTTTCCAACCACATTTGGTTTATTGTCTGGAGGTTAGTTTTTTTTTGTCAAAAGTTAAATCATATTTCGACGGAATTGCTAAAATCTGCTTGAATTTCAAAATAGCAGAACTCTCTCGTCCTTTGCCGGATTCTTGCAAATAATAGCTTGTTGGAAAGCTCTCTTCATCCTTTTTCCAAAAACTTGGGTTTTTTTTTCCTGAATGTTAATTTTTCTTTGTCAAAAGTTAAATCATATTTCAGCGGGATTAGGTTTCAAGATTGTGTGATTCTGTCTTCAACTGATTTTAGTTGTTGTTCCTCTTGTTCGTATGATTCTTTGGCATCCATTCATCTAATAAAATCATGAATTCATCCTTTGAATCTTTTCTTTACATGAAATCAGTATGCCCTACCCTTTCCTTATTGTTGCCTATCTTGATCAATTGATTAACCTATTGGATTCCGATCTTGTTCTTTTGATTGTATAAGTTATCAACATTAAATCCTTCTTTGTTAACATGAAATCACAACCTTTACACCTTGCTAACATGAAATCATAAATTATCTTGTGTCCTATGCTTAGTGCCGAAATATACATAGTTAAATTGGGGTGGTAATTCGGGTCGAATCTTGTTAAATTGTGACGACCCCAATTCCTAACTATTACTATTTGCTCCGATTAAGGTCATCACTGCCGTGAAAGCCAAATAATCCCAAATGACACCTAAGACCTATCTGAATCTCACCAGGCTTACCATTAACTTTCGACTTTTGGCATGTTTATTTTACGAGTTTAACAACAATTGGAGCATGATATTGGACAAATATTCTGGTGACGTACGGAGTGAATAAAACATCAGCGGAAGTCTTTAGATTAAATCATTGGGTTCATAACACACAAGTCCCATAGGGATCCAAATAACCAACAAGAAATCCTCCAATATATTTTCGAAATAGCAAGCAAAGTAGGGATCTTAAAATAAACCAGAAAGTAGCCCAATCATTCATATTATATGCGCAAGTAAACAAGGAACAAGTATGAGAATGTGATGCGATATCGCCCCGCCGTGCAGCCTTGATCTCACACACTGGTACCACGGATAGTGGATGTACCTAAGCCTGAAAAATGGTAAGCCTATAAGATATCAGAACACAATCCATATATTCAATTCACATAACATATGCAACTCAGGTACTCAATACCTAACTCATAGGTTCAATATAGCCTATAAGATCCATATCTCAATCCGAAATTCATACTCTAACCCTATAATCAAATCACATGCAATGCAACAAGGGCAGGTATCAAAAACATCAAGAAAATCATAGGGGTCTCTGGAGAAACCGATGAGACGTAGATCCTAACTTTTTTGTTTCTGAACAAGAAGCTACTCCTTTGCCTTTATTAGGTAATTCCGAACCACCTATATTATCACCAGGTAAAGATGAAAATAACACTAAGCATACATATTCAATAATCAATTGAATACCCTATTTCCTTACCAATTCCACTCACCAAACCTATCAGAAACCAGTGATCAGATGCTGCAGATGCCTCCCTCTTGGATATGTGATGTGATAGCCAGGAACTTAATAAGATTCAACATGAATTACCATTTCAATTAACTATGTAAATTTCGGCGCTAAGAGTAGAACATAGGACAATTTCGACTTCAAGCATAGAGAAGTTTAAAAGAACTAAATTCATGATCATACATCATAAATAGATGCTAAGCAATCATAAGAACACGCAAAACAACAACAGAAATCAACCAAAGATAAAAACTGTAGAAATCTAAAAACCTAATTTCGTCGCCGATTTTTGACTTAACCTTAGACAAGGAAGTGTTAACGTCAAAACAATAAAACATATATGGTTGGAAAGAGGATGAAAATATATTTCCAACAAGCTATTATTTGTAGAAATACAACAAACGATGAAAAAGTTATGCTACTTTGAAGTTTAAGAAGATTTGGCAGTGCCGCCGAATTTCAACTTGTCTTTAGAGAAAGAAATACAAACCTCACGATGAAACCCAAAGATGGTTGGAAAGAGCATGAAGAGAGCTTTCCAGCAAGCTATTATTTGTAGGAATTTGACAAACGATGAGAGAGTTATGTTGGTTTAAAGTTTTAGCGAATTTTGACAGATATAGGGAGGTGTAAAGGTTTTAGGTTATACGAGTTTTGTGTGTATTCTATGACTGATTTTTGTGGGGTTGGATTCCTGTTTATAATGGATGGTTATCGAATTAAGATTACTACTTGAAAAGCTTTATTAAAATAAGAAAACTATCAGATTTAAGTTCTGAAATTATCTTCTCCTATTTTTAGGGATTTTAATTTCTAAAGCAATTATTTATATATAAGGTCTTAGATTAAAGAGAATTAAAACCAGAATTAACTACCATACAACTGTTAGCAACTTCGGCTATCATACATTCTTTCCTTCAGGGACAAAATTATCTTTTCACCTACACTGGCTTCTCGATTTCTAGGACTCAAAATTTGGGGTCTCACATAAATTCTTGGCTATCACTTCACACATCCAAAGTGGAGACACCTGCGGCATTTGATCACTGGTTGTTGATAGGTTTGGTGAATGGAATTTAGTAAGGAAATAGGGTACTTACTTGGTTATTTAGTATGCATCCTTAGTTTGGTTTTGTCTTTGCCTTGTGATGCTATAGGTGGTTAGGAATTATTAAATAAAGGCAAAGAATAGCTTCTTGTTTTGAAACAAGAGAAGTAGGATCTATGCCTCATTGGTTTCTACAGATATCCTTGTTGATTGTTTGTAATTTTCGATACCTACCCTTGTTATTATTGAATGCAAATTAATTGTAGGATATGTGCATGAATCGCGGATTGAGATATGAATCCTATAGGCCATACCGAACCTTTGAGTTAGGTTTTGAGTGTTTGAATTGCATATAATTATGTTTTCACATGATTGAATATACCCTGTTGTGGTATTTTGTTTTGTACTTGCTTGTGTGTGTTTGTACGTGTATGTGTGTCAGGATCCTGTTTCGATGGCCATTCAAGGTAAACGCTGATGCTCCTTTAGAGAGGGGAGGCTTTTACTGGTATGGGAGTTGTATGGGTGGCAATCCCCAGCATACACGCGCTGGAAGCTTTGTCTTTGTGTAGCTTTGATGCCTGGTCCTTGTGTGGTTTGGATGTCTTGTCCTTGTGTGGTAGGATGAATAAGTTTGCTGATTAGCGTGTGTGCTAACCTTTTCCTATTTCAACAGTAAACCTTGGACAACACAAGTGGAAGGGGATGACCTTTCTTTCTTTCTAGTGCCGAGAGTAACCTTATGAGTTTTACCTGCCTGTATACTTCTAATTTTCCGAAGTGTTGTAGTCCATCCTCAAACTTAGTTTCGACCCTATCTCTTTGATTGATTCTTGAATTACGTGATTCCCATAGTTGTGCAAGGATGATCTGATGTTGTTCGGGAGATTTGTGCTTAAGATTTCTGTAGATCTTATGATGTTGTGACCCTACTGAGATTCTTGTAATCTTATCCTGTTGTATTCACCATTTTTCAAGCTTAGGTACATCCACTGTCCATGGTACCAGTGTGTGAGATCAATTCTGCTAGGCGGGCGATATCGTATCACATTTGCATACCTGTTCCTTGATTGCATTTGCATATAACATGAATTATGATTAGACTACTTTCTGATTTTTTTCAAGATTCCTCTTTTACTTGTTGTGTCCGATTTATGTTGGGGGTTAACTAGCTGAATATTTGGATCCCTATAGGACTTGTGTTTTGTGGATTAATTGATTTTATTTAAAAACTTCTACTGATATTTCATTCACTCCGTATGATACCAGAATACTTGTCCAATATCATGCTCCAATTGTTGATAAACATAAAGAATGTACATGCTAAAAATCGAGAATTTGATGAGTAAGCCTTGTGGGATTCAGGTAGGTCCTGGTACTTGGGCTTGTTTGGGTTTCACAGAGGTAAGGACCCTAATCGGAGCAATTAATAATAGTTTAGGAGTTAGGGTCATTACAAGTTTTGGTAGCGGAGCATGGTTTAAGGAATATAATTGGTTATATGCTAACTTGTTTGTTGATTTTGTGTTTATAGGTAAGAATATGCGCACACACTCACTCACTTAGAGGCTAATACCGGAAGTGAACTAATGCTAAAAAGAGATTGATTTAAATGATGAGAATGATAATTTGATTTGTTGTGTGTTTATGTATGTTCTTATGCTTGGTATGCCTTGATGTGTTTTGGTGAATGTTTGCTGGTTTTCTTGTCATTGCCGAGAATGTGTATGTTGTTGGGGTATATTACCAAGTGTCCCTATATGATTTCTATGTTGCCGAATGTATATCCGTGTGATTGCTGATGTGTATTGCCGGATGCATAGGGTGTGAGTTTGCATGATTGTCGAATATGGATTGTGTGAATCCATGCTTGCTTAATGCTTGATGATGATTTCTAAGAGTACATATGTGTGATGATATGAGTGACGAGTATGTACTTATATGTTTGCATATGATTTCCAAAATTTGTATATTGCTTTCCAGCGTATATGTATCGTCCGGTGCACTCCTCTCCACCAGGTACCACTTTCCTAGTATCGTATTTAGTTATGTGTTAAGTAACAATCGTATGCTTGTATAGTATGGAAAGGTCGAACGCCACAAGGGATTGATAGGCTAGGTATGAGGTTTAAGCCGAACAGCAACCTGTTGAGCAAGAGGAGCCAAATGCACAAACTGAGCAAGGAGGGCAAGATGAGCTCGAAAACCGACCAGAGGCACCAGCCACACCAGCTATCGATCATGTGATGGCCCAAATCCTAAATGTATTACAAGGAATTTCTACGAATCAGCAGCGTATGAAGGTGCAATTTCAGAATGCTCTTGCACCCGCGCCCATGGAAGAACCTATTCCTCCATTTAAACTTGTACTACCGACGCATCCTAAGGAAGCTGTGAGGCTTCCCATCGTGATTACCAAATTGTTGAAGGAAGCTCGACAATTAGGAAGTAAAGATTTTAATGGTTCAGCCAGAGCTGCTGCCATTCGTGAATGGATTGACACTTTATGCCAAGTGTCCTTGTTCTTACATATCTCGGATGGCAAGGTTACCATCGCCACATTCCTACTTGAGGGAGAAGCCCACGCATGGTGGACAGCTATGAGCTTGCGATTTGGTGATCGTTTGCCTACATGGGAGGAATTTCGGTATGAATTCGAAGAAAGGTTCTTTAAGAGATTCCATAAAATCGAGCAGCGACGAGCTTTCTACAAGCTTGAACAGGGCACCCGTTTGGTTCCAGAATATGAGAAGGCATTAAGGAAGTTGTCCGGATTTGTACCTGAAGAGGATCGCTCACCGTACCTGCTTGCGAGACGATTTCAGGGTGGGCTGAGTACTGAACTCAAAACCATCGTTGGTACGACACCGGTATAGAATTTGCAAGAACTAATTATTGCCGTGACTGAAGCTGAAAAGATTATGCAAACCAAGAAGCTATCCACAGCCACTAGTGGCGGATCCTTCAGGCGAGATTCAAAATTGAATCGGCGTACGAGACCCTATCCTTTAAGGTCTTATCCTTAAAAAATTAATAACAATGGAAGTAACAACAAGAATAACTTTTCTGGTTCGAATTCCAATGAGTCTACGTGGAATTCTCCGCAACGTTGATGTTACAATTGGAGCGAAATGGAGCACATTCAGCGGGAATGCTAGAATCCGAGACATATCATAGGCGCACCAAATGCGGGCTGAGGTGGGTATCCTTACCCCACCAAACCGCCAAGGAGTGCACCAGGAGGACCACCCAACTTATCCACAAGTGAGGCGCAACCAAGACCAACAAGGCTATTCACCCTAACTGATGCTGAGGCTAGTCCTGATGTGGTGACAGGTACTATTTCAGTCTTTTCTCAAAATGCTAAAGTTTATTAGATCCCGGAGCAAATAGATCATTTGTAAGTCCAAGGATAGCACTTAGCAATGATCGGCCTCTATCTCCCTTGACTCCTCCTATTGCGGTTCTGACTCCTTTGGGAGAACAACTAATTTGTGATCTAGTCTACATCGGCTGCATTGTATGTATGGGTCCAAATGTACTTGAAGTGGATCTAATTCCATTGGACATTCGAGAGCTGAATGTAATCTTAGGCATGGACTATCTGGTGAAATATGAAGCCCTTATGGAGTGTTTCACCAAATGTGTGTGGTTCATTTTTCCTGATGATGCCGAGTACTGTTTTGAAGTTGCTAGGCGAATTGTTCCAACTTGTATGATTTCTTGGCTTGATGCAAAACGATTGATCAACAAAGGATGTACAGCGTACCTCGTGCATGTATATGATATTTCTAAAGAATTTTCGGATCTAGATTCGGCTCCAGTGGTTCGCAAATTTCCAATAGTATTCCAAAAGACATAGCTGGTTTACCACCAGCAAAGGAAGTGGAATTCGGAATTAAGTTAGTGCCTGGTGCGAATCCGATTTCCATTTCTCTATACCATATGGCTCTTGCGGAAATGATGGAACTCAAACCACAATTGAAAGATTTGATGGATTGTGGTTTCATCCGACCTAGTGTGTCATCTTTAGAAGCACCTGTCTTGTTCGTAAAGAAGAAAGATGGATCGCTGCGATTATGCATCGACTATCGGCAGTTGAATTGTGTGACCATGAAGAACAAGTACCTTTTGCCACACATTGACGAATTGTTCCACCAACTCCAAGGTGCTGCCATGTTCTCCAAGATCGATCTCAGATCTGGATACCATCAATTCCAAGTTCGTGATGCTGATATTCTGAAGACCATATTCAGATCGCGATGTGACCACTACGAATTTTTTGGTTATGCCATTTGGTTTGACCAATGCACTAGCTGTGTTTATGGATGATGAATTGTGTGTTCCATGAGTTTCTGGATAAGTTTGTGATAGTCTTCATCGATGACATTCTGATTTATTCAAAATCAGAACAGGAACATGCTAAGCATTTGAGGATTGTACTAAATGTTTTGAAGGATCGGCAGTTGTTCGAAGTTGGTTTCCTTGGCCATGTTGTTTCCGCCCAAGGTGTGTTAGTTGATCTGAAGAAGATCGAAGCCGTAGTTGCTTGGGAACCCCTACGAACTGTGTTCGAAGTTCGTAGTTTCCTTGGCTTAGTAGGATACTACCGTCTCTTTGTGGAGAATTTTTCATCGCCTGCCGACCATTGACAAAACTGACGTGCAAGGGTAAGCCGTTCGTGTGGAACGAGAAATGCCAGCGAAGTTTCGAAGAACTGAAAAACCAGTTAGTTTCCGCACCTATCCTTACCTTACCTATTTGTGGAAAGGAGTATGTAGTTGACAGCGATGCGTCGAAATCCGGACTTGGATGCGTATTGATGCAAGACGGGAAAGTCGTTGCTTATGCTTCCCGATAGTTACGACCGCACGAAAGCAACTATCATACACATTAATTGAAGCATGCAGCCGTGGTGTTTGCATTGAAAATATGGCGACATTACTTATATGGCGAGACATGTCGAATCTTCACAGACCACAAAAACCTGAAGTACCTCCTCACGCAAAAAAATTTGAATATGAGACAACGGAGATGGGTGAAGCTTATTAAAGACTACGACTTGATCATCGAATATCATTCTGGAAAGGTGAATATTGTTGCTGATGCCTTGAGCCGAAAGTTTCACCCTCCTTCCCTATCAGTTTTGGCTTACATGAACACCCATTACATGCCTATGTTGTTGAATTTAAAAACTAATTGTATGCATCTTGGCACTGATTTTTTCTGGATCATTATTGGCATGAATCGAAGTCACGCTGACCTTGATTGAGGAAATCCGGAATCAGGAATTAGAGGATCCAAAATTAATTGAAATTCGGAAGCAACTTTCTGATGGAGTTGATGCCATAATTCGTGATTTCAGAATACGAGATGACGAAGTACTTGTCTTCAAAAAGTGGGTATGTCTTCCACAAGATGTTGATATTCGTAACCTTATTCTATTAGAGGCACATAGTTAGAAGTTCGCTATCCATCCCGGAAGCACTAAGATGTACCGAGATTTAAAGGGGCAATATTGGTGGCCAAACATGAAATGCCACATTGCTGAGTTCGTTGCCCGATGCATCGTATGTCAAAAAGTAAAGATCAAACATCAACTACCCGCTGGTCTACTGTAGTCACATCCGATTCCAGAATGGAAGTGGGAGCATGTCACAATGGATTTTGTGACCGGTTTGCCTAGATCGCAGCAAGGATACGATGCCATTTGGGTATTGTGGATCGATTGACGAAATCTGCGCACTTCCTTCCTATACGTGTGATGGATACACCTGAAAAATTTGTTGTTCGTTAGTTGGATGAGATTGTTTGATTGCATGAAGTGCCAGTTTCTATCATTTCAGATCTTGACCCTTGTTTCACCTCACGATTTGGGAGAAATTCCAGAATGCACTGGGTTCGAGTTTGAATTTCAGTACAATATTTCATCCCCATAGCAATGGTCAATCAGAAAGGACGATTCAAACACTCGAAGACATACTACGTGAGAGTGTGTTGGACCAGCATACCGATTGGGATCGATGCCTGCCGTTGAAAAAATTTGCTTACAACAGTAGTTTTTATGTAAGCATCGGTATGGCACCTTAAGAAGCACTATTTGGGAGACGTTGCAGAACTCCCATTTGCTCGAATGAAGTAGGCCAGAGATGCCTATACAATGCAGAATTGATTGATCAAGCAATGGAGCAGTTGAACTTGATTCAACAATGGTTAAAAGAAGCCCAGGATTGTTAGAAAAATTACTCTGATAATCGACGAAAGAAGCTGGAATTTGCGGTAGGTGACAAAATGTTTTTGAAGGTCGACAATGGAAAAGAGTCCTTCGTTTTCAACAGCAAGGTAAGCTAGCACCTTGTTACATTGGTCCGTATGACATTGTCGGGAGAATCTGCCCTGTTTCTTACCGACTTGCCTTACAGAAATCTTATATAGAAAACACACAAAATTCGTAAAACCTAAAAACCTTACACCTCCCAATTTCTGTCGAAATCCGTTTGAACTTCAAAATAGCATAACTCTCTCATCCTTTGTTGGATTCTTATAAATAATAGCTTCTTGGAAAGCTCTCTTCATCCTCTTTCAAAATATATATGGTTTATTGTTTGGAGGTTAGTTTTTTTTTTCTAAAGTTAAATCGTATTTTGACGAAATTGCCAAAATCTGGTTGAACTTCAAAATAGCATAACTCTCTCATCCATTATCGGATTGTTTAAAATAATAGCTTCTTGGAAAACTATATTCATCCTACTTCAAAAAATCTTAGGATTTTCATTTGAAGGTTATTTTTTTTTTGGTCAAAATTTAAACCGTTTTCGGCGGGATTAGGTTTCAAGATTGTGTGATTCTGTCTTCAACTGATTTTTGTTGTTGTTCCTCTTGTTCGTATGATTCTTTGGCATCCATTCATGTTATAAAATCATGAATTCATCCTTTGAATCTTTTCTATACATGAAATCAGTATGCCCTACGCTTGCCTTATTGTTGCCTATCTTGATCAATTGATTAACCTATTGGATTTCGATCTTGTTCTTTTGATTGTATAAGTTATCAACATTTAATCCTTCTTTGTTAACATGAAATCACAACCCTTACACCTTGCTAACATGAAATCATAAATTATCTTGTGTCCTATGCTTAGTGCCGAAATATACATAGTTAAATTGAGGTGGTAATTCAGGTTGAATTTTGTTGAGTTCTTGGCTATCACATCACACATTCAAAGTGGAGGCACCTGCGGCATCTGACCACTAGTTTCTGATAGGTTTGGTGAGTGGAATTGGTAAGAAAATAAGGTACTTACTTGGTTATTGAGTATGCATGCTTAGTTTGGTTTTGTCTTAACCTTGTGATGCTATAGGTGGTTAGGAATTATTAAAAAGGAAAAGGAATAGCTTTAATATTTTGAGACAAAAGAGGTAGGATCTATGCCTCATCAGTTTCTCTAGAGATCCCTGTTGTTTGTTTGTTATTTTTGATACCTGCCCTTGTTATTATTGTATACAAATTGATTGTAGGATATATGCATGAATCACGGATTGAGATATGAATCCTATAGGCCATACTGAACCCTTGAGTTCGGTTTTGAGTGCCTGAAATGCATATCACTGTGTTTTGACATTATTGAAGATTACCTGTTGTGGTATTATGCTTTGTACTTGCGTGTGTGTGCTTGTACGTGTTTGTGTCTCAGGATCTTATTCCGATGGCCATTCGGGGTAAGCGTTGATGCTCCTTGGGAGAGGGGAGGCTCTTACTAGTATGGGTGGTAATCCCCAACATGTGCGTGCTTGAAACCTTGTGCTTGTGTGGCTTGGATGCCTGGTCCTTGTGTGGCTGGAAGCCTTGTACCTGTGTGGCTTGGATGCCTGGTCCTTGTGTGGTTGGAAGCCTTGTCCTTGTGTGGCTTAGATGTCTTGTCCTTGTGTGGTAGGATGAATAGGTTTGCTGATTAGCTTGTGTGCTAACCTTTTACCCTTTGTACAGTGAACCTTGGACAACATAGGTGAAAAAGAGGAAAAAAAAATAGGATGAGATTACAAGAATCTCATTAGGGTCACAACATCATAAGATCTATAGAAACCCAATCAAACATCTCCCAATAATACATAGATTATATGGACCCAAATCCAACCCATTAGGACCCTTACCGCTGTGAAACCCAAATAAACCCAACCTAGGACCTATCTAGATCACACAAGGCATATCTTCCTAAGTGCTGATTTTATTAAGTTTCTTTCTTATGCTTTTTAATGGTTGGAGCATGGTAATGGACAAACATTTTGGCAATATACAGAGTGAATAAAAATATCAGCGAAAGTCTTTAAAATTATTCAAAAGAACCACAACACAGAAGTCCCATAGGGATCTCAAAATCTAGCAAGTAATCCTCAAATAAATTCCGGAGACAAACAAGCAAAGGAAGGATCCAAAGAACCAGAAATTAATCCAATCAAAATTCATGTTATATGTGTAAGCAATCAGCAAAGAAGGAGGTATGGGAATGTGATGCAATATCCTCCCTCTGTGTAGCCTTGATCACACACACTGGCACCACAAACAGATAATGTACCTTAGCCTGAAAAATGGTGAAAACAATAGAGTGAGATTACAAGAATCTCAGTAAGGTCACAATATCATAAGATCTGCAGAAATCTATACAAACATCTCCTAAATAATATCAGATCAGTCTACACAACTAAAGGGATATCCATCAATCATCAAACAATCTCAATAGGGATAGGCCGAAAGCTTATAGGCTTAGAGTCGATTGCAAACAATTCTAAATACAGAAGTACACAAGCAGGTAATTCATCATTCAATCATATCAAAGAAAGGCTATCCCCTTTCATCTAAGCCTTTGTTGCACAAAAGGAAAAAGGTTAGCACACAAGCTAATCAGCAAGCCTATTCATCTTGATAGCACACAAGATAAGGCATCTAGCCAACATAGAAGAGTAGGCATCCTAACCACACAAGGATAAGGGAATCTTGCTAACACACAGGACAAGGCATATAACCAACACATAAGATTAGGCATCCAGCATGCACATGCTAGGGATTGCCACCCATACTAGTAAGAACCTCTCATCTCTTCAGGAGCATTAACAATTACCCCGAATGGCCACCAGAAAAAAATTCTGACACATCGACATGTACAAGCACACACAAGCAAATACAAAGCATAACACCACACCAAGGCATCCTCAATCAATCACAACTCAATTAACATGTCATATGCACACAATACAACCGCATTAAGCATACAAAACCTACATTAGAGGTTCGAAATTGCCTATCAATTCCAATAACAAAGACATGCAACCGAAAACATCAATCAAACAACAAGAATATCGGGAGCTTTTTTCAGAGACATGCAACCTCTCTTGTCTCTGAACAAGTAGCTATCCCTTTGCCTTTATTTAGAAGATTTTGAACCACCTATATCATCGTAAGACAAAGACAAAACCATACTAAACATGCATACTCAATAACCAAGTAAAAATCTTATTTCCTTACCAATTCCACTCCAAAAACCAATCAGAAACCAATAATCAGATGCTATTGAGACATTGTGAGACCCCGATCCTTCCTAGTTTAGAAGTCTAGGAAGTTCAGGAGCCGATGCAGCTTAAATGACTATTTTTCCCCTGAAGAAATGAATGTGTGATGGTCTAAAATGGTTATTGCTGAATATTTCTTATTTTAATTCTTGTAATTTTGTGTTAATTATCCTTAATTTTATCCCTTATTATCCAAAATATTAGATAATTCTTTGTTTTAAATAAAATATCTCTTTTAGTAGATTTATCCTTTTAAATAGAATTATCCTTCTAATAAAAATATCCTATAAATATCCTTTTAAGCTTAAAAATAGGGAATTATCTCTTAACTAAACCTCCTTAAACAGCTACAAAAGAGTGGCCAGCCTGTGAGGACCCGATCCCGGATACCGGACCTCACTGCCGTAGGACTCGAATTGACCCCACCGAGGGACCAACCAGAACCCTACAAGGCTTCTCTTACAAAATTCGTAAAGTTATAAAATTCTGGTTGCCGTTTATCAGCAATACAACCAAGTTTATTGGATTCTCATATATTCAAGGAAACCTGTACTAACTCATGAAAAATTGTTTGAGCATGGTTCTAAAATCTTTGTATTTGTAATGGGTTTGAAAATATTTATTATTTTAAAAGAACAACTTAGTTTATTTCAAACACCAATTTGCGGAGTTGTTTAGCAGAAGGCTTTGTAAAAGAAAAAAAAATAATAAAAAATAATAATAAAAAAAATGGAAAACCAAATCAACCCCAAAAAGATGAAAGTCCAGTCCAAATTAGTTATTGCAGTCCGAAATATAAATGTCAAAGAAATGTAAAATGCATGCAATCCACAAACACAACTGCACAGCCATAGTTCAGCACCTACTGTCTGATGTTCTAGGGGAGGCTAGGCTTCTCCTCAGCTGAACCTGAAAGGGATAATAAATGGGGGTGAGATCACTAGGACCTCCGTGAGAGACACAACATCATAGGCGTTCACGGGGAATGAGTAGAGGCAATACAAAAAACTTTTTCTTTTAAAATGCAGGTATAAAACCGGTATAAGTAACATGACTAGTGAAAGTTCAAAAATCAGACCCAACGGTCCAAAATGAGTGGTTACGATAGACACATCATATAGTATCGAGAAATCTCACGGGACAGACGTAAAACACCACACTAATCGATTCGGCGCGTAGAACCGTCGGAGGCCCAATGGCAGTAGAGTTTGAGTTATTACAAATTATGCATAAATGTCCCGCCGCCATTGTTGTCTGTGGAGCGGAGGGAATACACACGTCCTGCATGCTCCATACTCACGACCTGTGATCAAAGGTCACATAACGCAACTATACAACTCCCTACGGTATGAATCGCTCCCCTACTACGGGACGTCCGAATACTTATCTCGCATTGGCCAAGCGCTTCGTGTAATTCACGGTATCATATCTCTCATATATATACCCACCAAAATGCCCAAAATTCATAAAATCATTTCAATGGGATAATTTACACATGTGTATCGAAATGGTAAAGTAACCAAAAATCATGCTAAATCATCTTTCATAACATGCATCCTTGTAAGTTCTTAGCACCCCTAATCATGCCAAAAAAAAAAAGAAAAACAGTTAGAAAACGGCATGTGATACTCGAAAATATCAAGGGTAAAACATCACCATCCAAATTTTTATTCTTCATCTTAAACACATTTAAACATGTGGGTAGTTTTTACGCATATTTCACAAAACCAAAACACATACATAAAAATTAATTTTCAAACACATGCCGAGTACATCACTAGTAGCAATTAAACCATTTCAAGCATGCCTCATACTCAAAACCAAAACAAAATCATTTATGTAAACTATATAAAAGTGAGTAGCCGATCAAACCGATGATACGAAGTCTCCCACCTTTTGTCTCTGATCACGGAGTCCTTTCCTACAAGCCCTGCTATGCCTACCATAAGATCGTAATATACTCATGGTTAGGATCCATCAGATCTATACTCAAATCCAAAGAACACTTATGGATCTACTTGACCCAAGTATATATATATATATACTATCAACAACTTACCTTGATGTATCTTGTTTGATTGTGACACTTGTCGATCTACGGGTACTTCTGATAGATTAAACTTAACTATTTCTCATGAAATGTTTATCGTAAATTGCTGACATTCTAAGAAGAACGTGGATATGAAGAATGGAAAATTTGGCCAAGTAGAAAAAAAGATAGAAAATCTACAAGTTTCGGAAACTGTAGGGTGACGAGTTTGGCTTATGAACTTAGGGAATGAATTTCTGGGTTCAGTCTTGAGTTTCTTGGCAGGTTGGTTCAACAAAGAGTTCAAGGTATCAGAGAGGGTGTTCAGATAGGCTTAGAGAATGAAGAAAAATTGAAGAAGATAGGTACCAAGATCAAGAACAGATTAGTTCCAAAGATAGAAGAAAAGGTATGGTTGCAGCAGCACAAGTTTTGGTATTTCAGGTGAGACTTCTGGTGACTTAGGTGTACATTCAGGCAAGCAAGAATATACCAGAAAGTGAAAGAAAATGCATACCAAAGATAGGGAAAGTCGGACTCAAGAGGGGGCACACAAGAGGAACCAGAATTTTCAAGATGGTGAGTGATCAAAGGGTTCCCAAACCAATGGCAATCAGATGAAAGTGAGTGGGAATCTTGCAATGGCAGACAAGGGTAAGTGGAGAGGTGTGTTTTAGCTTGAAAAGGAGAGAAAATTATGGTGGGATGGCTAGGAAATGATGCTTAATCAAGTGTGTTAGGGGAAGGTTGAAGTTTGAATTAAGCATATGTGTAATGTCTAGTTAGGTGGGTTATTAACCAATATAAAACAAAGCAAAATTCAAAAGAATCACCACCAGGAGAGGAATTCCGACTTTAGCTTAAAAGGAAAAGCATCAGGTATGAAAATGGCAGACAATTTTGATTTAGAATGTGGCCTACACAAAAGGTTAAGCATGTGAAGGCAGATTTGAACAATAATGGCACAACTAGACACTCAACTTGTATAAACACATAAGGGACCCAAATTGTGGCTGTATTTGGTGTGGACCCTGAGGTAAATATGGTAAGGTAATGTAGGTTTAATCCAGGTGAAAATATTATGTAATTACCCACTGTAATTGCTGAGTTATGGTACGGAAAAAAATCAGGAATTTACGGTGATCAATTTTTTGTGATTTGTGTAATCTGATTTTACTCTATGATGATTGTCTAATTACATGGCTGATTTAATCAATGTAGAATGAGTACATTGGACCTTCGGAAATTTCAGAATGGACTTGGGCCTTGGGAATGGTAATCGGACCGAAAATATGAAGTTTACATTGCCAAGGATCTCATTACTCACTGTTTACCTTTCATAGGGTTACTCAGGTGTCTAAAGTTCACTCAGGTCCACCTAGGATCATTTACGGACTCAATCGTAAAATGTTACCGTCACACAGTAAACAAAACTCATCCGGAGTCCTTGACGGGGTAAAACTCGGGGACTTACCAAACTAACCTCACCACTTCTTCAAAATAATCTATCAGGGTAAAGTTTACCATCTGAAAAAATATTTATCATACGGTAGAAATGGATACAGTAAAAATTTACGCATTGCCGAAATGACTCGTATGGGCGTCGATGTCATTAGGTAATAGGTCTAGTAAATAACTAACACTCGAAAATGCTGAAAAATAACTATACGATAAAAGAACAAGGTCTCACACAGCCTATCCCATCTAAACATACCAAAACCCACTTGGAAATTTCGAAATTTATCTCCTTCCTCTCAATTTCCAATTTTTGCCTAAACTCTAGCCGAAATTCCTTAATCTTCATCTTAGCATAACTCTCTCATGCTTTATCAGATTTCTGCAAATAATAGCTTCTTGGAAAGTTATTTCTATCCTCTATCTAGCTATCTTGGGTTGGTAATCAGAAGGTTAGTTCTTCCCTGTCGAAATTCACGTCGTAATTTGTTGATTTTATCTAAGAAATTCCTTGGTCTTCATCCTAGCATAACTCTCTCATCCTTTCTCAAATTTCTACAAATAATACCTTGTTGGAAAGCTCTTTCCATCCTATATTCAGCTGTCTTGGGTTGGTCATCAGAAGATTAGTTCTTCCTTGTCGAAATTCATGTTATAATTCGTCGGTTTTTATGCCAAGATTGTGTGATTATTTGTTCAATTGATTTCTGGTGTTATTTTTTTTGTTCATATAATTGTTTGACATCCATTCAAATTGTAAAATCATGAATTCATCCTTTGAATCTTCCCTATACAAGAATTGGCATGCCGTATTCCTAACCCTATGTTGGCCAAATTTGATTAATTGACTTGTCAATTGGTTTCAAATCTTGTTCTTTTTTTTCGTTTGAGTAACTGGCACCTATTCCTTCCTTATTCACATGAAGTCTCAAGTTCTTTTTATGTGTATGTTGAAATCGAAATTTACCCTATTAAGCCCTATGGTGTTGCTAAAATTTGTATGATGAATTAGGGTGAATAATCTGGTTGTTTATTGCTGAATTTTTGGCCATCACTTCTTGCATTCAGGGGGAAAATATTGCTGCATCCGGATTGCTGGATTTTGGTAGGTTAATTGGTAAAGATTCCCAATGCCTTTGGCTTTTAATTAAGTAATCTTGTGGCTTAGAATTGTGTGGTTTTTGCCTTGTGATTGTTTAGGAGATTCTGATCTTATTAGAAAGGTAGAGGATTGCATCTGATTCAGACTCGTGAGAAGTAGGATCTATGCCTCATTTGTTCCTTTGGTTACCCTATTGTTTGATTGTTTTAATATGATTGAATTCAGTTGCCTATCTTGGTTATATAGTTGCAGTATATGTGATTATGAGGATAGGGAATCTCGGAAGTTAATAGGGCATTAGGTTGCCTAATTAAGTTATGACTTTGAGGATTAATCTTTGATTTGTATTGTGATTTGATTAAGGATCTTTTGTGTGGAAATAGTGAAGGCTAAGACAATTTCGACAGAAAGGGTAGGGTGTACGGTTTGATTGCTTGATGATTTTGTGTGTTTCTGGTGTGTGTATATGAGTGTGGCTGGCTGGTATGTTTATAGCATTAGTAGGATTACCTTTTCCTATTTTTAAGGTTAGATATAAGGAGATAATCATTAGAATTAAATTCTGGAATTATCTCGTAATTTTAGCAAATTATCATCTAAGATAAGATTGAACCAATAAGGAAATGAAATAAAGGAGAAATGGAATCAGAAATGAACACTAAACCTTCAATACCATTTTCGGCCATCACATAACCATTTCTTCAGAGTTAAAACGGTCACTTCATCTAAACAGGTTTTTAGACTTCTAGGACACAAAAATCAGGGTTTCACCTGAGCAAGGTCTTGCACATACTTTCTCAACATCGAAACGTGAAACACATTGTAAATTCTTTCCATGTTCTGAGGCAATGCAAGTCGGTATGGAATAGGGACAATTTTCTCAACAATATTATACAGACCAATGTATCAAAATGCTAGTTTACCTCGTTTCTGAAAATGGAAGACACCTTTCCCTAGGGAAACTTTCAGAAACACCTTGTCACCTACCGCAAATTCCAGCTCTCTTCGTCGATCATCAGCATAGTTTTTGAGCCGATCTTGCGCTGTCTTCAGCCTTTGTCATATCAAATTCAGCTGCTTCATTTCTTGATCAATCAATTTTGGAATATCTATGCGTTTCTCCCCTACTTCATTCCAGCAAATGGGAGTTCTGCATCGTCTCCCATACAATGCATCATAAGGATCCATTTCGATGTTTACATGAAAACTGTTATTGTAATTGAATTTCACCAAAGGTAGACATCGATCCCAAATAGTATTAATGCATCATAAGGAGCATTTTGATGTTTACATGAAATTGTTGTTGTAATTGAATTCCACCAAAGGTAGACATCGATCCCAACCGGTATTCCGATCCATTATGCATGTATGCAACATGTCTTCAAACGTCTGAATCGTTCTTTCAGATTGACCATCAGTTTGGAATGAAACGCTGTACTGAAATTCATTCTTGAACCCAATGCATTCTGGAATTTCTCCTAAAATAGTGAAGTAAAACGGGGGTCACAATCTGAAATAATGAAAACTGGCACTCTATTTAAATGAAAAACCTCATCCAAATAACGAATAACCAATCTCTTGAGGGTGTTTGTTATACAATTAGGAAGGAAGTGTCCAGATTTTGTCAGCTGATCTATGATCACCCAATTAGCATCAAATCCTTGCTGAGATCTAGGAAAACCAGTCACAAATCCATTATGATATGCTCCTACTTCCATTCTGGAATCAGAAGTGATTGAAGTAAACCAACGGGTCTTTAATGCTCGATCTTCACTTGTTGACATATAAGGCATCCAGCAACGAACTCAGCAATATGGCGCTTCATGTTCGGCCACCAATATTGTTATTTCAAATCTTGGTACGTCATTGTACTACCAGGATAAATAGTGAACATTGAAATATGCACTTCTGACATAATCAGATTGCGAGCATCGACATCTTGTGGCACACATACTTGATTTTTGAAGACAAGAACTCTATCAATTGGCATTCTGAAATCACAAACTATGGTATTAAAACCATCAGATATTTGTTGCCGAATTTCAGACATTCTTGGATCTTCTGATTCATGACTTTGGATCTCTTCCAGCAAAGTAGGTTTTAATTCAATTTGAGCAAAAACAAACCAGAAAAATCAGTGCCGAGAGGCATATGCGTAGCTCTCAAATCCAGCAACATTGGCATGTATTCCACACGCATATATGCTAAAATAGTTGGAGAAGAAGAATGTATCTTCCGAGTTAAGGCATCAGCAACAACATTCGCTTTTCCGGGATGATATTTGATAACCAAGAATATCAAGTGGCCATATCGTGGTCCAAATACTGCCTTCAAAATATCAGCTTCACGAACACACAATGGATGGTATCATGATCTGAGATCAATTTTGGAAAACACGGCTGCACCTTAGAGCTGGTTGAACAAGTCATCAATTCGTGTCATAGAATACTTGTTCTTCATGATCAAGTGATTCAGCTGACGATAGTCGATGCATAGTCGAAGCAAACCACTTTTCTTCTTTACGAACAAGATAAGTTCTCCCCAAGGTGACACACTAGGCCTAATGAAACCACGATCCAACAAATCTTTCAATTTTGTCTTCAATTCCTTTATTTCTGCAGGACCCATATGATAAGGAGGAATGGAAATCAGATTCATACCCGGCACTAGTTAAATGTCGAATTCCACTTCTCTGGTTGGCAGCAAACCGGCTATGTCTTCTGGAAACACATCCGGAAATTCATGAACCACTAGAATAGAATCCAGATCCAAGGATTCTTTAGAAATGCCATGTACATGAGTGAGGTATGCAGAACATCCTTTGCTGATCAATCACTTTCCATTGAGCCAGGAAATCATTCAAGTTGGAACAACTCGCCTATCACCTTCAAAACAATACTCAGAACCATCTGGAAGAGTGAACCACACACGTTTGGTGAAACATTCCATTCAAGTTTGATATTTGGTCAGACAATGCATCCCTAAAATCACATCAAGCTCTGTGATGTCCAATGGAATTAGCTCTGAGGAAACGAACTTTGCGTAACCAGAATTCGCATTTGGAGTACTTCGCAAACAGGTGTCGATCCTTAAAAATTTTTAGTATAATCAGCAAATGCTCAGCAAGCTCCTCTTATGATTTTGAGTTAATCAGAGTGTCGTCAATGAAGACTATCACAAATCTGTCTGGAAACTCTCAGAATATGCGATTAATCAGGTCTATGAACATGGCTGGTGTATTCTATGACGCTGAATTTTAAGTTCTAGAATTCTAGAAGCCAGTGCAGGTAAAAAGATCATTTTGCCTATGAAGAAAAGGATATGCCATGGCCGAAAATGGTATGGAATGTCTAGTAATTATTTCTGGTTTTAATTCCTTTTAATTTGGTTCTTTATTGGTTTATAATTACTTTAGAAAATAAAATCCCTAAAATTAAGGAAGGATAATTACAGAATTTAATTCTGATAATTATCTTATTTTAATCTAGCCTTTAAAGTAGGAAAATTAATCCCATAACCACCCTATATAAAGAGGAAGCCAGCCACAGTTAAACCTTACACAGAAAATACACAAATTCATCAAACCTAGAACCTTACAACTCCCAATTGCTGCTGAAATCTGCTTGAATTTCAAACTAGCATAACTCTCTCATCCTTTGTCAGATTCTTGCAAATAATAGCTTGTTGGAAAGATTTTTTCATCCTCTGTCTAACTATCTTGGGTCATCTGGAGGTTAGTTTTTACTTGTCATAATTCAGTGGGATTGGTGCAAAAATTGTGTGATTTTGACTTCAATTGATTGCTTTTGTTATTCCTCTTGTTTGTATGATTGTTTAGCATCAATTCCTGTTGTAAAATCATGAATTCATCCTTCGAATCTTCCATATGCATGAAATCAGCATGCCCTACCTTTGCCCTATTTTGATCAGTTGATTAACCTATTGGTTTCTGATCTTGTTCTTGTTGATTATATGTATTATAAACACCTAATCCTTCCTTGTTAACATGAAATCGTAATTTTCCCTACTGTCCTATTCTTAGTGCCGAAATTTGTATGTTTATGGGGATGGTAATTCAGGTTATTTCTTGTTAAGTTCTTGGCTATCACATCACATATCTAAGGGGGAGGCACCTGCGACATCTGATCACTGGTTTCTGATAGGTTTGGTATAAGGCAACCCAAACTATTTTGACATATACTGCCGTGAAACCCAAATAAACTCTCGCGAGGTACTATTTGAATCCCACAAGGCTCAAGTCACCTAACCGCCAATTTTAATGGTTGATTTATATGCTATTTAAAGGTTGGAGC
The DNA here is from genome assembly GCA_019739055.1 of Passiflora organensis. Lineage (NCBI taxonomy): Eukaryota > Viridiplantae > Streptophyta > Magnoliopsida > Malpighiales > Passifloraceae > Passiflora > Passiflora organensis. Next base: position 6,440,792 of record JAEPBF010000187.1, on the reverse strand, counting down.
ATGTTCATATATTAATGAATTTCTGGCTTTACAGAGTTAAAGAAAACATCAGTGGAAGTGTTATATTAATACTCAAAACAAGTGGAAACATATGCATATTCAATAGAAAAGAGGTGCAAATTCATCCAGCCTTGCAGCCTTGATCTCACACCTTTGGTACCAGCAACAAAGCACACACCTAAGCCTGCAAAAAGGAAAAAAAAAGGGAGATTACAAGAATCTCAGTAAGGTCACAGCATCATAAGTCCTAGGCATTCCCAATCAAACATCTCCCAATAACCGAAAGCTCAACACCTAAAACTAGCTAAGATATCTAATTAAAACCGCAAGATCAAACACACATATTAGGGGCTGAAATCATCACAAGCACACACAATATCAGGGTAGGCTAAAATTGTTAGAAAATAAGAGGAAAGACTGAAAACATTTCTTTTTCAGAAGCACACAGGAAACCTATATATAATTTGATTTTCAAAACAAAAGTTTGTCCCCATCTGCCTATGTTGTCCAAGGCTATACTACGAAAAGGGTAAAACGGTTAGACAATCAATATTACAACAAGTCTTTTAGTTGTCTCCGACATCCAGACTCGAACTGGCCTAGGTGCACTCTTGCAGCAGCGCATACAAGTCATCCTGTCACTCTCAAACAGGGCATCCTAATGTCCATACTCGAACTGGCTTACAAGGTTTCCTGATGTCCAGACTTAAACTGGCCTACAAGGCATTCAGTGAGCTCTTGCTGGGAATAACCACTTATAAACCTCCCAGTTCGGTAAGCATCTCCCGTCTCCCTAGGAGCAACATTACTTACCTCGCATGGCCAATGACAAAAGGATCCTTCAAACAAAGCACAAACAAGGACATGCACGCATACACAAGTCATAACCGAATCAGGCAACCTATTTTCTTATTAACTTCCAAAATTCCCTATCATCATAATCACACATTTCGCAAGCATATAGCCAAGATAGGCAATCAAATTCAATCATATTCAAACTATCAAACAATAAGGTAACCAAAGGAACCGCTAAGGCATAGATCCTACCTCTCATATGTCTGAATCAGATGCAACCTTTAAATAACATATAAATCAACCAACAAAATTGACAATTAGGTGACTTGAGCCTTGTGAGAATCAAACAGAAACTTATGACGGCTTATTTGGGTTTCATAGTGGTAAGGGTCCTAATAGATTGGGTTTGGGTCCTTACATTTGTTGTCCAAGGCTTTGCTGTACAAAAGATAAAAGGTTAGCACACAAACTAATCAGCAAGCCTATTCATCTTGCCAGCATACAGGAAAAGGCATCTATCCAGCAAACATGACGAGGTATCTAGCCAGCACACAGGACTAGGCACCCTAACCAGCATACAGGATTAGGCATCATGCCAACACACAGGACTAGGAATCTAGCCAATACACAGGACTAGGCATCCAGCATGTGCAAGCTAAGGATTATCACCCACACAACTCTATACACGTAAGACTCTCCCCTCTCCCAAGGAGCATTAGCGCTTACCCTTAATGGCCACTAGAAAAGAGTCCTAAAACACAATGTAAGGACCCCAAATCCTAACCCATTATTATTTGCTCCTATTAGGACCTTTACCACCGTGAAACCCAAATAAATCCAAAAACCAGGAGCCATTTTAATCCCACAAGTCTTATAGATCTTATTTCCGATTTTTACCATGTTCATTCATAACAATTGGAGCATGATATTGGACAAATATTCTGGCATAATACGGAGTAAATAAAACATCAGTAGAAATCTTTTCATTTAATCATTGGAACAACAACACACAAGTCCCACAAAGTTCTAAAAATTCAGCATGTAAACCTCCTAAGGTAATCCGAAAACAAACCATCAAAGGAGGGACTTAAATAACCAGAAAATAGTTCAATCAAGGTTCATGTTATATGCGCAATCAATCAAGGAGACATGAATGTAAATGTGATGCATATCATCCCGCCGTGCAGCCTTGTTCTTACACACTGGTACCATGAACAGTGAATGTACCTAAGCCTAAAAAATAATGAAAACAACAGGATGAGATTACAAAAATCTCAGTAGGGTCACAACATCATAAGATTTACAGAAATCTTAAATAAATATCTCCCAAGCAATATCTGATCATTCCTACATAATTGTGGGTATCACGTAATTCAGTAGTCAATCAATGGGTTAGGGCCGAAACTAAGGCTGAGGGTGGACTACAACACTTCTAACAATCAGAACTACATAGGCAGGTAAAACTCATCAGATTACTGTCGCAGTAGGAAAAAGAAAGGCCATCCCCTTCCACCTGTATTGTCCAAAACTTTGCAGCCTAAAGGGTAAAAGGTTAACACATAAACTAAACATCAAGCCTATTCATCTTGCCAACACAAGAACAAGGTATCTAGCCAGCACACAGGACTAGGCATCCTAACCAGCACACAGGATTAGGGCTTCTTGCCAGCACACAGGACAATGCATCTAGCTAGCACTAAGGACTAGGCATCTAAACAGCACATAGGACTAGGCATCCAGTGAGCTCTTGCTGGGGATTACCACCTATACGACTCTCTTATCAGTAGGAGCCTGTCCTCTCCCAAGGAGCATCATCGCTTAACCCGAATGGCCACCAGAACAGGATCCTGACACATAAACATGAATAAACACACATATGCAAGCAAAAACCACAATACCATAACAAGGTATCCTCAATCATGTCAGAACATAATCATCATGTTCAATACGCACAACACTAGCAAGTTCGGCATATATAACCTATCTCAAGGGTTTGGTATAGCCTAAGTAATCATATCACAATCTGTAGTTCATCTATACACTATACAATCAATTTGCATGCAATAATAACAAGCGTATGCACTGAAAACAACAAACAAACAACAGGGATCTCTGGAGAAACCGATAAGGCATAGAACCTACCTCTCTTGTCTCAGAACAAGAAACTACTCCTTTGCCTTTATTTAATAATTTTGAACCACCTATAGCATTACAAGGCAAAGTCAAAACCAAACTTAGCATGCATACTCAATAACCAAGTAAATATCTTATTTCCTTACCAATTCCACTCACCAAACCTATCATAAACCAGTGATAAGATGCTGCAGATGCCTCCCCCCTTGGATGTGTGATGTTATAGCCAAGAACTTAACAAGATTCAACCTGAGTTATCATCCCAATTAACTATAAATATTTCGGTACTAAACATAGGAAAAAGGACAAAATGCGATTTCATGCATACAAGGTGTAAAGGTTGCAATTTCATGTTAACAAAGGAGGATTAGGTGTTTATAACTTGTACAGTCAAAAGAAAAAAGATCATAATCCATTAGGTTAATCAATTGATCAAGATAGGTAACAATAGGGCAAGGGTAGGGCATACTGATTTCATGTATAGAGAAGATTCAAAGGATTAATTCATGATTTTACAACATGAATAGATGTTAAACAGTGATACAATATTTGCAAGAATTTGACAAACGATGAAACAGTTATGCTATTTTGTAATTCAAGTACATTTTGGCGATCCCGTCAAAATACAATCTAACATTTAACAAAGAAAAACTATCATTCAGACAAAAACCTCAACATGGTTAGAAAGAGGACAAAAATAATTTTCCAACAAGCTATTACTTGCAAGAATACAACAAAGGATGAGATAGTTATCCTTGTTTAAATTTCAAGAATATTTCGGCAGCAATAGGGAGTGCAGGGTTTTTGTTTGGACAAATTTTGTGTATTTCTTGTGTAAAGTTTAAGTGTGGCAAGCTTCCTTTTTATATAGAATGGTTATGGGATTAATTTTCCTACTTTAAAGACTAGTTTAAAGTAAGATAATTATTAGAATTCAATTCTGTAATCATCTTTCCTTAATTTTAGGGATTTTAATTTTTAGGGTAATTATCAACCAATAAAGAACCAAATTAAAAATAATTAATACTAGAAATAATTACAAGACATTCTTTACCAATTTCGGCTATCCTACATCTTTTTCTTTAGGGACAAAGTATTCTTTTCACCTACACTACTTTCTGGACTTGCAGGCCTCAAAATTCATGATCTCACAAACATGTTAGCACATAATTTTTTTTTTGAATAAGTGTTAGCACATAATAAATTATATTCCCCAAACAATGCTCCGTTACTGAACCTGTAAAGACCCAAATCCAACCTATTAGGATCTTTATTTCCATGAAACCCAAACAAGCCCAATCTAGAACCTATCTAAATCCTACAAGGCTTATCCATTCTAAGTTTTAATTTTATTAAGTTTCTTTTTTATGCTTTAAAAAAGGTTGGAGCATGATAATGAAAACAAACACCATCATAAGATCTGTAAAAATCTAAACGAATATCTCCCGAACAACATCCAATCGGCGTACACATCTAAAGAGATTCACACAATCATCAAACAATCACAATAGGGATAGGACCAAAATTTATAAGCTGAAGGTAGACTGCAAACTTTTCTAATAACAGAAGTACACAGGCAGGTAAATTATCATTCAATCTCATCAATAGAAATGGCCATCCCTTTGCACCTATGTTGGCCAAGGCTTTGCTGCATAAAGAGTAAAAGGTTAGCACACAAACTAATTAGCAAGCCTATTTATCTTGCTAGCACATAGGATAAGGCATCTTGCCACACAAGGACTAGGCATCTAAACCACACAAGGACTAGGCATCTAAACCACACAAGGATAAGGGCATCTTGCAAGCATATAGGATAAGGCATCTAGCCACACAAGGATAAGGTATCTAGCTTGCACATATTGGGGATTGCCACCCATACGACTCCCATACCAGTAAGAACCTCTCCTCTTCCAAGGAGCATCAGCTCTTATCCCGAATGGCCATTGAAAAAAATATCCTGACACACAAACATGTACAAGCACACACAAGTAAGTACAATGCAGAACACCACAGCAGAGCATCCTCAAGCATAACACAACATAATCAGTACGTTCAATGCACACAACAAATGTGATTTAGGCACACAACATCTATTTCAATAGTTCAACCTTGCCTAATGTATCTTAGCTCAATCCGCAACTCACGCATATACTATACAAAACATTTTCATGTACAATATCATGAACAAGTATCGAATTCATCATTCAAACAACAAAGATCTATGGAGAAACCGTTGAGGTATAGATCCTACCTTTCTTGTCTCTGAACAAGTAGCTATCTCGTTGCCTTTATTAAGGAGATCAGAACCACTTATATAACCATAAGGTAAAAACAAACCATACTAAGCATACACAATTCAGAAACCAAATAAACAACCTAGTTCTTTACAAATTCCACCTACCAAACCTATCAGAAACCAGTTGTCAGATGTCGTAGAAACCTCCCCCTTAGATGTGTGATATGATAGCCAGGAACACAACAAGAATCAATCTAATTTACTATCCAAATTAACAATGCAAATTTAGTCACTAGGATAGAGCAATAGGGAAAATTGCAATTTCATGCACAAAAGGTTTAAAGGTTACGATTTCATGATAATATAGAAGGATTAGGTGCTAAATACAAATATAATTAAAAGGAACAAGATCAGAAACCAATAGACAAAGCAATTGGAAAAAATCGGCACCAAAAGGGTAAGGGCATAGGGCATGCCGATTTCTTTTATAAGGAAGATTTAAAGGATGAATTCAAGATATAACAACATGAATAGGTTCCAAACAATCATATAACCAAGACGAACACCAGCATAAATCAATTGAAGATTTAATCAAAGAGTTTGGCTCAAAACCTTAAGAAATTAAAATAAGAAAAAATACGAGGAAGTTTTAACCTTCTGATGATGAAACCAAGATAGCAAGATAGAGGATGGAAAGAGTTTTCAAATAAGCCATTATTCACAAAAATCTGATAAAGATGAAAGATTTCGGCTGAGGTGAATGTTTAAAGAAGTTCAGTCGCAAGGGTAGGGAGTAGGGTTTGACTGTGTGAAGATTTCATATGATTTTGGTGTAAGATTTATGTGTAGCCGACTACTCCTTTATAAGGTGTAATGGGGTTTAATTTTTCCACTTTTAAGGCTAGATATAAGGGAATAATCATTAGAATTAAATTCTGAAACTATCCCTAAATTTTTGGAGATTATCATTTAAGATAGTAATAAACCAAGAAAGAAATAAAACAAAAGGGAAAAGAATTCGGAAAAGAGTATTGAACCTTCACCACCATTTTAGTCTATCACACATCCATTTCTTCAGGGGCAAAATGATCAATCACCTGCAATGGTTTCTGGACTTTTAGGACATAAAAATTGGGTCTCACTAAATATGCTAGAAAAAAAACACACATACACATAAATACACACAAATTCTCGGCAATCACACAAATACATGCAAAGAGAATTTCAGCAATCACACAAGTGAAACACATGCACTTGACAATCATATTAACATCTAGGAGCTTTCGACATTACTCATTAAAGGATCACAATCAACATGCAACACTCTCATATACATTTGGCAAACACACATGAAAACTTATCCAATTATACAGCATGTAAGAACATTCATAAACACACAACAAAACACATAGTCAATTATAGCAATCAAACATTTCAAACCATCATTTTAGTGTCATAATAGTTTTCGCAATGACCTCTAATGTTGTGGGTGTGTGCATATTGTCACGACCGAAACTCAGACTATGCTTCATTAGGCTTCTTGTGTGACCCGTCCATCAAATCTGGTGCCTCAATCAAGGAGAATCGGCACATTAATGGAGGATCAATCAAAGGCAATCAAGGAATTCAATGGGAATCCATTGCTGCCATAGAGAAGACTCGAATTGGGGGATCAAGGTAATCAATGTAATCAAAGATTACCATAGATGGGAAATTAGTCATTAGTGCTTGCCTTGTATATCTTTGTATAGACACCGTTAGATCGGTTGACTCGATCTCCACCATTCATTGCGGAGCTGTATTGGCTATATAAGGGGTGCCTCCTCTCATTTGTAATTATCCAGCAATTCCTGCATTATTGAGAGTTTAGAGTTTTCTCTCCACTCTCGTGTCCCTCTCTCTTTTCGCTTGTGTTCTAAGCTTATCATTCTAGCTAGCTTTGTGAGTAAGGCTGACTTAGCTTATTGCGAGTGCGATAGTTTATGGCTGCACGGAGAGTTTTTATTCTGCAAAACTCTAGTCCTGTGACAGCTGGTAGCGGAGCTACGGCTCAATTCTTTGAGAGAGAAATGGAGATGCCTGTTGATGCCAACATCCCTGTTGTTGAGGAGGTAGAGGAGGTCCGTGTGGGGAGACTACCCATACGTGCTCCCGAACCAAGTAAGAAGAGAATGAAAACTGTTGATCATTTGTCATCATTGCAAGCAAGGCGCCCTCGTTGCTATAAACTCTTGGAGGCAAGAGTTAGATGATTTCAAGGTAAATCTTCTTGCTGAAATCACTTTATTTAAGGATGACTTGGTTGAAATCTGGAATGAATGCAAGAAGGGCGTAGTGCAAGTAGTTTCCATGCCCAAAGCGAAGCTGGATGTCCCGAAGCCAAATTCATTTGGTGGGACGAGGAATGCCAAGGAGGTGGACAACTTCCTTTTCAACCTTGAACAATACTTTCAAGAGGTGGGCATGGAGAGCGATGGAGTTTGACTTTCCCAAGCCCCACTATATCTAACCGACAGTGCCACAACCTAGTGGAGGATGAAGTATGCTCAAATCGAGCGTGGCACCTTGAAGTTGAAGTTGGAGGCATGGACAGATTTCAAAAGGCTCCTGAGAGCATAATTCTCACCAAGAAATATGGAGCTAGAAGCTTCGCAAGTTGTCTCACAAAGGTGACATCCGAGACTACTTGAGGGAGTTCATGGAAGTCGTATTGGAGATCCCAGACATGCCCGAGACGGAGGCCATGTACTTGTTTCTGGGAGGCCTACAAAGGTGGGCCAAGCTGGAGCTTCATCGACGCAATGTCAAGGAGCTCAACGATGTAATCACCGATGATGAATCCTTGGCAGAATTCGAGAGAATGCCTGAGGGTTCAAGCCCACCTAAGTCTAAGAATTTCCGCAACTACAAGGCTAAAGGTGGGGGAGCAGTCCACGAAGCTAAGGAGGAGAGGGACAAGCCTTTCAAGTCCTTCAAGTCCTTTCGTCCAGCAAAACCCACACAAGGAGGAGGTGAAACTCGGGGCAAGGGCGAGAGACCCAAGCTCTCTTGCTTTCTATGCGAGGGGCCACATAAACCTATGGATTGCCCGATGAGGAACAAACTGGCAGCCATTTTCATGGAGGCCAAAGAGATGGAAGCGCTAAGGATGAGTTCCATGTAACTATTGAGCACCGTTAAAGTCTCAACCAAAGATGCCAAGGTGGAGCACGTTGGGAGAATGTTTGCTAAACCCATCGTGCAAGGGAGGGAGTCCTGTGCATTGATCGATACCAGTGCTACTCACAACTTCATGAAGAAGGAGGAAGCACAACGACTTGGCATCAAGTTCAAAGAGGAGAAAGGTTGGCTGAAAATGGTGAACACTAAAGCTTAACCAATATTTGAAGTAGCCCTAGGGGTCAAGCTACAAATGGGAGAATCGAAAGGTAAACTTGACTTCTCCATTATTCCTATGGATGACTTTCCGATTATGTTAGGGATGCAGTTCTTGGATTAGACAAGAGCAGTCCCAGTGTCTTGCACAAACACCCTCATACTTTCGAAAAGAAGCCAGTGTTGCGCGGTGCTTGTTGCTCGAGAGAAGGAGCTAAAGGCAAAAACATTGTTAGCCATGCAGCTAAAGAAGGGAGTAAGGAAGCTAGAACACACATTTCTATCTACCTTGATGATGGATGAAGGCACAACTGCTGATGACGATGTGCCCATATAAGTAATGGAAATTCTTAGGGAGTTTGCTGATGTGATGCCCAAGGAACTCCCGAAGAAGTTACCACCCATACGGGAGGTAGACCATGCCATCGAGATAGAAGTCGGAGCCAAACCAACTACGAAAGTCCCTTATCGAATGACACCTCTGGAGTTGGCTGAATTATGGAAGCAACTGAAGGAGTTGTTGGATGCGAGCTTCATCCAACCATCCAAAGCACCTTACGGAGCACCGGTGCTTTTCCAAAAGAAGCAAGATGGGTCGCTGAGATTGTGCTTCGACTACCGGGCCTTGAATAAGGTAACTGTGAAGAACAAGTAACCCATTCCTCTCATTGCTGACTTGTTCGATCCACTTGGGGATGCAAGATAGTTCCCCAAGTTGGATCTGAGGTCGGGCTACTATCAAGACCGCATAGAAAAGGGAGATGAGGCCAAGACCGTATGTGTCACATGGTATGGTTCTTATGAATTCTTGGTCATGCCATTTGGTTTAACTAATGCACATGCTACCTTTTGCACACTAATGAACAAAGTACTCCACAAGTTCTTGGACCGTTTTGCTGTCGTGTATTTGGATGATATAGTGATATACAACCACATATTTGAAGAGCACATCCAACATATAAGGATGGTATTTCAAGCTTTGAGGGACAATGAGCTGTATGTCAAGCGGGAGAAGTGTGCATTTGCCAAACAAGAGGTGACTTTTCTTGGCCACATAGTGGGCGGAGGAAGGATCAAGATGGATGGTGCCAGGATCCAAGCTATCAAGGATTGGCAACCACCAAAGAAGGTCACGGGTCTTTGTTCCTTCTTGGGGTTGGAAAATTACTATCGGCAGTTCATACGAGGGTACTCTTCCATTGCCACACCCTTGACCGAGTTATTCTAGAAGAACAAGGCATGGGATTGGTCGAATAGATGCCAAGAGGCATTGGATGCTCTGAAGGCAGCCATTGTGAACGAACTGGTGTTAGCCTTGCCTAACCACCTATTTCCACACGAGGTTTAGATGGATGCTTCAGATTTTGCAATTGGTGGTGTCTTGATGCAAGAAGGCCACCCAATTGCTTATGAGAGCCGCAAGCTGAATGATACTGAGAGACGGTACACGGTGCAAGAGAAGGAGATGACAACCGTGGTGCATTGCTTGTGAGTTTGGAGACATTACTTGCTGGGGAGTAAGTTCATTGTCAAGACTGACAACATTGCCACAAGCTACTTCCTTTCGCAGAAGAAGATATCACCGAAGCAAGGGAGGTGGCAAGATTTCTTGGCAGAGTTTGATTACATACTTGAGTATAAGCTAGGGAAGGCGAACTTGGTGACGGACGATCTATGTAGAAGGGCCAAGCTTGCAGCCATGAAGACTCATGACAAACACCTTGATGAGATACTATCAAGGCGTGTGAGCGGGAAGCACATGAACCATGTGGAGTATCTAGTTCATTGGAAAGGAGACCCTCCTGGTAAGACCAGTTGGGAGAGTGAATCCGATCTTTGGCAACATTGAGACGAGATCGATGAGTTCATGAGGCAGCACACAACGAGGATGTTATCGAGTTTGCTGGGGGAGAATTTCACGACCGAAACTCAGACTACGTGTCATTCGGCTTCGTGTGTGACCCGTCCCTCAAATCTGGAGCTCCAATCAAGGAGAATCGGCACATTAATGGAGGATCAACCAAAGGCAATCGGGGAATTCAATGGGAATCCGTTCCTGCCATATAGAAGACCCGATTTGAGAAATCAAGGCAATCAATATAATCAAAGATTACCACAGATGGGAAATCAGCCATTAGTGCTTGCCTTATATATCTTTGTATAAACACCGATAGATCGGTTGACTCGATCTCCATCATTCATTGGAGAGCTGTATTGGCTATATAAGGGGTGCCTCCCCTCATTTGTAATCATCCAACAATTTTTGCAATATTGAGAGTTTAGAGTTTTCTCTCCATTCTCATGTCCCTCTCTCATTTCGGTTGTGTTCTAAACTTAGCATTCTAGCTAGCTTTGTGAGGAAGGCTGACTTAACTTATTGCGAGTGCGATAGTCTAAGGCCGCACGGAGAGTTTTTACGCAAAACTCTAGTCCTGTGACAGTATGTATCTCCCTACTAACACAAAACCAACAACCACGTTAGCATATAACAGATTGTATTTCCTAAACCATGCTCCGCTACCAAACCTGTAAGGTTCCAAACACAACCTATTAGGACCTTTATCGCCGTGAAACCAAAACAAACCTAACCTAGGACCTATCTAAATCCTACACGGCTTATCCATCCTAAGTTCCAATTTTACAAAGTTTCTTTTTCATTTGTTTAAAGGTTTAGCATGATAATAATGGACAAACAAACTTGTAACAAATAGAGTGAGTAAAAATATCAGCGGAAGTCTTTATAATTAATTAAGTGAACCACAACACACAAGTCCTATTGGGATCTAAAAATCCAGAAAGTAACCCTCCAATAAATTCCGGAAATAGGTAACAATAAGAGGGATTCAATAAACCAGAAAGTAGTCTAATCAAATTTCATGTTATATGCACAAGCAATCAAGGGAGAAAGGATGCGAACGTGATGCAATATCGTCCCGCCATGAAGCCTTGATCTCACACACTAGTATCACGAACAGATGATGTACCTAAGCCTGAAAAATAGTAAATACAACAGGGTGAGATTACAAGAATCTCAATAGGGTCACAGCATCATAAGATCAGTAGAAATCTAAACAAACATCTCCCAAACAACTTCAGATTTGCCGAAGCAACTAAAAGGGATATCAAACAATCATCCACAAACAGAAAAAAGTAGAGCTGAAAGTCATAAACTGAGGGTTGACTACAAACACTTCCAAAAATTAGAAGTACACAGGCAGACAATTTATTATTTGATCATAACAAAAGAGCCATCCTCTTCCACATGTGTTGTCCAAGGTTTAGCTGCACAAATGTAAATGGTTAGCACATAATCTAATCAACAAGCCTATTCATCTTGCCAGCACATAGGACAAGGCATCTAGCCACACAAGGACTAGGCATCAAAACCACACAAGAGTAAGGGCATCCAAACCATAAAAGGATAAGGGCATCTTGCTAGCACATAGGACAATGTATCTAGCCACACAAGGACTAGGCATCTAGCATGAACATGCTAGGGATTGCCACCCATACGACTCCCATACCAGTAAGAACCTCTCCTCTCCCAAGGAGCATCAAGGCTTATCCCAAATGACCACCGGAAAAGAATCCTGACACATAAACATGTACAAGTACACACAAACAAGTACAAGTCATAACATCACAACAAGACATCCTCAATCATATCACAACACAATCAGCATGTTCAATGCACATAACATATGCGAATTAGGCACTCACAACCTATCTCTAAGGTTTGTAATTGCCTAATGTATCTTAGCTCAATCTGCTACTCATGCATACACTATACAAAGCATGTGCATATACAATATCATTGACAAGTACCGAATTCATCATTCAAACAACAAGGATCTCTAGAGAAACTGATGTGATATAGATCCTACCATTCTTGTCTCTGAACAAGTAGCTATCTCTTTGCTTTTATTAGGGGGATCGGAACCACCTATATAACCATAAGGTAGAGACAAAACCATACCAAGCATACACAATTCAGAAACAAAATAATCAACCTAATTCCTTACTAATTCCACTCACCCAACAAATCAGAAACCTGTGATTAGAAGCCACAGGAACCTCCACCTTGGATGAGTGATGTGATAGGTAGGAACACAATAAGAATCAACCTGACTTACCATCCCAATTAACCATGCAAATTTCGGCACTAAAATAGGGCAATAAAGCAAATTGCGATTTCATGCATGAAGGAATTAAGGGTTGCGATTTCATGATAGTATGGAAGGATTAGGTGCCAAATACACATACAAGTAAAAGGAAAAAAACCATTTATTCAACGGAAAAATGGTTATTTCAAGTGCACTGGCTTCTGGACTTCTATGACACAAAAATCAAGGTCTCACACTAATATTTGGACTTCTAGAACACAAAATTGGGGTCTCACATCCTCCCCTCCTTATAAAAATTTCGTCCTCGAAATTTCAGCACAAATATCTAAGAAAATAGACAAGGAAATTTTACACGCATTATTTCCTCAGTCTCCCAAGACTGTTTCTCAACTTAGCTATTACGCTAAACAACACGAACCATAGGCGTGCTTCCACTGCGAAGCTGGCAAATTGACCGACCTAACATGGCAACTGGCTGTATGGGGTCGGATAGGTTTTCAGCAACTTCAATTGGTGGTTCTTCGAGAACATGAGCAAGATCTCAAACATACTTTCTCAACATCGTAACATGAAACACATTGTGAATTCTCTCTATATTTGGAGGTAATACAAGTCAGTAAGAAACATGGTCGATTCATTCAACAATATCATACTGACCAATATAATAAGGTGTTTGCTTACAACACTGCTGAAAACAAAAGACACCCTTCCACAAGGCAACTTTCAAAAACACCTTATCACCCACCGAAAATTCTACCTCCCTTCTTCGATTATCAGTATAGATTTTCTATCTATCTTGCACTGTCCTCAATCTTTGTAGAATTAGATTGAATTGCTCTGCTACTTAATCAATCAATTCCAGATTATCTAGACATCTATTGCCTACCTCATTTCACCAAATGGGAGTTCTGAAACATCTCCCATATAATGCTTCATAAGGAGCCATTCTAATACTTACATGAAAACCATTGTTGTAAGCAAATTTTGTTAAAGGTAGACATGGATCCCAACTGATATTTCGATCCATTAGGCATGTACACAACATATCTTCAAACATTTAAATCGTTCATTCAGATTAACCATCGTTTGGGGATGAAACGTTGTACTGAAATTCAGTCTCGAACCCAGTGTATTCTATAACTTCTCCCAAAATCATAAAGTGAAACGATATCACAATCTGAAACAATAGAAACTAGCACTCTATATAATTGAACAATCTCGTCCAAATAATGAATAACCAATTTCTTGAGGGTGTCTGTCACACGAATTGGAAGGATGTGTTCAGTCCCAAACCCAACCTATTAGGACTCTGACAACCATGAAACCCAGACAGGCCCAACCTAGAACCTATCTGAATCTCACAATGTTTAAACACACTAATTCTGATTTTATTAAATTCTTTTCTTATTTTTTTAAAGGTTGGAGCATGATAAATAATGGACAAACATTCTGGTAACATATGGAGTGAATAAAAATATCAACAGAAGTCTTTCTAATTAACCAAAGGAACGACAACACACAAGTCCCCTAGGGATCTCAAAATCTAGCAAGTAGCTGTCCAATAAATTTCGGAAATAAACAATAACAAAATTGATTCAATAAATTAGAAAGCAATCAAATTTCATAATTAATGCTATATGCGCAAGAAATCTGCAAGGAAGGAGGTATGCGAATGTGATGCAATATCTTCCCGCTGTGAAGCCTTGATCTTACACGCCAGTACGACTAACAGAAAATGTACTTAAACCTGAAAAATGGAGAAAATAACAGTGTAAGATTACAAGAATATTAGTAGGGACACAACATCACAAGATCTATAGAAATCTAAACAAATATGTTTAAAATATCATCAGATTCGCCTACACAACTAAGGAGGCATCAAACAATCATATTGGGGATAGGGTCAAAACTCATAGACCAAGGGTGGAGTAGAAACATTTTTTAAAATTGAAATACACAAGTATCAAATTCATCATTCGATCTTATCAATAGAAAGACAATCCACTTCCACCTATGTTGTCCTAGGCTTAACTGCACAAAGGGTAAATGGTTAGTAAATAATCTAATCAGCAAGCCTATTAATCTTGCCACACAAGAACAAGGCATTCAAGCCACACAAGGACAAGGGCATCCAAACCACATAAGGATAAAGGGATCTAAACCACACAAGAGTAAGGACATCTTGCCAGCACACAGGACAACGCTTCTAGCCACATAAAGACTAGGCATCCAGTATTCACATGCTGGGGATTGCCACCCATATGACTCCCTTACTAGTAAGAGCCTCTCCTCTCCTTAGAAGCATCAGCACTTACCCTGAATGGCCACTGGAAAAGGATCCTGCACACAATCATGCACAAGCACACACAAGCAAGTACCAAGCATATCATCACAGCAGGGCCTCCTTAATCAAATCACAACACAATCAGCAAGTCTAATTCACACAACACAACCGAATTAGGCATACACAACCAATCTTAAGGGTTTGAAATTTCCTGGGGACTTATAACTCAATCTGCAACTCAGACATACACTATACAAGGCATACACATACAATCATCAATAAGGACATACACCGAAACATCAAATAGACAATAGGGATCTCTGGAGAAACCGATGAGGTACAGATCCTACCTCTCTTATCTTTGAAAAAATAGCTAATCATTTGGATTTATTAAGAGGATGCGAAAAAATTATATAACCTTAAGGAAAAGACAAAACCATACTAACCATACATAATTCAAAAACTAAATAGACCTTTTACTTTCTTTCCAATTTCACTCACGAAATCTACCAGAAATCAATGATTAGATGCTATAGGAACCACCACATCAGATGTGTAATGTGATAGACAAGAACCTAACAAGAATCAATGATTAGGGTAGTATGGAAAATTGAGATTTCATGCATAATAGCTTTAGGGGTTGCGATTTCATGATAATATAGAAAGATTAGGTGCCAAATACACATATTACTAAAAGAAATAAGATCAAAAACCAATAGCAAGTCAATTGGTAAAAATCGGCAATAATAGGGCATGCTGATTTCATATATAGGGAAGATTCAAAGGATGAATTCATGATATTACAACATGAATAGGTGCCAAACAATCATACAAACAAGAAGAACAACAACAGAAACCAATTCAAGGATCAATAAAAGAATTTTGGCACCAACTCCCTCTAAATTACGATAAGGAAAAACATAGGGAAGAACTAACCTTCTGATGATGAAACTACAATAGCAAGATAGAGGATGAAAAGAGGTTTCCAACGAGCTATTATTTGTAGAAATCTGATGAAGGATGAAAGAATTCGACCATGGTATGTTTTAGGTGAATTTCGGCAGCAAAGGTAGGGAAGAAGGGTTTATTACGTGATGATTTTGTGTTGTTTGTGGTGTGTGGCCAATTGGATAGTTTATAGAATTAATAGAATTAATTTTTTCCTACTTTTAAGGCTAGATATAAGGAGATAATCCATAGGATTTAATTCTGGAATTATTTCTTAATTTTAGGAGATATATCATTTTTTATAAGAATGAACCAAAAAGGAAATGAAATAGGAAGGAAATGAAATCAATTAAAAGAGGAAAGAATCTTCAATACCATTTTAGGCTATCACACATCCAATTCTTCAGGGGAAAAAATGATCATTTCACCTACACTGGCTTTTGTATTTATAGGACAAAGGATCGTGGTCTCACATCCTCTCTTCCTTATAAAAATTTTGTCCTCGAAAGTTTAGAACAAGTACCTAAAAAAATAGGTAAGGAAATTTTGCATGCATAGATTCCTCAGTCTCGCAAGACTGCTACTCAATTTGGCCATTAAGCTAAACAACTCGTACCATAGGCATGCTTCGATTGTAAAGTTGACGAACTAACCGATCTAGTATGACAATTGGCTATACGAGATAGGATAGGTGTTCAGCAACTTCAACTTGTAGTTCTTCAAGCACATGAGAAGGATCTAACATATACTTTCTCAAGATCAAAATATGAAACATGTTGTGAATTATTTCCTTGTTCAGAGGCAATGCAAGTAAGAATGCAACATGTCCAATTCTTTCAACAATATCATATGGACCAATGTAACGAGGTGCTAGCTTACCTTGTTGCTGAAAACGAAAGACACCTTTCTATAAAACGACTTTCAGAAACACTTTGTCACCCATCACAAATTCCATCTCACTTATTCAATTATCAGCATAGTTTTTCTGGCGATCATGCACTATCCTCAGCCTTTGTCGAATCAGACTTAACTGCTCTGTTGCTTGATCAATAAACTTCGGATTATCTAGGCATCTCTCTCCTAATTAATTATAGCAAATAAGAGTTCTGCAATGTCTCCCAAGCAATGCTTCATAAGGGGCCATTCTAATGCTTACACGGAAATTGTTGTTGTATACGAACTCTGCCAAAGGTAGACATCGACCCCAACTGGTATTTTGATCCATCACGCATACACGTAACATATCTTCAAGTATCTGAATCATTCTTTATGATTGACTACTGGTCTGAGGAAGAAATGTTGTACTGAAATTCAGTCTCAAGCCCAACGTATTCTGGAATTTCTCTCAAAATCTTGAAATAAAATAGAGGTCACGATTTGAAACAATGAAAACTTGCACTTCATGTAGACGAGCGATCTCGTCCAATAATGAATAGAAAATCTCTCAGGGATGTTTTTCACACAAACTGAAATGATGTGTGTAGATTTCGTCAATCGATCCCCAATCATCCATATGGCATCGAGTCCACGCTGAGATCTAGGCAAACCAGTCATAAAGTCCATTGTGATATACTCCCAATTCCATTCTGGAATTGGAAGTGACTGAAGTAAACCAGACAGTCTTTGATGTTTGATCTTCACTTGTTGGCATACAAGGCATCGGGAAACAAACTCAGCAATGTGGCATTTCATATTCGGCCACCAATATTGTTTCTTCAAATCTCGGTACATCTTAGTGCTACCAGGATGAATAGCAAACTTCGCACTATGGGTTTCAGAAAAAGTCAGATCACGAACGTCGACATCTTCTGGCACACACACTTGGTTTCTAAAGACAAGAACTCCATCATCTCGCACTATGAAATCACGAACTATGGCATTAACATCATCAACTAATTGTTGCCAAATTTCAGCAAATCTTGGGTCCTCTGATTGCTGATTTTGGATCTCTTCTAGGAAGGTAGGCTTGACATCAATTCAAGCTAACAACGAACTAGAAAAATCATTGCAAGGATACGCACGTGTAGCTCTCAAATCCAACAAAATTGGCACGTAGTGCTCACGCATATATGCTAAAACCGATGGAGAAGAAGAATGGGTCTTCCGGCTTAAGTCATCAGCAACAACATTTGCTTTCCCAGGATGATATTCGATGATCAAATCGTAGTCTTTAATCAGCTCCACCCATCTTCCTTGTCTTATATTGAACTCCTTCTCTGTAAGGAGATACTTCAAGCTTTTGTGGTCGATGAAGATTATGCACGTCTCGTCATATAGGTAGTGGCGCTATATCTTCAATGCAAATACCATAGCCACAAGCTCCAAATCGTGCATAGGATAGTTGCTCTCATGCGAACGCAACTATGGGGAAACATAGGGAACGACTTTCCCATCTTGCATCAGCACACATCCAAGTTCGGATTTTAATGCCTTGCTTTACATAACGTATTCTTTTCCACCGACCGAAAATGTAAGGATAGGTGCTGTCACCAATTTGTTTTTTTTTCTTTGAAACATTTCTGGCATTCCTCGTTCCACACAAATGACTCTCCTTTGCATGTCAATTTAGTCAAAGGTCCAGTAAGTGATGAGAAATTCACTATAAAACAACAGTAGTATCCAGTTAAACTAGGGAAACTGCAAATTTCAAATGTAGTCTGTGGAGGTTCCTAAGCAACAACGGCTTCAATCTTCTTTAGATCAACAAGAACACCATGGGAAGAAACAATGTGGCCAAGGAAACCAACTTCTAGTTACCAGAATTCGCATTTGGAGTACTTTGCGAACAGGTGTCACTCCCTCATAATTTCCAACACAATCCACAATCACCATGCTCTTCTTCTGATTTTGATTAAATTAGAATGTCGTCGATCAAGGTTATCACAATCACCATGCTTTTCTTTGGATCAATGAGTTTCCATTCATTGCTAGTTTCTAGCAATCCCTTGCAATACGTTTAGTATTTATGCCATTACAGGATCAATGGGCAGTACGGTTGGTACCTTAGGTTGATTTTTAGGCTCAACTTACCCTGCCTACTCATTTTGTGCTTCATGTTTATTCTACTCAAAACACACAAGGATAAGGGAATCTTGCCACACAAGGACAAGGCGTCTAGCAATACAAGGAATAGGCATCCAACGTGCACATGCTAGGAATTTCCACTCATACGACCCCCATACCAGTAAGAACCTCTCCTCTCCCAAGAAGCATTAGTCATTACCCCGATTGGCCACCGAAAAAGGATCCTGACAGACAAATAAATACAAGAACATGCAGTAAGTATAAGGCATAATACCATAACAAGGCATCCTCAATCATATCAGAACACAATCAGCATGTTCAATTCATACAACAAATGCCAATTAGGCACACACAACCTATCTCAGTGGTTCGAAAATGCCTAAGGGATCATATCTCAATCCGCAATTCATGCATACACCATACAAGATATGTGCATGTAACATTAACAAGCGTATGCACCGAAAGAAACAAGCAAACAACTAGGATTTCTGGAGAAACCGATGATGCATAGATCTTACCTATCTTGTCTCTGAACAAGAAGTTATTGCTTTTCCTTTATTCAAGGGATCTGATCCACCTACTACATCATAAGGCAAAGATAAAACAAAACTAAGCATGCATACTCAATAACAAAATAAATATCCTATTTTCTTTCTAATTCCACTAACCAAACCTATCAGAAACCAGTGGTCAGAAGCCGCAGGTGCCTCCCCTTTGGATGTGTGATGTGATAGCCAAAAATTTAACACGATTCAACCTAAATTACCACCTCAATTTAACTATGTATATTTCGGCACTAAGCATAGGACACAAGATTATTTGCAGTTTCATGTTAGCATGGTGTAAGAGTTATGATTTCATGTTAACAAATAAGGATTAGGTGTTTA
Source organism: Passiflora organensis (assembly GCA_019739055.1). Classification (NCBI taxonomy): domain Eukaryota; kingdom Viridiplantae; phylum Streptophyta; class Magnoliopsida; order Malpighiales; family Passifloraceae; genus Passiflora; species Passiflora organensis. The sequence continues at coordinate 6,420,986 of JAEPBF010000187.1, read as the reverse complement.
TAACTTATACAATCAAAAGAAACAAGATCGGAATCCAATAGGCTAATCAATTAATCAATATAGGCAACAATAAGGAAAGGGTAAGGCATACTGATTTCATGTATAGAAAAGATTCAAAGGATGAATTCATGTTTTTGTATTTGCTTGTGTGTGCTTGTACATGGTTGCGTGTCAAGATTCTATTACGATGGCCTTTTGAGGTAAGCGCTGATACTCCTTGGGAGAGGGGAGGCTCTTACTGGAATGAGAGTTATATGGGTGGCAATCCCCAGCATGCGCGCATTGGAAGCCTTGTCCTTGTGTGGTTTGGATGCCTGGTCCTTGGGTGGCTGGAAGCCTTGTCCTTATGTGGCTTGGATGCCTGGTCCTTGTGTGGGTGGAAGCCTTGTCCTTGTGTGACTTGGATGTCTTGTCCTTGTGTGGTTGGATGAATAGGTCTGCTGATTAGTTTTTGTTCTAACCTGATGAGTTATACCTACCTGTGTACTTCTATTTTTTGGAAGTGTTGTAGTCTGATAAGTTATACCTACCTATGTACTTCTGATTTTCAGAAGTGTTGTAGTCTACCCTCAGCCTTAGTTTCGGCCCTATCCTTTTTATTGATTCTTGAATTGCGTGATACCCATAGTTGTGTAAGGATGATCTGATGTTGTTTAGGAGATTTGTGTTTAAGATTTTTGTAAATCTTATGATGTTGTAACCCTACTGAGATTCTTGTAATCTCATCCTATTGTATTCACCATTTTTCAGGGTTAGATACATCCATTGTCTGTGGTACCAGTGTGTAAGATCAAGGCTGCACGGCGAGGCGATATCGCATCACATTTGCATACCTGTTCCTTGATTGCTAGCCCATATAACATGAATTATGATTGGACTACTTTTTGTTTTTTCAAGATTCCTCCTTAACTTGTTGTGTCCGATTTATGTTGGGGGTTAACTTGCTGGATATTTGGATCCCTATGGGACTTGTGTTTTGTGAATTCATTGATTTTATTTAAAGACTTCCGCTGATATTTCATTCCCTCCATATGATACTAGAATACTTGTCCAATATCATGCTCCAATTGTTGATAAACATAAAGAATGTACATGCTAAAAGTCGAGAATTTGATGAGTAAGCCTTGTGGGATTCAGATAGGTCTTGATTCTTAGGCTTGTTTGGGTTTCATGGCGGTAAGGGCCCTTATCGGAGCAATTAATAATAGGTTAGGAGTTAGGGTCATTACAAGTTTTGGTAATGAAGCATGGTTTAAGGAATATAATTAGTTATATGCTAACTTGTTTGTTGATTTTGTGTTTGTAGGTAAGAACAAGTGCACTCACTCATTTAGGGCCTAATACCGAAAATAAACTAATGTTAAAAAGGGAATGATTTAAATGATGAGAATGATTACTTGATTTGCTAGGTGTTTATGTATGTTCTTATGCTTGTATGCCTTGATGTGTTTTGGTTAATATTTGTTATGTTTCTTGTCATTGCAAAGAATGTGTATATTGTTGGCGCATATTACCAAGTCTCCCTATGTGATTTCTATGTTGCCGAATGTATATACATGTGATTGCTGATGTGTATTTCCGAATGCATGGGGTGTGAGTTTGCATGATTGCCGAATATGGATTGTGTGAATCCATGCTTGCTTAATGCTTGACGATGATTTCCGAGAGTACATATGTGTGATGATATGAGTGACGAGTATGCATTTACATGTGTGCATATGATTTCCAAAATTTTTATATTGTTTTCCAGCATATGGGTATCGTCCGGTGCACGTCTCTCACCCAGGTACCACTTCTTTTCCTACTATCGTATTTAGTTATGTGTTAAGTAACAATCGTACGCTTGTATAGTATGGCAATTTCAGAATATTCTTGCACCTGCTGTCACGACCCGGCTTCCGGACCCTCGGCCCAGCGATCCTGGACATGTATGTATGCGTGATGGATCACAACTGCAACGCTCAGTTGGGCTTTTAACCACAGGGCCCAAAAGATGTATCTTGTTACAAATGATACCATCACACAACACATATAAGCACAAAACCTCCCCCGCTCCTTTCCGATGTGGGATTGGGTAACCTGACCCCTCCTATGGGCTGGGTCTCACAATCTCCCCTCCTTATAGACCTTGTGTCCTCACGAGGGGAGCAAAACGTAACTGATGTGGGCCCAAACGTGTACACACAACACGGGCCAAGCCCACCCGGAAGAGGGAACGAGATCGGCTCCGCTACCATTTGTCACGACCCGGCCCCCGGATCCTCGGCCCAGCGGGCCTGGACGTGTATGTATGCGTGATGGATAACAGCTGCAACGCTCAGTTGGGTTTTTAACCACAGGGCCCCAAAGATGCATCTTGTTACAAATGATACCATCACAGAACACATATAAGCCCAAGACCTCCCCTGCTCCTTTCCGATGTGGGATTGATTAACCTGACCCCCCCTACGGGCTGGGTCTCACACCTGCACCAATGGAAGAACCTATTCCTCCATTTGAACCTGTACAGCCGGCGCATCCTAAGGAAACCTAGAGACTTCCCATAGTCATTACAAAATTGTTAAAGGATGCTCGACAATTAGGATGTAAAGATTGCAATGGTTCAGCCAGAGCTACTGCCGTTCATGAATGGATCGACACCTTATGCCGAATGTCCTTGTTCTTACATATCTCGGATGTTGACAAGGTTTCTATTGCCACTTTCCTACTTGAGGGAGAAGCCCTCGCATAGTGGACAGCTGTGAGCTTGTGATTTGGCGATCGTCTGCCTACATGGGAGGAATTTCGGTATGAATTTTACAAAAATTTCTATACGAGATTCCTTAAAAATAAGCAGAGACGAACTTTCTACAAGCTTGAACAGGGCACCCGTTTGGTGCCGGAATATGAGAAGGCATTAAGGGAGTTGTCCCGATTTGCACCTTAAGAGGATCGCTCACCGTACCAGCTTGCGAGACGATTTCAGGATGGGCTGAGTACCGAAGTCAAAACCATCGTTGGTACGACACCGGTACAGAATTTGCAAGAACTAATTATTACCACTACTGAAGCCGAAAAGATCATGCAAATCAAGAAGCTATCCGTATCCACTAGTGGCGGATCCTTCAGGCGAGATTCAAAATTTAATTGGCATATGGGACCCTATCTGTGAGATCCCGAATTTTGAGTCCTAGAAGTTCAGAAGCCAATGCAGGTTAAAAGACCATTTTGCCCTTGAAGAAAAAGATATGATAGCTGAAATTGGTAAGAAATGTCCAGTAATTAATTTTGGTTTTAATTCCCTTTCATCTAGTTCTTTATAGGTTGATAATTACTTTAGAAATTAAAATCCCTAAAATTAAGGGAGGATAATTTCAGAATTTAATTCTGATAATTATCTTACTTTAATCAAGCCTTTAAAATAAGATTTTAATCCCATAACCATCTTATATGAATAGGAAGCTAGCGACACAAAAATCTTATACAGAAAACACACAAAATTCGTAAAACCTAAAAACCTTACACCTCCAAATTTCTGCTGAAATCCGTTGAAACTTCAAATAAGCATAACTCTCTCAATCTTTGTCAGATTCTTGCAAATAATAGCTTTTTGGAAAGATCTCTTCATCCTCTTTCTAAACATATTTTATTCATTGTCTGGAGTTTATTTTTTCGTTGTTTAAAGTTAAATCATATTTCGAAAAAATTGCCAAAATTTACTTGAACTTCAAAATAGCATAACACTCTCGTCCTTTGTCTGATTCTTGCAAATAATAGCTTGTTCTAAATCTCTCTTCATATTCTTTCCAACCATCTTGTGTTTTCTTTCTGAAGGTTATTTTTTCATTATTGAAAGTAAAATCATATTTCGGCAGGATTAGGTTTCAAGATTGTGTGATTCTGTCTTTAATTAATTTCTGTTGTTGTTCCTCTTGTTTGTATGATTATTTGTCATCCATTCATGTTATAAAATTATGAATTCATCTTTTGAATCTTTTCTATACATGAAACCAGTATGCTCTACCGTTTCCCTATTGTTTCCTATCTTAATCAATTGATTAACCTATTGGATTCCGATCTTGTTTATTTTGATTGTATAAGTTATAAACACTTAATCCTTCTTTTTTAATATGAAATCGCAACCCTTACACCTTGCTAAAATGAAATTGCAAATTATCCTGTCTCCTATGCTTAATACTGAAATATACATAGTTAAATTGGGGTAGTAATTCAGGTTGAATCTTGTTAAGTTCTTGGCTATAACATTACACATCAAAAGGGTAGACACCTGCGGCATCTGACCACTTGTTTCTGATAGGTTTGGTGAGTAGAATTGGTAAGGAAATAGGGTATTTACTTGGTTATTGAGTATGCTTGCTTAGTTTGGTTTTTTCATTGCCTTGTGATGCTATAGGTGGTTCGGAATTATTAAATAAGGGCAAAGGAATAGCTTCTTGTTATGAGACAAGAGAGATAGGATCTATACCTCATCGGTTTCTCTAGAAATCTCTGTTGTTTGTTTATTATTTTCGATACATATCCTTGTTATTATTGTATGCGAATTGATTGTAGGATATGTGCATGAATCACAGATTGAGATATGAATCCTATAGGCCATACTGAACCTTTAACTTAGGTTTTCAGTGCCTGAATTGTATATAATTGTGTTCTGACATGATTGAAGATACCCTATTGTGGTATTATGTTTTGTACTTGCTTGTGTGTGTTTGTAAGTGGTTTTGTATCAGGATCCTGTTCTGATGGCCATTTGGGGTAAGCGCTAATGTTCCTTGGGAGAGGGGAGGCTCTTACTGGTGTGGGAGTTATGTGGGTGGCAATACCTAGCATTCGCACGCTGGAAGCCTTGTCCTTGTGTGGCTTGGATGCCTGGTCCTTGTGTGGCTTGGATGCCTGCGTGTGTGGCTGGAATCCTTGTCCTTGTGTGGCTTGGATGCCTGGTCCTTGAGTGGCTAGAAGCTTTGTCCTTGTGTGTGGATGCCTGGTCTTTGTGTGGCTTGAAGTCTTGTCCTTGTGTGGCTTGGATGTCTTGTCCTTGTGTGGCAGGATGAATAGGTTTGCTGAGTAACTTGAGTGCTAACCTTTTAGCCTTTGTGCGGTAAACCTTGGACAACACAGGTGGAAGGAGATGACCTTTCTTTCTTTCTAGTGCCGAGAGTAATCTGATGAGTTTTACGTGCCTGTATACTTCTGATTTTTTTAAGTGTTGTAGTCCACCCTCAGCCTTAGTTTCATCCCTATCCCTTTTATTGATTCTTGAATTGCGTGATACCTAAAATTGTGTAGGGATAATCTGATGTTGCTCAGGAGATTTGTGTTTAAGATTTTTGTAAATCTTATGATGTTGTGACCCTGTTGAGATTCTTGTAATCTCATCCTGTTGTATTCACCATTTTTCATGGTTAGATACATCCACTGTCCGTGGTATCAGTGTGTGAGATCAAGGCTGCACGGCCAGACGATATCGCATCACATTTGCATACATGTTCATTGATTTCTGGCACATTTAACATGAATTATGATTGAACAACTTTCTAGTTTTTTAAGATTCCTTCTTTACTTGTTGTGTCTGATTTATGTTGGGGGTTAACTTGCTAGATATTTGGATCCCTATGGGACTTGCGCGTTGTGGATTCGTTAATTTTATTTAAAAACTTCTGCTAATATTTTATTCACTCCGTATGATACCAGAATACTTGTCCAATATCATGCTCCAATTGTTGATAAATATAAGGATTGTACATACTAAAAAATGAGAATTTGATAAGTAAGCCTTGTGGAATTAAGATAGGTCCTAGTCCTTGGGCTTGTTTGGGTTTCACGGCAGTAAGGGCCCTAATCAGAGTAATTGATAATAGGTTAGAAGTTAGGGTCGTTACAAACAAATTGTTAATGTGCAGCAAAGGATACTTGTTCTTCATGGTCACACTATTCAGCTACTGATAGTCGATGCATAATCGTAGTGAACCATATTTCTTCTTCACGAACAAAACAAGTGCCCCCACAAAGACACACTGGGTCGGATGAAACCATAATCCAGCAAATCTTCCAATTATGTCTTCAGTTCCTTCATATCTGTAGGAGCCATACGATACGGAGAAATTGAAATCAGATTCATACCAAGTACTAGCTCAATGCCAAATTCCATTTCCTTTTCTGGTGGCAAACCGTCCATGTCTTCTGGAAAGATATCCGAAAATTTCTGAACCACTGAAACAGAATTCAAATCCGAGGATTCTTTAGAAAACATTACACACATGCGCGAGATATGTTGATCAATCATTTTGCATTGAGCCAGGAAATCATATAAGTTGGGACAACTCGTCTATCACCGTCAAAGCAGTACTCGACACCATCAAGAAAGGTGAGCCATACACGTTTGGTGAAACACTCCATTTTGGCTTGGTACTTCACCAGACAATCCATGCCTAATAACACATCCAGCTCTTGGGTTCCCAACGGGATCAGATCCACCTTAAGAACATTCAGGCCTATATATACAGCACAACTGATGTAGACTAGATCACAAATCAGTTGCTCTCCCAAAGGAGTTAAAACTAAAATAGGAGGAGACAAGGGAGACAAAGGCGAATTCATGCTAAGTGTTATCTTTGGACTTACAATTGACCTATTTGCTTTAAGATCTAACAACACTTTAGCATTTTGAGAAAAGACTGAAATAGTACCTGTCACCACATTAGGACTAGCTTCAGTATCAGTCAAGGTGAATAGTCTTGTTGGTCTTGGTTGCATCTCACTTGTGAATCCGTTTGGTGGTCCTCCTAGTGCGCATGTTGATGTTTCGGTGGGGTTAGCATACCCACCTCGGCCCTCACTTGGTGCGCCTATGATAACCCTTGGTTTTGGCATTCCCTCTGTCTATGCCCCATCTCGCCACAGTTGTTACATTGACTCTGCTGAGAATTCCATGCCGATCCATTGGATTTTGAACCAGAAAAGTCCTTCTTGTTGTTACCTCCATTGCCACTGTTTTTAGGAAGGTAGGACCTCAAAAGATAGAGTCCCATACGCCGATTGAACTTCAAATCTCATCTGAAAGATCTGCCACTAGTTGCTGAGGATGGCTTCCTAGTTTGAAGGATCTTCTCTACTTCAGTCGTGGCAATGATTAGTTCTTGCAAATTTTGTACTTGTGTCATACCAATGATGGTTTTGAGTTCGATACTCAGCCCATCCTGAAACTTGCAACTTGGTACGGTGAATAATCCTCCTCTAGTGAAAATTAGGAAAACACCCTTAATGCCTTCTCTTATTCCAACAAAGAACGGGTGCCCTCTTCAAGCTTATAGAAAGCTTGTCGCTGCTTTTATGGAATCTCGTATAGAACCTCTCGTCGAATTCATACCGAAATTCCTCCCAAGTAGGAAAACGATCTCCGAATCGCAATCTCATAGCTGTTCACCATGCGAAGGCTTCTCCATTAAGTAGGAAAGTAGTGATGGAAACCTTGTCATCATCAGAGAAATACAAAAATAGGGACATATGACGAGCTGCAGCGGCACAGGCTGAACCACTAAAATTTTTATATCCCAATTGATGAGCTTCCTTCAGCAACTTCGTAATAATGAATGGGAGTCTCTTGGCTTCCTTAGTATAAGCTGAGTGTACAGGTTCAAGTGGAGGAATAGGATCTTCCACGGGCACAGGTGTAGGAGCATTCTGAAACTGCACCTCAACATGTTGCTGGTTCGCAGCAATCCCTTGCAACACATTTAGAATTTGTGCAATCACAAGTTCAATGGTTGATGCGACTGGTGCCTCAGTTTGTTTTTCGGGCTCAGCTTGCCATCCCTGCTCAATTTTCACATTAAGCTCGTCTTGCTCAGCAGGTTACTGTTCGGTTTGAGCAGCATACCTACCCCGTCGATCCATTTGTACACCCGGCCTTGCCATAATATACGAACACACATTTGTAACTCAACATATAACCAATAGTACAAATACTAAGGAAGAAGTGGTACCTGGTGGAGAGGCATACATCGGGCGATATGCATATGCTGGAAAACAAAACACACATTCACACAAGTACTCATAAGTTTCGGAAATCACATGCGCACATGCAGATGCACATTTGGCACACACAAGCACTCGACAATAACCATGTCAACATACTTGGAAACCATAGAAATCTCATAGCATGCACCAACAACACATATACTCCGAAATGACATAAGAACACATCAACTCATACAATGCATAAAAACACACTTAAAGACACAGCAAATCAAACAAGCAAACACACCATCCAAATAATTCAAACAAGGTTTTAAGCATTAGATTATTTTTTGTATTAGCCCCTAAGTGTGTGAGTGTGTGTGCATGTACCTTTCCTACAAACACAAAACCAACAGAACAAGTTAGCATATAACCAAACACTTCTGAAAACAAGAAATACACAGGCAGGTAAATCATCAATCAATTTCATCAACAAGAAAGGCCATCCTGTTCCACCTATCTTGTCCAAAGCTTTGCTGCACAAAGGGTAAAAGGTTAACACACAAGCTAATAAGCAAGCCTATTCAACTTGCCAGCACACAGAACAAGGCATCTAGCTAGCACACAGGACTAGACATCCTAACCAGCACATAGGATTAGCGCATCTTTCCAACACACAGGAATAGGCATCTAACTAGCACAAAGGACTAGGCTTCTAGCCAGCACACAGGACTAGGCATCCAGCCCGCGCATGCTAGGGATTGCCACCTATACCACTCCCATACAACTATGAGCCTCTCCTCTCCCAAGGAGCATCAGCGCTTACCCCGAATGGCCACCAGAAAAAATCCTGACACACAAACATGTATAAGTACACACAGGCAAGCACAAAGCACAATATTATAACAAGGTATCCTCAATCATGTTAGAACGCAATCAACATATTCAATACACACAATACATGAAAATTAGGCACACATAACCTATCTCAAGAGTTTGGTATAGCCTAAGTAATCATATCTCAATTCGTAACTCATGTATACACCATACAATCAATTTGCTTGCAATAATAACAAGGGTGTGCATCGAAAACAACAAACAAAGAACAAGAATCTCTGGAGAAACCAATGAGGCATAGATCATACCTCTCTTGTCTCTGAACAAGAAGCTATTCCTTTGCCTTTAATTAATAGTTCCGAACCATCTATAGCATTACAAGGCAAAGACAAAGCCAAACTAAGCATGCATACTCAATAACAAAGTAAATACCGTTTTTCCTTACTAGTGATCAGATGTCGTAGGTGCCTCTCCCGTGGATGTGTGATGTGATAGCCAAGAACTTAACAAGATTTAATCTGAGTTATCATCCCAATTAACTATACATATTTCGACACTAAGCATAGGACACAAGACAACTTGCGATTTCATGCATACAAGGTGTAAGGGTTGCAATTTTATGTTAAGAAAGAAGGATTAGGTGTTTATATCTTGTACAATAAAAAAAAACAAGATCAGAATCCAATAGGTTAATTAATTGATCAAGATAGGCAACAATAGGGAAAGGGTAGGGCATATTGATTTCATATATAGAGAAAATTCAAAGGCTGAATTCATGATCTATCACACGAGCAGGTAAGAAGTGTGCAGATTTTGTCAATCGATCTATGATCAACCAAATGGCATCGTATCCTTGTTGAGATCTAGAAAAACCGGTCACAAAATCCATTCTAAGCTGCTCCCACTTCCATTCCAGAATCGAAAGTGATTATAATAGTCCTGCGGGTCTTTGTTGTTTGATCTTTGCTTGTTGACATACGAGGCATCGAGCAACGAACTCAGCAATGTGATGCTTCATGTTCAGCCATCAGTACTGCTCCTTTAAATCTCGGTACATCTTTGTTCTACCAGGATGGATAGCGAACTTCGAACTATATGCCATAGATAAAATAAAATACGAATATCAACATCTTGTGGAACACATACCTTGGTTTTGATGACAAGAACTCCATCATCTCATACTCTGAAATTACGAGCTATAGCATCAACACCATCAGATAATTGCTTCTGAACTTCAACTAGTTTTGGATCTTCTGATTGCTGATTCTGGATCTCTTCAATCAAAGTAGACGTGACTTCGATTCGTGCCAATAATGAACTAGAATAATTAGTGCTAAGATGTGCACTGGTAACTTTATATTCCATAAACATTGGCATGTATTGGGTGTGCTTGTAAGCCAAAATCGATGGAGAAGGAGAATGAAACTTTCGGTTTAAGGCATCAGCAACAATATTTGATTTTCCAGGATGATATTCGATGATCAAATTGTAGTGTTTAATCAGCTCCACCCATCTTTATTGTCTCTTATTCAATTCTTTTTGTGAGAGGAGGTACTTCAGGATTTTGAGGTCGGTGAAGAATCGGCACGTCTTGCCATATAAGTAATGTTGCCAAATTTTCAATGCAAACACCATAACTGTAAGTTCCAAATCATGCATAGGATAATTGTTTTCGTACGGTCACAGTTGTTGGGAAGCATAGGCGACGACTTTCCCATCTTGCATCAGTACGCATCCAAGTCTTGATTTTGACGCATCGTTGTAAACCACGTACTCTTTCCCACCGATTGGTAAGGTGAGGATAGGTGCGGAAACTAACCAGTTTTTCAGTTCTTCGAAACTTTGTTGGCATCTCTCGTTCTATACGAAAGGCTCACCTCTATACTTCAGTTTCACCAATGGTCCAACAAACGATGAAAAATTTTCTATGAAGCAACGGTAGTATTCAGCTAGGCCAAGGAAACTATAGACATCAAATACAGGTCGCAGGGGTTCCCAAGCAACTACGGCTTCAATTTTCTTCGGATCAACAAAAACACCTTGGGAGGAAACAACGTGGTAAAGGAAACCAACTTTATGTAACCAGAATTCGCTTTTGGAGAACTTTGCGAACAACCGTCGATCCCTCAAAATATTCAACACAATCTGCAAATGATCAACATGCTCCTTTTCTGATTTTTATTAAATTAGAATGTCATCAATTAAGACTATCACAAATTTCTCCAGGAACTCAGGAACACACGATTCATTAGGTCCATGAGCATAGCTGGTGCAATGGTCAAACTGAACGGTATAACCAGAAATTCGTAGTAGCCATATCTTAATCTGAACACGGTCTTCGGAATATCAACTTCACGAACAAGCAATTGATGGTATCCAGATCTGAGAACAATTTTCGAGAATACAACGGCACCCTGGAGCTGGTCGAACAAGTCATTGGTGCTTGGGAAAGGGTACTTGTTCTTCACAGTCACACAATTCGACTACAGAAAGTCAATGCACAATCATAGCGAACCATCTTTCTGTTTTACAAACAAGACGGGTGCTTTCCATGGTGACACATTAGGTCAGATGAAACCACGATCAAGCAAATCTTCCAGTTGCATTTTTAGTTCATTCATTTCCGTAGGGGCCATACGATATAGAGGAATGAAAATCGGGTTCGTACGAGGTACTAACTCAATGCTGAATTCCACTTCCCTTGCTAGTGGTAAACTGGCTATGTCTTCTGGAAACATATCTGAAAATTCACGAACTGGATCGATGGCTAGTGCTGCTGGTGCCTCAGGTTGGTTTTCGAGTTAGCTTGCCCTCCCTGCTGAATTTGTGCGTTTGGCTCCTCTTGCTCAACTAGTTGCTGTTCGGCTTGAACCTCATACCTACCCCATCTACCCCTTTGTACACTTAGTCTTATCATACTATACGAATACACAATCGTCACTCAACACCTGGTGGAGAGGCATGCACCAGACAATACGTATATGCTGGAAAAAAAAACACACATGCACCCAAGTACACACAAATTTCGGAAATCATATGCACACTCGCAATTACATCAATACACATATATAAGCATTTGGCAAACAATTATAAAGCATTCGATAAACACACAAGGACATTCGACAAAACTTTTAGGAATTATAATTATCATAGAAAAACATACATAAGCATTCGGAAGGAAAACATTCATCAATAATACCCATTTGGCAATAGTTAAAGAAAACAAAGCAAACATATTAAGTTATATAGGGCATAAGAATACACATAAACACACAGCAAGTTAAATTATCAAATTCATTATTTAAAACCTATAAACCAATCCCTTTTTAGTATTAGATTATTTTCGGTATTAGCCCCTAAATGAGTAGCTGTGTGCGCATGTACCTACCTATAAACACAAAATCAATAAACAAATTAGCATATAACAAATCATATTCCCTAAATTATGCTCCACTATCAAACCTGTAAGGACCCCAAATCCTAACCTACTATTAATTGCTCCTATTAGGACCCTTACCATCTTGAAACCCAAACATGCTTGAACCAGGACCTACTTGGTGAGTGAAATTAGTAAGGTAATAGGATATCTACTTGGTTATTGAGTATGCATGCCTAGTGTGGTTTTGTCTTTGCATTAAGTGATATAGGTGGTTCGGATCCCTTGAATAAAGGTAAAGGAATAGTTTTATTCAAAGACAAAAGAGGTAATATATATGCCTCATCGGTTTCGTTAGAGATCCTTGTTATATGCTTATTTATTTCGTTGCATATACTTATTGATGATTGTATGTGCATGTGTTGGATAGTGTATGCTTGAGTTGAGGATTGAGATGTGATCCTCTAGGCTATACTGAACCCTTCAGATAGTCTATGAGTGCCTATTTTGTATGTGTTTTGTGTATTAAACATGTTAATTATGTTCTGATATGATTGAGGATACCCTATTGTGGTGTTATGCTCTGTGCTTACCTATGTGTGCTTGTACGTGTTTCTGTGTCAGAATCCTTTTCCGGTGGTTATTTAGGGTAAACACTGATGCTCCTTGGGAGAGGAGAGGTTCTTACTGTTGTGGGAGTCGTATGGGTGACAATCCCCAGTTTGTGCATGCTGTATGCCTAGTCCTGTTTTCTGGCTAGATGCCTTGTCCTATGTGCTGCCAAGATGCCCTTATCCTTGTGTGGTTTGGATGTCCTAATCCTGTGTTCTAGTTAGTATGCCTAGTCCTGTCTGCTGGCTAGCTGCCTTGTCCTATGTGCTGCCAAGATGAATAGGCTTGCTGATTAGTTTATGAGCTAACCGTTTACCTTTTGTACAGCGAAGCCTTAGATTACAGAGGTGGAAGGGAATAATCTTTGTTGTTGATCATATTGATTGAATTACCTACCTGTGTACTTCTGATTTTCGGAAGTGTTTGTAGTCCACCATCAGTCTTAGCTTTCGATTCTATCCCTTTTTGTTTCAATGATGAAATGTGTGATTCCTTTTAGTTGTATAGATTGATCTGATGTTCTTTAGGAAATGTTTATTTAAATTTTTGTAGATCTTATGATGTTGGACCCTACTGAGATTCTTATAATCTTACCCTATTTTTTTCACCATTTTTCAGGCTTAGGTACATTCTCTATTCGTGGTACCAGTGTATGAGATCAAGGGTGCAGAGCTAGTCGATATTGCATTACATTCGCATTTCTGTTTTCTTGGTTGCTTGTGCATATAACATGAACTATGATTGGACTATTTTCTGTTTTTTTTTTCAAGTTGTTGCAATGCTTGTTGTTTCAGAATTATGTAGGAGGTTTACTTGCTGGATATTGGGATCCATATGGGACTTGTGTATTGGGATTTCATTGAATAAATTTAAAGACTTCCGCTGATGTTTTTATTCACTCCGTATGTTACCTGAATTCTTGTCCAATATCATACGGCAACCTTAAAAGGCATAAGAATAAAACTTGTTAAAAACCGGTTCTAAGGGGATAATCTTTGTGAGATTCAGATAGGTCCTAAGATGGATTTATTAGGGTTTCACAATGGTAAGGGTCCTAATAGGTTGGAATTCAGGTTCTTACAGGTTTGGCAGCGGAGCATGGTTTAGGACTATGATTTGTTATATGCTAATCTATTTTATTGGTATTGTGTTTTTAGGTAGGTAGATGCGCAAACACCCACTCACTTAGGGGCTAATACCGAAAATAATCTAATGCTAAAAACCTAGTTTGAATTATTTGAGTGACGTGTTTGATTGTTTGGTTGTTGTGTGTTTAAGTTTGTTTTTATGCATTGTATGATTTGATGTGTTTTGCTGTTTGCTATGTTTAATTTGCCATTACTGAATGTGTGTGATCCGTGGTTGTATGCTGCCCAGTGTTGCCGAATGTACTTATATATGGTACTGAATGTGTCCATATGCATGTGATTTGTCAGCATGTCAAGAATGTTTCTGTATGTTGGTTACCGACTATGATTTGTGAGAAAGTATTCTTGTCGAATATTTTGATGATTGTTGTCGAGTGCTTGTGTGTGTTAGTGTAATTGCTGAGTGTTCAAATGCATGTGTGCATGTGATTTCCAAAACTTCTGAGTACTTATGAGCATTTGTGACTTATTTTCCAGTATATGTGTATCATCCGGTGCATGCCTCTCCACTAGGTACCACTTCTTTTCCTAGTATTTGCGTTTGGGTTAAGTGTTGAGTGATATTGGGTGGGTAGGTATGGGATTCAAGCCAAACAACCACCACTTTAGCAAGAGGAGACGAATGAACAAATTGAGGAGTGAGGGAAGCTGAGCCCAAGAACCAACCTGAGGCACCAGCCACCGATCCTGTGATGGCACAAATTCTAAATGTGTTGCAAGGGATCTCTACGAATCAATAATGTATGGAGACGCAATTTCAGAATGCTCCTGCACCAGCACCCTTGGAAGATCCTATTCCTCCACTCAAACCTGTACCACTGGCTCATCCTAAGGAAGCCGAGAGACTCCCATTCGTTATTACAAAGTTTCTGAAAAAAGCTTATCAATTGGGATGTAAAGATTTCAGCAGTTCAACCGGTGCCGTTGCAGCTTGTGAATGGATGGACATTTTATGTCGCATGTTCTTGTTTTTGCGTATCTCTGATGATGGAAGGGAGAAGCCCTCGCATGGTAAACAGCCATGAGCTTGCGATTCAGAGATCATTTGCCTACGTAGGAGGAATTTCGATATGAGTTTGATGAGGGGTTCTACACAAGATTCTATAAAAAGAAGCAGCGACAAATTTTCTATAAAACTTGAACAGGGCACCCATTCGGTGCTGGAATATGAGAAGGCATTAAAGGAACTGTCTCGATTTGCACCACAGGAAGATCGTTCACCGTGCTAGCTTGCGAGACGATTTCAGGATGGGCTAAGAACCAAGCTCAAAACCATCATTGGTACGACGCTGATGTAGAATTTGTAAGAACTAATCGTTGCTGCGACTGAAGCCAAGAAAAATCATGCAAAGGAGGAAGCACTCCTCAGCAACTAGTGGCAGATCCTTCAAGCTAGAATTGAAGTCAATAGAAATTACAGGACTCTATCCTTTAAGGTCCTATCCTCTGAAAAACAATGACAATAAAGGTAATAATAAGAAAAACTTTTTTGGTCCGAATTCTAATGGATCTACGTGGAATCCGGAGCCATGTTGATGTTATAATTGTGGCGAGATGGGCCATGTTCAGAGGGACTATGCAAAACCAAAACTTATCACAAGGGTACCAAATGTAGGCCGAGGTGTGTTTGGCAATCCCGCTAAACCACCAGCACGCACACCGGGAGGACCTCCAAACGGATCCGTAAGTGAGGTGCAACCAAGACCAACGAGGCTATTCACCCTGATTGATGCCAATCTAGCATTGATTTGGTGACAGGTACTAGTTTTTTCTAAAAATGCTAAAGTGTTGTTAGATCCCGGAGCAAACAGGTCATTTGTAAGTCCAA
Organism: Passiflora organensis; assembly: GCA_019739055.1. NCBI lineage: Eukaryota > Viridiplantae > Streptophyta > Magnoliopsida > Malpighiales > Passifloraceae > Passiflora > Passiflora organensis. Next base: position 6,405,232 of record JAEPBF010000187.1, on the reverse strand, counting down.
GGATAGCACTTAGCATGGATCGGCCTCTATCTCCCTTGTCTCCTACTATTGCGGTTCTGACTCCATTAGGAGAGCAACTGATTTGTGAGTTAGTCTACATCAGCTATGTTGTATGTATAGGTCTGAATGTACTTGAGGTGATCTGATTCCTTTGGACATCCGAGAGTTGGATGTGTTCTTAGGCATGGACTCTTTGATGAAATATCAAGCCCGTATGGAGTGTTTCACCAAGTGTGTGTGGTTCACTTTTCTTGATGGTGCCGAATACTGCTTTGAAGGTGATAGGCGAGTTGTCCCAACTTGCATAATTTCGTGGCTTGATGCAAATCGATTAATCAGCAAAGGATGTACAGTGTCCCTTGCACATGTTCATGATGTTTCTAAAGAATCCTTGATTCTGGAATCAATTCCAGTGGTTTGTGAATTTCCGGATGTGTTTACAAAAGATATAACCAGTTTTCCACCTGCAAGAGAAGTAGAATTCGGTATTGAGCTAGTGCCTGGTACGAATGTGATTTCCATTCCAACGTCTCGTATGCCTCCTACAGAAATAAAGGACCTAAAAACGCAATTAGAAATTTGTTGGATCGTTTTCATCTGGCCCAATTTGTAACCTTGGAGAGCATCTGTCTTGTGCGTGCAGAAGAAAGATGGTTCACTGCGATTCTGCATCAACTATCAATAGCTGAATCATGTGACAGTTAAGAACAAGTACCCTTTGCTGCACATCGATGACTTGTTTGGCCAGCTACAAGGTGCAGCCTTGTTCTCCAAAATCGATCTCAGATCTAGATACCATCAACTGCAAGTTCATGATGTTGATATTTAGAAGATTGTGTTCAGATTGCAATATGACCACTACGAATTTCTGGTTATACCATTCAGTTTGTCCAATGCACTAGCTGTGTCCATGGACCCGATGAATCGTATGTTCCTTGAGTTCTTAGACAAATTTGTGATAGTCTTTATCGGAGACATTCTGATTTATTCAAAATTGGAAGAGGAGCATGCTGAGAACTTGATGATTGTGCTGAATATTTTGTGGGATTGACAGTTGTTTGCAAAGTACTCCAAATACGAATTCTGGTTACACAAAGTTGGTTTCTTTGGCCATGTTGTTTCTTCCCAAGGGTTGTTTGTTGATCCGAAGAAGATTGAAGCTGTAGTTGCTTGGGAATCCCCGCGAACTGTGTTTGAAGTGCATAGTTTCCTTACTTAGCCGGATACTACTATCATTTCGTGGACAATTTTTCATCGCTTGCTAGACTATTGACGAAGTTGACAAGCAAAGGAGAGCTATTCATGTCGAACCTGAAATGCCAGTGAAGTTTTGAACAATTGAAAAGCCAATTGGTTTCCGCACAAATCCTCATCTTACCAGTCAGTGGGAGAGAGTACATGGTGTACAACAATGCATTAAAATCCAGACTTAAATGCGTATTGATGTAAAACGGAAAAATTGTTTCCTATGCTTCCTGAAAATTGTGACCGCATGAAAGCAAATTATCCTACGCATGATTTAGAGCTTGTAACAGTGGTGTTTGCGTTGGAAATATGGTGCCACTATTTGTATGGCAAGACGTGCTAAATTTTCACCGACCACAAAAGCCAAATATAACTCCTTACGCAGAAAGAATTGAACATGAGACAAAGAAGATGGGTGATGATGATTAAAGACTACGATCTGATCATCAAATGTCATCCTGGAAAAGCGAATGTTGTTGTTGATGCCTTAAAGCAAAATTTTCACCCTCCTTCCCCATCGGTTTTGGCTTATGTGCACACTCAATACATGCCAATGATGCTGGATTTAAAAGCTACACATATGCATCTTGGTACTGATTTTTCTGGTTCATTGTTACCACAAATCAAAGTCAGGCCTACCTTGATTGAGGAAATCTAGAATCAGCACACAGAAGATCCAAAGTTGGCTGAAATTTGGAAGCAATTATCTAATGATTTTGATGCCATAGCTCATGATTTCAAAGTGCGAGATGATGGAATTTTTATCTTTAAAAACCGGGTATGTGTGCCACAAGATGTTGATATTTGTAATCTGATACTGCCAAAAGCACATAGTTCGAAGTTTGCTATCCATCCTGGTAGCACAAAGATGTACCGAGACTTGAAGGAGCAATATTGGTGGCAAAACATGAAGTGCTACATTGCTGAATTCATTGCTCGATGCCTCATATTTAAACAAGTAAAGATCGAGCATCAAAGACATGTCATGTTTACATAGATCACAAGAGTCTCAAGTACCATCTCACCCAGAAGGAGTTGAACTTGAGACAGAGGCATTGGCTTGAGTTGATCAAGGACTATGACTTGATCATTGATTACTATTTGGGTAAGCCAATGTAGTTGTAGATTCTTTGAGTAGGAAGACTTCTTCTTCCTTGGCCTATGTGAGAGCTGAGTATATGCCCTTGTTGATGAGTTTGAGGGAGTCTAAAGTTCAGCTGGATAGTCATAAGACCGGAGCTTTAGTTACATAGATGGTAGTGAGACCGACATTGATTGATGAGATTCGAGTCGGTCAGCTTGAGGATCCAGCTTTGGTCAGAGTGAGATAGAGTTTGGACAGCAGTGACAGTAGAGAGAGTTCAATCAATGAGTGCAGAGTTAGAGATAATGATATTCTAATTTTCCGAGGTCGTACATGTGAACCACATGATGAGGAGTTGAGACAGTGGATTCTGACAGAAGCTCTCAGTTCAGCATTCTCTATACATCTAGGTAACACCAAGATGTATAGAGATTTAAGACAATCTTATTGGTGGTCAGGCATGAAGAGGCATATAACAGAGTTTATTGCTCGATATTTAGTTTGTTAATAGGTGAATACCGAGCATCATAGACTAGTAGGCATGTTATAGCCGCTTCCTATTCCAGAGTGGAAGTGGGAGCATATCACCATGGACTTTGTGGTTAGTTTGCCACGTTTGCAGCGAGGATATGATGCTATATGGGTGATAGTGGACAGACTCACCAAGTCTGCACACTTCCTCCCCATCAAAGTGACAGATACACTAGAAAGGCTAACGTCGAGGTACATAGATGAGATTGTCAGATTGCATGGTGTTCCAGTGACTATAGTGTCAGATCGAGATCGGAGGTTCACTCCTCGATTTTGGGAGAATTTTCACCGAGCATTGGGTACAGAGTTGAGGTTTAGTACAGCCTTTCATCCACAAACAGACGGTTAGTTAGAATAGACCATACAGATCCTAAAGGATATGCTAAGAGCTTATAGCGGAGCCGATCTCGGTCCCTCTTACTTGTGGGATTGGGCGGTCTTGTGTGTTCACGTTTGAGCTCGTGACTTTGGGCCCAAGTCACTTATGTTTGAGCTCCCCTTGTGAGGACACGAGGTCTATAAGGAGGGGAGATTGTGAGACCCAGCTCATAGAGGGGGTCAGGTTACCCAATCACACATCGTAAAGGAGCGGGGGAGGTCTTGTGCTTATATGTGTTGTGTGATGTTATCATTTGTAACAAGATGTATCTTTTGGGCCATGTGGTTATAAGCCCATCCGAGGAACCCTCGGATCTTGTCTTAATCTTAAACAAGGAAATATTTACATTCAAGCTTCGATTTATAAATTGTTGGAAAGAAGATGAAAAGAACTTTCCAACGAGCTATTATTTGTAAGGATCTGACAAAGGATTAGAAAGTTATGCTATTTTGAAATTCAAGAAGATTTGGCGAAAACCTAATTCCGCCACCGATTTTCAAATTTAATTTAGATAAAGAAATACTAACCTCCTGACAAAAAGTCAAATATTTTTAGAAAGACAATGAAAATAGCTTTCCAAAAAGCTATTATTCTCAGAGATCTGACGAACGATGAGTGAGTTATGCTGGTTTGAAGTTTCTGCGAATTATGATGGCTATTAGGAGGTACAGGGTTTTAGGCTCATACGAATTTGTAAGTTTTTTATGAATGATTTTTGTTGGGTTGGCTTCCTATTTATAATGAATGGGTATAGAATTATGATTACTACTATTAATCATTTTATCATAATAAGATAATCTACCAGATAATTAAACTGTAAATTATCTTCCTTATTTTTAGGGTCTTTAATTTCTAAAGCAATTATCCATCTATAAGAACTTAGATCAAAAGGAATTTAAAACAAAGTTAACTACTGAACAATCTTACAAATTTCAGCCATCACATATCCTTTCCTTCAGGGGAAAAATCGTCTTCTCACCTGCACTGGCTTCTGGACTTCTATGGCTCAAAATTCGGGGTCTTACATCCTCCCCTCCTTATAAGAATTTCGTCCTCAAAATTTTTAACATAAGTACCTAATCAAACAAGTAAGGAAATTTTGCATGCATAGTCTCCTCAGTCTCCCAAGACTGCTCCTCAATTTAGCCATTACGCCAAACAACTCGTACCATAGGCACGTTTCGACTGTGAAGCTGTCGAACTGACTGGTCTAGTATGGCAACTAGCTGTAAGGGATAGGATAGGTCTTCAGCAACTTCAACTGGCGGTTCTTTAAGCACAGGAGAAGGATCTCGCATATACTTTTTTAGCATTGAAACGTGAAATGCGTTGTGAATTCTTTCCATATTTGGAGATAGTGCAAGTCGGTATGCAACAGGGCCGATTCTTTCAACAATGTCATATGGACCAATGTAGCGAGGTGTTAGCTTACCTCCCTGCTGAAACGAAGGACTCCTTTCCATGGGGAGACTTTCAAAAACATTTTGTCTACTACCGCAAATGGCAGCTCCCTTCGTCGATTGTCGGCGTAACTTTTCTGCCGATCCTGAGCTGCTTTTAACCTTTGTCGAATCAAGCTTAATTGCTCTGTTTCTTGGTCAATTAATTCCGGAATGTCTAGGCATCTCTCGCCTACTTCATTCCAGAAAATGGGGGTTCTGCAGCGTCTCCCATATAGTGTTTCATAGGGAGCCATACCAATGCTTACATGAAAATTATTGTTGTAAGCAAGTTCTGCCAATGGTAAGCTTCGATCCCAGCCAGTTTGCTGATCCAATACACTCGCATGTAGCATGTCTTCAAGTGTCTGAATCATCCTTTATGATTGACCATCGGTCTAGGGATGAAATGCTGTACTGAAATTCAATTTCGAACCCAGTGCATTCTGAAATTTCTCCTAAAATCGTGAAGTGAAATGAGGGTCACGATCTGAAACTATAGAAATTGGTACTCCATGCAACCGAACAATCTCGTCCATGTAACGAACTGCCAATTTTTCTGGTGTATCTGTTACACGTATAGGAAGAAAGTGTGCAGATTTCTTCAGTCGATCCACGATCACCCAAATGGCATTGTATATTCGCTGCGATCTAGGCAAACCGGTCACAAAATCCATTGTGACGTGCTCCCATTTCCATTCTGGAATCGGAAGTGACTGAAGTAGACCAGCGGGTCTTTGATGTTCGATCTTTACTTGTTGACATATGAGGCATCGGGCAACGAATTCAGCAATATGATGTTTCATATTTGGCCACCAATACTGCCCCTTCAAATCTCGGTATATCTTAGTGCTTCCAGGATAAATAGCGAACTTTGAACTATGCGCCTCTGATTGAATAAGGTTACGAATATCAACATTTTGTGGAACACATACCCTGTTTCTGAAGACTAGTACTTCGTCATCTCATATTCTGCAATCACGAACTATGGCATCAACACCATCAGCAAGTTGCTTCCGAATTTCAGTAAATTTTGGATCCTCTAATTGTTGATTCCGGATTTCTTCAATTAAAGTAGGTGCAACTTCAATTCGTGCTAACAATGAACCAGAGAAATCAGTGCCAAAATGCACACGAATAGTTTTCAATTCCAGCATCATCGGTAGGTAATATAGGTTCGCATGTAGGTCAAAACTGTTGGGGAAGGAGGATGAACCTTTCTGCTCAGGGCATCAGCAACAACATTTTCCTTTCCAGGATGATATTCAATGATTAAATCATAGTCTTTAATCAGCTCCACCCATCTTCGTTGTCTCATATTCAATTCTTTTTGTGTAAGGAGGTACTTCAGGCTTTTGTGATCAGTGAAGATTCAACACGTCTCGCCGTATAAATAATGTCACCATATTTTTAAGGCAAATACCACGGCTGCAAGTTCCAGGTCATGTGTAGGGTATTTTATCTCGTGTGGTCGCAATTGCCTTAAAACGTAGGCAATGACTTTCCCATCTTGCATCAATACACATCTAAGTCCAGATTTTGACGCGTCGTTGTAAACCACATACTCCTTTCCGCAAATAGGTAAAGTAAGGATAGGTGCAGAAACTAGCCGATTCTTTAGCTCTTCGAAACTTTGATGGCATTTGTCGTTCCATACGAACGGCTCACCCTTGCGTGTCAGTTTTGTCAATGATCCGGCAAGAGATGAAAAAATTTTCCACAAAGCGACGGTAGTATCCTGCTAAGCCTAGGAAACACAGCTGGTGCATTGGTCAAGCCGAATGGCATAACCAGAAATTCATAGTGGCCGTATCGCGATCTGAATGAGGTCTTCGGAATATCAGCTTCATGAACTCGCAATTGATGGTATCCAGATCTGAGATCAATCTTGGAGAACACGGCTGCACCTTGGAGTTGGTCAAAAAAATCATTGATGCATGGCAAAGGGTATTTATTTTTCACGTCACACGGTTTAGCTGTCGATAATCAATGCACAATCGCAGTGAACCGTCTTTCTTTTTCACAAATAGAACAGGTGCTCCCGAGGGTGACACACTAGGTCGAATAAAACCACGATCCAGCAAATTTTCCATTTGCGTCTTTAGTTCCTTTATTTCCGAAGGAGCCATACGATACGGGGGAATGGAAATCAGATTCGTACCTGGCATTAGATCAATGCCGAATTCCACTTCCCTTGATGGTGGTAGTCCGACTATGTCTTCGGGAAATACTTCTGGAAATTCGCAAACCACAGGAACAGAATTCAGATCTGAGGATTCTTTAGAAATATCCCTTACTTGCGCAAGGTATGTTGTACATCCTTTGTTGATTAATCGCTTCGCCTGAAGCCAGGAAATCATGCAAGTTGGCACAACTCGCCTACCGCCGTCAAAAAAGTATTCGGTACCATCAGAAAAAGTGAACCACACCCGCTTGGTGAAACACTCCACATCGGCTTGATATTTTGCCAGACAATCCATGCCTAAAATCACATCCAGCTCCCTGATGTCTAATGGAATTAGATTCACTTCAACTACATTCGATCCCATACGTATAGCACAGCCGATGTAGACCAGATGACAATTCAGTTGTTCTCCCAAAGGAGTTAGAACCGCAATAAGAGAAGTCAAGGGAGATAGAGGATGAACCGCGATAAGGGCTATCCTTGGACTTACAAACGATCTATTTGCTCCTAGATTAAATAATACTTTAGCATTTCGAGAAAAGACTGAAATAGTACCTGTCACCACATCAGGTGTAAGACCCCGAATTTTTAGTCATAGAAGTCCAGAAGCCAGTACAGGTGAAAAGATAATTTTGGCCCTGAAGGAAAGGATGTGTGATGGCCAAAATTGGTAAGCTTGTTTAGTAGTTAATTTTGTTTTAAATTCCTTTAGATCTAGGTCCTTATGGATGGGTAATTGCCTTAGAAATCATCCTTAAAGATAGATAGTTGCCTAAGAAATTAAGTCCCTAAAAATAGGGAAGATAATTTAAGAGTTTAATTATCTGGTAAATTATCTTATTTTGATAAAGTGAGTAAAAGTAGTAATCATAATTCTACAGTCATTCATTATAAATAGGAAGCCAACCCTACAAAAATCCCTCATAGAAAACTTACAAAATTCGTATGAGCCTAAAACCCTATACCTCCCTATAGCCGCCAAAATTCGCAGAAACTTTAAACCAGCATAACTCACTCATCGTTCATTGGATCCCTGCAAATAATAGGTTGTTGGAAAGATCTCTTCATCCTATTTCCAAATATTTTTGAGTTTTTGTCAGGAGGTTAGTATTTCTTTCTCAAAGGTCAAGTTGAAATTTGGAAGCACTAGCAAATCTTTTTGAAATTCAGAATAGCATAACTCTTTCGATTTTTGTTATATCTCTACGAATAATAGCTTGTTGGAAAGCTCTCTTAATTATCTTTCCAAAAATATTTTGTTTTTTGTCAGAATGTTAGTATTTTTCTTTGTCTAAGGTTAACTTGAAAATCGACGGCGGAATTAGGTTTTCGTCAAATCTTCTTAAACTGCAAAATAGCATAACTTTCTAATCGTTTGTCAGATCCTTACAAATAATAGCTCATTGGAAAGATAATTTCATCTTATTTTCAACCATATATAAATCAAAGCTTGGATGTAAATATTTCCTTGTTTAAGGTGAAGACGAAATCGTCCTATGCTCTACTTTTAGCGACAAGATTTTCATAGTTAATTGGAATGGTAAATTCAGGTTGAATCTTGTTAAGTTCCTGGCTATCACATCACACATCCAAGGAGGAGGCACCAGCAATGTCTGATCGCTGGTTTTCTGATAGGTTTGTTGAGTGGTGTTGGTAAGAAAATAGGGTATTCAATTGACTATTGAATATGCATGCTTAGTTTGCTTTTGTCTTTTCCTGGTGATAATTTAGGTGGTTCGGATTTACTTAATAAAGGAAAAGGAGTAGCTTCTTGTTCAGAGACAAGAGAGGTAGGATCTACGCCTCATCGGTTTCTTTAGAGACCTCTGTTATTTTCTTGATGTTTTTGTTACCTGCCTTTGTTGTATTGCTTGCGATTGGATTATAGGGTGAGAGTATGAAATTCGGAATGAGATATGAATCTCCTAGGCTATATCGAACCCCTGAGGTTAGGAATTGAGTGCCTGGGATGCAATGGTTATGTGAATTGGATAAGTTGATTGTGTTCTGACATGATTGAGGATACCCTGTTGTGGTATTATGCTTTGTACTTGCCTATGTGTGCTTGTATGTGTCTATGTGTCAGGATCCTGTTCCGGTGGCCATTCGGGGTAAGCGCTGATGCTCCTAGGGAGAGGAGAGGTTCTTACTGGTATGAGAGTTGTATGGGTGGCAAATCCCAGCAAGAGCTCGCTGGAGGTCTGGTCCTTGTGTGGCCGGAACCCTGTCCTTGTGTGGCAGGAAGCCCTGGTAGGTATGTGACCTGGGATGCCCTAGTAGGTATGTGACTAGGGAAGACTTGTCCGTGTGGGGCTAGTCGACTTGTCTTTTCGAGGACAAGGTGATAAACTTACTGATTAGTTTGCATGTTAACCATCTATCTTTTGTGCAGTAAGTCTTGGACAAGACAGGTGGAAGGGGATGACTTTTCTTTTTCATTGCCGAGGGAAATTTGATGTGTTTGCAGTCCTCCCTCAGCCATAGATTCGGCCCTAACCTCTTTTGATTGGTTTTTGAATTGCGTGATCCCCTTTAGTTGCTTAGGAATGATCTTATGTGAATTGAGAGATTTGTGTTTAGGGATTCTGTAGATCTTATGATGCTTTGACCCTACTGAGATTCTTGTAATCTCAAACCGTTTTTTTTACCATTTTTCAGGCTTAGGTACATTCACAGTTCGTGGTACCAGGGTGTGAGATCAAGGCAGCACGGTGGGGCGATATCGCATCACATTTGTATACTTGTTACTTGCGCATATAACATGAATGATTGGGAAACTTTCTGGTTTGTTTTAAGCACTCTACTTTACTTGATATTTCCGAACCTTGATGAAGAACTTCTTGCTGGTTATGTGGATCCCTATGGGACTTGTGTGTTATGAACCCAAAGATTTAATTTAAAACTTCCGCTGATGTTTTATTTACTCCGTATGATACCAGAACATGTGTCCATTGTCATGCTCCAATTGTTGATAAGCAATAAAACTAACAAGCTGAAAATCGTTAGTTCATGATAAGCCTGGTGGGATTCAAGTAGGTCTTAGGTGTCATTTAGGCTTATTTGGGTTTCACGGCGGTAATGACCTTAATCGGAGAAATTAGTAATAGTTAGGAATTGGGGTCGTTACATCAGGACTAGCCTCGGCATCAGTCAAAGTAAAGAGCCTTGTTGTTCTTGGTTGCGCCTCACTTGTGGATCCGTTGGGTGGTCCTTCTGGTGCGCGTGTTGGTGGTCTGGCGGGGTTGAGATTCCCACCTCGGCCGGTGTTAGGTATTCCTGTGATTCGTCTTGGTTTCGTGCAATCAGTCTGAATATGTCCCATCTCGCCACAGTTGTAACATCACCGTTGATTAAATTTCCACGAAGATCCATTGGAATTTAAACCAGAAAAGTTCTTTCGGTTGGTATTTTCTTTGCCATTAATTTTCGGAGGATAGGACCTTAAAGGATAGGGTTCCCTTTGCCGATTGAACCTTGAATCTCGCCTATAGGATCCGCCACTAGTGTCTGCGGATGACTTCTTGGTTTGCACGATCTTTTCAGCCTCAATTGCGGCAACAATTAGTTCTTGTAAATTCTGCAGCGGTGTCGTACTGACGATGGTTTGAGTTCGGTACTCAACCCATCCTGAAATCGTCTCGCAAGCTGATACAGTGTACTTCTTCAGGTGCAAATCGGGACAACTCTCTTAACATTTTTTCATACTCCAGTACCGAATGTGTGCCTTGTTCAAGTTTGTAAAAGGCTAGTCGCTGCTCGCTTTTATGGAATCTCGTATAAAATTTTTCATCGAATTCGTACCGGAATTCTTCCCAAGTTGGCAAACGATCGCCGATTCGCAAGCTAATAGATGTCCACCAAGCGTGGGCTTCTCCCTCAAGTAAGAATGTAGCAATGGAAACCTTGTCATCATTCGAGATACGCAGGAACAAGGATACTCGGCATAAGGTGTCCATCCACTCACGAGCGGCTACGGCTCCAGCTGAACCACCGAAATATTTACATCCAAGTTGTTGAGCTTCCTTCAGCAATTTTGTATTCATGACGGGAATTCTCTCTGTCTCCTTATGATGCGTCGGCTGCATAGGTTCAAGTGGAGGAATAGGTTCTGGTGCAGGCGCAGGAACATTCTGAAATTGCACCTCCATTCGCTGCTGGTTTGCAGCAATTCCTTGTAACAAATTTAAGATTTGTGCCATAACAGGGTCAATGCCTGATGTGGCTGGTGTCTCAGGTTGGTTTTTGGACTCAGCTTGCCCTTCCTGCTCATTTTGTGCATTTGGCTCATCTTGCTTAACAGGTTGCTGTTCAGTCTGAATCTCAAACCTACCCGTTGGTCCCTTTGTTGCCTAGACCGTGCCATACTACATAAGTGTACGATTGTTACTCAACACACACTAAATACGACACTAGGAATAGGAGTGGTACCTGTTGGAGAGGCATGCACCGGACGATACGCATATGCTGGAAAGCAATATACAAATTTTCAGAAATCACATGCACACATGCAAAGGTATTCTTGGCAATTCCATCAAGCAAGCATAGACTTACACATCACCCATATTCGGCAATACACATCATCAATCATATGCATATACATTCGGTAATGACAAGAAACATAGCTAATCATCCACGAAAACATATTAAGACATAGTAAAAATGAACAATCATCACATCAGATTATTATTCCCATCAATTAAATCCCATGTTAGCCTTAATTCTCTTTCAGTTTTAGCCCCTAAGTGAGTGAGTGTGTGCCCATGTTCTTAACTGCAATCACCAAAAACTCAACAAATAAGTTAGCATATAACAAATTATAATCCTTAAACCATGCTCTTCTACCAAACTTGTAACGACCCCAATTCCTAACTATTAATAATTGCTCCGATTAAGGTCATTACCGCCGTGAAACCCAAATAAGCCTAAATGACACCTAAGACCAATTTGAATCTCACGAGACTAATCAATAAATTTCTGATTTTAAGCTTGTTAATCTTATTGCTTATCAACAATTGGAGCATGATATTGGACACATGTTCTGGTATCATACGTAGTAAATAAAACATCAGCGGAAGTCTTAAATTTAATCTTTGGGTTCATAACACACAAGTCCCATAGGGATCCACATAACTAGCAAGAAATTCTTCATCAAGGTTCGGAAATAGCAAGTAAAGAAGAGTGCTCAAAATAAACCAGAAAGTTGCCCAATCATTCATGTTATATGTGCAAGTAACAAGTATGCAAATGTGATACGATATCGCCCCGTTGTGCTGCCTTGATCTCACACCCTGGTACCACGAACAGTGAATGTACCTAAGCCTGAAAAATGGTAAAAATAATGGTTTGAGATTACAAGAATCTCAGTAGGGTCACAGCATCATAAGATCGATAGAATCCCTAAACACAGCATCAAAAATCAATCAAAAGAGATTAGGGCCGAATCTATGGCTGAGGGAAGACTGCAAACAATTCCGAAAGGTCAGAAGTATATAGGCAGGTGAAACAGATCATATTGCCCTCAGCAATGAAGAAGAAAGGCCATCCTTTCCACCTGTGTTGTCCAAAACTTACTGCACAAAGGGTAGGTGGTTAACATGCAAACTAATCAGTAAGCCTTTCATCTTGTCCTCGCAAGGACAAGTCAACTGGTCCCACACGGACAAGTCTTCCCTAATCACATACCTACTAGGGCATCTCAAACCTCGCAAGATAAGGGCTTCCTGCCTCGCAAGACAGAGATCCGGCCTCGCAAGGACAGATATCCAGCGTGCACTTGCTGGTTTGCCGCCCATACAACTCCCTAAACAGGCAAGGACCTCTCCTCTCCCTCGGAGCATCAGCGTTTACCCCGAATGGCCACCGGAACAGGATCCTGACACACAGACACATACAAACACACACAGGCAACTATAAAGTATAATACCACAACAGGGTATTCTCAATCATGTTAGAACACAATCAACATATGCAATTCACAAAACAATTGCACCCCAGGCACTCAATTCCTAACTCAGGGGTTCGATATAGCATAGGAGATTCATATCTCATTCCGCATTTCATATTCTCACCCTATAATCCAATCACAAACAATACAACAAAGGCAGGTAACAAAAATATCAAGAAAATAACAGGGGTCTCTAGAGAAACCGATGAGGCGTAGATCCTACCTCTCTTGTCTCTGAACAAGAAGCTACTCCTTTGCCTTTATTAAGTAAATCCGAACCACCTAAATTATCACCAGGCAAAGACAAAAACAAACTAAACATGCATATTCAATAGTCAATTGAATACCCTATTTCCTTACCAATACCACTCACCAAACCTATCAGAAAACCAATGATCAGACGTTGCAGGTGCCTCTCCCTTGGATGTGTGATGTGATAGCCAGGAATTTAACAAGATTCAACCTGAATTTACTATTCCAATTAACTATGCAAATCTTGTCGCTAAAAGTGGACATAGGACGATTTTTTCTTAACCTTAAACAAGTAAATATTTACATCCAAGCTTCTATTTATATACGGTTGGAAAGAGGATGAAAGAGCTTTCCAACGAGCTATTATTTGTACGGATCTGACAAACGATTAGAAAGTTATGCTATTTTGAAATTTAAGAAGATTTGACGAAAACTTAATTCCGCCGCCTATTTTCAAATTAACCTTAGATAAAAAAATATTAATCTTCTGAAAAAAAATCAAAATTTTTTTGAAAGAGGATGAAAAGTTCTTTCCAACAAGCTATTATTCGTAGAGATCTGACGAACGATGAGTGAGTTATGCTGGTTTGAAATTTCTGCGAATTATGACGGCTATAAGGGTATAGGGTTTTAGGCTCATACGAATTTGTAAGTTTTCTATGAATGATTTTTGTGCGGTTGGCTTCCTATTTATAATGAATGGGTATAGAATTATGATTACTACTTTTAATCACTTTATCATAATAAAATAATCTACCAGATAATTAAACTCTAAATTATCTTCCCTATTTTTAGGGTCTTTAATTTCTAAGGCAATTATCCCTCTACAAGGACAATCTCTAAGGAAATTATCCATCTATAAGAACTTAGATCAAAAAGAATTTAAAACAAAGTTAACTACTAAACAATCTTACCAATTTCAGCCATCACACATCCTTTTCTTCAGGGGAAAAATCGTCTTTTCACCTGCACTGGCTTCTGAACTTCTAGGACTCAAAATTCGAGGTCTTACAAGGGAAATGGAATTTGGTATTGAGCTAGTGCCTGGTACGAATTCGATTTCCATTCCTCCGTATCGTATGGCTCCTGCGGAAATGATGGAACAAAAAACGCAATTGGAAGATTTGTTTGATTGTTGTTTTATCCAACCTAGTGTGTCACCTTGGGGAGCACCTATTCTGTTCATGAAAATGAAAGATGGTTCGCTGCGATTGTGCGACGATTATCAGAAACTGAATCGTGTAACCGTGAAGAACAAATACCCTTTCCCGCTCATCGAAGATTTATTCGACCAACTCCAGGGTGCAGCTATATTCTCCATGATCGATCTCAGATCTGGATACCATCAACTGTGAGCTCGTGATGCTGATATTCTGGAGACCGTGTTCAGATCCCAATATGGCCACTACGAATTTCTGGTTATGCCATTTAGCTTGACCAATGCACCAGCTGTGTTTATGGAACTGATGAATCGTGTGTTCCACGAATTCTTGGATAAATTTGTGATAGTCTTCATCGACGACATTCTGATTTACTCAAAATCGGAAGAGGATCATGCTATGCACTTGTGGATTTTGCTTAAAATCTTGAAGGATCGATGGTTGTTCGCAAAGTACTCCAAATGCGAATTCTGGTTATGCAAAGTTGGTTTCCTTGGCCATATTGTTTCCACCCAAGGTGTGTTATTTGATCCAAAGAAAATTGAAGCCGTGATTGCTTGGGAACCACTGCGAAGTGTGTTCGAAGTTCGTAGTTTCCTTGGTTTAGCAGGATACTACCGTCGCTTTGTGGAGAATTTTTCATCGCTGGCCAGATCATTGACAAAACTGACACGCAAGGGTCGTTCGTATGCAACGAGAAATGCCAGCAAAGTTTCAAAGAGCTAAAGAATCAGTTAGTATCCTCACCTATCCTTACCCTACCTATTTGTGGAAAGGAGTATGTGGTTTACAGCAACGCATCAAAATCTGAACTTGGATGCGTATTGATGCAAGATGGGAAAGTCATTGCCTATGCTTTCCTGGCAATTTCGACCACACGAGAGAAACTACCCTACGCATGATTTGGAACTTGCAGCTGTGGTGTTTGCCATAAAAATATGGCGATATTACTTATACGACGAGATGTGTCGAATCTTCATTGACCACAAAAACCTGAAGTACCTCCTCACGTAAAAAGAATTGAATATGAGACAACGAAGATGGGTAGAGCTGATTAAAGAATATGATTTAATCATCGAATATCATCCTGGAAAGGCGAATGTTGTTGCTGATGCCGTGAGTTGAAAGTTTCATCCTCCTTCCCCATCAATTTTGGCCTACATGCGCACCCATTACCTGCCGATGATGTTGGAATTGAAAGCCAACCGTGTGCATCTTGGCAACGATTTTTTCTGGTTCGTTGTTGGCACGAATCGAAGTCGCAGCTACCTTAGTTGAAGAAATCCAGAATCAACAATTAGAGGATCCGAAATTTACTGAAATTCAGAAGTAACTTGCTGATGGTATTGAGGCCATAGTTTGTGATTTCAGAATACGAGATGACGAAGTACTAGTCTTCAGAAACCGGGTATGTATTCCACAAAATGTTAATATTTATAACCTTATTATATCAGAGGCGGATAGTTTGAAGTTTGCTATTCATCCTGGAAGCACTAAGATGTACCGAGATTTGAAGGACCAGTATTGGTGGCCAAACATGAAACGTCACATTGTTGAATTTGTTGCTCGATGCCTCGTATGTCAACAAGTAAAGATCGAACATCAAAGACCCGTTGGTCTACATCAGTCACTTCCGATTCCAGAATGGAAGTGGGAGCACGTCACGATGGATTTTGTGGCCGGTTTGCCTAGATTTCAGCGAGGATACAATACCATTTGGGTGATCGTGGATCGACTGACGAAATCTGCACACTTTCTTCCTATACGTGTGATAGATACACCAGAAAAATTGGTAGTTCGTTACTTGGATGAGATTGTTCGATTGCTTGGAGTACTAGTTTCTAATGTTTCAGATCGTCACCCTCATTTCACCTTACGATTTTGGGAGAAATTCAAGAATGCGCTGGGTTCAAGATTGAATTTCAGTACAGCATTTCATCTCCAGACTGATGGTCAATTAGAAAGGACGATTTAGACACTCGAAGACATGCTACGAGCGAGTGTGTTGGATCAGCAAACCAGTTGGGATCGGTGCCTGACATTGGCAGAATTTGCTTACAACAATAGTTTTCATGCAAGAATCAGTATGGCACCCTATGAAGCACTATATGGGAGACGTTGCAGAACTCCTATTTTCTGGAATGAAATAAGCGAGAGACGCGTAGACAATCCAGAATTTATTGACCAAGGAAAAGAACAATTAAGCTTGATCTGACAAAGGCTGAAAACAGCCCAAGATCGGCAGAAAAAAATTTCACCGACAATCGACGAAGGGAGCTGGAATTTGCGATAGGTGACAAAGTATTTTTAAAGATCTCCCCATGGAAAGGAGTCCTTCATTTTCAGCAGCGAGGTAAGCTAGCACCTCGCTACATTGGTCTATATGACATTGTCGAAAGAATCGGCCCTGTTGCATACCAACTTGCCCTACCTCCAAATATGGAAAGAATTCACAACGTATTTCACATTACAATGCTAAGAAAGTATATGCGAGATCCTGCTGATGTGCTTAAAGAACCGCCAGTTGAAGTTGCTAAAGACCTATCCTATCCCGTACAGCCAGTTGCCATACTAGATTGGTCAAATCGACAGTTCCGCAATCAAAACATGCCTACGAAACGAGTTGTTTAGCGTAATGGCTAAATTAGGGAACAGTCTTGGGAGATTAAGGAATCTAAGTTAAAATTTCTTGTTTGCTTAGGTACTTACGTTAAAATTTCGAGGACGAAATTCCAAGGAGGAGGGGAGGATGTGATACCCCGAATTTTTTGTCCTAGAAGTCCAGAAGCCAGTGCAGGTGAAAAGATGATTTTGACCCTGAACGAAAGGATATGTGATGACTGAAATTGGTAAGAGTTGTATGGTAGTTAATTCTGGTTTTAATTCCCTTTAATATAAGTCTTTATAGCTAGATAATTGCCTTAGAAATTAAAATCCCTAAAAATAGAGGAAGATAATTAAAGAATTTAAATCTGGTAATTATCTTACTTTAATAAAGCCTTTAAAATACTAATCTTAATTCTATACCTATCCATTATAAATAGGAAGCCAACTCCATAAAAAATCATTCATAGAAAACACACAAAACTCGTATAACCTAAAACCCTTACACCTCCCTATAGCTGCTAAAATTTGGTGAAATTTTAAACCAGTATAACTCTCTCATCGATTGTTGGATCCCTGAAAATAATAGTTTGTTGGAAATTTCTTTTCATTCTCTTTCCAACCATGTTTAGTTTTTCGTCGGAAGAGTAGTATTTCTTTCTCTAAGGTTAAGTTGAAATTCGGTGGCACTGCCTAGTCTTCTTGAACTTCAGAATAACATAACTCTTTCATCATTTGTTGTATCTCAAGAAATAATTGCTTCTTGGAAAGTTATTTTCATCCTATTTCCAATCATTATTTTTTTGTTGTTTGGATATTCGTATTTCCTTGTTTAAGGTTAAGTTGAAAATCGTTGGCGGAATTAGGTTTTTGGCGGAACTACCAAAAGTTTCTTGAAATTAAGAATAGCATAACTCTTTCATCGTTTGTTATATCTCTACAAATAATAGCTTGTTGGAAAAATATTTTCATCCTCTTTGCAACCATATATTTTTTGTTGTATGGATGTAAATATTTCCTTGTCTAAGATTAAGTTAAAAACCGGCGACAGAATAATTAGGTCTTTAAATTTCTACAGTTTTTGTCTTCAGTTGATTTCTGTTGTCGTTTTGCATGTTCTTATGATTGCTTAGCATCTATTTATGATGTATGATGATGAATTTTTTTCTTTTAAGCTTCTCTATGCTTAAATTCGAAATTGTCCTACGCTCTACTCTTCGCGACGAAATTTGCATAGTTAATTGGAATGGTAATTCAGGTTGAATCTTGTTAAATTCCTAGCTATCACATCACACATCCAAGGAGGAGGCACCTTCAGCATCTGATCACTGGTTTCTGATAGGTTTGGTGAGTGGAATTGGTAAGGAAATAGGGTATTCAATTAATTATTGAATATGCATGTTTAGTTTGTTTTTGTCTTTGCTTGGTGATAATATTGGTGGTTCAGAATTACCTAATAAAAACAAAGGAGTAGCGTCTTCTTCATAGACAAGAGTGGTAGGATCTATGCCTCATCGGTTTCTCTAGAGACCCTGTTATTTTCCTGATGTTTTTGATTCCTGCCCTTGTTGTATTGCATGCGATTTGATTATAGTGTGAGAGTATGAATTTCGGTTTGAGATATGGATCTCATAGGCTATATCGAACCCCTGAGTTAGGTATTGAATGCCTAAGTTGCATATGTTATGTGAATTGAATATGATGATTGTGTTCTAACATGATTGAGGTTACCCTATTGTGGTATTATGCTTTGTACTTGCCTGTGTGTGCTTATATGTGTTTGTGTGTCAGGATCCTTTTTCCGGTGGCCATTCGGGGTAAACGGTGATGTTCCTGGGGAGAGGAGAGGTTCTTACAGGTATGGGAGTTGTATAAGTGGCAAAACTCAGCATGCGCGCATTGGATGTCAGGTCCTTGTGTGGCCCGAACCTTGTCCTTGTTTGGTAGGAAGCCCTTATCCTTTTGTGGTTTGGGATGCCCTAGTCTGTGTGTGGCTTGGGAAGACTTGTCCTTGTGTGGCAAGATGAATTGGCTTACTGATTAGCTTGTGTGTTAACCGTTTACCCTTTGTGCAGTAAACCTTGGACAACAAAGATGGAAGGGGATGGCCTTTTTTCTTCATTGCCTAGAGCAATCTGACAAGTTCTATCTGCCTGTGTAGTTCTGATTCTTTGGAAGTGATCATAGTCCTCCCTCAACCATAGATTCGGCCCTAACCCTTTTTTTTTATTGATTCCTGAATTTCGTGATCCGTTTAGTTGTATAGGAATTATCTGATATGAATTGGGAGATTTGTGTTTAGGGTTTCTGCATATCTTATGATGCTGTCACCCTACTGAGATTCTTGTAATCTCATACCGTTGTTTTTACCATTTTTCAGGCTTAGTTACATCCAGTATTCGTGGTACCAGTGTGTGAGATCAAGGCTGCATGACGTGGCGATATCGCATCACATTTGCATACTTGTTTACTTGCGCATATAACATAAATGATTGGGCTACTTTCTGGTTTCTTTTAAGATCCCTCCATTGCTTGCTATTTCCGAAATATGTTGGAGGATTTCTTGCTGGATATTTGGATCCCTATGGGACTTGTGTGTTATGAACCCAATGATTTAATATAAAGACTTCCGCTGATGTTTTATTCACTCCGTATGTTACCAGAATATTTTTTCAATATCATGCTCCAATTGTTGTTAAATATTTAAATAAACATGCTAAAAGTCGGAAATTAATGGTAAGCTTGGTGAGATTCAGGTAGGTTCTAGTTGTGATTTGGGCTTATTTGGGTTTCACGGTGGTGATGACCTTAATCGGAGCAAATAGTAATAGTTAGGATTTGGGGTCGTCACACAGGCAGACTACTTGGGATCGATGCTTACCTTTAGTGGAGTTTGTCTATAACAATAGCTTTCAAAAGAATATTGGTATGGCACCGTACAAGGCACTGTATGGATGCAGGTGTCGTACTACGTTGTGGTGGGATGAGGTTGGGGAGAGACGTCTTGACAGTCCAGAGTTAGTAGACCAGGTTGCTTTGATTATAGAGTGGTTGACAGTAACTCAGAGTCAACAAAAGAGTTATAAAGATCACTGTAGGTGAGACTTGGGGTTTGCAGTGGATGATAGGGTATTCTTAAAAGTCAAGCCTTGGAAGGGAGTGATCAGATTTCAGCATCGGGGCAAGCTAGCTCTGAGGTGTATTGGTCCCTACCGTATTGTTGATAGAGTTTCCCCAATGGCATACAAATTGGAGTTACCACCAGAGTTAGAGAGGATCTACAACATCTTCTATGCGTCCATGTTGAGGAAATACGTGCTGGATCCATCTAATATCTTGGAGACACGACCGATTGAGATTGCCAGTGATTTGTCTTATTCGACTCAACCAGTGGCCATAGTGGATAGAGCTGTGAGACAGTTTCACAGCAGTGTGTGCCTATGGTTTATATTTTATGGCATAATGACTGTATGGAGGAGTAGTCTTGGGAGCCAGAGTAGTTGATGAGACAGTAGTATCTGCATTTGTTTGAGAATTCCAGTAAGTGAATTTCAGGGACGAAATTCCTGTAAGGAGGAGAGGATATGAGACCCCATCCTTTTGAGAGTCCAGTTAGCACTTAGATTCAGTCAGATTTTTCGGATTGGTCAGTTTGAGTGAGTTGACCAATTAACCCTCAAAATTTATCTTTTGACCGAGTGACCTGGACATAGTCATAGAGCTTAGTTGTCGGGTTTAGGATGTCTTGAACCTCATGTCGCTGGTAGTGTGTCGATAATTTGCATGACATGTTGTTTTGCAGTTTCAGTGTGCAATAGAATAGTTAGTCGATTGGTGTGTTGTTTGAGGTTTGAGTCAAGTCGATATATCAATTTCAACTCCTTAAACCCGTGTATGAGTTTTAGAGGTCTGTTTTGAGTGGCCGGAGGTCTTTGGGCAGACTCATCTTTAGTGGGCCTGATTTTTGTTTCTCGAGCCCAGTTACGTTTTAAAGGCCTAATTTTCATATTTTGAGCTTCTAAATTTTATTTTGGCCCACTTGGGGCATTTTTGAGTCATTTTATATTTATTTTATATTTTAAGAATTTTTCAAAAAAAAGAAAGAGGCCAAAATTGAAGTCTTGATCAGAGAGTCAAAGGAAGCTAGAATTTCATAAATACCTTTAACTTTACCCTTTTTTGTACGAGAATGGGTAAAAAACAAAAAACCTCCCATTTCTTTTGTTTTCCTCACAGCTGAAAGCACCCCAAAGTTCCAAAATTTCCACAACTTCTTTTCCTCACCAAATTGATGTTTGAGTATTGTTTCAAATCATAAACCCAACCCCTCTCCTCAGATTTTCACTTGTGTATGTTAGGTTTTAAGCGGATTTGGCCAAATTTGAGTGTTTTGGGTCAATTTTGATTTTTAAGGTAAATGTTTATCTTCTTTAATTTTTCTTTCTGATTTTTGGTTGTTTTAGCATGCTTATATGTTTCCTTTGATGGTTTGATGCTTTAGATTGCATGAAAACAATAATTAATCCATGGATGATCATTTAGAGTTTTCAATGGCAATTTTGGTAAGTTTGGGAAATTTATGTTTTCATTGAATTGGATGAAAGTGGTTGCTTACATTTAATGAGTTAGGTTGTTTGTGTATTGTAGAGAAGGTTTGTGGGTTGAGGAAACCAATTTTGATGTTGGTTGAGCTAGGAATTGAAATTTGAGTTTAGGAAGATTTGGGTGTGTGAAGGGGTTGGTTGTTCCACTTAATGGATTTTAGTGGTTTGTGTGACGACCCCAATTCCTATCTATTACTAATTGCTCCGATTAAGGTCATCACCGCCGTGAAACCCAAATAAGCCCAAATGACACTTAGGACCTATCTGAATCTCACCAGGCTTACCATTAACTTCTGATTTTTATAGCATGTTTATTTTAATTTTTAACAACAGTTGGAGCATGATATTAGACAAATATTCTGGTAACATACGGAGTAAATAAAACATCAGCGAAAGTTTTTATATTAAATCATTGGGTTCATAACACATAAGTCCCATAGGGATCCAAACAATCAGCAAGAAATCCTCCAACATATTTCGGAAATAGCAAGCAAAGGGGGATCTGAAAATAAACCAGAAAGTAGCCCAATCATTCATGTTATATGCGCAAGAAAACAAGGATCAAGTATGCAAATGTGATGCGATATCGCCTCGCCGTGCTGCCTTGATCTCAAACACTGATACCACGGACAATGGATGTACCTAAGCCTGAAAAATGGTAAAAACAACGGTATGAGATTACCAGAATCTCAGTAGGGTCCCAGCATCATAAGATCTGCAGAAACCCTAAACACAATTCTCTTAATTCGTATTAGATCATTCCTAAACATCTAAAGGGCATCACGCAATTCAAGAATCATTCAGAAAGGTGTTAGGGCCGAATCTATAATTGAGGGAAGACTACAAACACTTCCGAAAGTATCAGAAGTATACAGGTAGGTGGAACTCATTAGATTGCTCTCGGAAATGATGAAGAAAGGCCATCTCCTTCCACCTGTGTTGTCCAGGCTTACTGCACAAAGGGTAAACGGTTAACACAAAAGCTAATCAGTAAGCCTAGTAAGTCGTCTTGCAACACATGGACAAGTCTTCCCAAGCCACACACGGACTTGGGCATCCCAAACCACACAAGGATAAGAGCTTCCTGCCACACAAGGACAGAGTTCCGGCCACACAAGGACAAGACTTCCAGGGCGCACATGCTGGGCTTTGCCACCCATACAACTCTCATACCAGTAAGAACCTCTCCTCTCCCTAGGAGCATCAACGCTTACCCCGAATAGCCACCAGAAAAGGATCCTGACACACAAACATGTGCAAGCACACACAGTCAAGTACAAAGCATAATACCACAACAAGGTATCCTCAATCATGTCAGAACACAATTAGTATATTCAATTTACTTAACATATGCAACCTAGGCACTCAATACCTAACTCAGGGGTTCGATATATCCTATGAGATCCATATCTCAATCTAAAATTCATACTTCTCACCTTATAATCAAATCGCATGCAATACAACAAGGACAGGTATAAAAAATATAAAGAAAATAACAGGGGTCTCTGGAGAAACCGATGAGGCGTAGATCCTACCTCTCTTATCTCTGAACAAGAAGCTACTCCTTTGCCTTTATTAGGTAATTCCAAACCACATACATTATCACCAGGCAAAGACGAAAACAAACTAAGCATGCATATTCAATAATCAATTGAATACCGTATTTCCTTACCAATTCCACTCACCAAACCTATCAAAACCCATTGATCAGATGCTGCAGGTGCCTCCTCCTTGGATGTGTGATGTGATAGCCAGAAACTTAACAAGATTCAACCTGAATTACCATTCCAATTAACTATGCAAATTTTGTCGCTAAAAGTAGGGCATAGGACAATTTTGACTTTAAAAACAAAGAAATTTAAAAGAAAGAAATTCATGATCATACATCATGAATAGATGCTAAGAAATCATAAGAACACGTAAAATAACAATAGAAATCAACCGAAGACAAAAAACTGTAGAAATCTAAAAACCTAATTTCGTTGCCGATTTTCGACTTATCTTATGAAAAATAAATACTAACCTCCTGACAACAAACCAGAGATGGTTGGAAAGAGGATGAATAGAGATTTCCAACAAGCTATTATTTTAAGGAATCTGACAAAGGATAGAAGAGTTATGCTATATTGAAGTTCAAGAAGATTTTGGCAGTTCTGCCAAAAACCTAATTCCACCGTCGATTTTCAACTTAACCTTAGACAAGGAAATATTTATTTCTAAACAATAAATGATATATGGATGGAAAGAGGATGAAAAGAGCTTTCCAACAAGCTTTTATTTGTAGACATACAACAAACGATGAAAGAGTTATACTATTTTGAAGTTCAACAAGATTTGGCGAAAACCTAATTCCATTGCCGATTTTCGACTTATCTTATGAGAGACAAATACTAACCTCCTGACAAAAAATCAAATATTTTTGGAAAGAGATTCAAGAGAGCTTTCCAACAAGCTATTATTTGTAGGAATCCGAAAAGCGATGAGTGAGTTATGCTGGTTTAAAGTTTCAACGAATTTTGGCAGAAATAGTGAGGTGTTAGGGTTTTCGGCTATACGATTTTTATGTGTTTTCTATGAATGATTTTTGTAAAGGTTGGCTTTTATTTATATATGATGGTTATGAGATTATAATCCCTTTCTTCATGGCCTAATTAAAGTAAGATAATTATCAGAATTAAATTATGTAATTATCTTCCCCTATTTTTAGGGATTTTAATCTCTAAGGCAATTATCTATCTATAAGGACTTAGATTAAAGGGAATTTATACCAGAATTAACTACCATACCTCTCTTACAAATTTCGTCCATCACACATCCTTTTCTTTCAGGGACAAAATTGTCTTTTCAGCTGTACTGGCTTCTGGACTTCTAGGACTCAAAATTCGGGGTTTCACAGTTTGTGTTTCTAGAGGTTGTATTGAGTGAATTGAGATTTAGAGTGAGTGTTTAGAAGGTCTCTTAGGTTGTTTCTAATTCTGGTCATTTTCGATTATATTGTTTTTTTAGCTTTGTTCTTAGTGTGGTTTTGTGTGCATGGTTGTTTAGGTGGTGCTTCAGCGGTAGATAAAAGCAAAGGTATTACTGTTGAGTTTTCGGTGCGTCAAGAGGTGGGAGACTATATTTCATTTATATGTATGGAATTATTTTATTTTACTAATTAAAATTGGGTAAATGCTTTTTTTTGAATGAAGGCAATATGTACATTGATGGATGACTTGGCATATTAGGTTCATTATGTGTGAGGCATATTTATGAAACATAAAATATTTATTATGAACCTATATACATGCTTGTGATGTAATTGAAATTCAATGTGAGAATAACTATATATATGGATTTCTTGAGTTGTGGAGGCTCTTAGGGAGCTTCTGAGTTGATTTTGAGTCCACTACATTTTATTAAAATTATAACATGATTTAGGATTTCTTCTACACGTTTGCAAAGAATATGTATATAAATAATTTCTAGGTGCGACTTGCAATTTACAAACTATCCTTGGCCAATGCGAAGGTAAGGGGATGAGTATCCTTATATAGAAAATAGTCTCTTATCTAGGAGCATGAATGGATTATGTATGCCTTGTGTGAGTTGGAAATTGTGTGATAGTGTGATTTCTCCACTTTTCCTGAGGAGGACAATAGTGGTAGGGGATTTATTTTTATTTTGAAAATATGCATTAAATTAACCACTAGTGGGCTTCCGATTTTTCTTTAGTCGGGGTTATCAGTGAAGCGGTTTTAGAGGTCCACCCTGATAGTTTTTAGCATAGTAGCCCACGAGAATGAGATTTTGGATTTGTTACTAATTAGGCATAGGCCTGAGATACACGTATATAATATCAAACTAATGCATGTGCATTTTATCACATTTACATGTGAGGTTGTTTGCACGATTAGCATCATGGTCTTATTGTGATTTTATTATAAAATATTTATACTTATTTTCATGTATGCCTGTATTCCACCGGAATTGTTTATGATGTTGTGACTCTCACTGAGGTCCTTGAGATCTCACCCCCCCTCTTGTTATTATTTTTCTTGACTAGATCTAGAGCTTATGTAGCTGACTTCCTGTTGAAGTCAAGGTTTCTGGTTTATCATAAACTCGGACTACTACATATGACAGATTTGAAAACTCAACACTTTCTTTTGTATTTTGGATTTTGTTATGCTTGCTTATCTTTGTTTGCATGCTTGCTCATTGACATTGTGACCCCTTAATGAGCTTGGGTTGATACATGATTTGGATATAAATGTATTCTTTTAAGCTTACGATCTATAAGATGAGTATGATGCCTTGGGCAGGTTTTGTAATTCTTGAGCTTGAGTTGATTGGACTTATTTTGATGAAGCATGTTTGGGGCTATGTGGCCTATTGTGTATGAGAGTAAGACGACTTCACTGTTTGTGATTATATTTCATGACTTATTATGTTGTGTCGAGGTTTTCGTTTAAATACATGCTCTTTTTAAAAAAAAATGAAAAGTTTCAAATTTATATGTATTTTTATATATTTTGCAAATTTGTTTTAAGGGTAAGCCTTGTGTGATTTCGATTGGACTAGGAGTTGGGCCAATTGGGACTGCATGACGGTGAGGAGCTCAATTACTGGGTTTGGGTTCTCACAATTTTTCCTCTGAAGAAATGGATGTGTAATGGCTGAAAATGGTATGGAATGACTAGTAGTTATTTCTGGTTTTAATTCTCTTTGATTTTGTTCCTTATTGGTTGATAATTACCTTAAGAGATAAAATCCCTAAAATTAATAGAAGATAGTTATCGAATTTAATTCTGATAATGATCTTCCTATAATCTAGCCTTTAAAGTAGGAGAAGTAATCCCATAACCACCTTATATGAAAAGGAAACTGGCCACATATAAATCTTATACACAAAATACACAAAATTTGTCAAACCTCAAACCCTACACCTCCCTATTGCTGCCTAAATTTTCTTGAACTTCAAGCTAGCATAACTCTCTCACCCTTTGTCAGAATTCTGAAAATAATAGCTTGTTGGAAAGGTCTTTCCATCCTGTATCTATCTATCTTAGTCTGATCATACGGAGGTTAGTTCTTCACTGTCAAAACTTAACTCTTAATTGGGCAGGTTTGGTGCCGCATTTGTGTTATTCTGCCTTTAATTGATTTCTGTTATTGTTCATCTTGTTTCTATGACTGTTTAGCATCCATTAATGTTATAAAATCATGAATCTATCCTTTAAATCTTCCTTATACATGAAATTGGTATGCTCTACCTTTACCTTATTGTTGTCAATCTTGATCAATCCATTGACTAATCTATTTGTTTCTCATCTTGTTCCTTATGATTGTACAAGTTATTAACACCTAATCCTTGCTTGTAAATATGAAATCACAACCCCTATAGCATGTTAACATGACATCACAATTTTCCTTATTGCCTTGTTCTTACTGCCAAAATTTTTATATTGTTTGGGATGGTAATTCAGATTGTTTCTTATTAAGTTCGTGGCTATCACATCACACATCCAAGAGGGAGGCACTTACAGCATCTGATCACTGGTTTCTGAAAGGTTTGGTGAGTAGAATTGGTATAGATATAGAGTATTGTTTGGTTATTGAGTATGCATGCTTAGTTTGGTTTTGCCTTTGCTTTATGATGTTATAGGTGGTTGGGATCCTTTGAATAACAGAAAAGGATTAGCTTCTTATTTAGAGACAAGAGAGGTAGGATCTATGCCCCATCGGTTTCCCCAAAGATCCTTGTTGTTGGTTGTTATTTTTTATGCATGTTTTTGTATTATTGTGTGTGCATATGTGAGGTAGTATATCCATGAGTTGTGGATTGATTTCAGGCTTATATAGACATTGTCAAACCCTTGAGATAGGTTATGTGTGCCTAATTTGCATGTGATGTTGTATTGAAGATGCTGATTCTATTTTAACATGGTTGAGTATACCTTGTTATGGTATTGTGCTTTGTGTTTGCTTGTGTATGCTTGTACGTGTCTGTGTGTTAGGATCCTTTTCCGGTGGCCATTCGCGGTAAGCGTTGATGCTCCTTGAGAGAGAGAAGGTTCTTACTGGTATGGGTGGCAATCCCCAACATGAGCTCGCTAGATACCTAGTCCTGTGTGATAGCTAGATGCCTTGTCTTGTGTGTTGGAAAGATTCCTTTATCCTTGTGTGGTTAGGATGCCCTAATCCTGTGTGCTTGTTAGGATGCCTAGTCTTGTGTTTTGGCTAGATGCCATGTCCTATGTACTGGCAAGATGAATAGGCTTGCTGATTAGCTTGTGCGCTAACCTTTACCCTTTTTGCAACAAAGTCTTGGACAACATGGGTGAAAGGGGATGGTATTTCTTTTTCCTATTGCCGAGAATATCTGATGTGTTCCTTCCTGTGTAGTTCTGATTTTCGGAAGTGTTTGTAGTCCACCCTTAGCCTTAGTTTTCAGCCCTATCCTTTTTTGATTAAATGATAGTTGCGCAATCTCCTTTAGTTGTATAGGCTGATCTGATGTTGCTTGGGAGATGTTTATTTCTCTAGATCTTATGATATTGTGACTCTACTGAGATTCTTGTTATCTCATTTTGTTGTTTTCATCATTTTTAAGGCTTAGGTACATCCGTTATTTGTTATACCAGTGTGTGAGATCAAGACTGCACGGCGGGGTGATATGACATCACATTCGCACTCCTATTTCCTTTGTTGCTTGCGTATATAACATGAACTTTTCTTGGACTATTTTCTGGTTCTTCGAGTCTCTCCTTTTCCTTGTTTGTTTCTAGATCATATTGGAGGTTGTTGTATTTTTAGATTCCTGTGGGATTTGTGTGTTGTGGTTTCAATGTTTCAATTTAAAAACTTCTGTTGATGTTTATTCACTCCATATGATAAATTTCTGCTGATGTTTATTCACTCCGTATGATACCAAAATGTTTGTCCATTATCATGCTCCAATTGTTACAAATACAAAGAATGAATATGCTAAAATCAGAAATTAGATGGGTAAGCCTTGTGGGATTCAAATAGGTCCTGGTCTTGGACTTGTTTACATTTCACGGCAGTAAAGGTCCTATTAGGAGGAATAATAACAATTGGTTAGGAATTGTGGTGTCCTTACATAACATCACAGCAGGGCATGCTCAATCATATCACAACACAATCAATATGTTCAAAACACACAACACATGTGAATTAGGCACACACAACCTATATCAAGGATTCAACTATAAGGATCCCAAATCCTAACCTATTATTATTTTCTCCTATAAGGACCATTACCGCTGTGAAACCCAAACAAGCCCGAATGAAGACCTATCTGAATCCCACAAGGTTTATCCATCTAGTTTTGATTTTAGCACGTTAATTCCTTTAAGATTTTATAGTTTGGAGTATGATATTCCACAAATATTTTGGTATCATACAGAGTGAATAGAACATCAGCGGAAGTCTTTTAATCAATGAATCAATAACTCATATATCTCATAGGGATCTAAATAACCAGCAAGTGAACCTCAAACATAGTTCGGAAATAACAAGCAAAGGAAGAATCTTGAAAAACCAGAAAATAATCCATTCAATGATCATGTTATATGACAAAGAAACCAAGGAGACAAGTATGCAAAAGTGATGCGATATCGACCCGCCGTGCAGCCTTAATTCTCACACACTCGCACCACGAACAACGAATATATGTAAGCCTGAAAAATGGTGAAAACAACATGATGAGATTACAAGAATCTCAGTAAGGTTACAGCATCATAAGGTCTACAAAAATCTTAAACAAACATCTTCTAAACAATATCAAATCATCCCTACTCATCTAAAGGTATCACGAAATTCAAGAATCAATCAAAAAGGTTAGGGCTGAAACTAAGGCTGAGGGTGGACTACAAACACTTCCAAAAATTAAAAGTACACAGGCAGGAAAACACATCAGGTTACTCTCGGCAGTAGGAAAATTGTGACGACCACAATTCCTAACTATTACTATTTGCTCCGATTAAGGTCATCTCCGCCGTGAAACCCAAATAAGCCCAAATGACACCTAGGACCTATCTGAATCTCACCAGGCTTACCATTAACTTTCAACTTTTACCATGTTTATTTTACAAGTTTAACAAGAATTAGAGCATGATATTGGACAAATATTCTAGTAATATAAGGAGTGAATAAAACATCAACGGAATTTTTTAGATTAAATCATTGGGTTCATAACACACAAGTCCTATAAGGATCCAAATAACAAGCAAGAAATCTTCCAACATTTTTTGAAATTAGCAAGCAAAGGAGGGATCTTAAAATAAACCAGAAAGTAACCCAGTCATTCATATTATATGCGCAAATAAACAAGGAACAA
Organism: Passiflora organensis; assembly: GCA_019739055.1. Lineage (NCBI taxonomy): Eukaryota > Viridiplantae > Streptophyta > Magnoliopsida > Malpighiales > Passifloraceae > Passiflora > Passiflora organensis. Next base: position 6,375,461 of record JAEPBF010000187.1, on the reverse strand, counting down.
GTATGAGAATGTGATGAGATATTTCCCCGCCGTGCAGCTTTGATCTCACACACTAGTACCACGGACAGTGGATGTACTTAAGCCTGAGAAATGGTAAAAACAACGGTATGAGATTACAATAATCTCAGTAGGGTCACAGCATCATAAGATTTGCAGAAGCCCTAAACATAAATCTCCCAATTGACATTAGATCATTCCTAAACAACTAAAAGGGATCACGTAATTCAAGAATCAATAAAAAAAAGGGTTAGGGCTGAATCTATGGTTGAGGGAGGACTACAATCACTTCCGAAAAATCAGAAGTACACAAGCAGGTAGAACTCATCAGATTGCTTTCGGTGATGAAGAAGAAAGGTCATTCCTGTCCACCTGTGTTGTCTAAGGCTTACTACACAAAGGGTAAACGGTTAACTCACAAGCTAATTAGTAAACCTATTCATCTTGCCACACAAGGACAAGTTATCTTCACACACAAGGACAAGTCTTCCCAAGCCAAACACGGACTAGGGCATCCCAAACCACACAAGGATAAGGGCTTCCTATCACACAAGGACAGGGTTCCGGCCACACAAGAACCAGACACCCAGCGCGGGCTTGCTTGGGTTTGCCACCCATACAACTCTCATATCAGTAAGTACCTATCCTTTCCCTAGGAGCATCAGCGTTTACCACGAATGACCACTGGAAAAGAATTCTGACACACAAACACTTACAAGCACACACAGACAAGTACAGAGCATAATACCACAACAAGGTATCCTCAATCATGTCAAAACACAATCCACATATTCAATTCACATAACACAAACCACTCAGGTACTCAATACCTAACTCAGGGGTTCGATATAGCCTATGAGATTCATATCTGAATCCGAAATTCATACTCTCACCCTATAATCAAATCGAATACAATACAACAAGGGCAGGTATCAAAAATATCAATAAAATCACAGGGGTCTCTGGAGAAACCGATGAGACGTAGATCCTAGCTCTCTTGTCTCTAAACAAGAAGCTACTCCTTTGCCTTTATTATGTAATTTCGAACAACCTATATTATCACCAGGCAAATACGAAAACAACACTAAGCATGCATATTCAATAATCAATTGAATATCCTATTTCCTTGCCAATTACACTCACCAAACCTATCAGAAACTAGTGATCAGATGCTGCAGGTGCCTCCCCCTTGGATGTGTGATGTGATAGCCAGGAACTTAACAAGATTCAACTTGAATTACCATTCCAATTAACTATGTAAATTTTAGCGTTAAGAGTAGGGCATAGGACAATTTCGACTTCAAGCATAGAGAAGTTTAAAAGAAGAAAAATCATGACCATACATTAAGAACAGATGCTAAGAAATCATAAGAACACATGAAACAACAACAGAAATTAACCAAAGACAAAAACTTGTAGAAATCTAAAAACCTAATTCCCTCGCCGATTTTCGACTTAACCTTAGACAAGGAAATATTAATGTCCAAACAACAAAACATATATGGTTGGAAAGAGGATGAAAATAGATTTCCAACAAGCTATTATTTGTAGAAATATAACAAACGATGAAAGAGTTATGCTAGTTTGAAGTTTAAGAAGATTTGGCAGTGCCGCCAAATTTCAAATTATCTTTAAAGAAAGAAATACTAACCTCCCGATGAAAAAAAAACAAGGTTTGAAAGAGGATGAAGAGAGCTTTCCAAAAAAATATTATTTTCAGGAATCCGACAAACGATGAGAGAGTTTTGCTAGTTTAAAGTTTTAGCGAATTTTGGCAGATATAGAGAGGTCTAAGGGTTTTAGGCTATACAAGCTTTGTGTATTTTCTATGAATGATTTTTGTGGGGTTGGCTTTCTATTTATAATGGATGGGTATCGAATTAGGATTACTACTTTAAAGGCTTTATTAAAATAAGAAAACTATCATATTTAAATTCGGAAATTATCTTCCCCTATTTTTAAGGATTTTAATTTCTAAGGAAATTATCTATCTATAACGTCTTAGATTAAAAGAAATTAAAACCAGAATTAACTACATACAACTCTTACCAATTTCAGCCATCACACGTCCTTTCCTTTAGGGGAAAAATTGTCTTTTCACCTACACTGGCTTATGGACTTCTATGACTCAAAATTCGAGGTCTCACATCCTCCCCTCGTTACAGGAATTTCATCCTCGAAATTTTAACGTAAATACCTAAAAAAATAGGTAAGAAAATTTTGCATGCTAAGATTCCTCAGTCTCCCAAGTCTGTTCCTCAATTTGGCCATTACGCCAAACAACTCGTACCAAGTATGTTCCCAAGTCTGTCGAACTGACCGATCTAGTATGGCAACTGGTTGTTCGGGATACGATAGGTCTTCAGCAACTTCAACAGGCGGGTTCTTTAAGCACATGAGCAGGATCTCGTATACATTTTCTTAGTATTGAAATGTGAAATACGCTGTGAATTCTTTCAATATTTGGAGGTAGGGCAAGTCGGTATGCAACAGGGCCGATTCTTTTGACAATGTCATACGGACCAAAGTAGCGAGGTGCTAGCTTACCTCGCTGCTGAAAACGAAGGACTCCTTTCCATTGGGCGACCTTCAAAAACACTTTGTCACCTACCACAAACTCCAGGTCCCTTCGTCGACGGTCGGCGAAATTTTTCTGCTGATCTTAAGCTGTTTTTAGCTATTGTCGGATCAAGCTTGATTGTTCTGTTGCTTGGTGAATCAATTCCGGATTGTCTAAGTGTCTCTCACCTACTTCATTCCAGTAAATGAGGGTTCTGCAACATCTCCCATATAGTGCTTCATAGGGTGCCATACTGATGCTTTCATGAAAACTATTGTTGTAAGCAAATTCTGCCAATGGTAGGCATCGGTCCCAACAGGTATGCTGGTCCAACACACTCGCACTTAGCATGTCCTCGAGTGTCTGAATCATCCTTTCTGATTGACCATCGGTCTGGGGATGAAATGCTGTACTGAAATTCGATCTTGAACCCAGCGCATTCTGTAATTTCTCCCAAAATCGTGAGGTGAAACGAGGGTCACGATCTGAAACAATAGAAACTGGTACTCCATGCAATCGAACAATCTCGTCCAAGTAATGAACTGCCAATTTTTCTGGTATATCTGTCACACGTACAGGAAGAAAGTGTGAAGATTTCATCAGTCAATCCATGATCACCCAAATGGCATCGTATCCTCGCTGCGATCTAGGCAAACCGGTTACAAAATCCATTGTAACGTGCTCCCACTTCCATTTTGGAATCTGAAGTGACTGAAGTAGACCAGCAAGTCTTTGATGTTCGATCTTTACTTGTTGACAATGTTGTGTGAATTCAGGCTTGCTTGATGTTTGATGATGATTTCCGAGAGTATATATGAGTGTTGATGTAATTGCCGAGAATACCTTTGCATGTGTGCATGTGATTTCCAAAAATTTCTATGTTGCTTTCCAACATATGCGTATCGTCCGGTGCACGCCTCTCCACTAAGTACCACTTCTTTTCCTAGTATCGTATTTAGTTATGTGTAAGTAACAATCATACGCTTAAATAGTACGGCAAGGTTGAACGCTATGAGGGATCGATGGGGTAGGAATGCGATTCAGGCCGAACAACAACTTGTTGAGCAAGAGGAGCCGAATGCAGAAATTGAGCAGGAAGGGCAAGTTGAGCCCGAAAATCAACCTGAACCACCACCTACACCAGTCATCGATCCTGTGATGGCACAAATATTAAATGTATTACAATGAATTACTGCAAATCAACAGCGTATGGAGGTGCAATTTCAGAATGCTCCTGCACCTGCACCAGTGGAATAACCTATTCCTTCACTTTAACCTATACAGCCGTCACATCCTAAGGAAGCCGAAAGACTTCCCGTTATGGTTACAAAATTGTTGAATGAAGCTCGTCAATTGGGATGTAAAGATTTCATTGGTTCAGCCAGAGCTGCTGCCGCTCGTGAGTGGATAGACACCTTATGTTGAGTAACATTGTTTTTACGTATCTCAGATGATAACAAAGTTGCCAATGCCACTTTCCTACTGGAGGCAGAAGCCCTCGCATGGTGGACATCTGTTAGCTTGCGATTTGGCTATCGTTTGCAAACTTTTGAAGAATTTCGGTATGAATTCGACGAAAGATTTTATATGAGGTTCCATAAAATCGAGCAGCGACAAAGTTTTTACAAAGTTGAACAAGGCAACCTTTCGGTGCTGGAATATGAGAAAGTGTTAAGGGAGTTGTCCCGATTTGCACTAGAAGAAAATCATACATCGTACCAGCTTGCGAGACGATTTCAGGATTGGTTGAGTACCGAACTCAAAACCATTGAAGGTACGACACCGGTGCAGAATTTGCAAGAAATAATCATTGCCGCAACCGAATCCAAAAGGATCGTGCAAACCAACAAGCCATCCGCAGGCACTAGTGGCAGATCCTATAGGCAAGATTCGAAGTTCAATCGACAAATGGGACCCTATCCTTAAAGGTCCTATCCTCCAAAAATTAGTAGCAATGGAAATACCAACAAGAAGAACTTTTCTGGTTCAAATTCCAGTGGATCTTCATGGAATTCTCTGCAATGTCGATATTACAACTATGGCGAGATGGAACATATTCAGAAGGAATGCCCGAAACCAAGGCGAATCACAGGTATACCAAATGCAGGCCGTGGTGGGAATGCTAAGCCCGCCAGACCACCAACCCGCGCACCAGGAGGACCACCCAATGGATCCACAAGCAAGGCGCAACCAAGACCAACAAGGCTCTTCACCCTAACTGATGCCGAGGTTAGTCCTGATGTGGTGACAGTTACTATTTCAGTCTTTTCTCAAAATGCTAAAGTATTATTAGATTCCGGAGCAAATAGATCATTTGTTAGTCCAAGAATAGTACTTAGCACGGATCGGCCTCTATCTCCTTTGACTCCTCCTATTCCATTTCTAACTCCATTGGGAGAGCAAATGATTTTTAATCTAGTCTACATCGACTGTACGGTACGTATGGGTCTGAATGTACTTGAAGTGGATCAGTTCCATTAGACATCCGAAAACTGGATGTGATCTTAGGCATGGACTGTCTGGCGAGATATCAAGCCTGTATGGAGTGTTTCACCAAACGTGTGTGGTTCATATTTCCTCATGTTGCCGAGTACTATTTTGAAGGTGATAGGCGAGTTGTTCCAACTTGTATGATTTCTTGTCTTGATGCGAAGCGATTGATCAACAAAGGATGTACAACGTACCTCTCGCACGTACATGATATTTCAAAAAAATCTTTTGATCTGGATTCTATCCCAGTGGTTCACGAATTTCCAAAAGTATTTAAAGAAGACATAGTCGGTCCACCACCAGTAAGGGAAGTGGAATTCGGCATTGAGTTAGTGCCTGGTACGAATCCAATTTTCATTCCTCGTTACCGTATGGCTCCTACCAAAATGAAGGAACTAAAAACGCAAGTGGAAGATTTGCTGGATCATGGTTTCATCCGACCAAGTGTGTCACCTTGAGGAGCACCTGTCCTGTTCATGAAAAAGAAAGGCACTTGTTTCGCAAAATACTTAAAATCCGAATTCTGGTTACGTGAAGTTTGCTTCCTTGGCCATATTATTTCCGCACAAGGTGTGACAGTTAATCCAAATAAGATTGAAGCCGTAGTTGCTTGGGAACCTCAACGGACTGTGTTCGAAATTCGCAGTTTCCTTGACTTAGCAGGTTATTACTTTCGCTTTGTGGAAATTTTTTCATCACTTGCCGGACCATTGACAAAACTGATGTGCAAGGGTGAGCCGTTCGTTTGGAATGAGAAAAGCCAGCGAAGTTTTGAAGAACTGAAAATCCGGTTAGTTTCCACACCTATCCTTACTTTACATACTTGCGGAAAGGGGTATGTGGTTTACAGCAATGCATCGAAATCCGGACTTGGATGCGTAGTGATGCAAGATGGGAAAGTCGTTGCATACGTTTCCCGACAGTTACGATCGCAAGAAAGCAACTATCCTACATATGATTTGGAGCTTGCAACTGTGGTGTTTGCGTTGAAAATATGGCGATATTACTTATATAGTGAGACATGCCGAATCTTCACCGATCGCAAAAGCTTGAAGTACCTACTCACGTAAAAGGAATTGAATATGGGACAACGAAGATGGGTAGAGCTGATCAAAGACTACGATTTGATCATCGAATATCATCCTGGAAAGGAAAATGTTGTTGCTGATGCATTAGAGATTGTCCTTATAGAGGGATAATTGCCTTAGAGATTAAAGACCCTAAAAATAGGAAAGATAATTTAGAGTTTAATTATCTGGTAGATTATCTTATTATGATAAAGTGATTAAAAATAGTAATCATAATTCTATACCCATTCATTATAAATAGGAAGCCAACCCCACAAAAATCATTCATAGAAAATTTACAAATTCGTATGAGCCTAAAACCCTATACCTCTCTATAGCCGCCATAATTCGCAGAAACTTCAAACCAGCATAACTCACTCATCGTTCGTCGGATCTCTGAAAATAATAGCTTGTTGGAAATCTCTCTTCATTTTATTTCCAACCGTGTTTTCTTATTTGTCAGGAGGTTAGTATTTCTTTGTATAAGTTTAACTTGAAAATCAGCGACGGAATTAGGTTTTTGCCAAATCTTCTTGGACTTCAAAATAGTATAACTTTCTAATCATTTGTCAGATCCTTACAAATAATAGCTTGTTAGAAAGCTATTTTTATCCTCTTTCCAACCATATATAAATCTAAGCTTGGATATAAATATTTCCTTGTTTAAGGTTAAGACGAAATCGTCTTATGCCCTACTTTTAGCGACAAGATTTGCATAGTTAATTGGAATGGTAAATCCAGGTTAAATATTGTTAAGTTCCTGGCTATTACATCACACATCCAAGGGGGAGGCACCTGCAATGTCTGATCACTGGTTTTCAGATAGGTTTGGTGAGTGGTATTGGTAAGTACATAGGGTATTCAATTGACTATTGAATATGCATGCTTAGTTTGCTTTTGTCTTTGCCTGGTTATAATTTAGGTGGTTCAGATTTACTTAATAAAGGAAAAGGAGTAGCATCTTTTTCAGAGACAGGAGAGGTAGAATCTACACCTCATCGGTTTCTCCAGAGACCTCTGTTATTTTCTTGATATTTTTATTACCTGCCCTTGTTGTATTGTTTTTGATTAGATTATAGGGTGAGAATATGAAATTCGGAATAAGCTATGAATCTCCTAGGCTATATCGAACCCCTGAGTTAGGAATTGAGTGCCTGGGATGCAATTGTTATGTGAATTGGATAAGTTGATTGTGTTTTGTCATGATTGAGGATACCTTGTTGTGGTATTATGCTTTGTACGTGTCTGTGTGTCAAGATCCTGTTCCAGTGGCCATTCGGGGTAAGCGCTGATGCTCCTAGGGAGAGGAGAGTTTCTTACTGGTATGGGAGTTGTATGGGTGGCAAATCCCAGCAAGAGCTCGTTGGAGGTCTTGTCCTTGTGTGGCCGGAACCCTATCCTTGTGTGGTAGGAAGCCCTGATTGGTGTGTGACCTGGGATGCCCTAGTAGGTATGTAACTAGGGAAGACTTGTCTGTGTGAGACTAGTCGACTAGTCCTTGCAAGGATAAGATGAAAGGCTTACTGACTAGTTTGCGTGTTAACCATCTACCCTTTGTGCAGTAAGTTTTGGACAACACAGGTGGAAAAGGATGGCCTTTCTTCTTCATTGCCTAGGGTAATCTAATGTGTTTCACCTACCTGTGTACTTCTGACCTTTCGGAAGTGTTTGCAGTCCTTCCTCAGCCATAGATTCGGCCCTAACCTGTTTTGATTGGTTTTTAAATTGCGTAATCCCCTTTAGTTGTTTAGGAATGATCATATGTGAATTGTGAGATTTTTGTTTAGGGATTCTGTAGATCTTATGATGTTGTGACCGTACTGAGATTCTTGTAATCTCAAACCGTTATTTTTACCAATTTTCAGGCTTAGGTACATTCACTATTTGTAGTACCAGGGTATGAGATCAAGGCTGCACGGCAGGGCTATATCGCATCATATTTGCATACTTGTTACTTGCGCATATAACATGAATGATTGGGCAATTTTCTTGTTTATTTTAAGCACTCTTCTTTACTTGCTATTTCCGAACCTTGATGAAGAATTTCTTGCTGGTTATGTGGATCCCTATGGGACTTCTGTGTTATGAACCCAAAAATTTAATTTAAGACTTCCGCTGATGTTTTATTCACTCTGTATGATACCAGAACATGTGTCCAATATTATGCTCCAATTGTTGATAAGCAAAAAGATTAACAAGCTTAAAATTGGTAGTTTATGATTAGCCTGGTGAGATTCAAATTGGTCTTAGGTGTCATTTGGGCTTATTTGGGTTTCATGGCGGTAATGACCTTAATCAGAGCAATTATTAATAGTTAGAAATTGGGATCGTTACAAGTTTGGTAGCGGAGCATGGTTTAAGGATTATAATTTGTTATATGCTAACTTACTAGTTGATTTTTGGTGATTACAGGTAAGAACATGGGCACACACTCACTCACTTAGGGACTAAAGCCAAAACGAAACTAAAGCTAACATGGGATTTAATTGATGGGAATAATAATTTGATGTGATGAATGTTCATCTTTAGTATGTCTTAATATGTTTCCATGGATGATTAGCTATGTTTCCTGTCATTACCGAATGTATATGCATATAATTGATGATGTGTATTGCCGAATATGGGTGATGTGTGAGTCTATGCTTGCTTGATATTTGATTTCTATGAGTGTTGATGAAATTGTCAAAAATACCCTTGCATGTGTGCATGTGATTTCTGAAAATTTGTGTATTATTTTCCAGCATATGCGTATCGTCCGGTGCATGCCTCTCCACCAGGTACCACTCTTTTACTAGTATTCTATTTAGTGTGTGTTGAGTAATAATCGTATACTTGAGTAGTATGGCACATTCGAGGCAACAAAGGGACCAACGGGGTAGGTTTGAGATTCAGCCTGAACAGAAACCTGTTGAGCAAGAGGAGCTAAATGCACAAATTGAGCAGGAAGGGCAAGTTGAGCTCGAAAACCAACCTGAGACACCAGCTTCACCAGGCATTGACCCTGTTATGGCACAAATCTTAAATGTGTTACAAGGGATTGTTGCAAACTAGCAGCGAATGGAGGCACAATTTCAGAATGCTCCTGCGCCTACACCAGAACCTATTCCTCCACTTGAACCTGTGCAGCAGGCGCATCATAAGGAGACAGAGAGACTTCCCGTCATGATTACAAAATTTTTGAAGGAAGCTTGACAACTTGGATGTAAAGATTTTGGTGGTTCAGCTGGAGCCACAGCCGCTCGTGAGTGGATGGACACCTTATGCCGAGTATCCTTGTTCCTACGTATCTCGGATGATGACAAAGTTTCTATTGGTACATTCTCACTTGAAGGAGAAGCCCTCGCATGGTGGACATCTATTAGCTTGCGATAGGCAATTTATACCAACTTGCATGATTTCCTGGCTTAAGGCGAAGCGATTAATCAACAAAGGATGTACAGTGTACCTTGCGCATGTACAGGATATTTGTAAAGAATTCTCAGATCTGAATTCTGTTCCTGTGGTTTGCAAATTTCCAGAAGTATTTCCCAAAGACATAGCTGGACTACCGCCATCAAGGGAAGTTGAATTCGGCATTGAGCTAGTGCCAGGTATGAATCCGATTTTCATTCCCCCGTATCGTATGGCTCCTGCGGAAATGAAGGAACTAAAGACGCAATTGGAAGATTTGCTGGATCGTGGTTTTATTCGACCTAATGTGTCACCCTGAGGAGCACCTGTTCTGTTTGTGAAAAAGAAAGATGGTTCTCTACGATTGTGCATTGATTATCGGCAGCTGAACCGTGTGACCGTGAAAAATAAATACCCTTTGCCATGCATCGACGATTTTTTTGACCAAATCTAAGGTGCAGCCGTGTTCTCCAAGATTGATCTCAGATCTGGATACCATCAATTGCGAGTTCGTGATGCTGATATTCCGAAGACCGTGTTCAGAGCACGATACGGCCACTACGAATTTCTGGTTATGCCATTCAGCTTTACCAATGCACCAGCTGTGTTTATGGACTTGATGAATCGTGTGTTCCACGAATTCCTGGATAAATTTGTGATAGTCTTCATCGATGACATTCTGATTTACTCAATATCGGAAGAGGATTATGCTATGAACTTGTGGATTGTGCTTAAAATCTTGAAGGGTCGATGGTTGTTCGCAAAGTACTCAAAATACGAATTCTGGTTACATGAGGTTAGTTTCCTTGGCTATATTGTTTCTGCCCAAGGTGTGTTTGTTAATCCAAAGAAGATTGAAGCCGTGATTGCTTGGGAACCTCCGCGAAGTGTGTTTGAAGTTCGTAGTTTCCTAGGCTTAGCAGGATACTACCGTCGCTTTGTGGAAAATTTTTCATTGCTTGTTGGACCGTTGACAAAACTGACATGCAAGGGTGAGCCGTTCATATGGAACGAGAAATGCCAGCAAATTTTCGACGAGCTAAAGAATCGGTTAGTTTCTGCACCTATCCTTACCTTACCTATTTGCGGAAAGGAGTATGTGGTTTACAGTGACACATTAAAATCTGGACTTGGATGTGTATTGTTGCAAGATGGGAAAGTCATTTCCTATGCTTCAAGGCAATTGCGACCGCACGAGATGAACTACCCAACACATGACTTGGAACTTGCAGCCGTGGTATTTGCTTTAAAAATATGGCGACATTATTTATACAGCGAGACGTGTCGAATCTTCACTGATCACAAAAGCCTGAAGTACCTCCTTACACAAAAAGAATTGAATATGAGACAACGAAGATGGGTGGAGCTGATTAAAGACTACGATTTAATCATCGAATATCATCCTGGAAAGCTGAATGTTGTTGCTGATGCCCTGAGCTAAAAGTATAATCCTCCTTATCCATCAATTTTGGCCTACATGCCCACCCATTACCTACTTATGATGTTGGAATTGAAAACTAATCGTGTGCATCTTGGCACCGATTCCTGGTTCGTTGTTGGCACGAATTGAATTCGCACCTACCTTAATTGAAGAAATCCGGAATCAACAATTAGAGGATCCGAAATTTCCTGAAATTCGGAAGCAACTTGCTGATGGTGTTGATGCCATAGTTCATGATTTCAGAATACGAGATGACAAAGTACTAATCTTCAGAAATCGGGTATGTGTTCCACAAAATGTTGATATTCATAACCTTATTCTATCAGAGGCGCATAGTTCGAAATTCGCTATTCATCCTTTTGAAGGGGCAGTATTGGTGGCCGAATATGAAACGTCATATTGCTGAATTCGTTGCCTGATGCCTCGTATGTCAACATGTAAAGATCGAACATCAAAGACCCGCTGGTCTACTTCAGTCACTTCCGATTCCAGAATGGAAGTGGGAGCACGTCACAATGGATTTTGTGACCGGTTGCCTAGATCGCAGTGAGGATACAATGCCATTTGGGTGATCGTGGATCTACTGACAAAATCTGCACACTTTCTTCCTATACGTGTAACAGATACGTCAGAAAAATTGGCAGTTCTTTACGTGGACGAGATTGTTCAGTTGCATGGAGTACCAGTTTCTATAGTTTCAGATCGTGACCCTCGTGTTACTTCACGATTTTGGGAGAAATTCCAGAATACACTGGGTTCGAGATTGAATTTCAGTACAGCATTTCATCCCCAGACCAATGGTCAATCAGAAAAGACGATTCAGACACTTGAAGACATGCTACGTGCGAGTGTATTGGATCAGCAAACCGGCTGGGATCGAATCTTACCATTGGCATAATTTGCTTACAACAATAGTTTTCATGTAAGCATCGGTATGGCACCCTATGAAGCACTATATGGGAGACGCTGCAGAACCCCCATTTTCTGGAATGAAGTAGGCGAGACGCCTAGACAATCCGGAATTAATTGACCAAGCAACAGAGCAATTAAGCTTGGTTCGACAATGGTTAAAAGCAACCCAGGATCTGCAGAAAAGTTACGCCGAGAATCGACGAAGGGAGCTGGAATTTGCTGTAGGAGACAAAGTGTTTTTGAAAGTCTCCCCTTGGAAAGGAGTTCTTCATTTTCAGCAGCGAGGTAAGCTAACACCTCACTACATTGGTCCATATGACATTGTTGGAAGAATCTGCCCTGTTGCATACCGACTTGCACTACCTCCAAATATGGAAAGAATTCACAACATATTTCACGTTTCAATGCTAAAAAAGTATATGCGAGATCCTGCTCATGTGCTTAAAGAACCGCCAGTTGAAGTTGCTAAAGACCTATCCTATCCCGTACAGCCAGTTGCCATACTAGACCGGTCAGTTTGACAGTTTCGCAGTCGAAACGTGCCTATGGTATGAGTTGTCTGGCATAATGGCCAAATTGAGGAGTAGTCTTGGGAGACTGAGGAGACTATGCATGCAAAATTTCCTTACTTGTTTGATTAGGTACTTATGTTAAAAATTTCGAGGACGACATTCTTATAAGGAGGGGAGGATGTAAGACCCCAAATTTTGAATCTAGAAATCCAGAAGCCAGTGTAGGTGAAAAGATGATTTTGCCCCTGAAGGAAAGGATGTGTGATGGTCGAAATTGGTAAGATTATTTAGTAGTTAACTTTTTTTAAAATTCTCTTTGATCTAAGTTCGTATAGATGGATAATTGCCTTAGAGATTGTCCTTATAGAGGGATAATTGCCTTAGAGATTAAAAACCCTAAAAATAGGAAAGATAATTTAGAGTTTAATTATCTGGTAGATTATCTTATTATGATAAAGTGATTAAAAGTAGTAATGATAATTTTATACCCATTCATTATAAATAGGAAGCCAACCCCACAAAAATCATTCATAGAAAACTTACAAATACGTAAGATCCTAAAACCCTATACCTCCTTATAGCCGTCATAATTCGCAGAAACTTCAAACCGGCTTAACTCACTCATCGTTTGTCGGATCTCTACGAAAAATAGCTTGTTGGAAAGCTCTCTTCATCCTCTTTCCAAAAGTTTTTTCCTCTTTGTCATGAGGTTAGTATTTCTTTGTCTAAGGTTAACTTGAAAATTGGCGGCGGAATTAGGTTTTCGCCAATCCTTCTTGAACTTCAAAATAGCATAACTTTCTAATCATTTGTCAGATCCTTAAAAATAATATCTCGTTGGAAATATCTTTCCATATTATTTCCAACCATATATAAATCGCAACTTGGATGTAAATATTTCCTTGTTTAAGGTTAAGATGAAATCGTCATATGCCCTACTTTTAGCGACAAGATTTGCATAGTTAATTGGAATGGTAAATTCAGGTTGAATTTTGATAAGTTCCTGGCTATCACATCACACATCCAAGAGGGAGGCACCTACAATGTCTGATCACTGATTTTATGATAGGTTTGATGAGTGGTATTGGTAAGGACATAGAGTATTTAATTGACTATTGAATATGCATGCTTAGTTTGCTTTTTTCTTTGCCTGGTGATAATTTAGCTTATTCGGATTTACTTAATAAAGACAAAGGAGTAGCTTCTTGTTCAGAGACAAGAGAGGTAGGATCTACGCCTCATCGGTTTCTCCAGAGACCCCTGTTATTTTCTTGATATTTTTGTTACCTGCCCTTGTTGTATTGTTTGTGATTGGATTATAGGGTGAGAATATGAAATGCGGAATGAGATATGAATCTCCTAGGCTATATCAAACCCCTGAGTTAGGAATTGAGTGCCTGGGATGCAATTGTTATGTGAATTGGATAAGTTGATTGTGTTCTGTCATGATTGAGAATACCCTATTGTGGTATTATGCTTTGTACGTGTCTGTGTGTCAAGATTCTGTTCCGGTGGCCATTCGGGGTAAACGCTGATGCTCCTAGGGAGAGGAGAGGTTCTTACTGGTATGGGAGTTGTATGGGCGGTTAATCCCAGCAAGAGCTTGCTGGAGGTCTGGTCCTTATGTGGCCGGAACCCTGTCCTTGTGTTGCAGGAAGCCCTGGTAGGTATATGACCTGGGATGCCCTAGTAGGTATGTGACTAGGGAAGACTTGCCCATGTGGGACTAGTCGACTTGTCCTTGCAAGGACAACATGAAAGGTTTACTGATTAGTTTGCGTGTTAACCATCTACCCTTTGTGCAGTAAGTTTTGGACAACACAGGTGGAAAAGGATGGCCTTTCTTCTTCATTGCCTAGGGTAATCTAATGTGTTTCACCTACCTGTGTACTTCTGACCTTGCGGAAGTGTTTGCAGTCCTTCCTCAGCCATAGATTCGGCCCTAACCTGTTTTGATTGGTTTTTGAATTGCGTGATCCCCTTTAGTTGTTTGGGAATGATCTTATGTGAATTGGGGTGTTTGAGGATTCTGTAGATCTTATGATGTTGTGACCCTACTGAGATTCTTGTAATCTCAAACCATTGTTTTTACCATTTTCAGGCTTAGGTACATTCACTGTTCATGGTACCAGGGTGTGAGATCAAGGCTGCAAAGCGGGGCGATATCGCATCACATTTGCATAGTTGTTACTTGCGCATATAACATAAATGATTGAGAAATTTTCTGGTTTATTTTAAGCACTCTTCTTTACTTGCTATTTCCGAACCTTGATGAAGAACTTCTTGCTGGTTATGTGGATCCCTATCGGACTTATGTGTTGTGAACCCAAAAATATAATTTAAGACTTCCGCTGATGTTTTATTCACTCCGTATGATACCAGAACATGTGTCCAGTTTCATGCTCCAATTGTTGATATGCAATAAGATTAACAAGCTTAAAATTGGTAGTTTATGATTAGCCTGGTGAGATTCAAATTGGTCTTAGGTGTCATTTGGGCTTATTTGGGTTTCACGGCGGTAATAACCTTAATCGGAGCAATTATGAATAGTTAGGAATTGGAGTCATTACATAAGCCTTGTGGGATTCAGATAGGTCGAAGATGTCTTTGGGCTTGTTTGGGTTTCACGGCGGTAATTAACTTAATCAGAGCAAATATTAATAGATAGGAATTGGGGTCATTACACTACATATTAATATTTGCTCCGATTAAGGTCATTATCGCCATGAAACCCAAACAAGACCAAAGACACCTAGGACCTATCTGAATCCCACCAGGCTTATTAACTATGTTTTTGACTTTTAGCATGTTCATTCTACATGTTTAATAGCAGTTGCAATATGATATTGGACAATCATTCTGGTATCATATTGTCCAGTATCATACGGAGTGAGTAAAAGCATCAGCGGAAGTCTTTAAATTAAATCACTGGATTCACAACACACAAGTCCCGTAAGGATCCAACTAACCTGCAAGAATTCCTCCAACATAGTGAAAAATAACAAACAAAGAAGGAATCTTAAAATAAACCAGAAAATAGTTCAATTTTTATTTTATTCAAGTTATATGCGCAAGTAAACAAGGAGCATGTATGAAAAAGTGATGCGATATCGCCCCGCCATACAGCTTTGATCTCACAGACTGGTACCACGAGCAGTGAATGTACCAAAGCCTGAAAAAAATAGAGAAAACAATGGAATGAGATTACAAGAATCTCAGTAGGGTCACAACATCATAAGATTTGCAGAAACCATAAACACAAATCTCCCGAACAACATCTGAGCATTCCTACGCAACTAAAGGGATTCATGCAATTCAAAGATTCAATCAAAAAGGGTAGGGCCGAATCTAAGGCTGAGGGGGGCTACAAACACTTCCGAAAAGTATCAGAAGTACACAGACAGGCAGAACTCATCAGATTGTTCTCGGCAATGAAGAAGAAAAGGCCATCCCCTTCCACCTGTGTTGTCTAAGGCTTACTACATGAAAGGTAAGTGGTTAACACACAAGCTAATCAGCCAGCCTATTCATCTTGCCACACAAGGATAAAAACATCCCAAGTCACACAAGGACAAGGGAATCCCAAACCACACAAGGATATGGGGTTCCTACGACACAAGGACAGGGCTTCTAGCCACACAAGAACCAGACATCCAGCGAGTTCTTGCTGGGATTTGGCATCCATACGACTCCCATACCAGTAAGAACCTCCCCTCTCATTAGGAGCATCAGCGCTTACCCCGAATGACCACTGGAAAATAATCCTGACACACAAACAGGTACAAGCAGACAAAGGCATGCATAAAGTACAAAACCAAATCACACAAACAGGTCAGATTACATTCATCATGTTCAATACACATCACACATGCAAGCTAGGCACTCCTAACCTACCTTAAGGGATTCAGTATAGCCTAGAAATTCCTCAATTCAAACCACAACTCAAGCATGTATTATTTAATATGAATGCACATACAGTTTCACAATCGTAGGTACCAAAATCAATTAAGCAAACAATGAGGTCTCTGGAGAAACCAATGAGGCATAGATCCTACCTCTCTTTTCTCTGAACAAGAAGTTATTCCTTTGCCTTTATTCAATAATTCTGCACTACCTATAGCATCACAAGGCAAAGCCAAAACCAAAACAAAACTACGTATACATATCCAATATCCAATTAAATACCCTATTTCCTTACCAATTTGACTCACCAAACCTATCAGAAACCAGTGATCAGATGATGCAGGTACCTCCCCTTGGATGTGTGATGTGATAGCCAAGAATTTAACAAGAAAAAACCTGAATTACCATCCCTAATTATCATACAATTTTTGACACTAAGAATAGGGTAATAAGGCAAGTTGCGATTTCATGTTAAAAGTTGTTGGAGTTGCGATCTCATGTTAACAAGGAAGGATTAAGGGTTTATAACATGTATAATAAAAAAAACAAGATCAGAATCCAATAGGTCAATCAATTGATCAAGATAGGCAACAATAGGGCAGTAGGGCAAAGGTAGGGCATACTGATTTCATGTATAGAAAAAATTCAAAGGATGAATTCATGATTGTTCGCTATGAATGGATTCTAAAAAACTATATGAATAAAGGAAACAACATCAGAGATCAATCAAAGGCAGAATTATAGAAATTTTAAAATCTAATTCCGCCGCCGATTTTCAACTTATCTTTTGAAAAAGAAATACAAACGTTCAAACAACAAAACAAATATGTTTGGAAAGAGGATAAAGAGAGCTTTCCAACAAGCTATTATTTGTAGGAATCCAAAAAACGTGAAAGAGTTATGCTACATTGAAGTTTAAGAAGATTTTGGGAGTTCCGCCGAGTTTTGACATATCTTCTGAGAAAAAAATACTAACCTCCTGAAAAAACTTCATATATTGATGGAAAAAGGATGAAGAGAGCTTTCCAAAATACTATTATTTTCAGGAATCTGACAAATGATGAGAGACTTATGTTGGTTTAAAATTATAGTGAATTTTGGCATATATAGGGAGGTGTAAGGGTTTTAGGCTATACGAGTTTTGTGTGTTTTCTATGAATGATTTTTGTGGGGTTGACTTCCTATTTATAATGGATGAGTATGGAATTAAGATTACTACTTTAAAGGCTTTATTAAAATAAGATAACTACCAGATTTAAATATTTTAACTATCCCCTTTTAATTTTAGGGATTTTAATTCCTAAAGTGATTATCAACAAATTAAGAACCAAATTAATGGGAATTAATACCATAAATAATTACCAAACATTCCTTAAAATCAGAAGCCCACTGGTGGCTAATTAAATGCACATTTCAAAAATATTAATAATTCCCCTACCACCACTGGAGAAATCCGCTATCACACGATTCCCAACGCACACACAACTCGAAAAACCTGAAGGCACATGTAGCCTATCACATCCCATACTCCCACAAGGTATACACAACCCATCCATACTCCTAGGCAAGGGACTATCCCTCTATCTAAGGATACTCATCCACTTACCTTCACATTGGCCAAACGCAGTCCGTCAATTCCAAGTCATACCTAGAAAATATAGGTATATGTATTCTTTGCAAACATGCAGATCAATTCTCAAATCATGTTATAATATAAATAAAATATAGTGCAATCAAAATTAAATCAAAGACTTCCTAGGAGTCCCAACAATTCAAGAATTCGATGCGTACGAATATTCTCAAACACATTTTAATCATATCACAAACATGCGTATAGGTTCAAATAAACGTTTTATGCATCATAAATATGTCTCACACAATGAACCTAGCATGTCAAGTCATAAATCAATGTACGTATTACCTCCATTCAAAAACAAGCATTTACCAATTTTAATTAATAAAGAAAAATATTTCTGTGCATGTAAATGAAACATAGTCTTCCACCTCTTGACACGCAGACGACTCGACGGCTAAGCCTTTGCCCTTATCGATCGCTGAAATACCACCAAATAATCATGCACACAAAATCGTAATAAGAACAAAGCCGAAAATAATAAACTCGAAAAATGACCAGAATTAAAAACAACCTAACAGACCCTTTTAAATATTCACTCTAAGTCCCAATTTATTCAATTCAACCTCTAGCAACTCAAACCACTCAATTCCTTAAGAAGAATAATAATTCCCTTCACATACTCAATCGATCCTAAGCTAAATTTCCAATTTCAAGCTCCATCATCATCAGAATTGGTTTCCTAGATCGACCAATCTTCTCTACAACACATAAACAACCTAACTCAAGCAATGATATCAACCAATTTTATCCAATTTCATCCAATTTCACAAATCACATAAATTCCGAAATTACCAAAATGCCATTAACACCCAAAATAATCAATCATGGATCAAATGATGTTTTTAAATAATCTAAAGTATCAGACTATGTTAAGGAACATCTAATCATGCTAAATCAACCACAAATCGGACAAGAAATTGAAGAAATCAAAGAAAAACTCCTAAAATCCGAAAATACAAAAAATATCTAAATAAATATAAAACCACCATAAATAAACCTATTACTTGAGGAAATATAAGAAGAAGGGTTAGGATTAGGTTTTGGAACAAAACCCACTTCTTAATTTGAAGTAAAAATGAAATAGGGAGGTTTTTTGGAGGATTTAGGTGTTCTCGGCAAAGGAAGGAAAATGAAGGGGAAAGGGGGCTTTTGTTGCTTTTCTGCACATTCCCGTGCAAAAAAGGAGAAAGGAAAAGTCAAGGGTGTTTTTGAAATTTTGTCAATTCTAACTATTGACTTTGACTTTGACTTTGACCTTTTTTTTTTTTGAAAAATTCACAGAATCTAAATTGTTAATAAAATAGCTCACATATACCCCATGTGGGCCAAAATAAAATTTAAAAACTAAAAATGTAAAAATCAGGCTTTTAAAATGTAATTGGGCTCAAGAAACCGAAATTGGGCCCACGAAAGGTAAATCGGCCCAAAGAGATGAGGTCTCACATCCTCCCCTCCTTATAAGAATTTCGTCCCTGAAATTCACTTACCGGAATCCTCAAACAAATGCGTAAACTACTGTCTGATCAACTGCTCTGGTTCCCAAGTCCGCTCCTCGATGCGTTCAGTACGCCACAAAATATAAACCATAGGCACATTGCGGCTGTGCAACTATCTCTCCGCTCTATCCACTATGGCTACTGGTTGAGTCGAATAAGACAAATCATTGGCAATCTCGATCGGTGGTGTCTCGAAAATATGAGATGGATCCGGCACGTACTTCCTCAACATGGACACATGGAAGACTTTATGGATCCTCTCTAACTCTGGTGGTAACTCCAATCTGTATGCCACTAAGCCAACTCTGTCAACAATATGGTAAGGACCAATATAGCTCGGAGCTAGTTTGCCCCGCTGCTGAAATCTGATTACTCCCTTCCAAAGCACGACTTTCAAGAATACCCTATCATCCACTGCAAACTCCAAGTCTCGTCTACGGTGATCTGCATAACTCTTTTATCGGCTCTGAGCTACTCTCAACCGCTCTCTAATCAAAGCAACCTGCTGAGTAGCCTGGTCCACTAACTCTGGACTGTCAAGACGCCTCTCACCAACCTCATCCCAACACACTGAAGTACGACACCTGTTCCCATACAGTGCCTCATACGGTGCCATACCAATACTCCTCTGAAAGCTGTTGTTGTAGGCAAACTCCACTAAGGGTAAGCACCGATCCCAAGTGGTTTGCCTGTCCAATACACAAGCTCTAAGCATATCCTCTAGGATCTGTATAGTCCGCTCTGACTGACCATCTGTCTGTGGATAAAAGGCTGTACTGAACCTCAGCTCTGTATCCAATGCACTATGAAACTTCTCCCAAAATTGAGAAGTAAACCTCGGATCCCGATCCGAAACTATAGTCACTGGCACACCATACAATCTGACAATCTCATCCATGTACCTCGACACTAGCCTCTCCGGTGTGTCTGCCACTCTGATAGGGAGAAAATGCGCAGACTTGGTGAGTCTGTCCACTATCACCCATATGGCATCGTATCCCTGTTGCACACGTGGCAATCCTACCACAAAGTCCATGGTGACATGCTCCCACTTCCACTCTGGAATGGGAAGCGGCTGTAACATACGTGTTGGTCTCTAATGCTCGGCCTTCACCTGCTGACAAACCAAGCATCGAGCAACAAACTCTGCTATGTGCCTCTTCATGCCTGACCACCAATAAGACTGTCTCAAATCTCTATATATCTTGATGTTACCCGGATGTACAGAGAATGATGAATTGTGAGCCTTTGTCAGAATCCTCTGTCTGAATTCTTCGTCATGTGGTACACACATACGACCTTGGAAAGTCAGAATACCGTCATCTTTAACTCTGTACTCACTAACGGAACTCTCTGCACTATTACTGGTGTCCAAACTCTGTCTCACTCTGACCAAAGCTGGATCCTCAAGCTGACCAGCTCGAATCTCATCAATCAATGTCGGTCTCACCACTATTTGTGCAACTAGTGCTCCGGTCTCATCACTATCCAGCTGAACTCCAGACTCCCTTAAACACATCAACAAAGGCATATACTCGGCTCTCACATAAGCCAAGGAAGAAGAGGTCTTCCTACTCAAAGCATCTGCAACTATATTGGCTTTTCCCGGATGGTAGTCAATGATCAAGTCATAATTCTTGATCAACTCAAGCCAACGCCTCTGTCTCAAGTTCAACTCCTTCTGGGTGAGAAGGTACTTGAGACTCTTGTGATCTGTGTAGACATGGCACGTCTCACCACACAAGTAATGACGCCAAATCTTCAAAGTGAAGACCACCGCTGCAAGCTCAAGATCATGGGTCGGATAATTGCCCTCATGCGGTCTCAACTGTCTAGAAGCATAGGCAACTACCTTCCCTTCTTGCATCAACACACATCCCAATCCAAGTCTCGAGGCATCAATGAAAACAACATAGCCTCTGCCACTGATTGGTAAAGTCAACATTGGAGCTGAAACCAATCTAGTCTTCAACTCGCTGAAACTCTGCTCACACTTCTCGGTCCACACAAACGGAACACCCTTGCGAGTCAAACGAGTCAAAGATGCTGCTAAAACCGAGAAGCACTCTACAAACCGTCTGTAGTAGCCTGCCAAGCTCAAAAAGCTACGCACCTCTGTCACAGTGCGAGGCAGTTCCCACGAAACAATAGCCTCTATCTTCTTGGGGTCTACCAATACTCCACTAGCTGACACAACATGCCCCAAGAAGCCAACCTCACTCAACCAAATCTCACACTTAGAGAACTTGGCAAAAAGTTGTTGTGCTCTAATTGTGTCTAAAACTGTCCTCAAGTGCACCTCGTGTTCCTCCTGGGTCCTCGAATACACCAATATGTCATCAATGAAGACGATGACAAATCGATCTAAAAACTCTCGGAACACCCTGTTCATAAGGTCCATGAACACTGCCGGAGCATTCGTCAACCCGAACGGCATAACAACAAACTCATAGTATCCATATCTCGATCTGAATATTTTCTTCGGGATGTCGGATTCCCGAACTCTCAACTGATGGTATCCCGATCTCAAGTCTATCTTCGAGAACACCGAGGCACCCTGCAACTGATCAAACAAGTCATCTATCCTCGGTAATAGATACCGGTTCTTCACTATGGCCCGGTTCAGCTGCCTGTAGTCAATACAAAGCCGAAGGGTACCGTCCTTTTTTTTACGAAAAGGACAGACGCACCCCATGGAGAAACACTTGGTCGAATGAAGCCTCGATCCACAAGATCCTCCAATTGAGTCTTCAGCTCCCTCAACTCAGCTGGTGCCATCCGATATGGTGGAATAGAAATCGGTGTTGTCCCTGGCAACAACTCAATCTCTCGGACTGGAGGTAACCCTGTCACATCCTCGGGAAACACATCTACATACTCTATGACAACTGGTACACTGCTCAACTCCGGAGGCTCAACTGATACATCCCTGACATGAGCAAGAAAAGCTATACAACCCTTGTGAATCAGCTGTCTGGCACTCATCCAAGAGATCACACAAGTCGGTAGTACCCGTCTGTCTCCCTCAAAACAATACTTTGTCCCATCTGGAAGACTAAACCATACTCTCTTCGTGAAACACTCCATGCGGGCTCTGTATCTACATAAGCAGTCCATACCAACTATCACATCAAAATCACTGATACCCAACGGTATCAAATCTGCCTCAATCTGTACTGTACCCACTGTCATCACACAACCCAAGAAAACACTGCTGCAAGTAATCTGCTCACCAAGAGGGGTTAACACAACTATAGGTGGCTCTAAGGGTGACAACACTATATCTGCACACCTAGCCACTCTAGGACCAACAAAAGACCTATTCGCCCCGGGGTCTAGCAGGACTCTAGCAAAACAAGAAAATATAGAAATAGTACCTGTCACGACATCCAGACTAGCACATGTCTCAGCATCCGCTAGTGTGAACACGCATGTCTGTGGCTTCTGCTACTGCTGCTGCTTGGTCTGACCTATAGCCTGGCTACCAGATGGTCGACCTGGCTGTGATCTAGTCTGAGGCTTCGAAGATCCCTATGAACCCATATGGCTCATACCCGACCTCGGTGCTGCTGGTAATGCTGGAATTCTAGGCTGAGAAGCTGTAACTCTAGATGTATTGCCCCCCGGGCAATCTCTGGCTAAGTGTCCAAACTTATCATATGCATAACACCTAGGCGGTTGTGGGCATGGAGGAGGGTGATACTGTCTGTAGTTCCCACATCTGGGGTGTCCTACTGGCCTGCTAATACCAGGAGCAGACTGTGTTGACTGTGTACGGGCCACAAAAGAAGATGCGCCCTGTGAACGAGTCTGTACTGTAGAGTATGGGGTGGACATCCTGCTCCTCTGTCGATGGTCAAATCCACCACTACGCCTCAAGGGACCCTTACTAGGCACCATGTCCCTATACCTCCGAGGCTGCCCACTCTGCCTCTGAACTATCTCCTCCGCTTTGACAGCATCCACAACAAGCTCTTCAAAGTCACTACTGGTCTTCGCACCCAGAACCGTGCGAATATCCAGGTTGAGACTTTGTTCAAACCGACTAGCCATCACCGAACCAGCCCGGTCTATCTCTGGTACAAAATGGGTCAATGCTCTCAACTCAGTCTCATACTCTGAAACTGACATGTTGCCCTGGCGAAGAAAATAAAACTCGAACCTCTTGTTATCCTGGAAGTGCTTTAGGAAGTACCTCTTATCAAATTCTCAACTCGAATTCTTCCCAGGTGGGCTGACCCCTATATCTATCTCTGACCGTACTCCACCATGTGGCTGCATCTCTCTCCAGTAGCCTAGTAGCCAATGTGACCTTGTCTTCAGCAGGTATCCTCAAGTCCTGAGCTGCCAAGACAATCTTGTCTTTCCACACCTTGGCCACCATAGCATCACTGGTGCCATAAAAACTCTCATAGCCCAAGTGCCTTGCCTCCTTCAACAGCTTGGAAACTTGGACCGGTAATCTGGCACCCTGTGCCTCCACTTGCTGAACTCTGGGCTGAGGTTGTACCTCAGGCTCTACCATAACCTCTGGCGGTACTGGTGCGTGAGCTTGTACCTGTGGCTGCACCTGTGGCTGCTGAGCCACTCCACCCTGTACTAGCTGCTGTAGGGTGGTCTGAATAGCTGCCAACATCTGAATCAGAATGGGGTCCTGGCCTGCTTGTGCCCCAAGTGAAACCTGTGGCTCCTGTACCTCAGCTGCTGGACCTGCTGGCCCACAAGCATCGGACCTCTCGTCTACATCAAATGACTGTGTACGGCCCCCTCGGCCTCTAGCTGCTCTACGAGGTCTACCACGAGGCATCTCTACCAACTGGACATATAGTCACATAATGAGCCCTAAAAACAAAATAAGACTACTAGACAAAACTCTATACTGGACTACGCATGTGCAATGTGAGTGTGATGCACCTTCAAAATATGTTATTTTAAACCATTTTTGAAAATATTGCACACATAAACAACCATGCTCCGCTACCAACCTTGTGAGGACCCGAACCCGATAATTAGGCTCCTCACCGCCGTGCAGTCCCAATTGGCCCAACTCATGGCCCAATTAAAACCACACAAGGCTTACTCTCAAAAAAAATTCGTAAAATGTATAAAATTGCACATAAATTTGACACTTTTCACTTTCTTTAAAAAGGAGCATGTATTTAACCGGGAACCTCGACACAACAAAATCAACCACAGAGTGCAATTACAAATAGCAGAAGTCTTAATTTCACACACAACAGGCCACACGGCCCCAAATATACTTTATCAAAATAAGTCCAATAACATGCATCAACCCAAGCCCACTAAGGGGTCATAATCTCAATGAGCAAGTATGCAAACAAGATAAGCAAGCATATACAGATCCAAAATAATAAAGATAGTGTCGAGTTTTCAAACGTGTCATATGCAGTAGTCCAGCCCTAAGACAAACCAGAAATCTCGACCTCAAAATATAAGTCAGCTACACTGGCTCTCGACCTAGTCCTGAAAAATAGCAACAAGAGGGGGGTGAGATCTCAAGGACCTCAGTGAAAGTCACAGCGTCATAAACAATTCCGGTGGAATAGAGGCATACACGAAAACCAGTATAAACATTTAGTAATGAAAATCACGGTAAGTCCATGCTACTAATCATGTAAACAATCTCACATTGAATATAATCAAATGCATATGCATGAGTTTGATAATAACACCATGTATCACAGGCCCATGCCCAATAAGTATAAAAATCTCAAAATCTCATTCTCATGGGCTACTATGCCCAAAAACTATCGGGGTGGACCTCTAAAACTGCTCCACTGATAACCCCGGCCAAAGGGAAATCGGAAGCCCACTGGTGGCTAATTAAATGCACATTTCCAAAATATTAATAATTCCCCTACCACCAGTGTTGTCCTCGGGAAAAGTGGAGAAATTCGCTATCACACGATTCCCAACGCACACACAACTCGAAAAGCCCGAAGGCACATGTAGCCTATCACATCCCATACTCCCACAAGGCATACACAACCTATCTATACTCCTAGGCAATGAACTATCCTTCTATCTAAGGATACTCATCCACTTACCTTCGCATTGGCCAAGCGCAATCCGTCAATTTCAAGTCATACCTAGCAAATATAGGTATACGTATTCTTTGCAAACATGCAGATCAATTCGCAAATCATGTTATAATATAAATAAAATGTAGTGCAATCAAAATTAAATCAAAGACTTCCTAGGAGTCCCAATAATTCAAGAATTCGATGCGTACGAATATTCTCAAACACATTTTAATCATATCACAAACATGCGTATAGGTTCAAATAAACGTTTTATGCATCATAAATATGTCTCACACAATGAACCTAGCATGCCAAGTCATAAATCAATGTACGTATTGCCTCCATTCAAAAACAAGCATTTACCAATTTTAATTAATAAAGAAAAATATTTCCGTGCATTTAAATAAAACATAGTCTCCCACCTCTTGACACGCAGACGACTCGACGGCTAAGCTTTTGCTCTTATCGATCGCTGAAATACTACCTAAACAATCATGTATACAAAATCGTACTAAGAACAAAGCCGAAAATAATAAACTCAAAAAATGACCAGAATTAAAACAACCTAAGAGACCCTTTTAAATATTCACTCTAAGTCCCAATTTATTCAATTCAACCTCTAGCAACTCAAACCACTCAATTCCTTAAGAAGAATAATAATTCCCTTCACATACTCAATCGATCCTAAGCTAAATTTCCAATTTCAAGCTCCATCATCATCAGAATTGGTTTCCTAAATCGACCAACCTTCTCTACAACACATAAACAACCTAACTCAAGCAATGGCATCAACCAATTTCATCCAATTTCACAAATCACACAAATTCCGAAATTACCAAAATGCCATTAACACCCAAAATGATCAATCATGGATCAAATGATGTTTTCAAACAATCTAAAGTATCAGACTATGTTAAGGAACATCTAATCATGCTAAATCAACCACAAATCGGACAAGAAATTGAAAAAATCAAGGAAAAACTCCTAAAATCCGAAAATACAAAAAATACCCAAATAAATATAAAACCACCATAAATAAACCTATTGCCTGAGGAAATATAAGGAGAAGGGTTAGGATTAGGTTTTGGAACAAAACTCACTTCTTAATTTGAAGTAAAAATGAAATAGGGAGGTTTTTTGGAGGATTTAGGTGTTCTTGGAAAAGGGAGGAAAATAAAAGGGAAAGGGGGCTTTTATTGCTTTTCTGCACATTCCCGTGCAGAAAAGGAGAAAGGAAAAGTCAAGGGTGTTTTTGAAATTTTGCCAATTCTAACTGTTGACTTTGACTTTGACCCCACTTTTTTTTTTTGAAAAATTCACAGAATCTAAATTGTTAATAAAATAGCTCACATATACCCCAAGTGGGCCAAAATAAATTTAAAAGCTCAAAATGTAAAAATCAGGCTTTTAAAACGTAATTGGGCTTGAGAAACCGAAATCGGGCCCACGGAAGGTAAATCGGCCCAAAGACCTCCGGCCACTCAAAACGGGCTTCCGTAAACCTTTATGCGGGTCAAAAGAATAGAATGGGCTATATCCTCTGGACTCAAACCTCAAACAATACATTAATCGACTAATTAATCTAATGCACGTTAAAACTCCGAAACGACACGTCGTGTAAATTATCGACACACCACCAACGACATGACATTCTAGACATTCTAAACCTGATACCTAGGCTCTATGACTATGTCCAGGTCACTCGGTCAAAAGTTCAGCTATGACGGTCAAATGGTCAACTCACTCGAATCGAACAATCCGAACAAATTTGACAGAATCTGAATGCTTACTAGACTATCAAAGAGACGAGGTCTCACAAATAATATCAGTTGGCCAATGACACAAGTGATTATATGATGGATGGAAAGTATAGGCAACTTGTTGGAAATTTATTATATCGGACAATCAATAGGCCTAAGATTAAATATGTAGTGCACATATTAAGTCAATTCATACAAAAGTCTAGAGATAGACATTGGGAAGCAACCATTTGCATTGTGAGATATTTGAAGACTAATATTGGTTTGGGAATTCTTTTAACCAAGAATAATGAAGAAACAAAATTGATTGGATACTGTGATGCGGATTGGGCTAGTTGCCCAATGACAAGGAAATTAATTATAGGTTTTTTTGTCACATTGGGTGGGGCACCAATTGTTTGAAAATAAAAAAAATCAAGCATTGATTTCCGGCTCTTCTACTGAATTCAAATATAGAGCAATAGCAAATGCAGTTAGTGAGTTAATATGGTTGTAAGAATTTGTTTTATTCCTTAAAGTGGATACATGCACACTTTATTGCATAGTAATAGTAAATCTGCTCGACAGATTACCGCGAATCCTATTTTCATGAAACAACAAAATATATCCAAGTAAACTGTCATTTTTACATGTTTCGGATTAACATGTAAAAAAAATACCTTGCCAGGAGTAAAATCAAGAGCAAGTTGCTATCGGACAACATTTGGGCAAGAAATAAATCCCGCCCATTATTCACTACACTTCAGAGCCTTTCTTATTATCAGAAAGACCGAATACCTTTCTCAAATGAAGATTGCTTTCATCAGACAACATATCAACTACCAACTCCATGGTAGTGTCATCCGCGGATAAACCTTTACTGGTCATTTCCCCAATAAGCTGGCTTGTCATTGATGTATCCTTGTGCTGAAGAAATCCTCGAATGATGATATTATAAGTAATACCATCCGGAGAGCAGTTATACTTTTCTAAGTTTCTGAAAACTCTTAATGCTTCCTCAAGTAATCCTCTCTTACAAAGTCCATTTATCATTATATTACATGTTTGAATACCAAGCTGCACGCCTTTAGTAGGTAAATCGTAGAACAGTTTCCTCGCATCTTCTATTTTCTTAGATCTGAACATCCCATCAATCAAGATGTTGTATATCACAATATTAGGCTTTGTGAAACAGTTTACCATCTCCTGAAATAGTGCCAAAGCCTTTTCAGGTTGCCTAATCTTGAATAACCCATCCAGCATAGTTCTATAAGTCACTATATTTGGAGGTGCGTTGTTTGCGACCATGTCCTTGAAAAGCTGCATCGCGGCCTCAACTTTCCCAGTTTGGAAGAAACCATTTATAAGAGTGGTATATGTAACGGTGTCAGGAATTAGACCTTTACGAGACATCTGGTCATAAAGTTGCTTTGCTTCATCAATGTTTTTGATCTTGCAATAGCCATCGATCAATATATTGAAACTCCACGTATTTGGTGTGCAACCTTTGCTAACCATCACGTTGAACAACTTTCTAGCTTTGTCCATTTCCCTTCGCATCCCATACCCATCCATCAAAGAATTGTAAGTGACAGTGTTAGGCTGGACATCCCAATGAATCATAGTCTTGATGACGGTTTTTGCCTCCAAAATCATGCCTTCCTTGGAGAATGCATCAGTCAAAATATTGAAAATAACTACATCCGGAATAATGTTTAAACCCAACATTTCAGACAACAATATCGAAGCTTTCTTCCATTGTCCAGAACTGAAGAGAGCATGTATTAGAGAACTGTAAGTGATAACGGTAGGTGAAATGCCTCTAGCAGTCATCTTGGAAAATAAAGCCAGCGCTTCATTGGGTTGCATGTCCTTGCAAAGTCTATCAATAACAGTATTGTAAGAGACTACATTAGGCTGATAGCCTGCCTCCTCCATCCTCTCGAGCAATCCAGCGGCCAAAGTGGTCTTTCCAATTTTACAAAACCCATTTATGATGGTATCGTAAGTCAATACGTCAGGGTTGTATCCTTCTTGGACAATTTGATCGAAGATATCCACAGCTTGATAGACTTTGTCCTCTTGACAGAGGCCATGAATTAGAGTGCTGAATGTTATGATGTCGGGGTCAAAACCTAGTTTAGTTATTTTAGCGAAAACAGAGAAGCCCAAATCCACACGACGCAGACGGCACAGAGAATTGATGAGTATGTTAAGAGTAACAACATCGGGAGGGGATCCGAACAAATCCATTTGTTTGACCAAAGAGACAACGACGTCATAACGTTTGATTTGAGCAACAGCAGACAACAATTTATTTAACTGAACAACAGAGGGCAGAGGATGGCAACGAAGCATGCGACGGAAGGAAGAAACAGTATCCTCAATGTTTACACGGGAAGTAGAAGCAGTGTGGAGAGCAGAAATCGAAATACTGGAAGATGGGGAAAAAGAGAGTGGTAATGGCCAAGACGAGGACATACCCATTCGGCGCAGAACAACTTCAAACCTCGAGGAAGCCGCGGCTGACAGATGCATTAATACTTCTTCGTCTCCGCTCTTGACCAGGGCAAAGGCTATGCCTTGTATCTCCTAAACGAGTAAGGCTTTTGGTTCACATTTTTTTTAGAGAGATTCCAGTTAATTGGTCAGATTATCACATTTATTTGACTAGACTTTTTTTATTGATTTAATTTTATGTTGTATTTAGTACGAGTAGTGTTTGTTTATAAAAATAATATTTTTTAAAAGTAGTTTAAAAATATAAATAATTAATTATATTTTAAAATAAGAATTTTGTCTCATCCTATGTAATGAAGATGGATCCAACAGAGAAATCCTTTATTAAAACAAAAAACTCAACAAAGAAAATAAATGGTAATCTCGATGCAAGACAAGCCTCCAGAAGGGGATGAGAATCAAGAAGAATATAGATGAGAAAATAGAATCATCTAAACATTCCTTATCCCTAACATAGCTACAACCGCATTTAATCTATCAATTTCATTTTGGTTACGCCATTATGTTGTTGTAGTATTAGCTATCAACATTGTCACACTCTGGACGTAAAACTTTTGTGTGACAATAGCCGTAGGCCTATTAGATACATCGCTATCACACATAGTAGCAGATATAATAAATCTATAAGGCTAGAATGGAGCAAGCAGAGATGATAAATACATTCACACAATACATATAAGCCAAGACGTTCAACACTCCTTTCTGATGTGAAACACTTGACGCGCCCTGTGTAGGGTGGGACTCATAATCTCTCCTCCTTATAGACCTCATGTCATCCTGAAGAAAGCCCAAACATAACTGACCTCTCTGAGATACGAGCCAAATGTAACCTCATTACATAGCCCAAGCTCACCGAAGAGGAGCGAGATTGGCTCCCCTACCACCCATATAAGGACTCGCTCTCGAAAACCAGGGCCCTTACCCAGACTAGCCCAACACGTAGACTAATCGAAATCTCACAAGGCTTTGCTGACTTTTCAAACACTTTTCCCAAAATATGCACATTTAATTTTTAATAGCATGACCAATAAATAATAAACATATGGCACTAATTGAGTAAACAAAACTAGCAAAAGTCCATCATGACATTGTGAAGACCCCCTCCCTGGAGGAACAAACACACACACTCACATATCAGATATTGTTTATCAGTGGAACACTTTTAATCCCTTGGCACGTTGTCACTGGGATTCGAACCACCATCCACTGCCTTTTGTTCCTTCAAGGAGGAATTCTCTTACCAATTCAGGCACACAAAAGCATTCGACAATCACATAGCATTACAACGAATCATTCACGGCATAAGCACAAAGCACACTTTAACCATTCGGAAATCATACATA
This sequence comes from Passiflora organensis, assembly GCA_019739055.1. Taxonomy (NCBI): domain Eukaryota; kingdom Viridiplantae; phylum Streptophyta; class Magnoliopsida; order Malpighiales; family Passifloraceae; genus Passiflora; species Passiflora organensis. The sequence goes on along the minus strand of JAEPBF010000187.1, from coordinate 6,344,411 downwards.
GCATATAACAAAGAATCACAATCAAACACTCAACAAGACACCTTAGAACACATCAAATCAAGAAACATTCAATATCTAAAATGAGTGTGTAATCATAGAGGTTCTAGTGAGCTCACCCTCACTTTTTTTCCACCCATATATTGTTGTCCTTCCTTGAGGTTGAGTTTCCCAGACATCTTACGGTTGGACTCTGAGATCTGCACATCATGTTTGTGTTATTTGGTACTTTTCCATTTTGAATTTATCATATTTACCATTGGATTTGGATTTTAGTTATATTCTAATTTTGGATTGGATGTCTTTGGACTTTATTTATTGAGTTGTGAGATAAGAGCCTAAAACCTTTTTCATTTTTACTGGCCTTGTGCGTTGTAGACCTATATATGTTGAGTTTTATTTAAAATTGAGTTTTTGTGTACTCTGACTAATAATCATGTGCTAGGTTGATTTTAAGAAATGATCATGCTCCAATTTTGTAAAATTAAATGTGTATATTTTGGGAACTACTTTTGAAATATCAGAATAACCTTATGTGGATCTGAATGGTCCATTTGTTAGGCGGTAAGGGTCCTATGTTTTGGAAGTGGGTCCTCGCATGACATGTTGCACAACACGTGCACATCAACTTATCGTCGATGATATGATGCTCTAAATAGTCTAGACACATTGCTAGACTCTATGAATATCCACAGCTCTCGTGTAACCTATGGATCACTTGGTCAACGCTCTAGTAAATGATCAACTCTGGTCAAACCAGGTTTACTTAGTCGAATACAACATCATAGAAGAATGGGATCCCACACATCGGTTTCTGGGTTTCCCACCAAAAAATGGGAAGATTCATAAAAAATTGGATTTTCCAGAAATATATATCAGTTGACCGGTCTTCAACCTTGCACATCTAGTCTTGTAACTCTCAGTTAGACCTGTCTTAAACCTTGCACAACTAGTCTTGTAACTCTTAGCTAGACTCTCTCAAATTCACAATTTGTCAGGCCTATATGGCTTATCGATATTTGACCTCTCAATAAATTCCAAATTTGTAAAATTCACATGGCCAACTAGTCGGAAACCTACAACACAAGTTTCCAGATCTGAAGTCTCAGCACGAAGCCTCACAACTCACTTCTCAACACTCCTCAATATTCATCAACACTCAACAAAAGTTTGCAAAATCTAATGGTCAGTGCATCTCATCATTGTTTCATTGGAAGCTAGGGCAAGGCGACTCCATTACTTTTTGGCACGATGTCTGGTGCGGCCCAGTGCCTTTAACAGTTATATTCCCTCGACTTTATGCGATATCCTTGGAGAAGGATGGCCGGGTGGTGCAGTTCGGGTCAAGGCTGGATGAAGAGTGGAATTGGTATTTCCTTTGGCGGCGTAGGTTATTTGTATGGGAGGAAGAGGAAATCAAGCGACTGCTGGATCTTATTGGTGATTTGCGACCAGCGCCAATGGATGATGATATATTGTTGTGGGGAGATCAGCGGCTACCTTTTTCAGCTAATAGCTGCTACCGGTCTCTTGCAGCGACTGTTGTGGTGCCACAGGAGAGGTTAATTCCTGATGTTTGGAGACAGCGGGGAGCTCCCAAATGGCAAGTGTTTATGTGGCTGGCCTGTAGGGAGAAGCTCACTGCTAAGGGCTTCTTAATACGCCGGAGAATAATTCCAGTGATGGACAAGTTCTGTGATGCTTGTGGATGTGTGGAAGGGGACTCCACTCACATTCTCCTTGATTGTAGACAGGCGTGGGTCTGTTGGTCGTTACTGATCAGGCAATGGGGATTCTGTTGGGTTCAACCCCGGTCGATGGCTGACTTATTCGTACAATGGGAAGGCTTTCCAATCCCAATTCGCTGGCGTGGTTTATGGTACGTATTACTATTCTCCTGTGCATGGAGTATTTGGCTGGGACGTAACAGGCGACTTTTCAAAGGTGAAGTAAGTAATGCGTTAGATCTGTATTATAATGGCATGCGGCATGGGTTTTATTGGGCGAAGACTAATCTTCGTGATGTTCGCTGGGATAGTTTGGATGTATTACCTGTTGGGGATATTGTTTCCTTACTTGCGTAGTAGTGTAGCTGGAGTCTGAAAGTTTCAGATCCTGTAATTCCTTCATGGGATCTGTTAATTTCATTTTGTCCATTGAGCTGGTCCACTGTATCCTTGTATAGCTGTTCTGTATTATTGCCTTTACGTAATACATATCGATATTTCTTCAAAAAAATCAACCAATCAAATTCTCAACAAACAAACACAAAAGTTCATGCAATCCACCTATGTAATTCAAGCATATGAAAATAAATAAGCAATGCAATAATATGATCATCACATATCATTGCCAAACATGTTTTCAATTAATTTAACTGATGTCTCACATTCAAAACAAAGCATGACATGTTCATTATTAGGAAATAAAAATGTTAATAAATCATAAGTATGAATAAGAAACTTCCACCTCTTGATGTGCAAAACTCCCTGAGTATAATATCTTTACTTTTTTTGTTGGGTGCATCACTTCCTAAACAAGCACAACTGAACAATGCTAAGGGAACTAAAAAACAAGCAAACATGCCTAGATTGACACTCTAAGCCTATCCAATACATCAAAACAACTCCATCTAATCTGAAAACAACAATAACAATAATGGGACTAAATCAATCCCAGAATAAATCCATCAATAACACACCCTCACAACTAAGTGTACAAAGGGGCAAACCTCAATCAAGCCTCACCAAGGCCAAACAAATGTAATGTGGCACTCCATTACAACTCCAAGACATCTTTCAAGCATTAAAACAAACAAAGGTCAAGAACTTCACAAATACCCAAAATCAACAAAAATCCATCAAAATAGTTTCTAAGGAATAAAAAACACCAGGCATTATCAGCTAACAAAATCCATGCAAAAAAAAGTAAAAGAAACTATCCAAGTTGGAAAACTCACCAAAAATCTAATTTTGTACCCTAAACTTAATTTTCAGTCAAAAAGACCAAACAATCCATTTTTGTGGAGAAAGAAATCTTCAAATCGTGTTTAAGAACACTTAATAAATAATTACCAAGCAAGAGAATCGAATAAAATGAGAAATTAAGACTCAAGTGAGTGAAGGGCATAAACTAGGTGAGAGAGAAAGGAAGTAATGAGTTTTGAGAGTAATAACCTTTTTTCTAAGTTTTGAATAGTTGACGGACTATTTATACCTTAAGGTCCATCACCTCAAAAAATGATAATATTTCGTTTACTTGACCCAAATTTATTTTAAAACATGTGTTTTTATATGTTTAAAACATGCGTAAATAGTATTTTTGAACTTTAAAAATCAAATTGAACCTTTATGAATAGTAACGGGTTAATTGGCCACAAGGGATTTGGTTTGGGTCTAGATACAATGCATGCATTATGTTGTGTAGTCAACTATTCTTGAAAGACGTAATAACACCAAAAAATGATAAACAATTACCTATGAGTCTCAGTTGTATGTCCATACTCTTATACACATAAATAGTATTTAAAAATATTAGGTCTTACATATAATCTGACACAAAAATAAATGAAAATTTGATATGATACAATATATTTGGGAAACAAAAATTGAAGATAAAAATATTCCTGAAATATTTACATGTATATATATGTGACGCTTACTAGAAATTATATTAAAAAAAAAATTATCTCCAAGGAGAACAAATATGAGGTGGTGCTCAAGGAGAACCATAAAGCTATCCGGCAAGATCATCTATCGAGAAAGAATTTAAAATTATCGCTGAAGGATTGTGTTAACTCCATTCGTTGAAAATCATTCTATGTGATTTAAGAACCAAATGAAAGGTTTTATGATAATCTGTATCTGCTACTTTCTTTTTTCCTGTTGTAATCTCCTAAATAATTTCATGTAGCTCCAATGTGAAAATATAAAGAATTCAGTATTCTTTTTTCTTCAATAATTTATCTTGAGAACAATTGTAGCTATCAAGGGAAAAACCTAGAACTAATAGACACTAGAATGCCTAATCATGGACGGAGAATCTCTTTCATTCTAAGAATTTAAGAAAAGATATACAAAGGCTTCTTTGCCTTTCTCTTAAACTTAATACATTTATCACCAAAAATTTTATTATGTTTTGGGAATTATACTGTTCATGTGTGCTCTCTCACACATAAACAATTTAATTATAATTTTATTTTTATTAAAAAATATTATATATCATGTAATTACATTATTTACACCAAACTAACAATAAATGGAGTGGTGAACGAGAGGGACGGACAGGATTGGCAGGCCACCTGTATGGGTAAGACGAAGATAAGAATGCTTTTGCCTCAATAGAAATAATAATAATGAAACAGCAACCATGCTAAAACGACAGAATATCATACAAAATATCGCCATCTTATGTCATCTGCGGTCTGCTTTTGCAACCCCCAACAAACCATCATCAGCCATGTCCAACTCTACCATGCCCCATGCTACAGTGCGCAGCTGTCAATCCTTATCCTTGTCGCCGCCGTCCCCTTAAACTCCTAACCGACGTCATCTTCTTCCCTGGTAGAGCACTTATCAGATCGTTCTTGCTCCTTCTAATCACTATCCCCTTTTATAAACTGGAAGTAAGACAAACAAAGAAGAAGCAAGAATCTGTATTTAAATTCTAAGGATCCAAACCCGAAAATTAAGCTTTTATTACCGTGAAATCCGAATAAACCCAACATGTAGATCAATCCAAATACCACAAGGCTTAAAAGACTTTTCAAACATAATTCTCAAAACAAACATATTTAATATTTCAAGAATTAGAATATGACAAATAAGAAACAGATATTCCTCATATCATTTGAATGAACAAAATACCACAGCGGAAGACTTTATTTAAATAAAAAAAATCCAAAACAAAAGACGGGTCCATATACTACAAGCCCAAAATCACAAATTAAGCTTGAAGCCCGGTACATAAAACCATAACGAAAAACGTAGTAAATGCATAAGGATATAATAATAATCAAAATATCAAAATAAGTCTAAAAGGAAATACCAGAAAAGAAAACCATGTAAAATGTTCAGATGTGATAGTGTAGTCAAGTCGTACGAAGCTCACACACCTCAAAACATTGCCTACAGCTCACGAACTATTCCTGAAAAGGGGAAATAACAACGAGTGAGATAATAATCTCAGTAGGAGTCACCGCATCATATGTCCTACGGGGAAACAGAAGCACATACTAAGAAGATAAGAAATGGTTTACTATAGAAACGAGAACGTAATTGATGCAACTCAAAAAATATAGAATTCGTGCATTTGATTTTATAATGTTAAACATAATTCTAGGTCAATAGGTTATAACTCATAAACTCATAATACAACACGGCTAACAATGCCTACCAAAACCTATCGGGATGGACATAGTAAATCACTCCTCAAATACCCCGCTAAAAGGAAACTGGAAGCCCATTAGCAGTGTTAAATTATATTTTTAAGAAAATAATAAATATACACGTAACCCCTACTGCTAGTGTTGTCCGAGACTAGGCAGAGAAAAACTACACGTATCATACCCATCTCAATACTCAATACGAACCAACCTGCGAAGACATGGCAGGCAAATGAAGACAACACCCATACAACTCCCGAATAGGTAAGCAACTCTCCCCTATCACTGAGATTCCGTATACTCACCTCGCATTGGTCAAGCGACCGTTTAATGAAATAGATACCATACGGAATACGAAATATTTATTAAATATCATACTTATTTTAAACCATAGTATAAAATAATATATTTTATAAAAACTATAAAATATGTCATGCATCAAGACATCCTCAAGTCTCACCATTATAACTCAATTTATTGTTATATTAAGACAATAATTATTGTTTATAAAATCTACTAATATTATTCCTTTAAGACCCAATATAAATGTAAATAATAAGAAATATAATATTAATATACATATATTTATAAATGTATATTATATCCAAGTATTAACTCAGTTAATAATCACATAAAATCTGAAAACTAATATTTATAATGATATTCATAAGAGGGTATGCCAATAAAGACAATTCTGGTTATGTTATTTAAAAGCTATACGTATAGCTTCCCACCCACTTTTTTCCTTGAGGATTCCCTGGCCAAACTATTACTTATGCCGGTGCCATCTTCCTTATTATCATCAATTGTGTATGTAGAAATAGGGAAGTCCCTTCTTCGCTTTTAGCTTAAGAAACAAATATGTGTATAAGTGACAAACAAGGGTTGCGCAGCTTTGGTAAATAAAAGAAAAGGTTACACATGACAATTAGGAAAAAAAGAAACAAATGTGTGCATCAGGGATAAACAAAGGCTGCACATAAATATCAGCTTTGGCAAATTAAAGAAAAGGTTACGCATGACAATTAGAAAAGAAAGAAACAAACGTGCACGTAAGGGACAAACAAAGGCTGCTCATCAAGAAGTCAACAAAGGAGGCGAGGGAAAAGTACAAAATAATTATATTTTAAGGCAATCAGCTGATTCTCTAAAATAGGACAAATTAAAAGAAACTAGTGTGTTTTTAAGGGAATGGTTAACAAGGAAAATTGAAGCATTGGTGATTGCGGCAAAAGACGAAAGCAACAAGTGAGTGCGACGATTTCCTAAAAAATAAAATATAATTACTATATTTATATTTTTATCAAACCTATCAACTCTAGAAAAGGGAACAATAAAAGATGTTAGAAGAAGAGCATAAAGAAACAAAAATAAAAATAATTACCTATTAAATATATGAGGCATAGTCTCTTATCTTATGTGTAGACGAACTAATGGCAATTTTTTTGTCTTTATCACATGATCCAGATTCAGAATCACCTAAATCAAACTAGTATTAGAATATACAATTGTAAACCAGAATTAAAATACGAAATAAAGTAATCTCAACGTATAAAACCAACAAAACCACTAAGTTTCACACGAACAATCGAGCAGTATAAAAGAAATGAGCTTAACTCAAACATTGGATTGGAAGGAGTGCCCACCAATCAGGAAAGATTGATGGCGGCACAAAATTCAAGAATAGGACTTGATGATGTGAAAAATAAAGGAGGAAAAAAAAACAAAAGTTTTTATCTGAAACAAAAACAACGACAATGATTAAGGGTAATTATAAACTCAATCTAAATATATACTCGATTGAACTTAAAAAGATACGAATAAGGTCTTTATGGTATAAATAAATCCAAAAACAAATTCCGATCTTATATGGACAAAACGATAATTTTTAATTTATTTCCATTTATGTCTCTCTCATTCAAAATATCAATCGAATACATGAACAAAACTGGATGGACATGCAATTATTACTGAGGTTTCACATAAACTGACATCCAAACTAGGGAAAAGTAAAAATATCATGATCGGAGAAACCAATATCCGAAGTACAGTATGGAGCAACCATTGGATTTATTGCTATGACAAGTTGATGGTACTGATAAATGTAAACTGGAGTTTCTTCAAAGTTTAGATATAGCTTTAGCGGGCTCCAATCCCAGGATGTTACACAAACCCGGGTACTGGCTCTTCCTGATTTCCCTGTACATCTCTCCGTACCATTTCCTCTTCGCCAACGCCTCTCCCAGGCGCATCGCGGCCTCATCCAACTCTGTTTCGCTAGCGTGCGCCGAGTCAACAATCCCCAACTTCGTTGCCTCTTCCCCCTTCAACTTCGCTCCTCGCAACAGTACGTCCCGACGGACCGGAACGGAACCTAGCTTCGCAATGAACAAATCCGCGAAGTAATCCGGCAGCGACATCCCGATGTCCAGCTCGCTCATGTACAACACGCCCCTGTCGCTCCTCATGAGGATGTAGTCATGGCTCAGAGCCAACACCATTCCGGCAGCGGCGGCGTGCCCCTGCACGGCCGCAATGGTCGGCATGGGGAGAGAGATCATCTCAGCCACAACCATCTTGAACTGATCCACCATGAGTTGGAGGCGATCTTTCGCGTTGGCCTTGCTTGCAGATTGGGCCCAGGTAAGATCAAATCCATTCGAGAAGAACTTGCCACGGGAAGTAGTTATCAGGACGGAGCCGGGGATGGCTTCGGCCTTGGCCCTGCGGAGAGCGGAGAGGAGGGAGTCGATGAGAGTAGGGCTGAAGCGGTGCTGGTCGGAGCCAGTTAAGGTCAAGAGGAAGACGGTTCCTCGCTTCTCTAACGTGCACATGGTGAAGACTTTGAACAATTTCGTTGGGGTGTGGGTAAGGTCGACGATCTCGATTATATCTACTTCACACAATTCAAGAAACGAGAGCCGTCTTATATTAATTATAAATGCCGAGAGAGAGTCTTTCTCTCCTCCAACCCACTAGAGTTGTTTTGTAATTAATAAAATTAATTTTTTATTAATTTAAATAAAAAGATTTATTCCCGGAATCTTCAGAAACCCAAACTAATCTAATAGGTATGTTAATCACAATACTTGACTTTTCAAATATATATTTTTAAAATAAGATATATTTAATTTTAATAAAAAATATATAACCAATTGAAATATAATATTCCAAACACGAAACGACAGAGCAGTCCACGTCCAAACACGAAGGTTATAAATGCCTTACTATATTAACTTATAAATGCCGAGAGAGAGGCTCTCTCTCCTCCAACCCACTTGTTTTGTAATTAATAAAATTAATTTTTTATTAATTTATATAAAAAAATTTATTCCCGGAATCTTCTGAAACCCAAACTAATCTAGTAGGTATGTTAATCAGGATACTTTTGATGATGACTTTTTAAATATATATTTTTAAAATAAGATATATTTAATTTTAATAAAAAAAATATAACCAATTGAAATATAATATTTGACACAATAAATGAAATAAATATAATATCAGAAAAAAATTTTATTATTAAAAACCAAACTCAAACACTAATAGTTTCATAACTCACAAATTCAAAAATTACAAAGAGGCTCAAAACTCCAAGTCCAATACGAAATCTAAAACATAAAGTAAGTCTAAATGAAAAAGTGCCAGAAAAACCATAATGTGCATATATAGATCCAATTGATGATATAACGGCTCTCACCTAGGCAGATGAGTCGGTGGCAATGTGTAAGAATCAAAACTCATCCTATTAGGATCCTTACTACTGTGAAATCCAAATAAGTCCTCGCAAGATCTTATATGAATCTCACAAACCTCAAGTCACCTAATTGTCAATTTTTTTGATTGATTCATATGTTATTTAAAGGTTGGAGCATGTTTATACATTAATGAATTTATGGTTTATACGGAGTGAAATAAAACATCAGCGAAAGACTTACATTAACACTGAAAACAAGTGGAAACATAACACACAAGTCCAATAGGAATCTCAAAACATCAGCCAATAGTATCATGTATATTTCAGAAGCAACAAGAAAGAGGAAGAGGGATTGAAAAGCAAGAATGCAAATCCACACAAGTTCAAAGACATGACATGCATATTCACTAGGAAAAGGGTGCAAATGAAGTGCAAAATTCGTCTAGTCATGCAGCCTTGATCTCACACCTATGGTACCAGCAACAAAGCACACACCTAAGCCTACAAAGGGGAGAAAAGAAGGAATGAGATTATAATAATCTCAATAGGGTCACAACATCATAAGACCTAAGGATTCCCAATCAAACATCTCTCAATAATTCCATAAGATCAACACCTAATATGTAACTAAATTCACAAACACACATGTACACAAGTGGGGCCGAAAGTAACACAAGCACACACAATCATATAGGGTAGACCGAAAGTAACACAAGCACACACAATTATATATGGTAGGCCGAAAGTAGTAGAAAACAAGGGGGATATGATTGAAAACACTTTTCATTCAAAAGCACACAGGCAGCCTCTAACATAATATGATTTTCAAAACTAAGGTTTGTCCCCATCTGCCCATGTTGTCCAAGGCTATGCTGCAAAAAGGGTAAAATAGTTAGACAATCAATATTACAGTAAGCCTTTTAGTTATCTTCGACATCCAGACTTTAACTGGCCTAGGAGCACTTTTTCATCTCCGCATACAAGTCATCCTGCCATACAAAAATAGGGCATCCTAATGTCCAGACTCGGACTGACTTATATGGCATCTTGACGTCTAGACTCGATTGGCCTACAAGGCATCCTGATGTCCGGACTTGAACCGTCTTATAAGGCATCCAACGAGTTCTTGCTGGGAATAACCACTTATAAACCTCCTGGTTTGGTAAGCAACTCCCCTCTCACTAGAAGTAACAACACTTACCTAGCATGGCCGGCGATAAAAAGGATCCTTCAAACACAATCAAAGACACATACACTCATACACACAGGGTACAAGTATACACATATCACAGCAAGGATCCACAAATAAAACCAATCACAAATCAACACATATGTTATAACCGAATATAGGTAATTCATAGCCTTAATGATTTTCGAAATTCCCTATAATCATATCCTCCAATTATGCATGCATATTAAAGCCAGTCAAACTGAAATCATCAAGGAAACATGCTTACAATCAAAGGGTAACCAAAAGAACCGATGAGGCATAGATCCTATTTCTTATATGTTTGAATCAGATGCAATCGTTTACCTTTCCATTAAGATCAGAATCTCCTAAACCATCACAATGCAAAGACCACACAATACTAAGCCACAAGATACTTAATTAAAAACCAAGGACATTGGGAATCCTTACCAATTAACCTACCACAATACAACAATCTGGATGTAGCAATATCTTCCTCCTGAATGAGTAATGTGATGGCCAAGAACTCAGCAAGAAACAATTTGATTATTCACTCTAATTCACCATGCAAATTTCGGCAACATTTAGGGCTTAATAGGGTATATATGATTTCAAGATTAGAGAGGTTAAGGGTTGTGATTTTACGAAATTAAGAAAGGAATAAGTGCCAATTACTCAAACTATTAAAAGGAACAAGATCTGAAACCAATAGATAAGTCAATTGATCAAATTTCGGCAAACATAAGGTTAGGAATATGATATGCTAATTTCTTCAATATGGAAGATACAAGGGCTGAATTCATCATAACGTAACAATGATAGGTACCAAACATTCAAATGATGAAGAAGAACAGAAACAGAAACCAACAACGGGTTGAATCAGAAGAAATTTGGCTAAAAACCCTAGAAATTGCGGCAAAAATATTAAAAAGGAAACATTAGTCTTTTGCTTGTGAAACCAAAATAATAAGATGCACAATGAAGAGAGGATTCCAACAAGCCAACACTCATAAGAATCTGATTGAAGGAGACAAATATCGACACTTAGGGTTTAGGGACAAAAGTCGGCTTTGAGAGGGAGAGAAGGGAGGGAATAATTCCAGAATCATGTCATGGTTTCGGGTATGATTTATCAGAGTAGGTCGGCCTCTCTATATAGGGTGTTTAAGGGATTAATTTCTCCTAATTTTAAGCATAGATAAGCTCAAATAATGCTTATAGATAATTAGAAATTAAATCTAAAATATATCTTCTAGAAACTTTTCAAAGTAGGAAAGAAACCTATAGGAAAGGAAATGAAATGAAACAAAATAGGAAAGAATTGTCACAATTATTTTTGGCCATCACGTATCCATTTCTTCAAGGGAAAAATAGTCATTCCAACTACATTGGCTCATGCACTTCCTGGACATCTATATTATGAAGGATCGGGGTCTCACACAATGTATTTTCCCTTATCACGCGATCCTGAACTGCCTATACAAATAAACACAGAAAGTCTGAGAAATGAACAAATAGAAATCAATAGCGTATAACGGAAAAGAGAACCCTACCGATCCCTTTTGACTCCTCTCAAAGACAAAGACAAACAATGGGTTTCTTACATTAGGACAAGAATATAAACAAACGAACAAACATGAAAACTAGTGTAGTAAAGCCCACTGGGTATAAACAAAGAAATAGGGTAAATAGATACAGGATGAGATAATCAGCTTCAAAGGAAGGTAAAAAGGGAGTAGAAATATTTTACTGCTTTGGGTACATGATGAACCAAGAAGAACTGAAGGCAGTATGCTGCAATAGGAAAGAAAAATAGATTGGGTTTTATATTAGGGAAAACAGGAAAGAAAGAATGCACGACTAATGGGTTACTAAAGGGTTAGAGTAGGCTTATATAGCCCGAGTCCAAAATCTTTGTTGCACGACACCGAAAACTAACGAATGGGGCCAACAAACCTATAAAAATACAAACGGCCTGACTCAAAGGTCAACGAAACTACTCGAAGGTCCACAACTACTCAAAATGAGCCTAAAACACAATTGGGTCCAACAAGGGAAAAATTGTAATTTTTATTGTCTCGATTCTAACTCGATCAACAAGTCAAATTGACATGCAGACCAATCAAAATGCGGTTAACTGTACTACAAATGCTGACTAGACAGACACAAGGACGAGGTTCTACAAAACTAATCATGTGTTTGGTAGGTGCAAAATTGATTAGTGTTAGGTTTTAATATTTTATAAATTACCTATAATACTCTTTCTTAAAATATTTTTCATATAAAATTATTATAAACCAAACCTTACTACACATGTTTCAGAAAAGAATTTTTTTAAAAAATATCAATTAAAAAATATTAACTTGGAAAAAAAGATGATGAAGTTACAAAAAATATTAACCTGGAAAAAAATGTTGATGTTATAAAATATTATAAGGGTATAATAGTTAAATGACTAATTGGTTTTGATAAATCTATAGGTGCCTTGGGATTTGGATAATCAATGGTGTTTTTAAACCAAAAATAATGGCTACCAAACAGAATTTTTATTGGTTTAACTAAACCAACACCTACAAAACTAATAAAACCATGATACCAAATGGGGGATAAGGGTTCCTTAGGCTTTCAACTGAGTTTGTTTGGTGGTTATATGAAACCAAAAAGATATTGTTTGGTTTCCAATTACAAATCACCTATTTAGCAATACAGAACGTCTGTGAACATGTTTAATGTACAACACAATGTGTTTTGCTTAAAATACCATTTTAATGTGACAAATGGTGGGATGTGTGATTAAAAACCATAAATGGGACTTAGGGATAGGTGAGCGATTAGTGCTTACCTATATGTAGTTGTACAGATATTGTTAGATTGTTTTAACTTGAAATCCATTATTCATTGGAGAGTTGTAAAGACTATATAAAGGAGTGTCTCCCATCATTTATAATCATCCAACATTTTATGTAATGCTTGAGTGTAGAGCATTTCTCCATCTTCTTTCTGCCTCTCTTTCTATTATTCTTAAGCTTAACATTCTAGCTAACTTTGTGAGAAAGACTTAGTTAGCCTATTTTGAGAGCAATAGTCTAAGACAACCTAGAGAGTTTTTATTCCAAAAAGCTCTAATCCCATGATAGTTGATAACGAATTTAAAGCTCAATCTTTGAGAGAGAAATGGAGATGCCAACGAATGATGACAACATCCCTATTGTTGTGGAGGTGGACGAGCTTTGTGCGGTGAGACCACCCCAACATGTCCCCAGGCCTAGTTAGAAGAGGATGAAGACCATTGATCATTTGTCAACACTTAAGGTAAGGATCATCCTTTTCGAGATGAAGGTTTCCAATGAAAATAATAAGCTTGAGGAGCATGGCAAATGCATAAATGAGCTCATGTTAGGGGATACAAAATGAGCTTCATGAAGAGATAAAAGGTTCCCTCATAGCTATCAACTCTTAGAGGCAATAGTTGGATGATTTCAAGATAAATCTTCTTGTTGAAATGACTATTTTTTAAGGACAACTTGGTTGAAATCATGAGAGATTACAAGAGGGGCATAATGCAAGAGATTTCCAAGCCTGAGGTAAAGCTGGATATCCTAAAGTTGAAGTTATTTGGTAAGACAAGGAATGCCAAGGAGGTGGATAATTTTATTTTCTCTCTTGAGCAATATTTTCTAGGGATAAGCATAGAGAGCGATGCTGACAGACTTTTTTAAGTCTCACTCTATCTTTGCTAACGATGAAGAATGCTCAGATTGAGTGTGGCATTTTGAAGGTGTACATAGGTTGATTTCAAGAGACTCATGAAGACACAATTCTCACTGAGAAATATGGAGTTTAAAGCTAGGGAGAAGCTTTGGAAGTTTTCCCACAAAGGCAACATTCGAGACTACGTGAGGGAGTTCACTGAAGTTTTGTTGAAGATCCTAAATATGCCTGAGACAGAAGCCATGTACTTGTTTTTGGAAGGCCTATAGAGTTGAGCTAAGTTGGATCTTCATCGATACAATGTCAATAAGCTCAATGATGCTATTTTCGAAGTTGAATCATTGACAAATTTCGGAAGGAAGCCTGAGGATTCTTATCCATGCAAGCCTAAGATTTTTGTAACTACAAGGCCAAAGGTGGGGGAGTAGTCCACGATGCCGAGGGGAAGGAGAAGCCTTTCAAATTCTTCAAGTCATTCTGCCAAGCCAAACCCACCCAAGGGGGAGGCAAAAATAGGGGTAAAGGTGAAAAACCTAAGCTCTTATGCTTTTTGTGATAGAGGCTGCATAAATCTATGGGTTGTTCAATGAGAAACAAACTTTCGGTAATTGATATGGATGCTGACACAGAAGAGATAGAGGCTCCAACAATAAGTTTCATGCAGTTGTTGAGTGTCATTGAAGCCTCAACTAATGGTGCCAAAATAGAGCAAGCAGGGATAATGTTTGCTAGGCCCATTATGCAAAGGAGGGAGTCTCGTGCTTTGATTGATACCTGTACTACTCATAACTTCATAAAAAGGAGGATGCATAAAGACTTAGTATCAAATTCAAGGAGGAGAATGGCTGGCTAAAGATATTAAACACTGTAGTTAGCACATCGTCGGAGTAACCTATTGATTGGAGATTTGAAATGTAAACTTGACTTCTCCATTGTTCCCATGGATGATTATTTGATTTTATTGGATATGCAATTCTTGGATATGCAATTCTTGGATAAGACTAGTTCTGTGAGGACTCATTCCTGATAAATGGGACCCTCACTGCTATATAGTCCTGATTGATCCAACACGTGGACCAAACGAAACCACACAAGTCTCACTTTGATTTTTCAAAACCAAAAAACCATGAAATAAATACAAGATTGAATTTTTATTTTAAAAGGAGCATAGCACTTTACAAATATAATCGATACTTAACAATCAACAGAGTAAGCATACACATGTAACAAACGTCTTAAATCATAAGCAATAGGTCACACGACCCCAAACATACAACTCATCGAGTTCATACTCACAAGTCCAATTGGATCCAAAATAGTTCACATGGCACACATCTCATATAATAAACAATATGCAAGGTCATACATAAAATTCCAATATCAATGTCCAAATAAGAATCCCACAACGGGTCTATGAAAATAAGTCAAAACCAAGCATGCAGGACACAAGAGTATGAAAATGAAAAAACATAAAATATATTGAGCCTCCAAAATATATAATTGCAATAGTTCAGCCCTAAGACCAAAATCGTGAAACTTGACCTCAAAGTCGAATGGCTACTAGCTCATGAACTAGCCCTGAAAAAATCAACAATAGGGGGGTGAGATCAAAAGATCTCAATGGGAGTTACAACATCATAAGCATATCCAGTGGAATAGAGGTATAGGTAAAATAAATTATAAAATAGTTGATTTAAACACAATAACATCCATACATTCTAATCATGCACATAATAATAGTCACAATCAATAGCTTTTTCAAAAGAAGTAAGATGGATTGTTGAGGTTGTGTATCAACTACCAGAATTTGAATAAGGTGACTATGAAAAATAAGTACCCTATTCCTCTCATAGTTGATTTATTTGATCAATTTGGGATGCAAGATGGTTTACTAAGTTAGATTTGATTTTGGGCTTCTGTCAAGTCTGGGTAGCAAAGAGAGACGAAGTCAAAACCGCATATGTCACACAGTATGGATCCTACAAATTCTTAGTTATGCCCTTTGGTTTAACTAATGCACCAGCTATGTTTTTCACCCTGATGAACAAAGCACTCCATAAGTTCTTGGACTGCTTTGTTGTTGTGTAGTTGGATGATATTGCGATCTACCACCACTCAGTTGAGGAGCATATCCAATACATAAGGATGGTGTTCTAAGCTTTGAGGGACAACAAGTTGTATATCAAGTGGGAGAAGTGTGCATTTGCTATGCCAGAGGTGAATTCCCTTGGTCATATGGTGTGTAGAGGAAGTATCAAGATGGATGGTGTCAAGATCCAAATTATCCAAGACTGGCAACCACCCAAGAGAGTCATTAATCTTTGTTTTTTCATAGGGCTAGCCAACTATTACTGGAGATTTATGTGGGGATATTCTTCTATTGATGCACCCTTGATCAAGTTGTTCAAGAAGAACAAGTTATGGAATTGATGGAGTAGATGTCAAGAGACATTCAAATAATTGAAGACAACAAAGATAGAAGAGCAGGTGTTAGCATTGTCATACCATTTTCTTCCATACGTGGTATAAATGGATGCTTCAGATTTTGCAATTAGTGGTGTTTTGATACAAAAGGGACACTTAATTGACTATGGTGTTTTGTTAGCCGACTTTCCAGCCCATTTTAATAAGAAATGTATGCGTGTGTATATGATTCACCATTTCAGTAATTCTGTTTTACTTAGATTTGAGTTTTAGTATTATTGAGAGTTTACACAGGTTTTATAATTTCAGTTTTGGTTTCCAATTATGTTTTTATTATGCATTTCATGGTCCCCATAATCCCTTACCTGAATATTTAGCTAATATTTTAATGTTGTCCAGTTATGATTGTAGGTTCTTCAGGTTAACTATTGATGGTGATGCTTGCCTAGATTGTCAGTTACTATTAGGTAAGATCAGACTAGCTGATTTGGATTGTACATCCATATACCAGTCTTTCTTTCTTGTTTTATATTTGATTTTATTTTGTATAAATTAATTAAATTCTGGTGCTTGGGTTTATTAGATTTTATGTTTGAGATGAAACTGTTTGGTTTATCATACCTGAGGATGGTATAAGTTTTAACATGGATTTAACATTGTGGGATATTTAGAGTTAATACAGATTTGAAAAAAAAAAATTTATGAATTGAATTTATCCTATATTTTTATTTTAATCTGTTATTTATTTCTACTATATTGTTTTATTAACCTTATAAAATTCTGATAATAACATAATAATTATTATTCTTAAGATTCCGTGGCAGAGGTGTTCACTCCTGAAGTAGGGTATGGGTCGTGACATTTTTTTAGTGGTAGCGGAGCACTTGATTTGTTTTTTTATAAAATATTTTTGTGGTGAATCGGATTTTAAACAAAATTTTTTAAGAATTATTTTCAGACTTTGCAAAACTAGTTTTAATATGGTTCGGTTGTATAATCAAATCTGTTAGATTTTGATCATTAGTTTATTATAGTTTAGTTTTTTTTTTGAAATATATTATAGTTTAGTTATCTACTATATGTTTTAGTATTGTTTCTAGTGACATGTTTGCAGTTCCCTTCCGGCATTAGATTTTTGATATGGTGTGTTGTAGGTCTATACTGCAGTGGATACTGGTATAAATCTTGTCTTTTCTGATTTTGCTTATGTAATGATAGATTCGTGATCTAGTGGAGCTTTCAATGGATTTTAAGTATCTTGTTATTTGGATATGCTTTGATTCTTGTTGAATCTTATGAATGAGGTGTTTACTCCCGAGGAGAGCAACAATTGTGTGAGATTCTTTTCTGGAGAGGTTCAATTACTATTGCAGGTGTTGTGTATGAGACCAATATGATATATCCTGTTTTGTTTGGTTGTGATTCGAGCTTTGTTATGGATTGACATGTTATGCATAAGGTCTATTTGTGGTGTTTGAAATGAGATTTAATTTGCAGTTAGAGTGGAGGTTATGTTTGATGATAATTATGATCATTGTTGATTGTTGTTTAATATCAGTCTTTGAGATTAAATATTTTGTAAAGACAGTATCATGCTTTTAGGCTCATATGGTAGATATTCCTATTAATGAAACTGTTTGATTTATTATACTTGAGGATGGTACAGGTTTTAACATGGATTTAATATTGTCGAATATTTGGAGTTAATACTGATTTTAAAAGAAAATTTGTTTATGAATCGAATTTGCCCTATATTTTATTTTAATCCACTTTGTATTTCTACTATTTTATTTTATTAACCTTACAGAATTAAGTGGGTTTTATTGTTACTCTTAAGATTCCGTGGCGGAGGTGTTCACCCCTGAAGTAGGACACGAGGAGTGACAGAGAGAGTATAAAATATAAATAATTGATCAATCTAGAAAAACGTTTATAATTGATTTATAACATGAGAATTGTTGGACTTGTAGTCCATATACTAACTTGTATGACATTGGTGATATATAAATTGATAGTTGTGAAAAAATGAGATAAATCATATTATGGTGAAAATGATTTGTCACACAAGTTTTTAGACAAATGATAATTTTGGAGAGGAATATCTCATTATGATGGTGGATGAATAATGATGTTGTCATGCCTCGAACCTAAAAATTTTGTGTAACAATTGTCGTAGGCCCACTATATATATTGTCATATCACACAACAACGCATATATTAAACCTGCAAGGCTAGTGTTATAGAAATAAAGTGGAGAAGAAATCAAAAGAATTAATCGATATCTCATGCAACAAAATTAAAAGGGAGACATTATGTCATCTAGGTAACATCGTATAATGAACAATTTAGTTAATACTGCTTCGGAATCAATTTAGTACGATAGCATTTCTTATTAAAATAGGCTGGAAAGTCGGCTAACAAAACACTTGTCTATACCCAGGCTAGGGGGGAAGAGAAGGCCCACTAGTGGTTATTTTATTCATTTTATAAAACATAGCCCACACTAGTATTGTCGAAGTCTTCTATGGTCAACGCTTATGACCAATGGTCAACCCCTGTGACCATCTCAATATATGATCAGTCGGCCATTAATCTCAATCAAGGTCTTTAGTGCACTGGAATATTCAAGTACTTAGAGTGAGACATAAAGCCAATCAAAATAAGTCAAACTCAACCCAATATCATAGGGTCAAAAACAAACGTATAATCTTATAGACAATTATATGTCTTAACAGTCTATGCAACCACAAGCACCACATTACAATATGCCTCTCAATACTAAACCAGAGTAAAACCAGTATATGTGTCAAAACATAAATCTAAATCATGCATTTTAAAACAAAAAAACAAATAAAGTGTGAGGTCCCCACTCACTTGTATGTAAAAACCAAGCAAAAGACAACCAAACATAGAATATAGTCCGTCAGTCCACGACACAACAATACAAGCCACAATACATGTCAAATGCCTGTATATACCATACCAAGCATACAATCACAATATATACCAATCAAATGAAATAACATATAGTATGGATAACCAAATGTATCCTGGCATGCATACTAAGGCAAAATAATATTTTTATAAAAATATTACAATATTAGAAAATACGTCAATTAATTCTCAAAATATATTTTTATCAATACAGTATTGATTATAAAATTATTATTTATCATTTTAAGCCAAAATTTATTTTTTCGTAAAAATTTTGAAAGCTAATAACTTGCAAGCAAAAACTCAGATTGGAAAACGGAATGCACCATAGCATTCAGATTGTCGAAATGAGAATTTCGAGGTTCAAGTGGTGCATGGCGGCTCGTGGTCGGAAGGTAGCTAGACAACGGTCAAACGGAAGGATGACACCGGAAATCTGAAACTTGTATAAAACTCAATCATTTTCAACGATCTACATATCAATAGAAAGGTCTCAACCTCAGGAACACGAATATGGAGTTGGATAGGTGATTTTTTTACTGATACAGGTCAAAATCGGTGATTTTCCAAGGAGGAAAATCGCACAATTTGCGGGCAGATTTTGGACTTGTTTAGCGTCTGATTGCCGCAATTCTTGCGGCTGTGTGTTGATGCGGTGGAGAGGCATCCCTAGGCCAACGGTGAGATGAGCAGTGGTCAGATGAGAAGCTGGAGATCTTTCGTTACATCAGAGAAGAAAGGAATCAGGAGAGAGAAAGGGGAGAGGAAGAAGGAAGGGAGGAGAGAGAAAAATAAAAAGGAAAAGAAAAATAAAATTTTTCTGTTTTATATCTATTTTCTATAATTATTTTAATTCCAGCCAACCAGATCGTGCCACCTGTCATCACCAGGTGTGTCCAGACCTAGCTCCGAATCTACAAGGTCATGACATGTGTTACCCTCTATGTGTGCCACGTTGCCCGAGCCTCAGGCTTGACTGACATTTCTCGCCCATAATGAATGACACATCGTTTTGACGACCCATGTCATCTGGGGTCGTCCTTTTCCTCTAGCTAGGTCGAAACCTGCAACTCCCAACCCTAGTTTTCACAACACTAATCTTCACAAACACACAAAAAAACTCAGTAAAACCTATCCCAAAACGTAGATCACATCCTAATGAAACTAAACATGTATAAATCATAAAAAAAGCGTGGCCAATTACAGCTAGAAAGAGAAGGACAAGAGCTTGATGTTTTGGGTAAAGAATTTACTTATATCCGGCAAAATCACCCCGGAATTTGCACAAAAATAGTGCGGACGAGATCGAAAGAGGGAGACAGCTTCAAACGAATTTTTGGAGCTTAAAATGTATTGGAATGAGATACACACAAAACGGGATTTTACCCCATGATATGACCAGCAAAGGGAGAGAACCTGGAGGCTGAAGGCAGAAGCCGGTTCCTCCAACAAAACTACATCGTTTCGGGCCTCCCCGAAATGAAGGTGTTTTGATTCTTACACCCATTAATGAGCATATCAAAACGACATAGCCTGTGTCGTTTTAACCATCTGGTCAAAACTACACCATAGGTTGTTGTTTTGGCTTTCTGAATATTATAATATAAAATAATATATATTCAAAATATAATAATAATAATAAAAAAAATAAATCTTTAAAAATTCCTAATAAATACCATATTATTCTAAAAAATTTCAGAAAATTTCTATACACTTCTTATAAATAGTACTCTCCATTGGGATTCGAAAATCATTTTTCTCATTAACTCATAATTTATTAAAAATCAGTTATCTTTCAATTCACCTTAGAAAAATCATAGTAACTAAAATTATACTTCTGAAAATTCCTATAAAATTCCTCAACTCTTAAAAATAGTCAATAGAACCTTCCAAGGTCTTAAAATGAAAAACCCATCAATATACTTTATTATATGATTTTTTATTCATAAATTACTTAAATGAGAATATTATCTCATTAATTATAATCAACTTTTCAAAAATCTAATAAACCCTTATAAAAATTTCATCATATTGCGAGGAGCACATGTGTCTAAATACTCACATTTTAAGGCATGATAGGGATCAGGTGGTGAAATTATCAAAATACCTCTGAACCCCGTTTTCCAAGAAAACACACTCTGATGTTCCTTTTTCAGAGTCAAAACCTCAAATTGACACCTATGAGTCCCAATGACTCATCAAAAATAGATAAGGCACGAAAATCTAACCGCATATCTTATAGGCCCTAAAGCTGCATAGTGGCCCGGAATCAATAGAATCGTCATACAAACCCCAATCATCCTTCATAATCACTCAAAAAATCTATCGAACTCGTAATAAACCCAGGCTACGATTCAAAGTCCACTAGTTTCATTGCCAAAATCCGATTGAGCCTTCGGCCCAACTAGCCCAAAGGGTCAAGATCTCACATTATTAATGAATTATCTTATGAACTTTAAGTTCATAAAATATAATGAGGATCATAATAATGATAACTCACCATTAGATTTCTTCTCCAACTATTTTTCTTTTCTCCCCCTCAATGTTAGAGCATTGCCTTATTTATATCCTCTTTTGAAGATCCATCTTTATGCGTCGTGGTAGATAATTGTATTATCTATTACATATATTAAATTGGTTTAGATGGGTTTCACTTGGTTTCTGTTCACAAACCAATTTATGAAGGGATATGAATGATTGTATATTAGCATGATGTGAATATGCTTGTTGCATGTCAAATGCATTATAAAAAGCATATAATTTTTCAAAAAAAAAACAAAAATATTTTCACAATATAGATACATATTATTTGTATCGAATTATCAGGATACATATACACTGACAAGTAATTTTTTTTATCACAGTTTGACTTACAAACACCTCTCGCATTGAACTATATATATATATATATATATGAACATTTTTGTTCATATATCATTCAAACCAAATATTTGTGGTTCATATCTTCATCCTGATTTGATTTCAAAGTAAGCAAGTAAAGACCTTCAACTTAAGATAGATTTGCACAGCTACATTAGAAAGCTTGTGTACTATGAAACAACTTATAATTTTCCAATGATAATTGATATAGGTATTAAATTATATTTCATATCAATTTGCGACCGGGATGGTCCTACCAGTTATGTCAATCTTTAATATTCGTACTCTCTCATATTTTATAACCTTTTTAAGGTTAATATAATTGTTCAATGATATAATAATATAACAAAATTGATTTATGTTTTTTCTTCGTACATGTCCATAATCATGGATATAAAAAATAACTCATCATTCACTTTAGAGAATTGAGCATTACTATTAGGATGAGATATTGTAGTCATCATAATTAACAATGTCACATTCACTTCAGGGAATGGTGTCATGCCCCCGGACTTTCACCGTAGGCCCCACTATATACACTGTTATCACATCCAGCAATGCACATAGTAAACCTACAAGGCTAGAAAGAAATAATAAATAGCATAGGAGAGATAATAAGAATAATTAAAAAGAGCAACAACGGTTTAGTTATAGCTAACGATGCCATTGGGAAAACACTAGATTATGATTTAACATCAAATGCTCAAGCACTTCAATAAAACATGGAATTCTTGTTTGACATAATATATACTCAATTACACAAGTCATATAATAAGGGAATACGATATCATGTACATAAAATGCTGAAGTCCATAGTAAGAATCCTAACCTAACGTATTAAGCTATCCTCGAGGTGTTGACTGTCTGTCTAGGAAGAAGACCGAGGCCATATAAAATCCTTTCATTCCTAGTCAAACATGGATCCAGAGATCTGGCAGAAACCTGCCAGGTGAGCTGACGGGAAAATATACAAAATATTCTACACACATTCATACAACACGCTGACTAACATGCTGACACACATTTAAAGTATTAACGAGTCAATAAATACAATGACAGTTCATATATGCAGCACTATCAAAATATTTCAGGCTTTCATGACCATGAATGGGCTGACAATAACTCTCAGTCCATATAGGTCCCGGGAAAGGACTGAGAATCGTGAATGGCACTTCATGTGACTCCTCACCTATTTTCTCTTGTTAACTCGTATGATGACTTGTTATGTCTTGGTGGGATGTGCATAACACTTAGCTCAGATCACTGATGATGCTGGGGTGAAAGGTGATGGAGCTCTCATGAGTTGCATAAGTCACCCCATGCTACTGCAATGTGTGATTCACCTCACAATCCCGGATGCGACTCAATACATCATTTACACTTCAATAATGCATTTCACACTTTCATGCCAAGCATAACAATCCAAGGTATGCAACACTTCATTTTGTTTAACAATTGACATGCATTTCATTCATGCGACATATCATTTTATCAAGTGACTCACATGAAATTCAACACACATATGATTCCATTCTATTATTTTATTATAATTTCATTTATTAACACACTCATATGATCATGCCAATGATTTAAGCATATTAAAAGGGTCCATCCACTCACGGGTGGGTTTTTCGATATTCGAACTGCCCACACTTGTTTTTCTGGATCAATTCCTCAAGATCCTGCATCAATAGGTATCCACCAACACATAACGATATCAGATTCTTCAATAACATCACTAGAGGTATGAACACATAAAATAACACTTTCAAACCTTCTACCCAATAAATTACAGTCCTAGACCAAACCCGAGATCAAATCGGGAATTTTTCATTTTTTTCTATTTTTCCTAATATTTTATCATTTAATTGATCAATCAAATCAACTCCAAATCTTGTAAATTTGCTACTATTAGACTCCATATTTAATCTAATATTTTTCACAATTTGTTTTGAATCTTTATCATTTCTCTGCTATTTTTTTATTTTTCTACTTTTTGGGGCTATTTTTCTATTTTTCTGAAATTTTATAAATTCTGGCCAATCACATAGCTCCATGTGGCACCACCAGGCAATGTCACACCTGACTCTGAACCTGACCAAGGCTGACATGTGTCCCAATCGAGACATACCACGCCTCGTTCGAGCCTCAGGCTCGGACCAAGTCTGGGTACCCCTATCCATAAATGCCTTGTCGCCTACCTTTGCAAGTGACATGTCATCTGGTTGTCCGACCAAACGACCTGTCATTCCTGGTCGTCTTCTTCCTTCAAACGACCTGTTATTCCTGGTCGTCTTCTTCCTTCAAACGACCTTTCTTCCCTGCAAAACCCTAGATTTCCAACAACTCAATACCCACAAACACACAGCAATCCTTCACCAAATACATATAAAAACAAAGACAATATGTTTCCAAAACTAACCCAACCAATAATTAATCCTTTCCATCAACTAAAACAGAAAATCAGACTAACTTAATACTTGTCTTCTTGGGTGAAAAACTCACTTAGATCCGGTTGTTG
This sequence comes from Passiflora organensis, assembly GCA_019739055.1. Lineage (NCBI taxonomy): Eukaryota > Viridiplantae > Streptophyta > Magnoliopsida > Malpighiales > Passifloraceae > Passiflora > Passiflora organensis. The sequence continues at coordinate 6,319,675 of JAEPBF010000187.1, read as the reverse complement.
GAAGACCGGAATCGTCTCGAAAATGATCAAGATGAACTCGCGAGCTTAGGAGACACCTTTGGGACAAATTTGAGAGGTTGGGACATGATTTAGAGAGCTGGACATATAATGTGACACTTATCCCATTACAGTACTGGCGACTGGCGGAGACTAGGAATGCCCCAGGCGGCAGCCGGTCCCACGACGATATCATCGCTTTGGAATCCTTCCAAAACGACGTTGTTTATCACCAAACGACTTAGGCTCCCGTATAATAACCAAAACGATAGGGCGTGCTGTCGTTTTGACCATCTTGGTCAATGTCATTTTGAATTTAATTAATATAATATTATAATATATAAATATTAATAAAATAATAATAATAAATATTATTTATAAAATTCTAATAAAACTTTAAAAATTCATAATAAATCCAATAATACTCTGAAAAATATATAGAAAATTTTTATGAAATCTTTATAAATAGTTCTATCCATCAGTACCATCTAATTAATATTTTCATTCAATTATAATTTTCTAAAAATTTAAATATCTTATAATATATTATAGAAAAATCATAATAAATCACATTATGATTCTTTAAATTTTTTAAAAATTTACTAACCATTTTAAACCATCAATGGGTGTATCCATGGTCCTAAGTTCTAATAATCATCAATACAAACCATTTTATGTTTCAATCATTAATTATATCAATAACGGTAATTCTCAAAAATTTTAAAATTTCTCCGAAAATGAAATTCATCATTTAAATCGTTGAAGTCTAATTATAAATCCATTATCAATTTGTAAATATGGGCTAAGGCCCACTAGCCTCATCAATTCACGATTGTGCTTTTGAGCGTCAGTATCTCGGAATTTTTCGGGGTCTCACAAATGTACCAACATAACAAACTTCATTATTTTTGTCCTCATATGTAGATATACTCATGACTATAAGATAAAAAAGTTATATTCACTTTAAGAATGTATCATAAATATGGGACAAATATTAAATATTGTCACTTCAGGATTCATTATGTCACACCCCTGTACCTAAAAAATTTTACGTGACAATCGTCTTAGGCTTACTATACACTACTATCACATCCGATAATACACATAGTAAACCTACAAGGCTAAAAGGAACTAATAAATATCAGGGAAGAAATCATAAGAATACTTAGAAATACAACAATGGCAACAGTTGTCTGGGAAACACCAAATTACGATTTGACATTAAAAGCCCAGGCTAGTTCAATAAAAATATGGATTTCCCTTTTGAGTTATTGTATTCTCAATTTACATAAGTCGATTATGACATAACAACGTAGTCTAGAACAATATGATATCGTGTGCATAAAATATTGGAGTCCATACTAGGAATCCTAACCTGACGTTATGATATCCTCAATGAGCTAACAGATCCAGCGAATTGGCAAAAACCTGCCAGGTGAGCAAACAAGAAAAAGAAACATAATATTTTAAACACATTCATGCAACACATCGACTGACATGCTGGCATACATTCAAAACATTGACGAGTCAATAAACACAATCACATTTGATATATGCAGCACTATCGAAACACTTCAGGCATTCATGATCATAATTAGGCTAGCAATAACTCTCAGTTCGTATAGATTCTGGGAATAGAATTGAGATTCGTCAGTGGTACTTCATGTGACTCCTCACCTCTTTTCTCTTATTATTTTGTAAAATGATTTGGTATGTCCTAATGGGACGAGTATAACACTTGGCCCAGACCACTAACGATGCTAAGGGGATAGGTAATGGTAACTCCACCTATATGGTCCCCACATTAGGAATTCTTGTTATACATTCAGTTAGCACAATTATATAAACTATGTCTATGAGACCTCGTCCCTTCGAGTGCCTAGTCAGTGAGATCATTCAGCGAGAGAACCTGATTTTGCCTGGTTTGACCAAGAGTTGACTTTTGACCAGAGAGAGTTGATTGTTGACCCGAGCATTGACTTTAGGTCGGACACAGTCATTGAAAGCCTAGGTGTGTGTCTAGGTGTTTAGCGAGTGTTTTAGCTCGAGTGTCAAGGTTTGAGTCAATAGAAATCGATTTGGGCTGGTTCCGGGTCCGTTTTGAGTTACTATGGGTCTTTGGGCCGATTAACCCATTTTAAGCCCATTTATTATTTCTTAAGCACAATTAAATATCGGAAATCTATTTTTGATTTTTTTGGTTAAAAAAATTTCCGGATCCCATTCAGGGCTAATCGGGCCTTAAATCGTATTGTGTCGGATTTTTTAGGGATTTTGGGCCCGAAAAGGATAGCCCAAACCAACACTTAGAAATTTTCTATGTGTTGGAAAGCCTGAAACTCTCCCTGCCCTCTCCCCTCTCACGCATTTTCCTCCCTCTCTTCTCTCTAGAACTCATTTTCTTCCTCGTTGATTTTCCTTCAAAGAATACCTTTGGGCTTTATCTAAACACATTCCTATTCTCCTACAATCAATTTTCACTGTTAGTTTTGCATTGAGGAACTGATCTTGCTATTCTTGGTGTTAGGGTATATTTGGAGATTTTGGTGGTAAGTGCCCTAAATCCTTGATTTCTTTGTTGAGCTTTGGTCCTTTTGATTGTTATTGATGTTCATATGTTAGTTTGATGGATTAGATTGCCTAGAATTATCAATTGAGTCTTGGTTGAATGATTAGTGTTAGCATGCTCGTTAATTATGGGTTTTGTAATTTTGCTGGAATTGGTGGAATTGATTGAGTTACTTGCTAATGAACATCAATAAGATATTCCAGTGTTTTACAGCAACACTTCCTGTCTTTGTTTTATCTATTCTTTTACATCATAACGTTTCATCTGAGCAACTGTTTTTTTTTTTTTGAAAGAATCATCTGAGCAACTGTTAAACCAAAGAGGATGGCAGTGAAGCATGTAATGGAAGGAAGAAACAGTATCCTCAATGTTATGACGTGAAGTAGAAGCAGTGTGGAGAGCAGAAATCGAATTATTGGAAGATAATGAAAAATATTAGAAAGACATGCCAATTCGGCGCAGAAGAACTTTAAACCTCGAGGTAACCCCACATAACATTTCTTCTTCCCCTCTCTTCTTTGCTGCAAAGGCGATTATGAGATGTACCTCCAAAACAGTATCCTTAAAATACCATTTTAACCATTCCTTCTAAAAGGTTGCTCAAGTAAGAAGAAATTTGAATAAATTCTTTTACCTCAATAATTAAATTTTATTTTAATACAAAAAATTAAATCGATAGATCTAATTGGTGATTACGATATAAGAAAGAGGATCAATCATTAAGGTGTTGAACGGAGCGTTGGTGATGGTAGAAAATGTCAATTCTAAGTGTGTAGGTAGGTCATGCAAACTCAAGCGCTGGTTCAACAGTAAAATGACAAGTGAGGTCGAATACACTGTAGTTATGGGTGTGTCGTGGTCAGTCATTTCTTGTTTAGGCACTCTGCAATGACCCTCCAAAAGCTTAAAACAATTCAAGATCCTTTTGCTCGTCCTCTCACCAAAAACCCTATCCTTACATCATTAAAATTGTCGATCTTCGGAGATTCACTCTAATTCACACTTAGTGTGTCACTTACTTGTGTAATACCACTTACTCTGATTGTGATGATAAGAACCTATATTCATCAAGATGATCAAAAACAATAGGCAAAGACTCTATCGAGTTGCATAGGAGAAATAGATTGAAAACAAAGTTAAAAGTAAATCACGGGATGTTACAAAGGGCACGAGACTTACAACAACCAGAACTATATTAGGGTTTTTAGTCGGATATAATGCATCAAAAGCTTCAAAACAAATCAAAGGAACTCTAAATACGTTGAAGGATTTGATGCCGCACCACAAACCGACTTGACACTCTTAAACAACCTTAAAGGATCACGAGAAGTCTGCAGATTCGCAGAAGACCAAAATATCAGCAATCTTTGTCCAGAGGCCATGAGTATCCTTCTGAATCACGAAATATCTGGAACTTGAAGTCCGAGAAATCCGGAGATCCCCCTCTGCCATCAATCTTAAAACAACATCAAAATCTGCAAAAATATCACATTTATAAATTACAAAAAAAATCGATAAATCAACATAAAGACAAATAATGTGTTGTCATCCAGAATGATTAATCATATGCTAAAGGCAAATTGACCAGGTAAAAGAAATAGTGTCTATCTGACGAGCTTTTGTGAACCTCATTAGGGTAATTGAAAAGAGGACACACCACAGAGTTCAATACTTTGCATTACTCTCGGCAGATACATAATATATCTGTTTAAGTTTAATAGACCATCACTAAGCTGCTAAAATGAAACAATGTGAATTAACAATCCAAAGTGATTGGCTCGAGTCTTAACAACTGTAACAACAACAGATAATGTAAACAAGAATTCATGTGATGAAGTTCATTCATCATTCAATTACTGTCTGTGAAATAATTCCAATGTTGGATTGAACAAAATTTTCACTAGTAGTCTAAGATAGATAAATATTTCTCCGGAGAGTGTTCTGCTGTTAACAGTATTTTAGAGCATTAATGCAATATTAGAAAATAGTTTGATGATGGGATGAGAGAAAGCAATATCAACATTTTCAACCAATAACAGAGACTACTAACCTCAACAGAAAAAAAATATTGGTCTTCCCAGCGCCTGGTGGATAAGTTCCTACCACTCTGGTTTTCTCCTCTAGCAACCATTCCATACTTGGTTTGCAACCCACGCAGACCACAAGCAAAATATCAGAATCAAAATTAATTTGGGATAATTCTCGTTATCTTATTGCATCAATGTAGCAACCATCCAGCCATACTGCTTTGCAAGTAAACCATAACTCTGTGTTCAACTAAATCTGTAAATGCCTATATATTTTACAGAGTTCCTCAAATAATGGGAAAAAGAGAAGCCACCAAATCAAGCAGATCCCATTTTTTCTTTCAATATCAGGATGAGGTTAGAATATTTCCCATTAATATCCATAGCCCTTTTATTCTTGCACCAAATTCTGTGTATTTCAAAGAATTTCAAAGGGCTAAATACAAATCTGACGTCATTGCCATCAAACCTGGTCACATAACATCTAATTTAGTCTCAGCATCTCATAAAAGACAAAATCGCGCATCAGCCGAAAAGCTCAAGCTGTTAAATCATAGTTGCAAGTATTTGTCAGGAGCACATTCTTCAGTGTTGCAGTCAGAATCATCATAGTTTCTAGAACTAAATCAATCCTAAACTGGATCTCTCTTAATAGTGTCAAACTTAGTAAATCATTGAAAAATAACTTCTGATTATCGCTCTTAATAGTATAAATGTATCAAACGAAAATCATTTACAGTTGGCATTAACATGAAAAAATGTGAAGCACAAAGAGAAAGAATACCTTTCCAAGAGTAGAATCAAGAGCAGAATAATTTTGCAAGAAACAAATTCTGCTCATTATTCACTCCACTTCAGCACCTTTCTTATTATCAGAAAGACCGAATAGCTTTCTCAAATGATGATTGTTTTCATAACACAACATATCAACTACAAGCTCCATGGTGGTGGCATCTGCTGAGAAACCATCACTGGTCATTTCCTCAATAAGCTGGATTGCCATTGATGTATCCTTTTGTTGGAGGAATCCTCGAATGATGACATTGTAAGTTATACCATCCGGAGAGTAGTTATACTTTTCTAAGTTTCTGAAAACTCTGAATGCTTCGTCAAGTAATCCACCCTTGCAGAGTCCATTTATCATTATATTACATGTTAGAAAATTAGGCTGCATGCCTTTTGTAGGTAAATCGTAGAACAGTTTTCTTGCATCTTCTATTTTCTTAGATCTGAACATGCCATCAATCAAGATGTTATATACCACAATGTTAATCTTCGTGGAACAGGTTACCATCTCCTGAAATAGTGCCAAAGCCTTTTCAGGATGCCCAAGCTTGAACAACCAATCCAGCAGAGTTCCATAAGTCACTATATCTGGAGGTGCGTTGCTTGCGTTCATGTCCTTGAAGAGCTGCACTGCGGCCTGGACTTTCCCTGCTTGGAAGAAACCATTTATAAGAGTGGTACATGTTATGGTGTCAGGAATTAGACCTTTAGGAGACATCTGGTCATAAAGCTGCTTTGCCTCATCAATATTTTTCATCTTGCAATAGCCGTCAATCAATATATTGTAACTGTGTAGATTTGGTGTGCAACCTTTGCTGATCATCACGTCAAGCAACATTCTAGCTTTGTCCATATCCCTTTGCATACCATACCCATCCATCAACAAATTGTACGTGACAGTGTCAGGCTGGACATCCCAATAAATCATAGTCTTAAAGACAGTTTTGGCCTCCAAAATCATGTCTTCCTTAGAGAAGGCATCAATCAAGATATTGAAAGTAATTACATTCGGAATAATGTTTAAACCCAACATTTCATATAACAATGTCAAAATTTCCTTCCATTGTCTAAAACTGCAGAGGCCATGTATTAGACAAGAATAAGTGATAACGTTAGGTGAAATGCCTCTAGTAGTCATCTTGGAAAATAAAGCCAACGCTTCACTGGGGTGCATGTCCTTACAAAGTCTGTCAATGACGGTAGTGTAAGAGACTAGGTCAGGCTGGCAGCCTGCCTCCTCCATCCTCTTGAGCAATCCAACGGCCAAAGTGGTTTTTCCAATTTTACAGAAGCCATTGATGATGGTATTATAAGTCAATACGTCAGGGCTGTATCCTTCTGAGACAATTTGATCGAAGAATTCCACAGCTTGATCGAGTTTGTCCTCTTGACAGAGGCCATGAATTAGAATGTTGAATGTTATGATGTTGGGATCAAAACCTAGTTTAATAATTCTTGCGAAAACAGAGAAGCCCAAATCCACACGACGCAGACGGCACAAAGAATTGATAAGTATGTTAAGAGTAATAATATCGGGAGGGGGTCCGAACAAATCCATTTGTTTGACCAAAGAGACAACGACGGCATAACGTTTCATTTGAGCCACAGCAGACAACAATTGAGTACAACGAACAACAGAGGGCAGAGGATGACACTGAAGCATGCGATGGAAGGAAGAAACAGTATCCTCAATGATTACACGGGAAGTAGAAGCAGTGTGGAGAGCAGAAATCGAAATATTGGAAGATGAGGAAACAGAGAGTGGTAGTGGCCAAGAAGAAGACCTACCCATTCGGCGTAGAACAACTTCAAACCTCGAGGAACCCGCAGCTAACATATGCATTGTACTTCTTCGTCTCCGGCTCTCCGCTCTGCACAACGGCGAAGGCAAGGCCTTTGGATCTCCAAAACGAGTCTTGTTGGTCTTACGATCACGACTATTAAACGTGACCAAGTAACCTGTTTTTGTAGTTGGGCTTATATGCCTATGACCATGTCCAACGGGTCATACCTGGAGCATTCCTCCTAGCTAGGGCAGTAAATTTTCCGAGGGCAGAATGGGTATGCAAGATTTAAAAGCCATCTCTTCCCGCCTTTCCCAGTTTCCCGGTTTAGAAAAGCCAACCGGGAGATCGTTATCACCATAGCTGGAAACTGTTTACCTTTTGGCCGATTGATTCTTCAAGTAAGGCCACGGCATTAGTTAGCTAGTCCCTTCAACGGTCAAACAGAATTTCCTTTTTTTTTCTGATTCCTTTTCTGTGTGGAGGAATAATGGAGCTGCTGAAACTATCGAAATTTAAGCTACAACTTCAAGCTTTAGTCACTGAAGCTCGAGGTCTCAGGGTAAGATTCGGATCTCTCACTATATGTATTTTTCAGTTTATGCACCTGTAATTAATTTATTTCAAGTCTTTGGATCTCGCAGGAGAGGGAAAACTCTGCTTCCCGACATTGCCAGCTGCTCGTTCAGGTTCTACTTACACCAATTCGCTACTTCAGTAGCGCACCACGGAGCATTTCCGTTTTAGTTTGGATTTTTTGGATGCAGAGACAGAAACAAACGGAGGAGGAATATGGGAAGCGGTTGCGGGAACTACAAGCGGAATTGGCCGCGTCCAATGCGTTGCGTCAAAAGCTCGAAAGAAAAGTTTGTCATCAAACACGGTCCATGTGTTCGTTGAAACGCTACTTAGAGAAATTAGTTGATTAAACGTATTTTAAGTACAAAAATCCTTGTGTGTTGTAGAGACATGAGTGAGTTTTGTTATGATAGGTGAATTACCTTGAAAATGACAATGTCTTGCTAGAGAACAAGCAGAAGGAGTTGAGGGGAACTCTACAGAGCCTGCTTCAATCGCGCGAAGGGTTTTTGAATGCTTACCAGGTTTGAGTATATTATTCCTTCCCATAACGCTAGGAAGGGTCTTTAGTTGGTGTGTGTGCAAGATTGAAAGATGCGATACTCATGAGCAGGAACAAACATGCGAGATGAAACGTGCTATTGAAGCCAGAGACAGAAAGATAAATACCCTGCTGGAGAAGATTAATGCTCATATATCGTTGTTTGATTCTATTGAAAAGGAGGCTTTATGTATCAAGGCAGTTGTGGACAGTGTGCAACGTGTTTTGAGTGAAAAGGAGGAAGTAGGTTCGTAACTTGTATGTTTTTTTCTTCACTTTGTTTCAGGTGTAAATGTTGCCAACTTTTGAGAAGTGATGACTGCGCAAGATTTGGTTTTAACTAAATTATGCATGTTGTTCTCTTCAGCTGCTGGCTTAAGAAGCAAGATGGACAAGGTTTTGACATTCGAAGAAGTAATTGTTGGTAAATCCAAGTTTTGGTTTACCTTCTTTGACTGCAATTTTCAGGGGCAATGAATGTCGTGCCTCTAGTAAGGCTGTATTTGTCCTGACATAAGGATAGAATGCGTAACCGAATACTATGAAATAACAAGAAGCTTTTCATGTTCTATTTGTAACTTCTTAGAGCCATATTCCCTGGTCTTTTTTTGCAGACAAATTCCACAAATTGGAGAATAAGTTGAAGCATAATGAGGACGAGCTCCATCGAAAAGACAGAATCATTTCAGAGCTAGAGGGTCAGCTAGAAGCTGTAAAAGTCAGTAACGGTTGTCAAACCCCAATTGAAGAGATATCCACATGGGTTTTGAATATCTGTTGTTTTCTTAATTCCAACACTATAACATTTTTACTTTAGCTACATGTTTTTTTTTTTTATGAAATACTTTAGCTACATGTACTATCTGTGAGTAGTCTTAACCAACCCTACCTTCAGAGAAATCGACTGGAAAAGGATGCCCTGGTGCAGAATCTAATTGCTGAGAAAGAGGTTGTTGTCATGATCATTAGTTTCCGATCCAAGTTATTTCCTTATACGTTAAGGTCTCTGAACATCTCATTGCAATGTCACTAGGCGTTGTTCAGTGAAGTGGGGAGTTTGACAATAATACTGCAAAAGATTCAGGAGACCGTTATGAATATGAACAAAGAGGTAAGAGAAGAATTTCATTTTCTTCTTCCACTTCAGTACTTGAGTTATAGTCACGTGCTTCAAATACTGAGTTCAAACATAATAACGAGAGTTTTTCAATTTTTTGGCTTATGTATGTGTCATATTGGACCCAATATCGTCTGTAGGGACAATAATATCACAGGACAGAGAAAAACTCTATTCCAAAACATGACCGGTTTATACTGCTTTCTGTATGTTGATTCAAACCTGAATCTTGGATCATTCCACTCGTTAAGTCTAAACGCTTGTTTTAGCAAGTCAGCTGCATAATGATGTTATAATTGATCACTCAGCAATCTGTGGTTAATTTCTTGTGTCATGCTTATAGTGATCTTTTATAGACAAAGGGCTTATAATATAACTAGATAACTAGATTTGTTGTCTACTTGACTGATGTGTCCATGACATCTTCTGTCAGGATAAAAGGGCATTTTCTTCCATACTAGAATATAGAGAAGACGGTGATATCGTCATGGGCGTGATGCAAAAAGGTGAAATATCTCCAAATAAAGCTTCCGATGCAGATGCTGCAGAATATCAAGGTTGGCTCCTTTACTCTCTTAGAAGGGACAATCATATTCTATCCAGATTCTCCCTAAATCATTTTATAATCCTCTAGCTTGTTTTGATCCAATGCCCTCTTGATCCTTAAGCCTTAAACAACAAGTTGGCTGTAGTATTTCCTTACTAGCTAATCATAGAGAAATCGGGCTTGCCATCAGCAATAGCTGTTATTTTCTTTATACCGTTAAAAGTATTTATTTTGTATGTTTCTGAAAATAAAAATTAAAAACCAAAATGTAAAACCTAAATTAGCTGGAATCAGCGGACCTGTAGCTAGGAGTTGTAAATTTTCTTGCTTCACTGCCAAATTGCTGATGCCAAAATTTCAGGTTTAGCTGTACTTAATAAATTAAGAAGCAAACAAATTCTCTTTACATTTTAGAAACGAATAAGATAATTAGTCAGGGAAATTTTTGCTTATCCGAAGACAGTTCTGTTTCCCATAATAGTTAGGAGTAGAATACTCACCACCCCGTAGGATGAAACCGGGGGATGCATATTTTAGCAAACCTGGTTTTTTGTTCCTATTTTCCCTAGAACCCTTGTATCCATGCTCTGTAAAAACTCTTCTCTTTTTAAATCTTTGTGAAATAATGTACAAGTGCTGGCCCTGCTTCCTCATACGGTGCACCGTGAACAGCATAAAGTTTAAATATTTCGTGCTGCTTGATCTAAAGGTGAGGAGCAGAACAGAGTTGGCAGCCCACTGCAAGACATCAACCAGGTTAATCCTTGTGTTTTAGAGGCAAGTGAATTAATCTTGTAAACAAGATAACGCCTTAGTTGGTAATACATTACAATCGACATGATTATCTTCCTCATATGATAATGGCAGTTCACCTATTCTCCTCCGCTGTCACCTTGCTCTGAACTTCAACCCGCAGCTAATGATCCAAGCATTTCGGTTACGGATGAGAAGGTATTACTTGCTACCATATTTCCTCGTGCATTTCATTTCATCCCTTACCTTACTGCATGGAACAGATATATTACCTAATGAGGTTACTATTCGCATCTCTAGACAGACAGCTGGATCATGCTTCGACCTGTGTGGAATGTTGGACAACTAATGTCTTGTTGTATGTTTACAGCTTAATTCCACCACCATTCAGCACCATCTGGATTCTCCATGCTCAACGACTCAAGCCGAATCATCAAAAGCTCCAGGTTAATATTCTGACAATCTTACATTTTGCTGACCTGGTAGTGCTAATGATATTATCTGCCGGTTGACGATACGATCGATGTAGGGAGGTACGCTTCCATGTTAACAAAATCATAGATTTACATATGCTGAATCATTATGCGTGGCAACTGCTAAGTTGTGTATTTCCGACTGTTTCTGTGGATAATTTGCTTAATTCTAATGATAGTTAACCCATTTGATTTATTGTAATTGAAATTAGAATTGGAAATAAATAACTAAAAATTATTAGATTAACTTCAAAACAAACCAACAACATGTTGACGCACTGGTCTATCATCTACTGCCTTCCCTTAACTCGGACGGCATGCGTGTGGTGGGAATGGTCCCACACCTAAGGTGTAGAGGTGGTACGGTATTAGCTTATGGTCCCGGGTTAGACTCGAGGAGGAAATGAGACTGGGTGGTCGACCCAAGAAGAGAGATGATTAGTCTGGTTGTCGATTGAATTACTTTTTTATATAAAAAAAATTTCAAAACAATAAATTAATTTTTTTATATTAAAATATAATATTTCCAACTCCCATATTACTTACAGTAATTCTCCAAATAAGGCTGAAATTATATAAAATTATTATGTAATGTTAATTTAGATGAAGTATGATGATGAATGGTAAGATTTATCTATACTTAATCAAATATCAAAAATTTATTCATTGTTGTATATTGAATCCATCAATACTTATGGTAAAAAAAATTAAAGTAGCAAATGCTAAAAACGTCATATAAACATTTTTCATCGTAAATACCTTGCCATTTTTAGAGATATTCTTCAAAATTGAACACTATACACAAGTCTTATAATAGTAAGGAATCTTTAATTCATTACATTCTCTTGATCTTAGTTTATTTTTTTGATCCCTTTTGTTTATAATATATATGCTTTGAGTTTTTTCTTTAGATTTTATTTCAATCTTTCTAATTACTCAGTTATTTTTTTGTAATATCTCTTTTGTTGTTTTTCCTTTCCTAGTTTAAATCCTATTAAGTTCTGTGATTATATTAAAGACTTTTCGAAGTCCTAGATATTAGGACTACTGTTGATATTTAAGTGTATTTTTTCAACGCGTGATTAATTAATTCATTTATACATAATTAGTATTAACTTTACATCATAATATGATTCCAGACACTATTATTTAATATAGATAATAGATTCCCTTGTTGAAAAAAATATATATTTATAGATTCGGCTCCCGCCAAAGCATGACCTTCATGTGAATTGGATTGGTCTTATCCAGATCCAGTGGACTTTCCGGAAGAAAACATTTGAGGTTGGCATTCACGTAAAGCAAAAGAAAAGAAAGCAGCACACATTTTGGTACATATCATTATTTGGACTTTGACCTACGCCACACGAAATCCACCAATATTACTTGGATACGCCCCAACATCACCACAAGTTGTACATCCATTATGAATGAATTCAAACATGTCATTAACTTTTTTAAAAATAAATAATGAGAGATTTTGTTGATTGGTAAAACTCATCAATTTTTATCAAATATTAAGTGATTGAGTGATAATGTTTATTTATCTTTAACAAAATATTTATAAATATTTATTTCTTAGGTTTTTTCAGATTATTTGGATTCACATTTTTTCAATATTGACTTCTCGTTATCCCTCCAGTGTATTTGACAATTGATTAATTCTGTACAAGCAGTATAAAACTCTTTCGGATGAAATTTTTTTCCTTTACTCCTCAATTGGTATTTATAATACAATAAAAATATATCAATGATCCAAATAAATTAGTTATTCCGCTCACATTGATTTTTTTTAAAAAAAAAATCAATGTGAGCGGAATAAGATTTTTCCAGGGTGACAAGTTCTCCCTTCATTCTTCAATTGATATTTACAATACAATAAAAATATATTAATTGGAAATTTCATAGGATAATGAAAAAATTTGAATCCGTTAATATAATGCTTAAAAAGAAACTAATTCTAAACAGAAAAGAACCCAATTCTTATCCGTTAATTTTAATAATTTGTTTGTTTTTATGCTTTCTTTCTTTTCAGCGTCCTTTTCATAACTTGAGCTATACTTTTTAGTGGGTTGTCTCAGCCATGGATTTATATGAATTTAACTTTTAGAAAAATAAAAATAGAAAGAAAGCAACTACTCGTGTACCAGAGAAACTGAACCTAAGATCTGAAAAATCTGCAAGAGGACTACACGTGTGGCTAATAAGATTCACCCAAGTGGCAAGGAACATAAACAAATGTCCGCTCCCACTCCCCCATGTCACACAGTTGCCTTAACTCTGGCAAACATAAACCCCAACGAAACTGCCGTCTCTTGCTCTGATAACATTGATGAGTGTCCATTTCTTGTTTTTTTTTTATTTTTATTGTTTTTTGGTTTCTGTGTTTTGATAAAATAATTTATAGTTTTCTGTGCATTGACTGTCCCCTCATTTAAAAGGGTAATTACAGAAAGCAACGCGGTAGAACATCAAATTAATTGCCTTATGGAGTGGTTTCGAAATCTACACGAAGAAAATATTATAAATGGTGTGTGGTGGATAGTTGCCGTTAATGTTATATTGCTGCCTGTCGCTGTTTCTTTCTTTGTAATCTTACATTTCCTCTCTTTTGTTTCTCTCTACGGCTTGACAAATAAGAAGCGATTCCTCTCTCACTATCTCGTAAACTCTCCTTTATTTTCCCTTCTTTTGGTGTAGTTATACCACGTTGAGAAGGGTACCTGTGATTTTTGTTCAAAATGGTGCTTTCCTGATCTTGAGAGAGAGAGAGCGAGAGGGGAAGGTCAAAAGGATGGGGGGTTGTGTGTCAACGCCACAAAGGTGTGTCTGTGTCAGGACGAAGAAGACACGCAAGAGGAGGAAAACCATCAAGAGAAGAGTACCATCTAGATTGTCTGATGGATCAGTGGATAGGATTTCTGCTCCTTCTGATCATCGCTCTTCATTCACCAATTCCACCTTTCAAGGTGCTTATTATACTTTTTTTTTTTAGCTTTCCTTAGGGCCCACTTTTCTTTCTGTGGTTTTGTTTTGGAATCTTCGATTTGGCATTTTATGACGTTTGTGATATTTGGTTGCTGTCGAGATTATCTATTTTTGGTTGCTTTGGATTTTTGCTGGAATCTTGGGATGCTCCAGTTCAGGCTGTGGTAAATAATGAGGAGTTTGCATGGTATGCAGCAACTGATATTTCCGTTGTCTTGATGAATATTAATGTTGGTTAATATGCTGTGAAAGAAGTTCTGTTTATTTCTGGTAGGCTGCAGCCTTGCATTTATTTGCTTAATGATTAATCCTTTTTTATTCCATCGATCTTTATGAAAAGTACGGCATTTTTTTTTTTATTCATGGGGGAGTTCTCATTTATTTTACTCATAATGAAACTTTGTTCAAGTTCTGATGTTTGAAGAAAAAGCTTATTTTGGCTTTTAGGCAAGGCGTCACCACAGTTCATTATAAGACTATGGATCATTACTTGATCTAAATGCCACACTAAGCTATGATGTTCATGGTAGCGAGTGAAGGTTCACCAATTTGTGCTTTTATGGTAATGACAGTAGAGATGGATCGCGTAATTTGTGTTTGATTCCTCGAGCCATTTAGGTGTGGAGTTGCTGTTTTTCCTTTTGAGTTATTACTATTGACTAAATTGCTAATTCAGAGCTAGTCCCTTTCGATGATCTTTTATTGACTATTGCCAAGTAGCTTTGAAAGCTTTGTTGCTTCGTTTAATTATATATGTGAGCTTGTTATATTTTAATGACAGCAGGAAGTGTTGAGGAAGCATGGTTTGATTCAGTTGCTATATTTGAGTCTGACTGCGAAGAAGATTATGAAAGTTTTCCTGACGGTATAACTCTACTCTCTTTTTTGGTGATTCCCCTGTTGCTTACTCTTTAAGCTTATTACTTAGAGATTCATGTTGTGGAACTATGGACACTTGCAGAAGTATTATCAGTAAGTGGCTTGGACGTTGTACTGGCATCAAGTATCACTTCTAGCAGGGAGGCTAATCACTGTGACTGGAATGTCCATATGCATCATAACTCTTCAACTGCTCAGATGCAGAAGGCAGGGGATTTGTCAGCTGTAAATTCTGCACGCAATTCTGTGAGCGAGGTTGCTAGGCATTTTTATAATCAGAATCATGTTGATTCCAGATCAAAGTCTGATGTATCTTCAGATGAAGCAAGACATCCTGTTTACCTTGATGAAATCTCATCTTCTGTGGATGAAAATTCTGGAAAGGAGCAAGGATTATTAGATAATTGTGGAATGCTTCCAGGAAATTGTTTGCCATGTCTTGCTTCAACCGTTTCAACAGTTGAAAAGAGAAGATCTCTAAGCTCTAGTCCAACAAGTGCTAGAAGAAAGGCTACACATAAACTCTCATTCAAATTGAAAGAGGGAAACACTAGTACCAACCTATGTGAGTACTTAAATGTTAAGATTTTTGCTCATCTTTGATAAACTTTGTTTAAAGTTTTTGTAATATGTGGGTTCTTGAGATGAACACCTTTGGTCCATTCATCTTAATTCATGGTGAAAATTTTGCCACTATTAGGCGGGAACATTAGACTTTACTTCACCATAAGTTATTTGTGATTGTATAATCATTTCTCTAGTCAAGCTTGACTAACTGAGGCTGAAACAAGAAGTTTTGTGATCTTTACCACACGTTAGGAGAGAACTATAGTATTGTATGGACGATGTTGTAGGTTCCACAAATGTAGGCTGTTGGAATGATTTTATGTTAATTGTACTGAAGAGTAGTTTGCAGGGTAAATGGTTTTGGCACTTGGTGGTGATGAATTGAATGCATCTAGTGAAATTCTTGACAAACATATAATGGACATGCAAGCAAAGTGAACAGTTCTTTTGTTCTTTTGTGTATGATTTCAGTTTCTTCAAAGGTGATTCTGTACAGGCCGATGGCGGGATCTCAAGTACCATTTTGCCCTATAGAAAAGAAAATAGTTGATTGCTGGTCACAGATTGAGCCAGGGAGTTTCAAAGTTCGAGGACCTAACTATTTTAAGTAAGAATGACAGAATGAAGAATTTAATTGTTATGACCACACTGTTTAAGTAAACTTGCCATTATTGGCTCTCTCATGACCCGAGCTCTATTCTCTTTGCATGGCAGGGACAAGAAAAAGGAATTTGCTCCTAACCATGCTGCGTATTATCCATTTGGTGTCGATGTATTCTTATCACCTAGAAAAATAGATCATATAGCTCGTTTTGTGGAGCTTCCTGTTATTAACACTTCTGGGAAGCTTCCATTTATACTTGTTGTAAATGTTCAGGTATCCTTACTTCACTCCTTGCGTTTGTTCACTATATGTTCTAATTTTGGTTTTTGATTTGTCTAGCAGCAAGTGTTTATCCTTACCTGCTTGTGGGTTGTGCAGATTCCTCTATATCCTGCTGCATTTTTTCAGAATGAAACTGATGGAGAAGGAATGAATTTCGTTTTGTATTTTAAGCTCTCAGATAGTTACTCTAAGGAGCTTCCATCAAACTTCATAGAAAGTATCAGGGTAAGACATGCCTTAGTTTCTCGATTTAAGTAATTGCCTCGTCAAAAACCATTTGCATCTTATATATCCTTTCTATGGATATAGTTCTTGTTAATTTAAGATTTTGGTTTCCTGTAGCAGTAATGTAAAGTCATCCATTTTTCATGCAATGTTATTCTTTTCCTCATGTCCACTCTCCGTAAACAGCGACTGATTGACGATGAAGTTGAAAAAGTTAAAGGGTTTCCTATGGATACAATTGTACCCTTTCGGGAAAGATTAAAGATTTTGGGTCGAGTTGTAAATGTGGAAGATCTTCATTTAAGTGCTGCAGAAAGGAAGCTTATGCAGGCTTACAATGAAAAAACCTGTTCTTTCGCGTCCTCAGCATGAGTTTTTCTTGGTAAGTAATATTTACACATACGACTCATGAATTCCATTTTAGTATGATTCTATTCTTCTCTGGTTATCAAAGCACTGGAATCAGTAGTACCAAATTATTGTTGCCAGGAAACTGATATTTGCCACCACCTACACTTCTTGGTAATGTTGTTAGTATGCATGTCTTATGTGGCAACTGGTTTTTCTAATTTCTACAGGGAGAAAATTACTTTGAGATTGACATAGATATGCATAGATTCAGCTACATCTCTCGGAAAGGTTTTGAAGCATTCTTAGATAGGCTTAAGGTCTGCGTATTGGATGTCGGCCTCACGATTCAGGCAAGATATCTCTTATTTCTTAGTCTCTTTTCTGAGCTTTCCTGGTCGACTACACTTCCATGGCTTATGGCCTAATGCTGTTTACTGTATTTGCATTTTAAAACAGGGGAACAAAGCTGAAGAGTTACCGGAGCAGATATTATGTTGTATAAGGTTAAACGGAATTGACTACATGAATTACCATCAACTGGGGCTAAATCAAGAGCCCCTTGAATTTTGAAGTGCCTAAACAATGCAAGCCTTTTCTATATAACAAAAATTGCATCATTTATAGAGAAATTTTTCGTGCCATCTTTATGTGCAGCACCAGTCCTAAAATCCATCTTCTTCCAATTGTAGAGTATGAGGTGGAGGGTTTGTTGCATTATGTTGTATGTTGTCTTTGTTGCTTAGCATTACCCAGATGAACGATGGACAAATAGGTTTGGAGTTATTTGTTTTGTAGTTTCGAAATATACTGTACTGTGATGGCCTTTGCTGGCTATGCTGCCATAGATGTTCTTGTAATTGAGCTCTACATCTGTAGACTTTGGAAAAGCTGAAATGAACTGCTCCAAAATCTACTCTAGCATGGAGAAGGCGCAAGCCTTAAGTTATCACCTGCCCATAACTTCCTTTAGGGAGAAACATAGTGCAGACTCAACTTAGCTTTTTTAGAGTTGTAATTAATGTGTTCAGAAACCATTGATGGGCAACCATATGTTACTTTGATGCAATACCGTGGGGTACAGTTTTCTTTCAACTCTACAAATTTCCACTGTCAATGTAGCTATGGCATGTTGATTTAGAAATGAATCTATAGCAAAACAGGAAGAGGAGAAGTAGGGAGAGGAATACAGTATCATAAAGGTATGCTCTTAAAGGGTTAAGAAGTGAACTTCAATTCCTGCAGGGGGCAAGAGGCTTCCCGCATAGACCTTTGTTTCCAGAGTAGGAGCTCCAGGGGAAGTCGCTAAAGGGTTTACCAGAGGGTATTTTCCCCACCAGAAGATTATCTGATAAATTCAATTCTTTCAGCTTTCTTAGTTTCAGATATCCGCTCGGTATTTTGCCTGTGAAGTGATTTTTCTGTAACTTCAGGTTTTCTAATGTGCTCACATTTGCTAAAGCCTCTGGCAGAGTCGAGCACAGTTGGTTGTAGCTCAAATCCAGGGTCTGCAATGATCCCAAGCTCCCTATAGTTGTCGGTAAGCCAGCTTTCAGACCATTATGAGACAAGTTGAGATACTGAATCCCACTCTGCCCTCCTCCCGTACCAATTTGGAGAGTGCCACTCGAGAAGAAGTTATCAGAAAGGTCAATATACGTCAATGAACCATCAGGAAATGCATTTTCTATCTCAAAAACTTTTTCCATTGAACCTGATAGCTTGTTTGAATGGATATCTAGCACACCCAAATGCCGTAAGTTTGTAATCGAATCGGGGATTGTCGAAACGAGAGTATTCAATGAAAGATTTAGCATGTAGAGCTGTGTGAGGCTTCCAAGCCATGATGGTAAACTTCCATTAAGATGGTTCACCGATAAGTCCAGCTCCTGTACTGGACTTGGAGTTAAATGTAAGAAGTCTGGAAATTCGCCTTGGATTCCACAACCAGCTAAGTGTATCTGGGAAAGAGATGGCAATCCAACAAGCCATTTTGGTATAGACCCAAGATTGAAATGATTGAGTGACAAAACCAGCCTTTGAAGATTTTGCAGGGAAGACAACTCGTGAGGCAATGGCCCTTGAATCCAGTTATGAGATACATCCAGGAGAATAAGTTGTGAGAGCTGACCAATTGATTGTGGAATTGCTCCAGATAACTGATTGCCACTGAGGTACAACTCTGTCAAATTTGAAAGGTTACCTAAACTAGAGGGAATTGCTCCTTCAAGCTTGTTGTTTGCCAAGGAAACTCTTTGGAGGGAAATCATACATCCGAAATTGCTTGGTATTCTTCCATTTAGATGGTTATTGTTTAGTCTAAGGAATCGTAAAGAAGGCATTTGGCTCAAGCTTGATGGAAATGAGATTGTTCCCTCAAGATGATTTGTGTCAAAGTATAACTCTGAAATGGAACTCAAGTTTGCTATGGATAGGGGGATTTCTCCTGTAAGAAGATTATCCGACAGGTCGAGCTTTCCGAGCTCCTGCATTCGGCCAATCTTGTCAGGTATGTGACCATTTAGCAAATTGCTGTGGAGATCCAGCTCTACCAGATGTGTCAAGTTTGTAAATGTATCAGGTATTCCACCACTAAGTTCATTTGAATGCAGTAGTAATTGATTAAGATTCTTAAGACATCCCAGAGCTGATGGAAGAAAACCAGAAAATCTATTTTCCTGAAGGTGAAGTTCTTCTAGTTTCAACAGCTTACCTATACTTTCTGGTACCGGTCCACTGAGATTGTTGCCATACAGGTAGAGCTTTCGGAGCCTTGGAAGGTGCAAACCAACCGACGACGGCAGTGTTCCGGTAAGCCCTATCAGACCACCAAGATCCATGACTTGAATAAAGCTGAGAAGGGTTATTTCTGGAGCCAACCATCCTTTCATCTGGGACTGGAATACGAAATCATCTGTTGAAATAAATCCTGCTAGATGGATTTCTGTCACCCTACCAGTTATGTTGTCGCAGAGAATGCCTTCCCATTTACAGCAACTATGACCAATCCATTTTGCTAGCCGGGTAGAGGTATCAAGCTGTATTCCAGCCTTAAAACTTGTGAGACCCTTCAGGTCACTAGGATTGCATGATGCTTCACCTAAAGTTTGCTCTCCTTCTCCCTCTCCTACTCTTAGGATGGTTACCAGAACCATAATAGCCCACACAAGCTGACTAGCCATTTGGTGAGAAAGCAGGAAAATGAGTTTGATCTTCAGGAAGAAAAAATTCGAATAGTAAGTACTTGGAAGAAAAGATCTTAGACAAAAAATGTAGAAGGTCAAAGATCTCCCTTGGCTTTTTTCTCCTTTTGCATATTATAGTGCTGAAAAGCATATAAATATGTCCGAATGATGATGTCCTCGGTTATGCCTAAAGGAGAGAACAGGGCAAGAACCAAAGATGCTTAAGATTTTAATATTTTAATATTAAAAGAGTTGGCTAAGTTTACCTTTCTCTAATAGTTTTGAAATGAATAAGCTAGTCGTCCTTGGCTCTTTCACCAGGTGCTGCTACTGTGATTCAGGACCAAGATTTTAGCTGTTCCTGAGATCAAGGCCAGGGTCACATGTCAGGTCTGATGCTTTTGGGAGATGCACCCCAATTCTTTACACAGTACTTTACTCTTTAGATGCTTCTTTCTTGGAAGAAAGTTTCAGAGTTCTTCTAGTAGGTCCTACCTGCAGAAATTGAATAAACTACCATTTGTTTTGGTTTAGGCACCAGAAGTGGTGAGCCCTTATGAGATATTTGCAGGCCTAGCAAGCCTGTATGTGTTAGTGGGCCGATACGAGTGATTTCAATGTGATGCCAATGTCTTGAATTTATGGGCATACTTTTATGAGAGGTAAATTCCAAGTTCGTGACATAGAGATTTGGGAAATGAATTTTGGGGTTTTGAAGAGTTTTATGGTTATTGGAGGCTGGTAGAATGATTCAGAGGCATAAATCATCATTGTTTGATATCTAAATAAAAAAAACTAACTCAAACTATAGCCAACAAACCAAACATAAACAAGACACATAACAATCATACAGAAAAAGTAAAACAAATGTCAGATAACCATACACATCATTTCACTCAGGCAATGTTTGGGTAATTGTTAAGTGACATTATTAAATCAGTGATATGATGTCTAATACAAATATTAGGACCAATAGTTCCCGGTGTCCAACTAGTTGGTAATAGGGTATATGTGAGGACCCGAACCCGATCCTTGGGCTCCTCACCGCCTTGCAGTCCCAATTGGCCCAACTCGTGACCCAATCGGAACCACACAAGGCTTATCTTCAAACTCAAAACCCAAAACACGTAAAAATAAGTATAAATTTAAAGCTTTATCTTTTCCATAAAAGGAGCATGTATTCAACAATTAAATCTCGACACAATAGAACAAATCACGGAGAAGCACACACAAACAGCGAAAGACTTAAATCTCACACACAACAGGCCACACGGCCCCAAACATGCATCATCAACACAGTCCAATCAATGCAAGCCCAAGAACAGCAAAAACGTGCCCAAGGCACCAAACTCATCTCATATATAATAAACCCAAAGAGTACATGCATGTCCAAAATAATTACCAAGTCAAGCCCACTAAAGGGTCACAATCGCAATAGACAAGTATGCATAGTACAATCCAAAATACAAAGAAAGTGTCGAGTTTTCAAACGTGTCATATGCAGTAGTCCAGCCCTATGACAAACCAGAAACCTCGACCTCAAAAGGAAGTCAGCTAGCCAAGCCTCAACCTAGTCCTGAAAAGACAACAACAAGAGGGGGTGAGATCTCGAGGACCTCAGTGAGAGTCACAGCGTCATAAACAATTACGGTGGAATTGAGGCACATACGAAAACCAGTATAAACAATATAATGCTTAATAATAAAATCACATTTAATCCATGATGCTAATCGTGCAACGAACTCATATAAATAAAATCAATTACGTATGAATGAGTTTGAAATCATAAACCAATATGTCGAGCACAAGTCCAAATATTACAAAATCTCAAAGTCTCAAACACGTGGCTGCTATGCCAAAATCTCTCGGGGAGGACCACTAAAACTGCTTCGCCTGATAACCCGGGCCAAAGGGAAATCGGAAGCCCACTGGTGGCTAATTTAAATACACATTTTCAAATAAATACACATTTTCACACCGTCACAAGGCCTATACTCACCACCTTATACTCCTAGGCAAGGGAATACCCTTCTATCTAAGGGTGCTCATCCACTTACCTCCGCATTGGCCAAGCGTTGTTATCGTCAATTCCAAGATCAAATCCTAGAAATCGTATATGAATATACGTACTTCGCAATTGTGAAAAAGATCTCAAATCATATCATAATTCAAATCGATTATGATGCAATCCAAAAACAATTCAAAAGCTCGCATAGAAGTCCCACATTTTAAGAAATCAATATAAATCAATTAATTCTCGCAAAGTATCTCAATCACGTCACAAGCATGCATGTAGGTCCATAAAAATATTTTATGCATCATAAACATGCCACACGCATAATGAACCTAATATGCAAAGTCATGCATCAATGCACATATTGCCTCTATTAAAAAACAAGCATATATCCGATTTTAATTAATAAAACCAAAACATTTCCGTGCATGTAAATGAAACATAGTCTCCCACCTCTTGTCGAGCCGACTCACTACTAACCACGCCCTTGCCCTTATCGCGCGTCGAAGGACCACCTACAGGCGAAGGCAAACACACAAATCGAATCTCAAAACAAAAATCAAATAAATAACTAAGACAGCTAAAAAAACCGAAAATAAACCTACGACGCCAAACTGACACCTAAGACTCCTTCTAACACTCAAACCAAGCCTCACACACTCTAAACGAGACAGAAAAATCAACAAACTCACAATTCGAATCTAATCGAAAAATTATCAAAAACCCGACATAAACCGAAAACCAAACCGCGGCAATTCAACGCAATCAAAGCCCACCAACGCTCTCAACAAACTCAAATACACCAACAACAATCATCAAAGGCAACAAATAACACATTAAGATCAAAAACCCCAAAATCACATAATATCCCTAAACCGCCAAAACTCAAAAATCACTCCTAAGCCAAAATTGATCAAACCCACCTATCACACTACCTTAGGAAACATCATAGCAAGCTAAAACAACCAACAAACGGAAAAGAAAACGAAGAAATCAAGCATAATCTTCAAAAATTCGAATTTACTTAAAAACGCTCAAAACCGACCAAAAACACCATTATCTAAGGAAACAACAACGAAGAGAGATGAAGAAGGGTTACCTTTAAGTTTTATGAGAATGCCCAAACCTTGATTTTGAAGGAAAAGAAAAACTGAAGGATTTTTGGCTAAGAAAGCCTTCGGCGCCGCGTGAGAAGCAAGGGAAAGAAATGTTTCTTTTCCCTGCGCTTCCCGTGAGAAAAAAAGGAAGGCTGGCTCATTAATGGCAGCTTGGTAAATATGAAAATTTTGATTTTTCTTTTTTTTTTCCTTTTTTTTTTTTTTTGAAGAATTTTCTAAATATTCAAATTAAGTGTAAAATCGAATTAAATGGTTTAAAATAAAGTAAAAGGTTCAAAATCAAGAAATTGGGCTTTAAAACGGGATTGGGTTCGAAAAACGAAAATCGGCTCATTAACAATAAGTCGGCCAAAGGCCTTCGGCCACTCAAAACGGGCTTCGAAAACTCATAATCGGGTCAAGGAAGAAGAATGGATGTTTCCACTGGGCTCAAACCTCGAACAACCACAGATCAAACTAATACTCGCTAAAAACTCTGAAACGACACGTCGTGCAACTATCGACACACAACCACCGCATGACGTTCTAGACAACCTAGACCCGACAACTAGGCTCTATGACTAAGTCCACGTCACTCGGTCAAAGGGTCAGCGTTGACGGTCAACTAGTCAACTCTCACAAACCGACCAATCCAGGACAACTGACTGACACCGAACACTGACTAGACACTCAAAAGGACGGGGTCTCACATCCTCCCCTCCTTATAAGAATTTCGTCCTCGAAATTCACTTACCGGAATCCTCAAATAACTGTGGGTACTGCTGTCTCATCAACTGCTCTGACTCCCAAATCCTCTCCTCCATACGGTCACTGCGCCACAAAACATAAACCATAGGCACACTGCGGCTGCGCAACTGTCTCACTGCTCTTTCTACTATGGCCACTGGTTGAGTCGAGTAAAACAAGTCACTGGCAATCTCTATCGGCAGGGTCTCCAAAATATGAGACGGATCCGGCACGTACTTCCATAACATGGACACATGGAAGAAGTTATGGATCCTCTCTAACTCTGGCGGTAACTCCAATCGGTACGCCACTGGGCCAACTCTGTCAACAATGCGGTAAGGACCAATATACCTCGGAGCTAGCTTGCCCCGCTGCTGAAATCTAATCACTCCCTTCCAAGGCGCGACTTTCAAGAATACCATGTCATCCACTGCAAACTCCAAGTCTCGCCTACGGTGATCTGCATAACTCTTCTGACGGCTCTGTGCTGCTCTCAACTGCTCTGTGATCAAAGCAACCTGCTGAGTAGCCTGCTCTACCAACTCTGGACTATCAAGTCGCCTCTCACCAACCTCATCCCAACATAGGGACATACGACACCTACGCCTGTACAATGCCTCATACGGTGCCATACCTACGCTCCTCTGAAAGCTGTTGTTGTAGGAAAACTCCGCTAAGGGTAAGCATCGATCCCAAGTGGTATGCTTGTCCAACACACAAGCTCTGAGCATATGCTCCAAGATCTGTATAGTCCGCTCTGACTGACCGTCTGTCTGAGGATGGAAGGCTGTACTGAACCTCAACTTTGTACCCAAAGCTCAGTGAAACTTCTCCCAAAATCGAGAAGTGAACCGCGGATCCCGATCTGATACTATACTCATTGGCACACCATGCAATCTGACAATCTCATCCATGTACCTCGAAGCTAGCCTCTCCGGCGTGTCTGTCACTCTAATGGGGAGGAAGTGTGCAGACTTGGTGAGTCTGTCCACTATCACCCATATAGCATCGTATCCTCGCTGCACACGTGGCAAACCAACCACAAAGTCCATGGTGATATGCTCCCTTTTTCATTCTGGAATGGTAACTAGCTGTAACATGCCTACTAGTCTCTGATGCTCGGCTTTCACCTGATGACAAACTAAACATCGAGCAACAAACTCTGCTATGTGCCTCTTCATGCCTGATCACCAATAAGACTGTCTCAAATCTCTATACATCTTGGTGTTATCCGGATGTATAGAGAATGCTGAACTGTGAGCCTCTATCAGAATCTACTGCCTCAACTCCTCGTCATGTGATACACACATACGACCTCAGAAAGTCAGAATATCGTCATCTCTAACTTTGTACTCACTGAACGAACTCTCTGCATTGTCACTGCTGTCCAAACTCTGTCTCACTCTGACCAAAGCTGGATCCTCTAACTGACCGGCTCGAATCTCATCAATCAAAATCGGTCTTACTACCATCTGTGCAATCAAGGCTCCGGTCTCATCATTGTCCAACTGAATTCGAGACTCTCTCAAACTCATCAACAAAGGCATATACTCAGCTCTCACATATGCCAAGGAAGAAGAAGTCTTCCTACTCAAAGCATCTGCAACCACGTTGGCTTTACCTGGATGGTAGTCAATGATCAAGTCATAATCCTTGATCAACTCAAGCCAACGTCTCTGTCTCAAGTTCAAATCCTTCTGGGTGAGAAGGTACTTGAGACTCTTGTGATCCGTGTAAACATGACACGTCTCACCATACAAGTAATGACGCCAGATCTTTAAAGCGAAGACCACTGCTGCAAGCTCAAGGTCATGGGTCGGATAGTTGTCCTCATGCGGTCTCAACTGTCTAGAAGCATAGGCAACCACCTTCCCATCCTGCATCAACACACATCCCAATCCAAGTCTCGAGGCATCACTGAAAACAACATAGCCTCTGCCACTGACCGGTAAGGTCAACACTAGAGCTGAAACCAATCTGGTCTTCAACTCACTGAAACTCTGCTCACACTTCTCGGTCCACACAAAAGGAACACCCTTGCGAGTCAACCGGGTCAAAGGTGCTGCTAAAACCGAGAAGCCCTCTACAAATCATCTGTAGTAGCCTGCCAAACCTAAAAAGCTACGAATCTCCGTCACACTACGAGGAGGCTCCCACGAAATAATAGCCTCTATCTTCTTGGGGTCTACAAGCACTCCACTAGCTGACACCACATGCCCCAAGAAGCTGACCTCACTCAACCAAAACTCACACTTAGAAAACTTGGCATATAGCTGCCGAGCTCTAAGTGTGTCCAAGGCTGTCCTCAAGTGCACCTCGTGCTCCTCCTGGGTTCTCGAGTACACCAAAATATCGTCTATGAACACTATGATAAACCGATCCAAATACTCTCGGAACACCCTGTTCATGAGGTCCATGAACACTTCCGGTGCATTCGTCAACCCAAACGGCATAATCACGAACTCATAGTGCCCATACCTCAATCTGAATGCTGTCTTCGGGATGTCAGACTCCCGAACTCTCAACTGGTGGTATCCCGATCTCAAGTCTATCTTCGAGAATACTGAAGCACCCTGCAACTGATCAAATAAGTCATCTATCCTCGGCAACGGATACCGGTTCTTCACTGTGGCCCGGTTCAGCTGCCTGTAGTCAATGCAAAGTCGAAGGGTACCGTCCTTCTTTTTAACAAAAAGGACAGGCGCACCCCAGGGAGAAACAATCGGTCTGATGAAGCCACGATCCACAAGATCTTCCAACTGAGTCTTCAGCTCTCTCAACTCAGCCGGTGCCATCCGATATGGTGGAATAGAAATCGGTTCTGTCCCTGGAAGTAACTCAATCTCAAACTCAATCTCTCGGACTGGAGGTAGACCTGTCACCTCCTTGGGAAATACATCAGCATACTCTCTGACAACTGGCACACTGCTCAACTCTGGAGGCTCAACTGACACATCTCTGACATGAGCAAGGAAAGCTGCGCATCCCTTCTGAATCATCTGTTTGGCACTCATCCAAGAGATCACACAAGTCGGTAACACGCGTCTGTCACCCTCAAAACAATACTCTGTCCCATCCGGAAATCCGAACCATACTTTCTTTGTGAAACACTCCAACCAGGCTCTGTATCTGGATAAGCAATCCATACCCACTATCACATCAAAATCTCTGATATCCAAGGGTATCAAATCAGCCTCAAGCTGTACTGTACCCACTGTCAGCACACAACCCAAGTACACTCTACTGCAGGTCATCTGCTCACCTAAAGGAGTCAACACAACTATGGGTGGCTCTAAGGGTGACAACGCTCTATCTGCCCACCTAGCCACTCTAGGGCTGACAAATGACCTATTCGCTCCGGGGTCAAACAGGACTCTAGCAGAATAAGAAAATACTGAAATCGTACCTGTAACGACGTCCGGACTAGCACATGCCTCAGCATCCGCTAGTGTGAACAGGCGTGTCTGTGGCCTCTGCTGCTGTGTCTGACCTGTAGCCTGGCTACCAGCTGGTCGTCCTGCCTGTGACCTAGTCTGTGGCCTCGAAGACCCCTGTGAACCCATATGGCTCACACCTGACCTCTGTGCTGCTGGCAAGGCTGGAATTCTGGGCTGAGAAGCACTAACTCTCGATGCACTACCCCCTGGGCAATCTCTGGCTAGATGCCCAAACTTATCACATGCATAACATCTGGGAGGCTGACGACAAGGAGGAGGGTGATTCTGCCTGCAGTTCCCACACCAGGGATGTCCTACTGACCTGCTGAAACTAGGAGTTATTTGGACTGGCTGTGCACGGGTCACGAAAGAAGATGTGCCCTGTGATCTGGTCTGTCCTGCTGAGTATGGAGCTGACATCCTGCTCCTCTGTCTGTGGTCAAACCTACCACTGCGCCTCATGGGACCCTTGCTAGGTGCAAATCCCCTATACCCCTGAACCTGGCCACTCTGACCACGGGCAATGTCCTCTGACTTCACTGCCTCCATCACAAGCTTCTCGAAGTCACTACTGGTATTCGGACCCATAACAGTGCGAATATTCTGATTGAGACCCTGCTCAAACCGACTGCCCATCACTGCCACATCTCGCTGCATCTCTGGCACAAAGTGGACTAATGCCCTGAACTCAGTCTCATACTCAGAAACAGTCTTGCTTCCCTGGCGAAGCATGTAGAACTCTAACCTCTTATTATTCTGAAAGTGTGGTGGAAGGAACCTCAGGTCAAACTCTCTCTCAAACTCCTCCAAAGTGGGCTGACCACCATATCTGCTCCTAATAGTACTCCAGAAGGGTTACCTTTAAGTTTTATGAGAATGCCCAAACCTTGATTTTGAAGGAAAAGAAAAACTGAAGGATTTTTGGCTAAGAAAGCCTTCGGCGCCGCGTGAGAAGCAAGGGAAAGAAATGTTTCTTTTCCCTGCGCTTCCCGTGAGAAAAAGGAAGGCTGGCTCATTAATGGCAGTTTGGTAAATATGCAAACTTTGACTTTTTTTCTCTCTTTTTTTTCCTTTTTTTTTTTTGAAGAATTTTTTAAAAATTCAAATTAAGTGTAAAATCGAATTAAATGGTTTAAAATAAAGTAAAAGGTTCAAAATCAAGAAATTGGGCTTTAAAACGGGATTGGGTTCGAAAAACGAAAATCGGCCCATTAACAATAAGTTGTCCCAAAGGCCTCCGGCCACTCAAAACGGGCTTCGAAAACTCATAATCGGGTCAAGGAAGAAGAATGGATGTTTCCACTGGGCTCAAACCTCAAACAACCACAGATCAAACTAATACTCGCTAAAAACTCCGAAACGACACGTCGTGCAACTATCGACACACAACCACCGACATGACGTTCTAGACAACCTAGACCCGACAACTAGGCTCTATGACTAAGTCCACGTCACTCGGTCAAAGGGTCAGCGCTGATGGTCAACTAGTCAACTCTCACAAACCGACCAATCCGGGACAACTGACTGACACCGAACGCTGACTAGACACTCAAAAGGACGGGGTCTCACAGAATATCCTAGATTCAATTTGTTATATTTTTGTATCATACTTGAATTATCAATATAAATATTTATTCTAAATTTATTTTGGTTAAGTATAAAAAATAAGTCTATTAATCATATCTTGTAGAACATAGGTCATAATTGTGTCATTTGATTACAAGATCCTATTAGTAAAGTAAAGATCATAAACAAATTACAATACCAATATATTATTAGCAACATAGGCAATGATAACATATGGTGTGAGACCCCATCCCTCTTGATCCATTGAGTTTGATCAGAAATTTGACCCAGTGTATTGATCTTAGATTACCTGAGAGTTGTGGATATAGTTATAGAGTATAGTGTTTGTCTAGAGCATGTGAGTATTGTGTCCTTGGTTGTAAGTTAACACTGTCATGCAATATATTATTTTATAGTTTTAACATGTATTATCGTTTGTCTCAATTTGTATGTAGTTCAGGATTGAGTCAACTGAAAATTTCTATTTTTATCTTTAAAACCTAATGGTTTACTATCGAATCTATTTTGAGTGGTCGAAGACCTTTAGTATGATCAATACACCTTATTGCCTAATATACTATTAATGTTTCCAACTAATGCCTCAATGTTTAAAATAAAATGATTACAAGTTCATTTTCAAATAATCAAAATATTTTCTATTGTGAGTATCACGTCTTGGGATTGAGTTCTCATAGTAAGTATGAAGAAGAGCCAATATAGTGGCATAGCGGTCTATCGCACACTATGTTTCCTTAACTTTAAAATTGTGGATTTGATCCCAAGGAAATAAGATATGAAAAATGCACTTATTATGAGTAGTTCCACACTTCGAGGTGGATCCGGTACCGTAGTAGCTCATGGTCCCGAGTTGGATCTTGAGGAAGTGAGTTTGAACTGCCAAGCCACGGAGAGAGATTAATCAAGTTGTAAATTGGGATAATCTTCATTATTCAAAACAAAAAATATGAAGAAGAGATGTCCACTTCTTAATGTGCAGAACTCTCTAGCACAACTCTTTTACCCTTATTGTCAACCACACCATTCCCTAAACAACACAACACAACAAGTTAAGGGAATTGGAAATGAATGCAACACAACCATCAACAATAAACTGACTTAGACTAACACTCTAGAACTATCC
Organism: Passiflora organensis; assembly: GCA_019739055.1. Taxonomy (NCBI): domain Eukaryota; kingdom Viridiplantae; phylum Streptophyta; class Magnoliopsida; order Malpighiales; family Passifloraceae; genus Passiflora; species Passiflora organensis. Next base: position 6,289,422 of record JAEPBF010000187.1, on the reverse strand, counting down.
AATACTCTAAACAAACTCCATCTATCACCAAACACAAAAATAAAATTCAACCTCACTTCTAAGGTTCCAACAAGCCAACAGTCACACAAAATCCTCTCCAAGGCAAACCAATGTTAGAACATTTGGACTAAATATCATTGTAGTCCACTAATAATGTTCATCTAGGCTTGTGGATGCACAAGCAAATCATATAATTATATGAAAATATGTAGTCCGATTAAGTGATCAGATAAAATACTAGGTTTATCATCTTAAGTAACGATGTGGGTCTCTTTTCAGGTATGTGTAAAAATCCACAGGCCTATTTCTAATAAAGATGTGCTTGATTAGCATTTGGCCCATCCAGACTCTATTTAAGGGTTGTGATCCCTGGACATACATGACATACATGCATAAGAAAATAGTCACACTAAATATTGATTATTGTTCTTCTCTAAACTCTCCCATCACTCTCTGGTGGACTGTACATGGAGTGTCTAGAAGATTCATTCCCTCTATCTTGGACCTATAGATTCTGGTAGTAAAGGTACGCTGCTTTTATTTTTATTATATCGAATCAATTTCTGGTTCCTATTAAAGACTAAAACAACAATTGATATTAGAATCACCTTAATTCGATTTGATGAATATTTATATTTTCAATGATTCTTTTTTTTAAACCATATTTATTTTAGATCTAACAATTCAATTAAAGTTTTTGTTTCAACAAAAGAATTTTTTAAGGTTTTGAAAAAACAACAAAAAAATAAATTTTGAAGGTTGGAGTGTAGGTGAGCCATCAGGCTCGCATCAAGTCGTACCACGCGAGCCGTCGGGCTCGCATCTGGCACACCAGGCGAGCCGTCAGGCTTGCATCTAGTGCGCCATGCGAGCCCGCCTGGGTTTGCCCCCCGCGAGCCACCAAGGCTAGCACCCAGGCAAGCCTGTCTGGGATCGCATCCCCAGGCAAGCCCGCAACCTGGTCTCCCTCACGTGAGCATGACTTTGGGTCGCACTAGGGTTTCATCATATTGAAACACTAGGGTTTCATCATATTGAAACACTAGGGTTAACGGCTTCCAGATCAATATGATAAAACCTTAGAGTTTCATTATTTGGACTAAAAGTTTCATAAATTGGGCCTTTATCATCTAGTCCTGAAAATCATTGTTTTTATATGAGCTAGATTTTAGACTTTGGGATTTGGTCTAATAAATATACTCAATGGATTTTGAGTTTATATGGACCTAGATTTTGAATTTGTATTTTGGGTCACTGAATCTAAAATTATGATTCTAGACTATAAGGAAAAATCTGATAGATAAAATAAATTATTTTGAAGTATAATTGAATTTAGTAAGATTCAATGTTTAAAATTGAATAATAAGTAAACTAAATTTACTCATAATGATTTATTTAATTTGTAAGATTAAAATCAACTTAATATTAAATATTAAAATCAAATCTACTTAATATTTATTAGTTGGGTCATTAGACTCATTTAAAGTATATAGTTTCAAATACATTTAGGTTGTGGGGCTTAATTGATCAAATTTATACTAAATATTAAGTTACAACGCTTATCCTTGGTCCCAATAGGGAAAAAAATGGAAAAAGATCTTGGGTTGAATAAAGTATTTAATCCAATTTAAATTTAATTATTGGACTAAATTAATATAATAGATTAAATTAAATCTAAATAAATATTGAATCATAAGATTTAATTAAATATTTAGATAAATATTGATAAGCCCTCATGAATTATTTAGTTTATAATAAAATTGAGGTATGTGACTCAATTGAAATAATAGACTATAATGGTTATATATTGAGCTGTTGGACCCAATTAAATTCTGAATCCAATCAAGATTTGAATCATTGGATTTAAATAATATTTTGGATTAAATAAATTATTTTTGAGTTGTTAGACTCAAATATAATTGTTAAAGTCTTAATTTAATTTTAGACCATAAAGTTTGAAGGTTGGTCAAAATTTAAATTAAAAGAGTTTTTTTCTTTTAGAATTAATTTTAAATCTTATAATCATTTTAGACTTAAAATTAATCATAGTTTGATTTAAAGAGTTGAAATTAAAGCCATAAAGGAAATTTTGGCAAGGAGATAAATCAATTATGAGTTATTTTAGTGATAAAGTTATTTTGACTAAAATAAAACTTTGCTCACAAGAATAATGTTTCTGATCAAATTGATTTTTGAATAATACAAAAAGGCTAAAATAAAATCAGGATATAAAGAAATTTTTCAGTCTTGATTTTATTTATAAAATTAAAATCCATCTTTGACCTATAATCTAAAGTTTTAAACTTAAAGTATTTAGACTAAAATTTTAGAAAATTATTTTCATATTCTTTTGAGTATATCGGCTAGAACACACATAACTTTCGTTGGAAAATCTTGTGATATAATGTTGTATATTCAAAGGAAAAATAATACAAAAATGAAATCTATGGATTTTATCTAGATAACATATGATTTCCTTTACTAAATCCAGATTATTATACAAGTCCAAATCTTCTAAGATCAATTACATGAAATATCAAATAATTTACAGGTTAAAGCAATATCTCACCAAAGAGGGCTCTCTTATGTAGATAGTAAAGTCAAATTATTTGATTTATTAAAGGATTATGATATTCATGAGGATAATATCAGCCCAAAGAAAGTTCATTATTGTCGGGCAAGAATTTCATAATCATACATGATTATGTTGTTCATATAGGATGGTATTCATAGGCCAGTAATTCAAGTGAATAACTTTGAGATCAAGCCTGCAATGATTCAAATGATAGATAATCATCAGTTCTTTAGATTGGAAAAAAGGACCCCATGAAGCATGTAAAGACATTCATCAAGCTAACAGATACTTTTAGATTCAATGGAGTATTTTCGGAGTCAATTAGGCTGCACTTTTTCCCATTCTTCTTATCAGGAAGAGTTGCAAACTGGTTGGAGAATCCTTCCACTGGCTCTATTACAACTTTGGGAGGAGCTAATGAATGCTTTTCTGGTATGATTTTTTCCAGTGGCAAATACTTCCAAGCTGAAGCATGAGATCAGCAACTTCAAATAGCAACCGAATGAGTCACTTTACGAAGCATATGACAAATTTAAAGGGCTATTAAAGAAGTGTCCTCATCATGGCATTCTAGATTCTATTTGATGCTTTCTTAAGAGGATTATAAGAATGCATAAGTTTATGCTGAATGCAACTACCAATGGGAATGTTCTAGACAAGGAAATTGGTGAAGCATTTGATTTGATTGAGAAAACAGCACGGGGAGGACAGACTCGGGCTTCTGATACAGACTTTGATAAGACTCTAGGAAAATTGGAGGTGGATGCCATCACTAAATTGACTACAACAATGTCTGCTATGAGGCATAAACTTTCTCAGAATAGAGCATCAGTGGCTAGTGCTAGTAGTGGTTCAGCAAATTAGCCAGTTCTTGTTTTGTGTGATCATTATGGGGGGAACCATAACAACTATCAATGTCCTGGGACAATGAAATATGTCAATTATGTTGACAATACAACAGCCTTACTACTCTGGGACCACTTATAATGAAAATTAGAAATACTATCCCAATTTTTTTATAAGAATAATAATTCACATCTTGGTGTAAATCCTAATCAGAACAAGGGAGCAGGTTTCAATCCGAGCTACTAGTAGGAAAATCTTAATTTTCACAATCCACAGCCAGCTAAGAAGAAAAACAATTTAGAAGACCTTATACAACAATTTATTTTATCTTCAGACTCTAGAATTAAAAACCTGGAGACTCAAGTGAGTCAGATCACTCAGATATTACAAAATAGATCATCAAAGGCTTTACCTTCTGACACAAAGCCTCTCTCAGAACTAAAGGCAAATGACTTTAAGATCAGGGATACTTTTCTCAGAGCCAATAACAATCAAGAAGCCTAGTGCAAGTCAAAATAATGAACAACCCAAGTTTGAGAAAGTTCAGGAATAATAGTCTGAAGCACCAGTGGAATTGATAGAAGAGAGTCCACCCAAGAAGGAGAGCAAGGAGCATCTGCCCTCACCACCTTTCCCTAGGTGATTGAGGAAAGAACAACTTGACTAGTAGTTTGCAAAGTTCTTAGGATTCTTCAAGAAATTGCAAATTAACATACTATTTGCTAAGGTCTTACAGTAGATGTCATCTTATATGAAGTTCATGAAGGATATCTAAGTCAAGCCCAGGAAGATTAGTGATTATAAGACAATGGAATTGACAAAAGAGTGCAGTGCTATTATATAGAGAAAATTGCCTCCCAAGCTTAAAGATCCAGGGAGTTTCACTATTCCTGTGAAAATTGGGGCAAATCAATTTAGCAAGGCACTGTGTGATTTGGGTTCTAGCTTAAACCTGATGTCAGTGAGTATGACAAAAAGATTGAGTCTAAAAGATATTCGGCCTACCTCTTTCACTCTATAAATGGCAGATCACACACTATCTTTTCCAAGAGGTATTGTGGAGGATGTTCTAATCAAAGTGGGCAAGTTTATTTTTCCAGTGGATTTCATTATTTTGAATATAGAGGTAGACAAAGCAGTTCCACTTATCCTTGAGAGGCCATTCTTAGCTATAGGGAGAGATTTAATTGATGTGAATGTTGGCTAGTTAACTATGAGAGTGGGTGACCAGTAGATTACCTTGGATATTCGTTCTTTAATTAAGCATTATGACCATGAGAATGTTAATGTCATCACTTCCTGGGGATTAGAGCACTGGATTGAAGCAGGTGCACTTGATTTCTAAGATCCTTTAGAAGCCATCCTGCTTGGTATAGAAGACAGTGAGGATGAAGATGTGGTAGCCTTAATTAGAAGCATCGATAATATACCCAAGTGGAGGAGAAATCAGTTTGAGACTCTTGATGTGCCCTTAGGACAGCTTAATAGAATGAAGCCTTTAGTGGAAAAGCCACCTATCTTAGAGTTAAAGTAGTTGTCTTCTCATTTGAAGTACCAATTTCTGGGGAGAATAATATACTCTCTGTTATCATTTTAGTTGCACTGACAGAGTTACAAGAATAAAAGCTAATGAGGGTTCAGAAGGATAACAAGACAACTATTGGTTGGACTTTAGCTGATATCAAAGGGATCAACCTTTCTTTCTGTATGCACAAGATCAGGCTAGAAGAGAGATACAAGCCCTCAATTGAGCATGAGAGGCAACTAAATTATAATATGAAAGAAGTAGTGAGGAAATAAGTCAGTAAGTGGCTGGATGCTGGGATTATCTATCTAGTCCCAGAAAACAATTGGTGTGCCCATTTTAGTGTGTTCCTATGAAGGGAGGTACCATAGTTGTGAAGAATGAGAAGGGTGAGTTTGTACCTACCAGAATAGTCATAGGTTGGAGAATTTGCATAAACTATTTTAAGTTGAACAAGGCGACCTACAAGAGTCATTTTCCACTCTCTTTTTTATCAAATGTTAGAAAAACTAGTTGGCAGAGAATTATATTGCTTTATGGATGGTTACTCTAATGATAATTAGATTTTCATTGCTCTTGAAGATCAGAGTAAAACCACATTCACCTGCCCCTATGGGACTTTTGCTTTTAGCAGGATGCCCTTTGGGTTATGTAATGTGCCTGCCACTTTTGAGAGGTACATAATGGTCATTTTAACTAATTTGATTGAGATATGTATAGAAGTGATTATGGATGATTTCTCTATGTTTGGAGACAATTTTGATTATTGTTTAAATCATTTGAGGGTAATGCTTGAGCGATGCCACGAGAAAAGCCTAGTGCTGAATTGGGAAAAATGTTACCTTTATGGTCACTGAGGGCATAGTTCTAGGGCACTTGGTTTTAGAAAAAGGATTGGCAATTGATAAAGCCAAAATTGAAACTATTGAGAAATTGCCAACCCCAAATTCAGTCAAAAATGTTTGGAGTTTCTTGGGACATATAGGGTTCTACTGGAAGTTTATCAGGGATTTTTCGAAGATTACCAAACCACTATGCCAGCAGCTTGAGAAGGATAAAAAATTTGAGTTCAATAAGAACTGTGTGGAATCTTTTGAAGAAATCATAAAGAGGATGATAAGTGCTCCTATCATTGTTACACCAGATTAGGAGCAGGAATTCAAAATGATATGTGATGCTAGTGATTTTGTTATTAAAAATATACTTGGGTAGAGAAGGAATAAAATCTTCCATCTTATCTACTATGTAAGCAAGAACCTTGATGAATCTCAGGTGAATTATATTGTTAGAGAAAAGGAGTTGCTGGTTGTAGTCTTTACTTTTGACAAGTTTCGATCCTATCTAATTGGGTCAAAAGTAATTGTCTATTTTGACCACTCCACCATCAGACATTTGATGGAAAAAAGGATGCCAAGCCACGCCTGATCCGCTTGATATTGCTGCCACAACAATTTGATTTAAAGATCAGAGATTGAAGGAAACTGAAAACCAGGTGGCTGACCATTTGTCAAGATTAGAAAATCAGAAAGCCTCAGGAGCCATTGAGATTGGGGAAGTCTTTCCTGATGAACGAGTGTCGGCTGTTCAGAATTCTGATCCTAGGTATGTTGACATAGCAAACTACTTGGTTTGTAAAATAGTCCATTCCGAGCTTTCTAGACAACAACAAAAGAAGTTCATTCACACTACCAAATTCTATTTCTGGGAGAATCATTTCCTATACCGCTAGTGCAGTGACTAAATCATTAGGCGATGTATAACTGAGGAAGAGTTTGAAGATATTCTAAAGCAGTTTCACTCTTCTCCATGTGGTGGGCATTATGGTTCTGATAAAACTATAGTTAAGATACTTTATTCTAGTTTTTATAGGCCATCTATTTTTCGTGATGCACACAATTTTTTCCTACGTTGTGATAGATGTTAGAGAACTGGGAATACAAGGAGAAGGAATGAAATGCCTTTAAATTATATGCTGAAAGTAAAACTGTTTGATGTGTGGGACTTGATTTTATGTGACCATTCCCTTCTTTATACAGAAAGAAGTACATATTGCCTAAAGTTGACTATGTGTCCAAGTGGATTGAAGCTGAAGTTTATGAAACCAATGATGTCAAGGTAGTTTTGAAATTCCTGAAGAAAAATATTTTTACTCAGTTTAGGGCTCAATAGGATATTATCAGTGATGAGGGGAATCATTTTTTCAACACTCAATTCAGAACCTTATGGGATTAAACATAAGGTGGCTCTTCCCTATCACCCCCAGACCAATGGTCAGGCAGAGGTCTCCAACAAAGAGATTAAAAGAATTTTAGAGAAGACTGTTGGCCAGACAAGAAAATATTGGTTCAGTAAATTACCAAATGCACTGTGGGCATACAAGACAGCTTACAAGGCACTATTAGAAATGACACCTTTCCAGTTGGTGTTTGGTAAGGCCTATCATTTGTCTGTAAAGCTGGAACACAAGGCCTACTGGGGAGTCAAGAAGCTGAATTATGACGTGCTAGCAGCTGGTGAAAAGTGAATGCTACAATTAAACGAGTTTTATGAGTTGTGCCAGCAGTCATATGAGAATGGCAGAATTTATAAAGAAAAGATGAAAAGATGGCATAATAAGCATATTAAGGGCCAAGAATTCAAGCCTGGTATGTAGGTTTTTCTGTTCAATTCAAAACTGAGACTGTTTCAAGGAAAGCTGAAATCAAGGTGATCTGGATCTTTTACAGTTTAGCTGTGTCACAACCCAGCCCCTGGATATCTAGCCCAATGGGCCTAGACGTGTATTTGAGCGTGATAGATCACAACTGTAATGCTCGATTGAGCTTCTAACCACATAGCCCAAAAGATGCATCTTGTTACAATTGATCCTCTCACATAATATATATAAGCCCAAGACATCCCCCACTTCTTTTTGATGTGGCATTTGGTAACACATTGATCCCCTACGCAAGCTGGGTCTCATAATATCCCTTCCTTATGGATCTCGTGTCCTCACGAGGGAAGCCCAAACATAAACTCAACAGCACACGGCTTAAGCCCACACAGAAGAGAGAGCGAGATCGGCTCCGCTACTATTTGTCACGACCCAGCCCCCAAAACCTTAGCCCAACGGGCCCCGACGTATATGTGCGCGTGATGGATCACAATGTAACGCTTGATTGGGCTTCTAACCACATGGCCCAAAAGATACATCTTGTTACAAATGATCCACTCACACAACACATATAAGCCCAAAGATCTTCCCCATTCCTTTTTGATATAGGATTGGGTAACACACTGACCCCTTATACAGGCTAGGTCTCACTATTTGTATACCCATATGGCTCAATAAAAGTACAAAACCCCAAGTCTGAAATATTTTTAAGGTGAATAGGCAAAGAATTAAGGCATACTGTGGTGGGGAGGTTTATCCAGTCTCTACCATCATTTTAAAATCTATAGATTAAACGTGTAAAGTCATGCCATGATCATAACTAAGGCATTTAATGGGAAGCAACCCATCATTAAAAAAAAAGAGAGAAAAAAGAAAAGAAAAGTGACAATGGTGAGGCAAGAGAAGAAAAGAAGGTTATTTTTGGACTGATTTGTTTGTTTCGTCTGTAGGTGAAGGTGTTAAGTTTGAGGACGAAGGGCTTCGTTCGTCATTTAGGTTTTGGAGGCTGAATTCGAACCACCAGCCGGTCTGTTCATTATCATCGACTGATCGATGAGACCAAGTGAACCTACCAAGTGAAGATCGATTAGTCGGAGGCCATTAACCAATCGGTCGAATATGTGGAGTCTCCATTGTGAATAAAGACCGACCAGTCAGTGCCCTGAAGAAAGAAAGAGGCAGAATGTGAACCTACACCGACCGGTTGGTGCCCAACAACTGACCAATCGGTATGCCAAGAAAGGGGTTTTTTAAAACCCTTTGCCCCTCTTTTTCCATATTACCCTCTCACAAATCTATCAAATTCTCCCTCTTCAAATACTTTTGCTCTCTTTTCTCTTTAAAAAACCCTAACATCTACTTCCTCCTCTCACCTAAACCATGCCACCATCCTCCTTTACCACTTACCTAAACCTAGTTATCTTTCATTATCCTTCTCTATCCTTGTAAGTATGGGTAGAACCAAGGAATCAGCATAAGACCCATCATATCCTCGGTGGCCATCCAAGTGAACTCGAGGTTCAAAATCTTGGGTTTCCTCCTCTAGGGCAGCTTCGGAATATGACAGCTTTAAGTTCATGACGGTAGTAGCTAAGAAACGCTATGAGGCATTGAAGGGCCGATAAATCCAGCAAGAGAAGTCTTGTGCCTTTGAGTACAAGGCTATATTTGCTCGGGAGTCAGTTAATTGTTTGCCAATGTATAGCAACTATGCAGTAAATTGAGTTGGGAAACCTTTGTTATTCGTACTTCTTTAGATGCATATTGTGAACTAATTTATGAGTTTTATGCAAATTTACTTGATGCAATTGGGCCAATTGTGATAGTTAGACAAAAATATGTGCCCATTACTGCCACTATTATTAATTATTACTATGAATTGGAGCATCGTAGGGAGGAGGATGCTGAGGAGGAGGTGTCTGATTTGTTAGTTTATAAAGTGCTGATTATGTGGAGGGGGGGGAGGAGCCACCAAGAAGTACTGTGACTGTGACAAATTTTTGTAGGGAGGAAAAATTTTTGAGGAATTTTATAGGGCATAATCTCATACCCACATCCTAGAATTATAAGATAAACAAAGATGCATCATTGCTCCTTTATAAGATTGTTATGGGTATGAGATTTGATATAGCGAAGATTATTGCTAGGAAGATTCTATTCTGGAAGCAGAAGACTAACAATCGTCTTCCATTCCCACATTTGATTTAGGGGCTTTGTATAGAGGCAAGAGTGGTGCCTCCGGAAGAGTTGTATTTCCCAATACTGAAGCATTTATTACCTTTCACCCATTCCTATATTTCCTTAAAGATTTGGGTGACAACTTCGGAGGTTCAACAGTGGGAGAGTGTTTTCCATTCGTATTACACTGGAGTATATATTGGAGCTGGGGCTGGTGCTGCCACCCCACCCTCGGTTCCACCACCTACAAAGTTTCAAGAGACTCGTCAGCGAGAGATAGGATAATCTTCACAAGCTGCAATGGGTGATGATATTACTGCTCGGTTGGAGGCAATTTCACTACAACAATAGGCATTGATAGGACAGTAACAGGTATTGACTAAGACTATGTTGGATTTGAGAGTTGACTAAGGATAGACGGTCGACGCACTCATGGCGATACAAGTAGCTCAGGCTAAAACTGTCAAGCTACTCAAGAGTTTACAGGTTCAACAAACCAAGTCTATGAGGTACTAAAGGGAGACTTTCCAGTGATGTATGATCCTTTCCGATGTCAGGATCCTGATGGTCCACCTACTCCGTAGTTAGGATGGCTAGTCCCCCAAAAGATGTTAGAGTTGTTGTCCACAGTATTTTCCTTTTATTTTCTTTATTTCTTTTATTTTTTTCATGTTATTTTTACTTTATGTTATGTTGTCTTTTTATGATGTTAGTTCGGTATGTTCTGCTACTCTGATATTATTCGATGATCTTATATCCGTGGACGTCCATTTTATGTAAGCTTGAGGAGGTTGATTTACTTTTAATTTCTGGTAATGGATGCTTGATTTGATTTCGTATGGTTAATTAATTTGTATCCTGGTTTTGTATTGAATTTGGTTTTTACAAATTAAACATGGTATTAGGTAAAAAACATTAACCAACACTTAGAGCAATGAAGCATCGAATCAATTCAATTTATGTTGAGAAAAAATAAAGATGGTTGGTTAGTACTGGTTAATCTAGTAGTTTGACTCATGTTTGTACATTATTGCTATGAAAATAATGAATGAATAAACTTGTCTATATATGCAATTGAAAAGGAAAAAAAATTATTGAAGTACAAGAAAGAAAAAAAATAAAGACACTAAGGTGAATTGAACCTATTAGAACCTTTGAGCTATACCTCCAGACTCCAATAAGCATTCTGAATGGTTTAATGAACTGGTGCATGGGTGTCAGATGTTTTAAAAGTCTTATTTTCTTTATATGAGAATTGAATTTGTACAGCTTTAGGTGTCAACTGATAGATCATAATTATTGAATTGGGTATGTTACTAGGTATGAAAGAGTGAACTGGCTCCCTATTGTGTTGTGTGTTTCTTGTCAGTATATTTCGGGTTGTCGAACTATTCTTGCTAGGGGCTAGCAAGGTTCTAATTTTGAGGAGATTTGATGACCTATGTTTCCCATTGGTCATCCATGTATATTTTTGATTTATTTTTTGTTCTTAGTGAATAATTGAGTTAATAAATTGAACTTTTTGATGGTTTATTTAGTGTTATGATTGGGCAGGCGTTAGTAAAGGTTTGTCAACAAAAGGACACCATTTTGGATAAAAAAAGACCCCCAAACGAGTGTGATGTCATATGCCACCTGCGGAGGACCACCGACTAGTTGGTGTAAATTCACCAATAGGTCAGTTCAAGAGTGAATACAAGCTGAACCAAGACTGACCGGTCAGCTGCTTGAAACCAACAATGTGAAACCAGACTGATCAGTCAGTTCGACAGAAGGAAGGATTCCTGGAGATGTCGAGACGAAACTAACCGGTCAGACCAATTTGACCAACCGGTCGGTTACACGAGGATGAGACACCGACCAAATGGTGCATTCACACAGACTAGTAGGACGAATTTTTTTATTATAAAATTAGATTGTTGGATGTATTATGAACCATTGAGTTTTTAGTTTTAGAGCATACAAACCTATTTCTTTATTTTTCCGTAATTAACTCAATCATTTAGAGATTAAATTACAGTATGTTATTTGAATTTTAAGTATGACAATTGATTTTGTTTTGCTTCTCTTCCTTTCTCTCCGTCAATTTAATTTCTAAGTGCTAACTAGAATTCAAGCCAGGATCTATTAATGAATTAGTTAGGAAGATCAATTCTACCTTGTGCTCCAACATGAACCCCATCACTTCTTTTAGGTGAGCCTAATCTAGTTGGGAGATTAGTTTAGATTTTGACAAAGGAGTAGAATTCCTAGGTTAAGCCAATTGACATAATAGAAATATATTCGTAAAACCTATGGTCCATATTGATTAGAAATTATTGAATCCTATACGCAAAGTTAGCATAGGGATATAACTAATTAGGTAAATAGGATTAGCTAATAGTAACCTGGAAAGATAATATTAGATATTAGGAATCAATAACATCTTCTAGTTTAATTAATTAAATAGATTCTAGGCACGAATTCTAAATTCACTACATTTCAATTACCCGAATTTATTCAACGTCTTGTTTAGTTTAGTTTAGTATCCTTTTTAAATTCATTCAATTACTATTCGATTCATTTAACTAGAAAAATAGGTTAGGCAAATTGATTGGTTTAAACATATTTCCATGTGGTTCGATATCTGTTCATCTAAACTATATTACTCGTTGATATAGTACATTTATAATTATAGTAAATTCAGTTTACGCTAACAGAACCACGTTCAAAAGAGCTCATAGATGATAGTACTTCTGACGAAAAGAAGGAAATGGTTTAATAGGAAATGGACAAATCGACTAAGTTTGTTGATGATTATGGGCATAATTCCAGAAAAATTTCTCATATGAAGAAAGCTTTCTTAAAAGCGAAAAAGAGGAGACAGTTGCACTTTTACGGAAATTATTTTCTATGAAATATAATAGTTCAAAAAGTATAAAGGATTTTGTTTCCTAGATAATTTATATAGTCTCAAAATTAAGGACACTGAAATTAAATATATCTAATGATCTTTTAGTATACTTCATCCAAATGTCCTTACCTCCTCAATCCAAAAATTTTGAGAAGAGTTATAAAAGTCAAAAGGATAAATGAATAGTTAACAAGCTCATTTCAAATTTAGTCCAGGAAGAGGAAACATTGAGACCTAAAAGAAAAAGAAAAGGAAGTGAGAGACAAATAAGTCATTACAGACAAACCAAGGATCCATATTAGAGCAAAAGATGGGAAAATATTTGTTCTGTGGAGAAAATTCTCATTTCAAAAGTAAATGTGTCTAGTATGCCAGGTATCTTACTTTTCATATAAAGAAAGGTATGCCTCTTATTCTTGTTTTTTAAGGAGTTATATTTTATTTCAGTATTAAATATACTTTGTGTATATTTTGCAGGGTTACCACTGTTGGTCAAATGATGATTACTCATCAATACGGGATGACAGTGCTGTTGAAGCTCAAGTTATATAAATTCAAGAAATTTTAGAATTTGAGACATTATTTATTATTTTCTAGACAAATTTCAGCTATTATATCTGTATTGAATAATATAAGGAAATTTTTCTTCATTTGGAGTTAGATATATTGTCTATCTTATTAGGAAGTATTGATATCTAGATATTTACTTGTATTACTTAAAATGATTATTTCACATAAAACCTTGTATTTTGGTCACATAACAATACAAAATTAACCATTTAGATTCCTGATCACAAATATTTGGGTCATCTCTGAAAAATAAGAATTGACAAGTTTGTATAATTCATGGAATTAGAAATATATTTATTATGTTAAATTTAGCAATTTTAGATAAGTGTATAACAAACAAGACAAGAAAATAAAAGTAATTAAAAGATTACTTTTATAGAAATTTTCTCACTAAAGAAACACTTTTAAGATGAGAAATAATAATCTCCTTAAAGGTTAAGGCAACAAAATTTTTCTCATCAAGATATCCCATAAGAATAACTTCAACATATACAGACTCTTTAAGGATATTAGTGCCTTCAAAAAAAATCTATCAGAATATGGAAAAGTACAATTCAAATTTATTGCATTTTGTGTTGTAATTTTCACTAAGTAATCGAAAGTTTAAATATTCTTATAGATTGTATTTTTGAAAAATTGATCAAAATCAAATTGAATGATGACATTTAGAATCTTATTTAATTGTCTGAAAGATTAAAACCCATAAGTTATAAAATCAAGGGATTCATTGGACAATAAATAAGATTAAAAGTTAGTCTTATTTTTAAATAATTTTAACCATTAAAAGGATATTAAAGAGTTTTTCTCTTAAATGTCATTTGACAATATTAATCCAAAGTTTGGATAACTAATTATATGTTATAACTAAAGGATTTTAAGTTTAAATCTAAAGTAAATAGTTTGCACAATAAACAATTCTATGAGAGACTAAGTATATATCCCATCAGATCATTTATTTTTATCAAAGAGAAATTCAGACAATGATCATAAGTTCTGTGAGAGTTTAAGTGGATGTCATTTTATTTTCTAGTAAGCAATATAGATATGTTATAGGAAATCAAAGATAGTTAGGAAATAAATTCTTGATGTAATATCTTTTGTAATTCAAGTTCATGGTGTGAATTTTTTGGATATTGACAAAAGGATTTATATTAATCTGTCTCATAAAAAAAGGCAATAAATCCAATTTGTTCCAGTTCCCTAAAGTAAAATTTTGGGTTGAAAAAGTTTACAGAAAATTTTCCTCTTTACTTCGTTTAAAGGATTTAAGTAAGTCCCCACTTTTGGTATTCACCCAAATTTATAGGGATGACAATCAAAGCAATTTGGTTTAGGTGCTTTGTTTAGCAACTAAAAAAAATTATAAGATATCTACATGGACCAGAATTTTGTCTTATCAGTATAGAAAAATTGTACAAACATAAGTTTGTTTGGGCATACAGTGTTCGACTAAAAGGTATTAAATTGGATATTTTTGGCTACACTACATTCGACGCTGAACTTTAAGTGGTTCATAAATAATAACATGATTGTTTGCTAAACAATCAAATTACAATAGAAATGGTAAAGTCAAAGTAAATTGTCCTGTATTCAAATTACAATAGAAACTTGTTAAAGTCAAAGTAAATTAACATACAATTTCTGATTGTAAAAGAAAGAGTTCAGAGTGATCGACTCATTATAGAACACTTCACAAACTCTATAGTTGTGGATCTGCTTAAGGCTTTAACACTGACAGTGCTTATTGAGCATATGGCTCATAAGAGTGTTATTACGTTAAGTAATACTGAATTATGTTGGAGTTTTAAAATTTTATCTAGATTGGATATTTGACTGTTTTGGTAAATTGTGCACATACAGCTAAAATTCAGTATTTGGGTTTAGTCATACTTTGAGTTTTGGTACTCTCTCTTTATTCATTTTTACAATTTTAATTCAAGAGGATCAATTGAAAGTAGGCATGAACAATCACATGGTCATGCAATTTTCAAGCTACATATCCACACTCAATCTAGGTCGTTTAGTTGAGTTGATACATGTGATCCTATATAGATCTAGCAAAGGATTAGATTTGGCGAACATCGTTTTGGTCCTTGTATTGACAAGACTAATAGAATTGATTGGTTAAGATGATATTTGTCAAGCTAGCTTATATAGAGATTGTATTTTCACATAATTGTGTAATAGGCATAAAGACACATGAATATATAGTCTATGTGGGAAATTTTAGGTGATTAGATAAAATACCCGGGCTTAGTCATCTTAAGTGACGGTGTGGGTCGTCTTTCAACTATGTAGAACCCGTGGGTTTATTGCTAATAAAGATGGGTTTGATTAGCAATTGTCCCACTAAATACTCTAGTTAAGGGTTGTGATCCCTGGGCATATGTGCATCAGAAAATAGTCAACTAAACACTTACTATTGTTCTTCTCTGAGATCTCTATGGCTCTTTGGAGAACTGTGCACAAAGTGCCTAGAAGATTCACTTCCTCCATCTCGAACCTATGGATTTCGTTATTAAAGGTATGCTTTCATTGTGTTTATTTTCATTAGATTTCTCAACAATTTCTCAACAATCTAAACAACAATTTCTTTAATAAGCAATTGGCACAACTATTGGATAGAGCAACGAATAAAATCAGTTAGTACTGTACATATGATCCATTGGACTTGGCCATAAACATTCGTTCTAGTCCACACAAATTTTAAGGTCATGGGCTTTGTCATATAAACCCCCCCTCTAGAAAAGTAGCTTACTTGTAAGATTATAGTAGCCTTACTCGTGTGACTCCTACAAGGCATAGCTTTTGCAGTGGTCAAGAGCCGGAGACGAAGAAGTACAATGCATATGTTAGCCCAGGACGTTTGAAGTTGTTCTGTGCCGAACCAACAACATGTTGGCGTAATGGTTTATCACCTACTAAGTTCTCTTAATTCGGATGGCACGGGTTCAATTTGTGGTTCCTATGGAAAATAGATATGTTAGGAGTTAAGATGAAGAGATTAATACACTCTTTTATGTAAAAAAAAAAGTTGTTCTGCGCCGAATGGGTATGTCTTCTTCTTGGCCATTACCTCTCTCTTTTTCATCATCTTCCAGTATTTCGATTTCTGCTCTCCACACGGCTTCTACTTCCCGTGTAAACATTGAGGATACTGTTTCTTCCTTCCGTCGTATGCATCGCTTCCATCCTCTGCCCTCTGTTGTTCAACTTAACAAATTGTTGTATGCTGTTGCTCAAATCAAACGTTATGACGTCGTCGTTTCTTTGGTCAAACAAATGGATTTGTTCGGACCCCCACCCGAGGTTGTTACTCTGAGGATACTCATCAATTCTTTGTGTCGTCTGCGTCGTGTGGATTTGGGCTTTTCTGTTTTCGCCAAAATAACTAAACTAGGTTTTGAACCCAGCATTATAACCTTCAACACTCTAATTCATGGCCTCTGTCAAGAGGACAAAGTCGATCAAACTGTGGAATTCTTCGATTAAATTTTCCAAGAAGCATACAGCCGTCATGTATCCACTTATAATACCATCATGAATGGCTTTTGTAAAATTGGAAAAGCCTCTTCTGCTGTTGGATTGCTTAAGAGGATGGAGGAGGCATGTGAGACCTCGCTCTTTTAGAGGTTTTCAACAGTTATTCTTCCTTTTTATTTTGCTTATTTTTATCGTATAAGTTATTTTTCAGCATTGTGAGTGTTAGATATGTACTAGACCTATTAGCTAATGACTTCGACGCCCGTATGAGTCATTTCGGCAATGCCTAAATTTTTACTATATCCATTTCTACCATATTAGCTTGGTAAGTCCCCACCCCGTCGAGTACTCCGGATGAGTTTTGTTTACCGTGTGACGGTAACATTTTACGATTTAGATGGACCTGAGTGAACCTTAGACATCTGAGTAACCCTATGAAAGGTAAAAGTGAGTAATTAGATCCTTGGCCATGTAACTTCTCAAAAACATAAATATACACTACTTATATGATGCAGTTTTACGAATTGTCCGATCGTAAAACTGCTGCAGCCCGTATTTGCTTCGTATCTTCATATTTTCGGTCTAATTACCATTCCCAAGGCCCAAGTCCATTCGGAAATTTCCTAAGGCCCAATGTACTCATTCTACATTGATTAAATTGGCTATGTAATTAGACAATCATCATAGAGTAAAATCAGATACACCAGTCACAAAAAAAAAATTGATCACCGTAAATCCCTGATTTTTGTTACCGTACCGTAACTCAGCAATTACAGTGGGTAATTACATAAGATTTTCACCTGGATTAAACCTACATTACCTTACCATACTTACCTCAGGATCCACATCACATACAGCCATAATTTGGGTCCCTTATGTGTTTATACAAGTTGAGTGTCTAGTTATGCCATTATTGTTCAAATCTGCCTTCACATGCTTAACCTTTTGTGTAGGCCACATTCTAAATCAAAGTTGTCTGCCATTTTCATACCTGATGCTCTTCCTTTCAAGCTAAAGTCGGAATTCCTCTCCTGGTGGTGATCCTTTTGAATTTTCCTTTGGTTCATTACCCACCTAACTAGACATTACACACATGATTAATTCAAACTTCAACTTTCCCTAACACACTTGATTAAGCATCATTTCCTGGCCCTCCCACCAGAATGTTTCTCTCCTTTTCCAGCTAAAACACACCTCTCCACTTACCCTTGTCTGCCATTGCAAGATTCCCACTCACTTTCATCTGATTGCCATTGGTTTGGGAACCCCTTTGATCACTCACCATCTTGCAAATTCTGGTTTCTCTTGTGTGTTCCCTCTTGAGTCCGACTTTCCCTATCTTTGGCATGCATTTTCTTTCAATTTTTGGTCTATTCTTGCTTGCCTGAATGTACACCTAAGTCACCAGAAGTCTCATCTGAAATACCAAAACTTTATCTGAAATCCAATCATCCAACCAAGTGCTGCTCCAACCAGACTTTTTCTTCTATATGTAGAACTAATCTGTTCTTGATATTGATACCCAGATTCTTCAATTTTCTTCCTTCTCTAAGCCTATCTGAACACCCTCTCTGATACCTTGAACTCTTCTTTGAACCAACCTTCCAAGAAACTCAAGACTGAACCCAGAAATTCATCCCCCAAGTTCATAAACCAAACTCGTCACCCTACAGTTTCCGAAACTTGTAGATTTTCTATCTTTTTTTCTACTTGGCCAAATTTTTCATTCTTCATATCCACGTTCTTCTCAGAATGTCAGGAATCTACGATAAAAATTTCATGAGAAATCGTTAAGTTTAACCTATCGGAAGTACCCTTAGACCCACAAGTATCACAATCAAACAAGATACATCAAGGTGAGTTGTTGATTAGTGAGTATATATATATATATACTTTGGTCAATTAGATCCATAAGTATTCTTTGGATTTGAGTATGGATCTGATGGATCCTAACCAGGATTATGTTATGATCTTATGGTAGGCATAGCAGGGCTTGTAGGAAAGGACTCCGTGATCAGAGACAAAAGGTGGGAGACTTCGTATCATCGGTTTGATCGGCTACTCACTTTTAATATAGTTTACATAAATGATTTTTGTTTTGGTTTTGAGTATGAGGCATGCTTGAAATGGTTTAATTGCGACTAGTGATGTACTCGGCATGTGTTTGAAAATTAATATTTATGTATGTGTTTTTGGTTTTGTGAAATATGCGTGAAAACTACCCACATGTTTTAATGTGTTTAAGATGAAGAATAGAAACTTGGATGGGTGATGTTTACACTTGATGTTGTCGAGTATCACATGCCGTTTTCTAAGTATTTTTCCTTTTTGTTTTGGCATGATTTGGGTGTTAAGAACTTACAAGGATGCATGTTTGGAAAAAAAATTTATGAAAGATTATTTAGCATGATTTTTGGTTACTTTACCATTTCTATACACATGTTTTGTATGATGTTTTAAACATGTGTAAATTATCCCATTGAAATGATTTTATGAATTTTGGGGCATGTTGGTGGGTATATATATGAGAGATATGATACCGTGAATTACACGAAGCGCTTGGCCAATGCGAGGTAAGTATTCGGACGTCCCGTAGTAGGGGAGCGATTCTTACCGTAGGGAGTTGTATGGTTGCGTTATGTGACCTTTGATCACAGGTCGTGAGTATGGAGTGTGGAGGACCTGTGTATTCCCTCCGCTCCACAGACAACAATGGCGGTGGGACATTTAAACATAACTTGTAATAACTCAAACTTTACTGTCATTGGGCCTCCGACGGTTCTACGCGCCGAACCGATTCGTGTGGTGTTTTATGTCTGTCCCGTGGGATTTCTCGATACGATATGATGCGTTTACCGTAACCACTCATTTTAGACCGTTGAGTCTGATTTTTGAACTTTCACTATTCATGTTACTTACACCGGTTTTATACTTGCATTTTAAAAGAAAAGGTTTTTCGTATTGCCTCTACTCACTCCCCGTGAACGCTTATGATGTTGTGTCTCTCACGGAGGTCCTAGTGATCTCACCCCCATTTGTTATCCCTTTCAGGTTCAGCTGAGGAGAAGCCTAGCCTCCCCTAGAACATTGAACAGTAGGTGCTGAACTATGGCTATACAGTTGTGTTTGTGGTTTGCATGCATTTTACATTCCTTTGATATTTATATTTTGGACTGTAATAAATACTTTGGACTGGATTTTCATCCTTTTTGGGTTGATTTGGTTTTCCATTGTTTTATTTTTTTTATTTATTTGTTGAAATATTTTCCCGGATTGTGTGTTTTCAAAATAAATGTTTTTTTTTTCTCTTTTACAAAGCCTTCCGCTAAACAACTCCGTAACTTGGTGTTTAAAATAAATATTTTGAAACCCCTTACAAATACAAATATTTTAGAACCATGCTCAAACAAGTTTTCATGAGTTAGTAAGGGTTTCCTTGAATATATGAGAATCCAATAAACTTGGTTGTATTGCTGATAAACGACAACTAGAATTTTATAACTTTATGGATTTTGTAAGAGAAGCCTTGTAGGGTTTTGGTTGGTCCCTCGGTGGGGTCAATTCGAGTCCTACAGCGGTGAGGTCCGGTATCCTGGATCGGGTCCTCACAAGGCAGGCTGTCAACCTGACATAGTCTCTTACACTACCATCATTGACAGACATTGCAAGGACATGCAACCCAGTGATGCGTCGTTGGCTTTATTTTCCAAGATGACTTCTATAGGCATTTCACCTAACGTTATCTCTTACACTTCTCTATTACATGGCCTCTTCACTTCTGGACAATGGAAGAAAGCTTTGACATTGTTGTCTGAAATGTTGGGTTTAAACATTTTTTTCATTTTAATTCCAACTGTAAATGATTTTCGTTTGATTCACATTTTTTTCATGTTAATGCCAAAGACTTACAACTATGATTTAAGTGTATGTTCACCGAGGAACAGCTTGAGCTTTTCAGCTGATGAGCGGTTGTCTCTTATGAGATGCTGAGACTAAAATTAGATGTTATATGACCAAGTTTGATTACAATGCCGTCACATTCGTATTTATCCCTTTGAAGTTATTTGACATACACAGAATAAAAAGGTTATGGATATTAATGGTACAAGAACAAATAGCAGTATGGTCGGTTATCCTCTTGTCTCCTTTTAGTGATATCAAGTGATTTGTTAACATCCTTAAAAAGGCGTGGACAGTGATTGGCGAGGATATAGTCAAGATGGTGCAAGAGTTTCATTCCAAAGGCATCCTCCCGAGAGGAATAAACACCAGCTTTCTGACTTTAATTCCCAAGACATCGGGGGCTGCTGAGTTTTCGGATTACAGACCTATCAGCCTCATCAACGGCTTATACAAAATCATCGCCAAACTCCTGTCCTCCCGCCTTGAGAAGGTGATGGACCGGTTAATTTCTCCATTGCAGACTGGATTTATGGCAGGAAGGTTTATTGCGGATACGGTGATGGTGGCCAATGAGATCCTACACTCCATGAAAAGGTCCAAAGGCAGAGGATGGTGCTTAAAACTGGATTTTCAGAAGGCCTATGACTCGGTTGATTGGTCTTTCTTACTGGAGGTGCTGGACAAAATGGGATTCGGGGAACGATGGCGCAGGTGGATAAAGGCGTGCATCTCATCCGTGCGTTGTGCAGTTCTGATTAATGGTGTGCCAACCGAGGAATTTCCATTAGGGCGTGGTCTGCGCCAGGGAGATCCTCTTTCCCCATTCCTTTTCAATCTAGCAGCCGAGGTACTGTCACGTATGTTGAGTCGTGCAGCTGAGTGTCAGCTCTTCCAGGGAATGAGTATTGGTACCTTACAGTTGACCCACCTTCAATACGCTGACGATATCATATTATTTAGCACTGGTGATCAACAGGGGCTTCACAATCTCCAAGGTATATTGCGCTGTTATGAATTACTATCTGGACTCAGAGTTAATTTTTTTAAATCAGGCCTAGTGGGGATCAACGTAACAACTAGCGAGGCGGAAAGGATGGCAGTTTCACTTCATTGCCGACTGCAGCACCTACCATTCCAATATCTTGGGATACCACTTGGTGCTAATCCCCGCAGGCGCAGCACTTGGGACACGGTGGTTACTCGTTTCAAAAGCAAGTTAGCCTCGTGGAAAGGTTCGCTGTTATCGATGGGTGGCAGACTCACTTTGGTTAAATCAGTGCTTAATACTCTACCAGTCTATTATATGTCATTCTTCCAGATGCCTGCGGGAGTACGGAAGGACTTAGAGAAATGGACAAAGCGATTCCTGTGGGCGGGGACAGCGGAGAAACGGTGTCTATGCAAAGTGCGTTGGTCTACGGTTACACGTGCAACTGATAGTGGAGGTGCCGGTGTGGGCTGTCTGAAGTTAAAGAATTCGGCTTTACTTATGAAATGGAGCTACCGCCTTGCTAGCACTCCTGACTCATTGTGGAGTAAGGTCATCTTACAGAAGTATAGACCTACTCTCAGTCCAGCGGGCATAGTTTGTGATGTCAGGAACGTTTCAACCACATGGAATGGAATCGTGAAGACCAGTAGATTGTCCCTGCTCAATGGCCGCTGTCTATCTTCATTATACCACTGGAAGTTGGGTAGTGGGAGTTCCATTGTCTTCTGGCATGATGTATGGTATGGTTCTGATCCTTTCTGTGTGGTATTTCCTAGATTATATGCATTATCTATGGCGAAGGAGGGATCAGTACAACAGTTTGGGGAGATAATCGGCACCGTTTGGCAGTGGAACTTTATTTGGCGTCGTGCATTATTCACTTGGGAGGAAGAGGACGCCGGATGTTTGCTTGCGATGCTGGATGGCGTCTGGCCTAATCCAGCAGTCGAAGACTGTCTATTGTGGGGAGCTCAGTTGGAACCTTTCTCAGCAAAAGCCTGTTATCAGTCACTGGAGGCGAGTTCAAGTATGCACAGCGAACGAACGATTCCTAACGTATGGCGGCAAAAGGGAGCCCCCAAATGGCAAACATTCATGTGGCTGGCGTGCAGGCAGAAATTGTTGACCAAAGGTTACCTGTGAGATCTGTGGTGACGTGGCAAATTTTTGCCACGTCACCCACCTATTTAAAAGCCTGCCGACAGTTCCCCCCTGCTGCCTTACCCTGCATATTTTTCATTTTCTTCATTCTCTCTTCTTCCATACAACTTCTTTACCTTCGGTATCGAAATCCAACCGTCTGATCGTCGAATTGTTGGCACCATTGCGTTCCTCTCGTTATCACGATCAACCTGCTGTTGGTTTCACCTTCATCGGACCACGGACACGCCCGGATCGGAGCCTGGAAATTTCAAAATTTTCACCGGAAAATCATCAATTCCGGCCAATCTGAGGTGAGTTTTAAAGTTTGGTTTTCGGATTCATAATCCTGATGGTTGTAGCTTCATGTTGATGTAAAAATTTTCGGTTTTGGATGAAGTTGCAGTTTGCCGGCGACCGTTGACCGGCGACCCGTTGATCCGACCCGACACTGTTCACCGTTGACCAGTTGACTAACGTTGACCGTTAAAGATGACTGTTGACTGACGTTGACCGTTAGAGTTGACTGTTAAAGTTGACCACCGTTGACTTTGACTTTGACCAAAAAGTGAAAACCTCCCCGTTAGGTAATTTCGACGTTCTGATCGCAATGGCGCGATCCGTTTTTCCATTTGATGTGTCATTATTGAGTTATAGTCATTTGAAGGTTAATATCCGTATGTTGAGTCTAACCGTAATGTTGTGTTCTTAGGAAGGGCGAGTGTTGAGGACAAAGGCAAGAGTATCGTTTCCTCTTCTTCAGCCCGTAAGGTAGGGTCTTTATCGTATGTGGTTCATCATTAGTAATTCCTTGTTGTAAAATCTGTTTTACCTCGGTTTTGATTGATTCGTTGTATAGTCCATCGGAGCCCATCCGATTGGTCCATTGTTCAAATTTCATTGCTCTCTTCCGTAGGTAGCTGTAAAGTATTATAATGTAGGGTCTTCACCGTATTTTTCTCATATTAAGTATTCCTTGATTCTGAATCCGTACTTTGGTTTTAAATTGAATTGTTGTGTAATCCATCGAAGCCCATCCGATGGATCCATTGTCCAAATTACATTGACTTTTCCGTATGCACCCGTAATGTATCATAATGTATCTCCAAAATTTCATGTGATCAATCAAAGTTCATTTGATTGATTTGTTGTGTAAATTGGGCTGATTCCGTATCATTGCCCGTAAAGTAATAAAAAGGTTGTAATCAAAGGTTTCTGTAACGATATATGATAATATATCATATTATTGAGTATTAATTGTAAAGTATGGTATTTCAGTATTATTGAAAGTTAAATCCGTTTTGTTTTGTAAGTATGTCAGTTTTCACGTTACTTATACTTGTGTTCCGTTTGGCCAAACGTGGTGAGTGCTCGATCTCTGAGAGTAAGCGGAGAGACACTCATCTGTTGGGAGGCGTATGGTTGGAGTATGGTTACTGTATGTTCCCTGCTTCGCAGGATGATCTGAAAGGGACTAGTTGATCTTTTACGTATAAAGTTTTGTTAATCAATCTAGTCTCGGACAACACTGGTAGAAGGGGCTATGTATGTAATTGTTTTAAAAGTATATGTATAAAACCTACCAGTGGGCTTCCGGTTTCCCTTTAGCGGGGGTTACTCGGGAAGTGATTTCCAGTCCGCCCATGTTTTTACTATTGACCCTGTTGAGTTCTTTGTTGAAAGCGAAAGTACATTTTCGAGGCCAGTAAGTAAACGTTTTGTAAAGTAAACAGAAAGTACATGTTGGGTCCAGTAAGTAATGTTTTGTAAAGTAAACAGTAAAGTTTAAGTTTTGAGAAATTACAAGTTCAGTAATGTTCTAATAAGTTCCTTGTTGTTTCCTCTCATCTGATAAGTTGTTGTATTGTACCTCTCCTTTGATAAGTTCTTTGTTGTCCCTCTTCTTTGATAAATTCACTTTGTTGTCCCCTACTGAGATTCTCGAAAATCTCACCCCCTTCGTGTTTGTTTTTCCCTCCCAGGACTAGATCGTGGTTAGTAGCTGTTTTCAGTGTGAGCGTCGGGACTACTCGCTGGGACTATTGCATTTGCACATGTATGGTTTTATTGGCACACTGTTATGTATTTATTGATTTGACATGTGGTTTTGTTTTCAGATACTTGGGGCTTGTGTGTTATGGTTTCACTGGTTTGTATTGTGTTGTTATAAAAGACTTCCGCTGTTTTAAATATTCTCCGTTATTTATTGTGCCATGTATTTAGTTCTTATCAGCTATGCTGTAATTTGTAAATATTTTAAATTTTATTTTTGGGGATTTACGTTTGAAAAGTCAAAATAGCCTTGTGGAGTTCGGATTGGTCCACGTGTCGGGCTTCTCCGGGCTTCACGGCGGTAAGGGCCCGCTTTCCGGGTTTGGGTCCTTACATTACCTATCCTGGATAGGCATCCTACCAGATTCTGAGCAACAGTGTGACGCATGTGGCTGTGTGGAAGGGGACTCCAATCACATCCTCTTGGATTGCAGGAAGGCGTGGTCTTGCTGGTCATTGCTGATAAGGCAGTGGGGTTTAAGTTGGGTTCAGCCGCAATCTATTGCTGACTTATTTGTCCAGTGGCAAGGTTTCCCCATTCCCTCTCGATGGAGAGGATTATGGTACGTGCTGCTATTCTCATGCGCTTGGAGTATATGGTTGGGTAGAAATAATAAAATTTTTCGTGGAGAAGATAGTAGCTTCACTGATCTGTATTATAATGGCATGAGACATGGGTTTTATTGGGCACGAACTAATCTATCAGATGTTGCTTTAGATAGCCTGGATGTCTTACCGTCCAGTGATTTCCTGTCCTTATTAGCTATTTAGATCCCCTAGCTGGTGCAAATGTTAGATATCGTAACACCATTTTGGTATCTGTCGGTTGCACTTTGTCAAGCGGATGGGCACAATGTTTCATTGTCCTGCACTTGTACTGATCTTTATATATTAATACACTTCGATATTCATCAAAAAAAAAAAAGTGATTTGTTAACAGTGAGAGCATATGAAAGTCTTAGGCTCATGTAATGTCGATAAATAATTAACATCGATAAATAATTTTATCAAGTCCATGGATCACAAAACTTTGCATTGACTGACCCATTTCAAAAACTCAGCAAGCCTGTGCCGATCCAAATTGATCGACTTAAATGTGAAGAAAAGAGGTAATGAAACAAATTAGGCTAAAATATAAAGAATTAGGCTTAAACCAGATTAATTTTTACTAATGAAAGAGCAAACTGATAGGGGCAAAAAAAAGTAGCATAAACAATTCGTTTGGAAGGATTCAAGAACCTGAGTTCTTCTCTTTATTTCCAAATATTTAATTTCTAGATACCCTTCACGGTGTAGCCAAACTTGAGAAACGTAAAACCTGAAATAGGATTTGATTACAGAAATACATATACATAAAACCCCGTCAAATTTTCATAAGAGACAAAAACTAGCACCCCATCTCTTTGTTTGCTCGGAGCTTGGGTTTCTCCACCACAGTCCCATCATTCCCTGCCAGTGCCCTGTACTTGTCTTTCCTTGTAAAGCTGGTGCACTCGTATGAAAGCGTGGCGGCGATCACCCTCTGAATATAGTTCGCCACCTCATGGCTTGACTTCCCACTACTGCAAGTTAGTTCATCCGGTAACTTGTTCAGAAAAGTCACTTCATATGCTGGGCTAGGGTTCATGAAGAAATAAAACGGATCCATCCCCTTCCACCCTCTAGCCGTGGTACCGTGGAACATGGTCATTCGGTTCACCATAGCCACCGGCACAAGTTGGTCAGTTAGTTCTGCAAATAAAGCAGAGAATCTCAAAAGGAAAGGCTCCCGGCAAGTGGTTCCCTCCGGGCAGATGGCTAGATCACCTTCTTGTAACAACTTCTTGATCATTGAGGCGTCTGTGGTGCGGTCACGGCTGAGCCTGACCGTCTTGATGGGTGATATGATCTCGGAGAGACGAGAAACCGAGTATGTAACTGCTGGAATAGGGCGGCCAAGTGCTGCGGAGAGAAATATCGGGTCAAGAAGAGTTCGGTGAGAGCAAACGAAGAGGTTTCCGGATTGACCGGCTGATTTCTTGGCCGGGGGTGGTGGCGTGCCCTTTATTATGACACGCACCCCAAGTGCCCAAAAAGCGTAGTATACTACCGGCATTGGCAGCAGGGCGCCGGCAGCAATTCGCAAGCAGGCCAAAATGAAACCTATAGGGATCCAGAGAATTATGAGCAGTGCTGTTATGGGTGTTGGCTTCTGCACCAGCCTTCCATCATGGAAAATTATAGGCTTTGGAAGCTTGTCAGTTGTTACTGCTCTGATCTCTGGCTTTGGTCGCACCAAGTAACCTTCCTGTAAATTTGTGACCACTGTTCGTCAGTATGATGTATGGATATCTAATAACATTTCATTCTTTTCGGATTTAGAATTGAATTCTCAACCGATATAACCATCATTATTATTATTATTATTATATATATATAGATATCTAATATTTTTTTTAAGTAAGTTTATGAAATAACTCTCCTTCATTACTACTTGGTTAGCTAATTAAGTATGACTGTAAAGAAAGGTTTCTAAAAGAAGTGCAAAAAACGTAAAGCAATTAGCAGACCTTGCATGATGCGATGAAGGGGAGATCAGTGTGGCGATCTCCAAGTCCAATCTCTGGCTGTGTCTCTCCAAAAGCCCTACGAAGAGCTTCTGCCTTCTTCTTCCCCACAAGTACCCCAGGGCTACGAACAAACCCTGTGGCTCTTCCTTTATAAGTAGAAAGTTCAGTTCCCAGAACCAAATCAGCTCCCAAGATATCTTTCAGAAACGCCTCCACCATAATCCTGGGGTTCGCGGTGAGAACACAGCGTTTCCCACATGAGGAGAACACCCGCCATGACTCCGGATGGAGGTCCCCGGAGTAAAACTTAGGCAGCACTGCCTTTCCCACAGACTCAATCTCTGCCACCCTCACACCGGCACATGACGCGAAGATCAGCACTTTAATGCCAGCCGACTCCGAGACAAAGTAGTAAAGAATTCCTGCAAGTGGTGCGAGCAAGAG
Source organism: Passiflora organensis (assembly GCA_019739055.1). Classification (NCBI taxonomy): domain Eukaryota; kingdom Viridiplantae; phylum Streptophyta; class Magnoliopsida; order Malpighiales; family Passifloraceae; genus Passiflora; species Passiflora organensis. The sequence goes on along the minus strand of JAEPBF010000187.1, from coordinate 6,261,620 downwards.
CATGAACAGCAGCCTGAAAACCCCTCCGGCCTCAAAGGCTAACAGAGCGAAATAAGGGAAAGAGCTACGGCCTCTAACCATGGTCCCGTCCATGTCAGCCACCACCGTGTGCTTTTCTCGACCGACTGATGGACATTGCTCCACATTTGGGATGCTGTGTATATTCATCACCATAGCAAAGCCCCGAAGAACTTGGAAATTATAGAGACTCTATATCTTTAAAAGAAACTTATGAGCCAGCTGGGTTATTTAGAATGATCAAACATATATATATATATAGGTATGATAGAAAGAGGAAACAAAGAAAACAAGGGGAGATGTATACAAAGACAGATTTGGTTGGTTTATGGGAGTATATGACAATTTGATGCGCCGAGAAATCCGAATGGGTCTTCAAACGAAGGCATCCACAAATTCCTCGACCCAAAAAGTGCGACACTTATAATTAAATGTCATAGTATTCATCGTCTGCGTCTTCTTGTGGAAAGCTCCGATTCCTTGGCAATATGTGTCATTCTCAGTAGATGTCAACTCTTCCTGTGCTTCCCCGTTTTTTGCATGAAATTTGCTTTGCGATCTTGGAAATGTGAAGTTTGCATTTGGGTTTTTGGGGTAATTCACTTTAATTAATTATAACGTGCAAATGAAGTTGCAACATATTGATTTATAACGTGCAAATGAAGTTGCAACATATTGATTTATACACATACAAATTAATGTCTTTGTCAATTACTGGGGATGGTTCCGTTTAATAATAGAAGAGTATTTTCGTTAATCTAATTTCTATTATTTAATAATATATATAAGCCAGAAGACGGGACTAATATTCTGAGCAATTCTCTCTAGACGAGGATATTATTTTTGGTCCTCAAATTCCTTGATAAAAAATAGGATCAACCAGTACACAAAAATATATTAACTGTGATGAGTTGATGAAATGTATTAATGGTTGTGGAAACTAAAATAAAATTTAAAAATAAAAATTATTTTTATTTAAAACAAATCATTTTAAAAATAATTATTATTTTATTTTATAATTTTTAATATTATATGATATTTAAAAATCTAATTATTAAAATTAATGGAGTTGTAATGTCACGACCCGGCCCCCAGACCCTCAGCCCAGCAGGCCCGGACATATATGTGCGTATGATGGATCACAACTGCAACATTGGGCTTCTAACCACATGGCCCAAAAGATGTATCTTGTTACAAATGATACCATTACACAACACATATAAGTCCAAGACCTCTCCCACTCCTTTCCGATGTGGGTTTGGGTAACCTGACCCCCCTGCGGGCTAGGTCTCACAATCTCCCCCCTCCTTACAGACCTCGTGTCCTCACGAGGGGAGCCAAACGTAACTGCCTTGGGCCCAAACTCACGAGCCCAAACGTGAATACACAACATGGCCCAAGCCCACCCGAAAGAGGGATCGAGATTGGCTCCGCTACCATTTGTCACGACTTGGCCCCCGGACTTATATGTGTTGTGTGAGTGGATCATTTGTAACAAGATGCATCTTTTGGGCCCTGTGGTTAAAAGCCCAACTGAGCGTTGCAGTTGTGATCCATCACACGCACATACACGTTCGGGCCCGCCTGGCCGAAAATCCAGGGGCCGGGTCGTGACAAACAGATTATGAGACCCAGCCCGTAAGGGGGTCAGGTTACCCAAACTCACATCGGAAAAGAGCGGGGAGGTTTTGAGCTTATATTTGTTGTGTGATGGTATCATTTGTAATAAGATGCATCTTTAGGCCCATGTGGTTAGAAGGTCAACTAAGCGTTGCAGTTGTGATCCATCACGCGCACATACATGTCCAGGCCCGCTGGACTGAAAGTCCGGGGGCTGGGTCGTGACATGTAATGCAACTCCACCAACCAAATACGATGTAATGTAAGAATTTGAGATATGTTTGGGATCAAAATTAAGGCTTGAGGATGTAATTTCCTAATATGGTTAAGGGGACGGGACAGTGAAAGTTGAGTAACGGGATCAGCCCACATTATAATTGTATATAAGTGAACCCGGACGTAATAATTATTTTTTTAAAAAATAGTTTATATATTATTAACTATTAAAAAATATATAATAGTATTCTTAAAATAAAATATTTTTATTAAAAAATAATTTATAATTCAAAAATATTTTTATTTTTAAATTTGGTTTTATTTTCTATAATTCTACACATCAAAGATACTGTTAATATTTTAATAAAATATTATTTTTTAGTTAAGAATTACTTTGTCTTTTTAATATATTTTCTGAAGTATCTTGAATAAAAAAAACCCTAATCGGGTATGTGCGAGCGCACAGTTATTTCCATGCAGTCGTGGGGCAGGCTAAAATGCACACACCTGTACATTGAGGTTAGGATCTGGTGTGGTCGGGCATAGTGTAATCCTATGGAAAAAAATAAATATTATATTTCTATTTTTATTTATATTCATATATTTTTACCAAACATGATAAATCATATAAGATCATAATTAAACTAGAAAAATTTTTTATCATCTTATCTTTATTATCTTATCTAAGGCGTCAGATTAATTAAATTTTAACTAATATAATTTATAATCCCAATCCCCAAATGAATTCTGTAATCGCAAAATGCAACGTTACGGTAAAGTAAATTTGAGAAACCGTGACTGAATCAAATCCCGACCCAACCCGACTATCCAATCATCCAATGAAACTGGAAGTGACTTGGTTCGCTCTCTCTTTCGCCGTTTTTGTAGTAGTGAGAGAGAAAGCGTGCGTGGTGGCATTGTTCGGACCAACTTCCCTTGTCCTGGGATCACACACTTTGGGAAATTCCAACGTCGTCTTTTTGCTCTTTCTTGCCTTGTAGGCGTAGAGTTGGACTTGACAACAAAATGTGCTATCTCTCGCTTGCTTTCCTTTTCGAAGCTTGAAGAACTCTGCCTGGGCTATTTGAAAGAGGAAACCCATCGTTGTAGATACACCAGATCAGTCCTACTTTTCCATTTTCCTAAAGTCTTCACCTTTGGTGAATGTCATGGATCCACCGGCGATGACGAATGACGGTTCATACAACTTCGATGAGATCGGCTGGCAGTTCCCGATTAATGGGGTTGGCGGTGGAAGAGGGAAGTTCGGGCAGCGGCTGGGGCAGTTAGGTGATTCGACCCGGGATGTTCCGGGTAATAATCAGGTGGGTTTGGACCGTAGAGTAGCTGGAGGTGGTGGAACAAGGAAACGCCGTGAGGTGGAGAAAGATTTGACTAATGGGCTTTCTACAAGCCATGGCAATGACCATGCAGAGGTATCAGTTCTTTGCTTTATTGGTTGATTCATTGAACTTAAGCTTGCATTACGAAGGGATTTGGTTGCTACAGGACGCAAACTGCGATGGCAAGCGGCTTAAGAGTAGAGATGGGAATCGTGATTCTAAAGCTGGTGGTGCTGAAGCAGAGCGTAGCTCAGAGAAACCTGTAGACCATAGTGCAGTTCAACCCCCGGAGCCCTCTAAGCAAGATTATATTCATGTTCGAGCAAGAAGGGGTCAAGCTACTGATAGCCACAGTCTAGCGGAGAGGGTAAGTTTCTTCAATCTCTGATCATATCTTACCTTCTTTTCTTTATCTTTACTAATAAACGTGTGTAATGTTTTATAAAGGTGTTGGCTTATGCTTTATGTGACTTTTCCTGATGAGAACTCTTCCGTCGACAGGCTAGGAGAGAAAAAATCAGTGAGAGGATGAAGATTCTTCAGGATCTTGTCCCTGGTTGTAGTAAGGTATTACATAGTGGTTTACTCCAAATTGGCGTGCACTGTTATAATTAACAAGATAGAGTTTGCCCTTTTTTAATAAAAGGTTACCAATTTATGGCATTTTCTGTGTACCAAAGAAAGATTTTCTGATGTAGGTTATTGGGAAGGCTTTTGTTCTTGATGAGATTATCAATTACATCCAATCATTACAAAGTCAAGTTGAGGTACGAACCCCTTTTCTTTTATTTGGCAAGTGCACAAACTTTGTTGTAGATTTTCTATTCTTATATCTTTATTTATATTCACTTGTGTTGCGACAAACTACTGGAATCCCAGTTCCTGTCAATGAAGCTTGAAGCAGTGAATTCAAGAATGAGCCCAGGCATCGAAGTCTTTCCTCCTAAAGATGTAAGTCCTTTATTTTTAATGTTCTTGAGGTTTGTTTGTGGTTTTCTGCTCAATTTTCTACTTCTTTTGGAGATAAGGACTTTGCAGTTGCTTTTTAGATCACAATTCTGTTATTATACTTCATTGCCAACACAGCAGTTGAACTATCTTTGGTGAGAACTACATTACAAATCTTAGGACTGACTTATAGTTGCTCTTTGTTGGAAGTTTGTGATATGAGTTGATAGGAAGAGGGTATCTAAGGATCCTTGATTGTTCTTTTTCAGTAAGTGTATATTTCAGCTCTTCATATTATCTTGGGAGGACCAGATATTAGTGACTGGGAAGTAGTTAGCTCAAGGGAACCATTTTTGCTATACACCTATATATACCGTTCTCATTATGCCTATGCATACCGTTCTCATTACGCCTATGCATACCGTTCTCATTACGCCTATACATACCGTTCTTATTATGCCTATACATACCATTCTTATTATGCCTATACATACCTTTGATTTGCCCAAAAATTAGGAAGATGCTTCTTAGTCGACCAAATGATGTATGATGTGCAAAGTTGTGCATTTTGTATTTGTTGGAGATAAAAACTTTGGTTGTGCAAAGTTGATGAGCCTAAATTAACTGATGGACTTTGTGTTATGTTTTGCCTTCTATTCACTGAAACTTCTCTAGATTTGGTAAGTTTATTTTTGCTGTGGGCCATTGTTATTTGAGGAGAATACTGTTGGTTTGTTTATATTCTTCTCTTCGGGATCATGAAACTAACAAATACTTGTACTTCAGCTCGGCCAACAAACTTTTGACGCTACCGGCATTGAATTTGGCTCGCAAGCAGCTCGGGAATACAGTCGAGATACATCTCCGGAGTGGTTGCATATGCAAATCGGTGGTGGTTTCGATCGGACATCATAATCTACGAAATGCTCTTAAATTAGCAGTAAGAGCATCAGTGGTTATGCTTCTTCCATTGTTGACTTCTAAAATATACACATCACCTAGTTAAATTATAGATACGTCGCGGTCTATTGGCCTGTAAGTTAAGGTATTGAACATCTCTATTAACTTATGCTGGAAAAATGATTCTTTTTCCTGAACCACATGTATTCTTAGCAGGCTCACCTGAACTCAACTACGTAAGAACATGTAGTATTCTTAGCAGGCTTGCCTGAACAAAACTACGTAAGAACATGTATTTCTTTTGTAACAGAAAATTGCTTCTTCAAGTTACTATAATGTCAGCATTGTACACTAGCTCTGGCTTACTGTCTTTTTTTAATTTTAAGATTCTGGATTCGATTCGCAACTAAATATGTAATTACATTATACCATACGTCTCGAATTTTTACTAACGTTACTTATCCGATGCTGTATCATCTTCTAATATCTTAAATAGAACAGGTAAATCCTGATATTCTGGCAATGGCTATATCATACCAAGTGAACTTCCATCTTGGTTAAATGTGTTTCCATTTGATTGAAAGTAGGAAATTGCTGCCCATATCACGCGTAGGAGGAGGATCGCCACGAACACACTGCTTCCGAGGGTGCAAACCACCTGTAAGTAAGCAGAATTGACCATCTTTATCAGTAATAAGCACCTAAGAAAGATCATATATGCACAAATCACGTCTGCATTAAGACATGGAAACGAAAAAAAAACACCTCTATAAATGATTTGACGATGGAAAGTGCAGCCAATAGCAGAATCCCATCAACAGCAAAAGATACCTGAATTTTCAAGACGAACAAGAATCAGTAAGAGTTACAAAGCTGATAAGCATTCATATGAAACTTGCCAATTAACCGAGGGATATGGTTGAATAGAAAAACTCATTCTTCTAGTAAGAAAAAATTGAAAGGATTTGATTTTTAATTTAGGATATAAAACACCATTAAATTTTTCGGAACAACTGATTTACGAAAAATCCCAACATATAATGCCTCTGTTTAAGCTTGGGAAACTAGTTTTCCTTAGCTGAATATATATATTTGCAAAACGAGACACAATCAGCACAGCACAGTACAAATACCAAACAGACATGAAAACAGAGTCAAAGGTAAGAATTATGAAAATTCATTACCAGCTGAGGAGATATGGCACCAGGCAGCATAGATCGAGTAGCTCTCTTGGCGCGCTTAGATAGTTTCTTGAACATGCTCTGCAAGAATCTGAGAAGCAAATCCATGCTGCTCTCAGTCTCATCCTCGTCATCATCGTCCTGGATCATGTCATCCCTGTCGGAGAATACATCGAAACTGTCCTCGGGCTCTTCACCAGTGGAGCAGTCCAACTGAGAGCAAAAACGTAACCTTGGTGGAGGTAACTTTGATAGAACTCATTGTAATGTCTACATATGGGAAAGGAAAAGAGCTGTTAAGTGAGGAACAGAGACCTGAGCGTAGCAAATGTTGGTTGCGGGACTCTTCAAGAAAATGGTGTTGTGATGGGAGAAGAAGGGGCGGCGAGGAAGGAAGGAGAGACTAGGAGGAAGAATTGGCACGAGCTTGGTGGGATTAGGCGCCGGGAGTAGACCCATGTGTTGTGATAAGGTTGCCACCGCTGATGCTCTAGCCATTGTTTAGAGATTATTGGGTTTGTGTTTGGGTTTCTATAACTTGACATATTTATAACATAAAAAAAGATAACAATATTAATTACAGTATCATATTTTTTATATTTGGTAAAAAATTTTTAATATTATAAAATTAATAATTTTGAAATTGTTGGTTTTGTTATTTTATATTTTTTTAATTAATTTTAAGTTTAAATAAGTTAAATTAAAATTTTAACTATAAATATAAATATAATTATAATTATTTTTATTATGCAAATAAAAAAATTTACATAGAAAAGATCACTATATATTTTAAATAATACCTGATTATTTATTTTAGAATTTTATAAAATTAATTTTAACAAAACTAATAATGATAAAAAATAGAATTATTTTTTAGTTTTTCGTATTATAATATCAAAACTAAGATACCAAACACAAAGTTGACTTGAAAATTAAAAGATTTTTGGTTCAAGATCTAATGATAACGGAGTAAAAGGTCCCGGTTTGGATCATGATTTGCAAATGGATCATCATCATCTTGATCTTCATCTATGTATTTTTGTCATTTCTCATAGACTTTACTCTTGTGTTCTAATAATGATATCCTGAGAATTGCTTCTTTACTACCCTTTTAACATCTAATTCTATTAATTTTAACAAATCTTTTACAGTTTGTATACATGTTTTTTTATCTCTTATTTGGACCAATGCTTCTGCTTGATCTTTCTCACCATATAATGAATATTATACTAGTTCAAATAGCTATAAAACTATAATTAGATTCTCTAATATTAATGTGTTTAAGAGATGTTGGGTTCATATCATTCACAGACTCATTATTAGTAGTATGTGAATCCAACTTAGTAATTGATCTGGTATATTTTAATTGCTATCCAAACTTTTCTATAGATTGATTTGATGATAGTTTAAGTAAAAATTTATCATTAAATATGAAGATACTAACAACAATGATGAATAGTTTTAAAAATTTAGCTATAATATACATAATATATTATAAAGTAATGAAATCTAATTTAAGTCCTAAGAACAAAATTAGAATTAGGAAAAGAAACAACTGTGTTGATAGGAGCCAATTATGAATATATAAATATTCATACACTTAAGTTAATAAATTGGGATCAAGTAACGTTCTTCGACTCTTGGCAAATAATGAATATTGTGCCACCAAAAACAATTAGATCCAGAACCCAACCAATAGAAATCATAGAAAATGATATAAGACATATTTAGATTTCAAAATAAACCAGAACTATGTAAGAGATCATCATCTAATAGATATGAAATAATGACCAATAGATCCGAAAAAAATCAAACAACCCTCATTAAAAAGAGTAGATTGAACTAAGAGTATCCCTCAATCTTATTATATTGTAACCTCGTCAATAAAAGATAAAAATGAATCACCACCCATGTCCCATAACTGAGTGATATTATTGGGGGTGAATCGTATATAAAAGAGTATGGTAAATGGAATCAACGTTTTAAGGATAGGAGAAGTGTTTTAGCTATACGACATGATGACTTCTTCTATCTCTTGCTGAAAAAGATCATTTTGAGGACTAATATCTTTGAACCATTTTATCCACCATTGAAGAAAAGTCTTTTGGCAAGTTTTAACGAAGTATATAAACCAAGACAAGAAGACTGTCAGGATAAAAGGAGACATGACAGAAGATAATAGAAGAGGATAAGAAGAATCTTCAAAGTTATTTGAACTAATCCAATATGCATAAATTTATACTTTTCTTTAAATTTTTGTATTTTATTTTTATCGATTGATTCTATCTGTCCTACTTGTGGATTTACAGTAGAGATCTTTTAGATGTTTCAATTACATAGTCATGAGTAAATAAATTTTGAAATCCTAATCTCGTGTATATCTTATGAGTAAAGATTTTAGGTATGTTTTGATCTTGTAATTTCTATTCTATAGCATATATATGTAACTTTCTAGTATTTGTAGAATCCATAGATTCTAAATCTTGGTTTTTTTTAAGTCGTTTAGATCCTATCTTTAAGAGTCTATCCATTACTTACTTTCCATACATTACTACCATTTAATGATAGAAAAGTTCAATTGAAAAATCATACCTTTTAACGTTAAGCACGGAAACACTTGTGGCTTAACAACGGTATTATTTCACTCCTTGCTGCTGCTAGGAACACTGTACCAAGCTTACCAATGCTCTTAACATTTTGGGTGTTATTTTTCAATTGGCTCTGCTACCATTGAATTAGGATAAAAAGAAGAAATGACAAGAGAAAGAGGTCAAGAAGATTGTCAGGATAAAAAGGAGACATGACAGAAGATAATGGGAGATAATAAGGAGAATCTTCAAAGTTATGGACTAGAATAAGAGGAGAAAATTTCCTGATAAAGGTATAAATTATTATTCAAAAATAAGGATAAAAATGTAATGTAACATAGCTTGTTTTGGCTATAAAAGAGGTTCTTGGCCTCAGTTGTAAATAAATTGAAATCTGAATGAATTTTTTTTTTGAAATATGTCTTTGATGGCCTCAGTTGTAATTATTTATCTCCTTTAGAAAAGAATGAGATAACTATGATGGTAAAACCAGAAGTAAGATAAGGTTAAACGTATATGATAGAGAATTCCTTTGCAATCTTAATATATGCAATAACTAAGCATTTTATAGGTAAACCTCAAAGTATTGTTGAAAAAGCCTCAATAATATTATCAAACCTATCCTGCCCTAAGTTACAAGATTTTAGATAGTACAAAGATATATTTTTAACAAAAGTATATCTTAGAGAAGATTGTCAGCAATCTTACTGGAAAGAAAGATTCATAGTAGGATTACCTAGACTGTTTGCCAATAGAGTTCAAAATAGAATAAAAGGAAAATTCAATGATAATAGTATTCATTATGACATGATAACCTATGAAGACTTAATTACAGAAGTTAATATAGAAGGTTTAAACTTATGTAACGAATTAAAGCTAAAATCAAAACTTAAATAAGATAGACTAAGCGGAAGAAAGGAATTAGGATCTTTTTGTACCCAGTATGGATATGAAAAAGTATCATCCCCTTCTGCAAAACACAAAGAGAAAAGAATTAGTAAAACAAGAATAAATAAATATCAAAAACCATATAAGAAAATATACGAAAAACCAAGATACGAAAAACCTAAATATAATAAAAATAAGAAGATAGTAAGAAAACAAAATAATAATAAGAAACAAGGACCAACGTGCTACAAGTGTGGAAGATTTAGTCATTATAAAAAAGATTACCCTTTAATAAAAAGAATAAGAGCCTTAGAAACAAACGATAGTGATAAAGAAAAAATACTTAATATGATAGGAAAAGAAATTGATGATAGTAATAATACTTCTGATGATAATAATATAAGCCTAGAAGATTGTGAATGTGTAAGACCTTGTCACTGTTATAGTATAAAAACAATAACTAAGGAAGATAATTTGTTTGATTTAATAATAAAAGAAGGAGATAGGAATTTGCAGAAAAAATACCTACTAGAATACGAAGCATATGTTAAAAATAACAAAGGAAAGGATAGAGACATAAAAACCTATAATTTAAATGAAATATTATTTAAAAAAGAAAACAAAAAGGAACTATTAACTCTAGAAGATCTAAAACAAGAAATACAACATATTAAAGGAAAAATAAAAATTATAAAAGAAGATTTAAATAACATACAATATAATATGAAAGGAAAAATAAAACTAGAAGATTTTGCAGAAAGTAGTAAAAATGAAGAATTTATTAACACGATATCTAAAATAGAATTTCAGAAGTGGTACACTTATATAATTGTAGTCATAAAGGATTTCAAAATACACGTAAAAGCTTTATAGACTCAGGAGCTAACTATAATTGTGTTACATGCAGCAAACAAACAGAAATTGGAAGTTAAATATAAATTATCTGATGCACACATATGTATCCAAGGAATATGTTTTAAGAATATCATTTTGTTAGTTAAAAATCTATCCCAAGATGTGATAGACACATCATTCCTTACACATATATATCCCTTTAGAGTAGATGATACAGGTTTAAATACTGAAATTTTAGGAAAATAAATTATTTTTGAGTTCTGTGAAAATATACAAAACATAGACATAAATATAATGAAAAAATTAGGAATTAAAAAGAAAGTATTATTGATAAATAAAAAAAAGCATCTATACTCATTAAAGAATGAATTAAACTACAGAAAAATAGAAGAAAACTTAGAAAGGTCAGATATAAAAAAAGAAGTAAAACAACTACAAAAACAAATAAAAAATGAGATATAAGCAAACTTACCCAATGCCTTTTGGAGAAAAAAAGCACATAATTAGGCTACCCTATGAAAGAAATTTTAAGGAACAAGACATACCAACGAAAGCAAGACTTATTCAAATGAACTCATAATTATTAAGATATTGTAAAAAGGAAATAAAATAGCTGTTAGACAAAGGTTTAGTAAGGGTTAGTAAATCACCTTGTCTTGTGCAAGGCTACGCTCAAAATCAACCTGAGATTGAGCGTGAAGCTCGCAGATTAGTTATAAATTATAAACCTCTTAATAGAAGTTTACAATGGATTAGGTATCATATTCCTAATAAAAGAGAACTTATTAAAAGATTGGTAGGAACAACCATATTTTCAAAATTTGACATGAAATCAGGATTTTGGCATATACAATCAAGGAACTTTTACTCCTATAAACAGAAGTATAGAATTCTCTTTTTCAACGAAATAAAGACAAACAACAGTTGCAGAGATTCTTAGGATGCTTAAACTATATAACGAAATTTATTCCAAAGATGAGGATAATATGTAAACCATTATATATTAGGTTAAAAAAGAATATTCCGGCTTGGAATGATGAAATGACTAAAGTTGTTAAAAAAATAAAATAAAAAGTAAAACAATTACCCTGTTTAGGAATCCCTTTTACAAGATGCTTACTTAATACTTGAAACTGACGCCTCCGAATATGGATATGGGGAAATATTAAAACAAAAAGTAGATGATAAAGAACAATTGGTAAGATATCATTCTTGGGTATGAAATAATGCACAGACAAATTACTCTATTGTTAAAAAGAAATTTTTGGCAATAGTATTATGCGTAAATATTTTTTATGATGATTTATTTAGTAAAACCTTTTTAATAAAAGTAGATTGTCAATCGGCAAAATATATATTAGAAAATGATGTAAAAAATTTGGTATCAAAACAAATATTTACAAGATGGAAAGCATCATTACTATCAAATTTTGACTATAAGATTGAATTTATCAAAGGAAAGTTAAATAATTTGTTTGATTTCTTATTAAGAGAGTTTTTGTAGGGATTTAAAGATAAAAGAAAAAAAGATTAAAAAAATGCAAGAATAAAAGGTACTATGACTAACCCTGTCATACATGCACATGTTAGGATCATAGAAAAGTGTATTGATAATCTAATGGAAATAAACTTTTCTAAAATTAATGAAATAAGAATACTAAGAATAAAATTAATAGAAGAAATAAATTTAAGCATTAATGATCATATGATAAATCATGATGTCTTAAATGAATATTGTGATTATAGAGAATATAATAAAAGAGAAAAATTTAGAAAAAAAAATGATAAGGATAATTGATGAAACTCTTGAAGAACATGAAAGAGAAAATAATTAAATTAATAAAAATAAAACACGAAATTGGTATAAAAAAAGATGAAAATTGGAAAAGTTATAAGAAATATATAAATATAAAATACTTACAAAAAATAAATGCAAATGTTAAAATATTATGTGAATTAGAAGATGATATATATAAATTGTTAACTTGAAAATGTATTATCAAAGATTCATCTCGAGAGTGATAATGTTCAAAGAAGAGGACTATCCGAGAAGCTACAGATTAAAAAGGTTTTACGTAACTGAGAAAGTATTTAAGGATAAAAAGGAGGTGATAAGAACCTATCATTATCAAAGAGTATTTGACATAAAATAGCAAGCAAAAGAAAAAGAAGAAGGAAGGAAAACTTTAAAAAGGGATTTGAAGGCTATACAGAGAGTGATGAATAAAAGGATTAAAGAAAAGAAGAGTATATCTGAGTTATTGAGCATGGAAAAATATATTCAAGATAAATATAATCAGTTAGCTGTTATGACAGTTTAAGATATGGATAAAAAGAAATCTTTGACAGCAATGGTAGCCAGCAAAGCATCATCATCGACAGATAAAAGGTATTCAAACTCTCCTTCCTCTTCTCCTTCTCCTCCTTTAATAATTCAACCCAACTATTACTTAACTCTAATAACTGCTCCGATCACTCCAGAGCAAGTTAAAAAGAAGTCAATGATAACTCTGCCTTTGTATCCTCAAAGAGCACCATTATCCATCACATCTAGAAATCTTCCCCCCATTCTAAAAGAGCTAGCCAATCAAAAAATTGAGAAAACCAACCTTTACACCCACAGAACCGACATTAAAATAATAGAGCACGAGAAAAAAGAAGAGAAAAAAGATATAAAAGAGCTCATGGTCCAGATCTTCCCATAAAAAAAAATTATACCTTATGGACCACCCATATAAGACTCGTATTTTTTACGAGAAAATCTTGCTAGAGACACAATCTGTGGAGATAATCCACACGATGGATAAAAAATTTTCAGACCAAATTACTTTTTCAAGAATAAAAATATTAAGAGTGATGACCAAAGATGAGTGGAGGCAACATCTCTTCACCAATAAGATGTTTTCAGCAAAAATCCCGGACCAGTTACTTTCCGGTTATAATTATCATGATTATCAGAAGACCTGGTACCATGTTTTATGGTATAAACAGACATATCACACCTGGTTAATCTACTTCTCCAAGATATGTCAAAGAATTTTCCTGCCATGGTGGACAAACTGGTTTAATAATGTACAGCCCATGACAGGATTATTTCAAAAGGAGATAGAAGACACCTTAAAGGTCTTTTCGCTTTATGCAGACATAGAAGACATATATCTATCTCCTCTGCTTCAATTCCTGATAAATTTTGCTGTCCCATGGATAATTTGCTGGGACTTAGCAAAACATACTGATGTTACTTCTCAAATAACATACTTAGTCAGGAGACAAACAAAAGAACTGGCCTAAGTATGAAGTTAAAAGGGCATGCATACAATCAATGAAAGAGCTATTAAAGCTCACAGAAGAAGAAGTCAAAAAGGTATTTCTATCACCATATACTACTGATAAAAAGGAAAGGGATACTGAAATGCTCCCAAAGTTTCTTCTTTAAAAAAGTTAAAAGAAGCCTACAATCAGCAAGGAAAAGACAAAACAGATGATGAAGATGAAGATGACCCATTTAATAATCATGATCCGGACAGGGATCTGCTCCTGGCCTATCATAGCGGATAAAGAAAATAAAAAGATAAGGAGGAATCTGCTTTCTTAAAAGCAAAAATGATGTGGCAAGCTGGTGGCCAACAAAAGTTGATAAAAGAAGATGTGATAACTAATAAAAAGAAAGGCCGATAAGATAAAAGCAATGGTGTAGAATAAAATTTACTTTTCCATGAGGGTATGCATTATTAAAAAAAAATTGGGAAGTATTTCCTCAAATAGTTCGATTTCTCGAAACCATCGAAGCCACCATTTAGGAAAGACTAATTGATAATTCTTTGAAAGTATATAAACCAAGTATAGGTTAGAAGCTTGTATAACAAGGTTCTAGTCCAAGCATTCTGATAATCATAATAGTTGTAATTCCTCAAGTCTCGAGGTCATGTTCCTTCTAATTGTTTGGATGCGTGTGGATGTTGTCCCCAATCTGATAACAAAATAACCTTTTGAATTTTTATTTTTGAAAAGGTTATTTGCTGCAAGTCTTGTTGATCCATTGTATGATTAATTAATACTGATCCAGTCTGAGCTAATATTTTCTCGTAATACTCTTGGATTTTTAGTTGATGGTCTGGTAAATAATGAAAACCTTTAGGGAATAGATGAGTGATCAAAAGTCTAATATCAAGAGATTCTTTTAAGTGCTCATCTTCTAATACCATTTCTGGTTTTTAGGTTTAAACTGAGATTCAAAGATGTCTGGTGATGATTGTCTTGCCCGAGTAGTAATCATGGTTGTCGCTCTTGGGGGTATAGGAATGGGTTGTCCCAAAGAGATAAAACTATTAGAGGGTTTAGGTGGTGTTTGTGGTTGACTAATTAAAGCTGAATAATAATTGGATATTCTAATATTATTGGTTGATGGGATCTCACTCATTTTTTTACTAATAGAATAATTCTGATGATTCCTGGGGGAGCTTTCTCTTATAATCCTCTTGCTCATGGTACTTGCTCTAATATTGGTCTTCTCCTCCAAAACAAATTTTCTAATATGATAAACTTGATGGTATTTGGTTAGTACAAGTATTAATTATTTTCTCTAATAATATTTATTAACTCTCTTATCAATGCATTTTCTATTCTGTCTTATTTCATACTCATTCCAGTTGCATCCTTCAATTCCTATGATATCATAGAGAGTCACGTGATTGTCTACTTCTACTGATAAATTTAACATTATTTCTCTAATTAATCTTCTTATCTGATTGATATTGATGAAGTCTCTTAATAAAAAGTTATCTATAAACTTCTGAATAGATCGAGAAGTCATACATGAGTGTCTTCAAAACCTCCTCCGGTTAAGAATTCTCTGGAAAAAAAGTCTGGTAGATTGTTGTCAGCTCCTTTAATATATTCAATTTCAAAATAAAAGTTTGATAACAAGGCTTGCCACCTAACCAAGATTTGTTTTGACGCCAAGTTCTTGACATCTTTCTCCAATATGTACTTGACTGATTTACAGTCCACTCTTAATAAAAATTTCTTATTCAATAAGTCACTTGAAAAGCATTAATGCACATCAAAATCGAAAGCATTTCCCTTTTAATGGTGGAATATTTTGATTGGATTGTATTCCAAATTCCTAAGTAATATTTGACTAGCTATTCTTTGTCTTTTTTGTTTTTGTTTTAGAATTCTTCCTTATCCTTTATCCGAGGTGTCTATTTCTACTATTAGATAAACATCATTATTGGGTATTCCTAAACAAGATAAAGATTTTATCTTTTACTTTATTTCTTTTATCAATGTTGTTAATTCTTATATCCAATGATCAATTTCTTTTCTTAATCTTTTATATAACGGGAGACACGTAATTCTGAGGTTCAGTATAAAGTCTGATATATAATTGAGATATTCTAAAAATCTTTGTAATTAATTTGTATCTGAGAATTTTGCTGTAAATTCTAAACTTTTACTAATTAGGATATAACTTTACTAATATATTTCAAATCCTAAAAATCTAATCTTTGTTTGAAATAATTTCATTTTTGGGACTAATAACACCAAACCATTTTGTTTGGCTATATTTAACATTTTATTTAAATGACTAAAATATTTTGCTATGCGCTTTGAAAATAACACTGTCATCAATGTATACTATAGTAAATTTTGTGTAGAGATTTAATATATCATTCATAATATTTTGAAATTCGGATGATGCATTCTTTGAATCAAATGACATCATATTCTATTCACAATGCCTAAAAGATACAGTGAAGGTTGTCTTATATTTATCATTTTCATATATTTGAATTTACCAATATCCTAATTTCATATCAAATTTAGAGAATATTTTTATTCTTGATAATCTTTTAATTAAATCTCTTTTGTTTGGTAAAAAAGTATCTAATCCATTATAACACTTTATTTAAAGATTTATAAATAATTACTAATCGTGGAACTCCTCTTTCTATTTCAGCCTAATTTTGTGCATAAAAAGCTGTACATGACCATAGTGATTTGCTTGGTCGTATTAACCCTTTATCTAATAATTAGTATTTTTTTTATAATATTTTATAATTACTTATTCATTTGAATAGGTCTAGCCATAGTGGGTATATTTTTCTCACTAAAGTCTTTTCCATATGGTAATTTTACTATGTGTTATTTTATATTCCAAAAGGCATTAGGGATGGTTACACATACTTCTTGTTCAAACTTCTTTTTTAATAATTTCCCTAATCCTCTATTTTACTTTATATGTATTCAATTATTGACTAATTCTCTATAATTTATTTCTTGATTTAATAAATGAACATGTTTTTTCTTTTGTATTATCATAATTTCTCTTATTCCTATACTTTTGATTTTATTTATATCTTTTTCTCTAATGGTGTTGATAAATTCAAAAATTAATTCTTTACCATAAATATTGGTAATGATTCTTTATGGTCAACTATAAAGGGATATATTTGGGTAAGAAAATGACTGCCTAATATAACTTGCTAAGCTATATCTTTTACTAACAAAAAAGAATTCTTAAAGCATATACCATTATTACAAATATAGGCGTCCAATATTTTATATTTTATATTTTATTTGTAATCTCTGATGACTAGAAATGTGTAATCTTTCTTTGGTTTTGTCAAAGTATTTTGAAGGAATTATCACTTCTTGTATACAATTATGATTAGCTCCTGAATCTAATAAGACTTTTACTTTTATTTTAAAATCTATTATTACTATGGTAATATACGTGTACCATTTTTGGTATTCTATTTTTGATTAGGCTAACACAAAACTATTAGTGTTGGATTCTGGTTGATCATCTTTTATGTCTTCTAATTTTGTCATTCTATATTTTAATTCTTCATTTTCTTCTTTTAATATTCTAATTTCTTATTTTACTATTATGATTTCTTGGGTTAAGTCTTCTGTGGAGATGTTGTCTTTTAACTTTTCTTTTCTATACATTATTTCATTCAAGTTATAATATTTTGTACCTTGTAACTAATTACCCTCATTTCCATGTATTAATTTTTTTTTAATATCTAATAAATATATTTTCTATTCTTTGGGGTTTTCTATTTTTGTAATTAAATCTATAATTAATTCTCTTTCTGATGATATCATATTTATGCTATAACAGGAACAAGGTCCTACGCACTTACAGACATCAGATTCTAAGTCAATACTATTATCTGATTCTTCTTATGGTTGAAAGTGGTTGCTATTATCGTTTGATGTATTTAGCATTTCTAAAAGTTCTTCTTTTTCTTTATTGTTTATATCTAATTCATTTATCTTTTTAACTAATGGACAATCTTTTTTGTAATGGCCTGGTTTATTACAGTTGTAACTGACATGTTCTTTTCTCTCAATTTTTTTCTTTTTGAAGTTATGTGGGCTGCTTTTTCAAAAGTTTTGTGGAGTACTATATTTATTATATGGAGTTCTTTCTCTTTTATAACTTTTAAATTTCTTTTCTCTTCCTATGATGAGATGATGGGACGATTAGTTTTACATAACCATATTGCTCGTAAAAAGATCCTAATTCTTTTCTGCTATGTATTCTATCTTGTTTTAATTTAGATTTCAACTTATAATCAGTGTATAATGCTAATTCTTCTTCATTAATTTCAGCTATTATGTCTCCATAAGTAATATTATCATATGAAATTAATCCTCTGTATTTTTACTTAATTCTATTTCTTACTTTTTCTGCGAATAATCTAGGTAATCCTGTTATAAATCTTTTTTTTTAGAATTGTTGCTGAAAATCTTCCCTAATCATAACTTTAGTTAAGAACATATCCTTATACCATCTAAAATCTTATAATTTTGGACAAGTTAAATTTGATAATAATTATGAAGCTTTATCTTTGAATTGCTGAGGATTCCCTATGAATTGTTTTGATATAGCATAAATTAAACTAGCAATACAATCTTCTTGAGTAGTAGCCTATCCTTCTATAGTTTTTATCTTAATTGATGTTAAAATAATGGTTTGTTCACGAGATGTTAAATAATTGTTCCACCAACATTTTAATTGTCTAGCGAATCCTGATATTAGAGTTTGTACTTGCATTATACTCTGAATTTTCATGAGCCTTAAAGGCCGAGGCGGCCATGCACATCTCATTTAACATATTTAATATTTCATATTCTGATTTACTATATACATTCCGCTCATAAAGACTTTTACCATCATAACTAACTTGACTTCTAAAAAGGTAATCTTCTCTTTAAACATCAAGTAATGAAGGTCTATTATAATAATAGGGTATTTTTGGTTTTGTATAACTCTGATTTTTTATCTTATTAATCTCTAGTTTTTCTTGGAATTGCTTTTCTAGTTCTTTGATCTCATTATCAGATTCTAGTTCATTGTTTGTTTTTTCCTAATTCTAATTTTTTCAATTATTGAGTTATCTTGTCTAATAATTATTTATTATCATCTAATTTTATTCCTGGGAAGTAACGATGGTTCGGATAATTATTTTTCTAATCTCATTTCATTTTTAGTCTCTATTTTTTTTTCTTCTTGATTTGCTTCTAATATTTCTAATATTTCTAATATTCATTTTATAATTTCATCTTAAAATATCATTTTACATTAATCTTATGCCCGTACTATTATTGGTCCAACTACCAACCACAACCGTAGATCATATCCTACCCCGAGTCTCACCAGTCACCAATAAATGCGAACACTTGTTGCAATGGGGCCCAACAAAGGTAAAGAGAACAATATTCAACTGCAAGTCACCTGACTAGCACGACGCCGTATGCTAACTTCCACGCCAACCACACGAGTTTGGAAATTTCCAACAAGCGCGTGACGAACACCGTCTAGAAAATTGTCAAAAGTGGGTTGAGTATTAAAGTTATTAGATTAAACTAAATTTATTTTGATTCGGTTGGTTTTTAAGAGATTAAATTTATAAAAATAAATTAGAATTATTTTATATATAGTTAAGTTTTATTTTTATTAAAATTTATTCAGTTTGATCCGGTTTATATCAATTAAATCTAATATTATTATTTAAAATAATTTCTTATAAATAAAAATAAAAATAATTTAATATATTTAAGAAACACATGTAGTTGAGTATTTTATTAAGATTGTCAGAAAAAAATTTGATTTTTTTAAAAATATTTTATTAATAAATTTAGTTTATTTTATATTTTAATCTGATTAAATTATTTATAAATTAAAACAGAATTAAATTTAAAAAATTTCATAAAATTTTAATTTTAAATTTAATTAAAAACGTAAATTTAAGTAATTTCGGTTCAACCATGGATTCAGACTCATCCTTTGACTAACCTAAGTCTTATTGGAAGTGATTTAACCTTCCCAAAGATGCGCGTAATCGGAGTTCACACTTATATACGCGGTTGGATTTGATTTGGTAAAATACCACGAAAATGGAAAAAAAAAACAAAAAATAAATAAAAGGGGATAGGTGTAACCAAGAAATGGAAAGAGAGTAAATGCAAAATAATAGATAAGTTTGTATTTGTTTTTTAAAAAAAAGGAAAAAACGAAGCAGCAGGAGTCGCGTTTTCCTCTGTTTCGTCGTCCGTGCAAACAAATAGGAAATAGAACGTGAAGCTCCCCAGACGGATTTGAATCGGATATTCATTTCCTGTTTTTTTCTTTGCTTTCTTTTCTTCCTCGGGAGTAATTTATTGGTTAACCGAATAGGATTGGATTGGATCGGGTGGTGAAGTGCAGGGGAGAGAATAGAAGATGAGTGGTGGATGGGAGCGAATCAGATCATCGAGATCGAGACTGAGTCAAACTGTGACTCTGGGCGGCAGTTCTGCGACGTCTCGGACGGTTCGACTCGGTCGAGTCCAGCCTCAGGCACCAGGTCACCGTACTATCTACTGCAATGATCGCGAAGCCAACCTGCTCGTCAGATTCAAGGTTCCTCTTCACATCTCTTTGTTGTTTTTAGTTTTTTTTTTCATTAAATTGTTTATGTAACTACTATTTGTGTAGTAGCCTCCGGAATGAAATTGGAAGAACACAAAATGTATTTTCAATTATTTGTTGTCATAGAAAATAGAAACTTCATGCAGAGCAAGGCTAGCAGAATTTGTGTGACCGGCTTCAGTTTACTTTATATTCTTTTCGGAGCTTTTATATCCATTTACTGAAATGGGTGATGATACTTTATGTAAAATTGTATGGCTAAATTAATTTATTCAAAGTTTTACATGGTTAGACACCGTTAGAAGTCCAGAAGAATGTGTAATAGTCTTAATTTCTCTCGCACACTTTCTAGTTTGCGTTCAGACTAGTTATTTGATTTTTGGACTTTAGCTGTGATGTAATTAATGTGATTGAAAAAACTGAGATTATGAGTACTGTAGTCACCTTTTAATTCTGTTGGCTTTGATAAATTTACTTATATTTGCATATATGCTGACTTAAAAATTTGTTTGACGGGATGGGATTGGGAATACACTGAGTAGGTGTTCAACAATTTGCCTGCAACGAGTGCATCTCTTTATTGAATTGGTATTTTATGAGGATATTATTGGTCAATGTGTGGCGACATATTTGTGCTCTGCAATGTTAGTATATGCATATGATTGCGAAGTTTCCATCAGGTTGAAGTTTTAAATATTTCTTAAACAGAAACTAAGGTGATCATGTTATGGGGCAGAAAATGTATGGTTATAGTAGTTAAAGTGATTAACTTTGCTGCAAAAACTCAGAAAAATTGGCTTTAAAATAGATATATACTGTTTTAAAAGGGAAAAATTCTTGCATTTGATGTCAACTCTAAGGGTCATTTTTCTCATCTCATACGACCATGATCGCTGATAGTCAAGTTTGATTTTTTTTTTCAAATATTGAGTGAATCATAGGTTGGAGTTTGTGGTGGTTGACTGTATGCTGCTTAAGACCATGGTGTAGATTGATATTTTGGGTTGGTCTATTCGCTTGTGCATTTTTGCATGATGCTTAGTTGTTAATCTAGTTGTTCTTAGTTAAGGGGTTCTGCTTTCAGCTAGTGTTGTCATTTATGATCAGCATTATCAATTTGTACTATCTAATATAGAAGTAATTGAGGCCTGTGAAGAACTTAGTACAAAAAATAGGAGCTTCCCTATATAAAAATATTGAGTTATAGCTTTTGTCATACCTGTCTTTACAAAAGATGGTAGGATCATGCCTTTGCACTGTTCTGGGCTTGGAACTTTCTGGTCAGACAGAGTAAAAGGTTGAAGAAACAATTTTCTAGTTACAGTTCTAGCTTAGCTCGGCTCCGGACTTGAAAGTTTATCAGTCTGACAGAAAAAAAATTTACTATTTCTTAGTTATAGGTAAAGTATATTTCCCCATGGTTATGAGGCTATGCTGGCCTTTGAGTTGGGTTGGTAGTTTGTTTCTTGTCATATGAAGGTCTGCTATCGAAAACTACATAGTAAAAGAAAAAGGAAAATCTTTCTCTTCACTGGAGATTCAAATACCCAACTAAACCTGGTTAATCTTACTATTACCAGCAACTGATATTAAAAAAAATGTTGTCTATCTTACACTCAGATCTATCTTTTTATTGAATAATTAAGGAATCCAAATTGAATCAAGGCTTATATTGAATGTTAACTCCATATATTTCCATAGTGTCATAATTATTTTCCCAATATTTATGAGATTGCCTATGCATTGTAAATACGCTTGACATGGTTGACCATCATTCTATGATGTTAACACCCTTTTGTTTCTGAGTGATGGTTTACCCTCATACTATCTTGATACTGCCCAATAATTTATCCTTAAGGAAGTGACATGCATGTGCAACTGACAATGTGTGATCTGTTGTGCAATATGTCTACATCTCCTAGCGCAGCAGTTATGCTTATTTTTTCTTGCATGTTCTGCAGTTGAAATCATATTCATCGTTACTAATGAGACAAAGAATGATTCTTATGATGCTTTTGCAAGCAATGATAATAATCCTCAACTGCAGACGCACTCTTTTACTTTTCAAATGCTCTGCCATATTGCAGGAAGTCATATGACTTCTGGTGGATCAAGTCCTTGACATATACATTAGGCTTATGAATACATGTATATTTCTGATGATTAGGTATTCCGGGGTTAAGGATTCAACTCATGAACAAAAAAGTATGCATTAATGAAATAAACTGATGCTCAGAATCTCTGAATTATTTGAAATTGGAATTTGACATCGGCAAAATGAAGTCATGAGGGGTTAATTCCGCTCACTTTTGGTATAAGCAGCAATATTCTGATGACTTTCTTTCAGCTAAAGACTTATAAGTGCATCTCTATTTTTTTTTAATTAAAGGGGTATCTACCTTCAGTAACAATGACTAATCCCCTCTGCTGTATCATAAGCATTAACTATCTGTGGGTCCAGCTAGCCTAAAATTTTTAAAATTTGTGACTGGTTTGTATACTCTAGTTCCCTTTAACATGCATCTTTTCTTTCTTATAAAAAGATGTATAGCAGTGAAACTGTAAAGAAAGGATGAGATGGTAATAAAGTCACTTTTTTCTCTTGCTCATAATGATAGAGGGCCTTCTGAGTTTCTAGTTTTCTATCGTAATGTGTTTTTAAGAATGATTTATAAGAGTAGTTTACATATAGAATAATTGATGTTGTTGCAATTACTTTATGCAGGTCATTTTCCTTATTTTTGGGTATTCTACTTGGTTTGGCTATAATTTTCTTGAAATCATTTGTTTCAGGGGAATTCTATATCAACGACAAAGTACAACTTCTTTACCTTTTTACCCAAAGGTTTGTTTGAGCAGGTAACCGAAATTTGACAGTTGAACCTTTGCAAACACTTAAACTCCAATAGTACATTCTTATGTTGCTTGACCATACAGTTCTTAGTTCTTGTATGCCCGCACTTTTAGGCTTTCTTGTTCTGTTGGTTAGGCTTAAACTGTCAAAATTGGTCCATTGTCATGTTCTTCTGTTTTATGTTTACCTTTACAGTTTTTTCCATCACTGAAAAAAATCATGTTTTAACTGACAGTTCAGGCGGGTGGCCAACTGCTACTTTCTCTTGATCTCGATATTATCAATGACTCCAATCAGGTATATTATTTCCAGGTTTTCTGTTTTCTTTTTTGCAACCATCAAATAGTTCTGAGAGATTCATAGGATTTAAGTTTGTTTATTTCCCACTTGCTGCTCATCTTTTAAATGCTTCTGGAGAATATATTGTCCGTACACACATTATGCCTTTAGCTTTTTTCACTTGCTTATTAATCTTTGTTGATTGTGCAGTCCTGTCAATCCAATTACAAATGTAGTTCCTTTGAGCCTGGTGCTCTTTGTATCTCTTGTTAAGGAGGCATTTGAGGACTGGGTGTGTACTGCCTCTCAATTTCTCTATTTTTCCTTTTAATTTTTCTCAGGGAATATGTTTTAAGAAGTGTGTTTCACTATCCAGGGTGGTTTGAGGAACTTGTTTATGTGCTGTATTATTAGCCTTGGCCGGAGAAATGCTGATACTGTATTTTTTGTTGTTGTCTTGATTATGTACAACAGAAACGTTTTCAGAATGATATGGTGATTAACAATACTCTTATAGATGTACTGCAAGATCAAAAGTGGGAGGCTGTTCCCTGGAAGAAGTTACAAGTTGGAGACATTGTCAGGGTGAGTATTTTGTACTTTTGTTGTTATTTGGCTTGTAAAAATAAACAAAAATAGGTTTCACTTTTTTTATTTTTTTATATTTTTAATGGGAATTTGAATTGGGAAGCTCTCCTCTTAGCCAAAAGGCTGTTCATTTTTTCATACTTTACAATTAGCAGTATTGATGGGCTTTAGATGTCTAGGACAGGTTGGGATCTCAATAGTTATGCAGGTACTCTGATAGCCAAGGGCAGAGCCTTTATAGCTCATCTACTGATCTTGCAATATTTACCAATAGTGTTCAAAATAATCTCACGATATTGGCTAGACAAGTTATCACTTTTAATTTAACCTGCTATGCCCATTGTTGTTGCAAAACTTGTGATTTGGGAATGCATATACAGTTATCAGCCAAAAAAAGCCTCATGCTTTGTAAGCATTTCTGGTTTATGATTGACTAGCTTGTGCTTAGTTGGCTTGTCTGCCTTTTCTGTTGGTAATCTTTTAATTTTTCAAGTTATTCTGAGAGCTCTGATGAAGGTGCCATAATTTTCATGATAAAGTTGCTCTTCTTGGAGAAAATGCATAGTCACTGAGACAGTGTTTTAAGTATTGTTGTAAACCACATTATCATCAATTTCTGTTAAAAAAGATTTTTATGTTAATTGCATTTTGGGAGCTGAATTTCTCGTTGATTGCAGGTTAAACAGGATGGATTCTTTCCAGCAGATCTACTTGTTCTAGCTGGCACAAACCCTGACGGTGTCTGCTACATTGAGGTTTTTCCCTTACCATATTGTATACGATAGATCTTGTTGATGATTATTATGATAATGATGGCAATGACAACATCTATTGCTGTTGTAAAATAATTTCCGACTTAGAGAACTGCAAATATCACATATATTTGTTATTCAGTTTGTCTCATTTTGCCTTTTGGTGTCAGACAGCAAATTTGGATGGGGAAACAAATTTGAAAATTAGAAAAGCATTGGAGAAAACCTGGGATTACTTAACTCCCGAGAAAGCTGCTGAATTCAAAGGTTATTTTTCTGTTTAGATACTGTAGAGTTTGTATAAATTGTATTTATATTATAGTTCTGGATGCTTTGGTGATTCAAACTCAAGTACCTTGGGTATCTATATTAAGAATTTGTATAACAATATGTGATGCTTTGATAATTATCTTGTGATGGACATGAACGGACCATTTAAATCACCAGAAGATAATTGTATCACACTCAAGAAACATCTTTACTGCATATTTCTGCTTTGCAGTTCCATCAAAGTGGTAAACTTGTGTAATAATTGTTTAAGGTGGGTGTTCTTAAATTTTGTTAACATTTTTCTAGATATATATTCAACTTGCAATGCTTGGTAATTCTGTGTAGAAAGAAATTATGTCTCATTGCTTTGAGTTTGTTGATGGTCATATTTGTGATAGATTGCTGAAATTTCTGCATTTAGATTGAACTCTCTGATTTGAGTTGCTGTTCTATTGTTTTTGTGTATGATGATTTTGTATGTTCTATTTTGAGTTGGTTTGGCCATAAACTTTTGATGGATATTACTGTTGTTACATTGCAATCATGCTGATGCATTTCTTTTGGCTTTCCTTATTCTTATCATTGTTTATTGCTTTTACCTTTTTATAAAATTTGATGTTTCCATAAATATGTATGTGTTGACGTTTGTTTTAAGTTTTACAGCAACAATCTCTATTATCATTTTCTTCCTAACTTTCGTTTTGGTTATGCATATCACTCCGTGGGCATATACTAGGGCAAGTATATGTATGAAATGTTAGCTACTAAAGTACTCATGGATTAAGGATGTGGTCAATTTAGACATTAATTTCATATACATAATACTACATCCTTATCTATAAGTTTATAACATTCTTGTGACAAGTGTAATCAACGAATCAGTGATTGGGTGAAATCTCGTTGATTCTCTGTTGGTTGTAAAGTAGAAGGAAAATAAGATTTTTTACTTTATAAGTTGGTCTCAGTTTTGGCAAATGCATAATCAAGAACTTATGTCCTTCCCCATTTCTACCCCCTAAAGTTCTTTTTGTTGAAGCAGGTGAAGTGCAGTGTGAGGAGCCAAATAATTCTCTGTACACGTTTACAGGCAATCTTATAATTGAGAAGCAAACGTTGCCTCTTTCTCCGAACCAAATCCTATTAAGAGTATTCCTCTAATTTTCATTCTCAGCCATTCTCTTACTATCTTTTACTTCATCTGGCTATTGTCAATATTTTTTTCTTTTCGAGTTATGTCATCTTGATTATCCTCAGCCAAAAAAAAGAAGGAAAAAGAATCATGTGAAATGTTATTATCTAGTTATTGTCTTGTGTTGTGGCTATGTTGCAATGACACATGGTATCATTCTGTTTCTGACTACTAAATTGTGATCCAGGGATGCAGTCTCAGGAATACTGAGCATATTGTTGGTGCTGTTATCTTTACAGGTCAAGAAACAAAGGTTTGTAATTACATATTATGATTTGGTTTATGGTGATTGTCAATTCTAAATTATCTGGATTGTAAAGTCAATTTGTCATAAATGTAGTCATAATTTTCCTTTTTTACTGGAATAAAAAGAAACAATTTGAGCCCTGAAGACCAAAATTGAAGTCAACTGGAGGTTTGAAAGCAAACTACTGTAAACTAGGGGGTTCACTTCAAATGGGAAAAAGTTTTGTGTCCGACTTGTATTCTTTTGATATCTTTATATGTTGACCTCATGGACCAAGAGTCTCTGGGATCCATACCTTCTTAAATGTTTCTATCCTCACAAATAAAATGCTTCTTTTGAGCTGATTTGGGTGAAATTGCAGGTAATGATGAATTCCATGAACGTCCCTTCCAAGAGGAGTACATTAGAGAGAAAACTTGACAAACTTATTCTCGCTCTTTTTGGAACTCTATTTTTTATGTGCTTGATTGGAGCAATAGGAAGGTGGGCTATCAGAACAATACATTTATGCTTGTTTCTTTGAAATTTATATTTTTAAATTTCTTCTTCATCTCAATCTATTGAATTTTCATGTGGCTTAATTTTATGATTGCATAGGCTCAAATTGACACAGTTACTATATGTTCAAATCTAAGAATGAGTTGAAATGATCATACAACGTTCATGATTTTTGTGATTCATGTTCTGAAGTTCAAATTGTGTTATGTGATCAATTTTATTTTCATGACATGCTAGTTAAATCAATTCTAGGCTTCAATTACTCCACATTGTCATCAGTTCAACTAGATTACACAAAGATAACCATCCTACTTGGAACTTTTGGCCTGAAAATACATTAATGTTAGTTAGACACTAGAAATTTTTAGTTTTGTGTGATTTGTATTTCATTATTCAAATTGTATCTGTTGATTTACTTCTATCTGTCCACACAGTTAACTCTTCATTTTAAGTTAAACTAAAATAACCTGAAAACCAAGAACCTTTGACCTGCAATACATGAATTTTAGTAGGAATCTTGAAAGAAAATTATAACTTGTGCAATTAGTTACTGACGAATGGAACATGGCAGAAATGTAAGATTCATATTCAAGGGAGGAAATGAATCCATTTGTCATAATATATCTATGCCAACATTCAGAAAAATGTTCCACAGATTATGGATTCTAAGATTTAACTGGATAAGTTAGAGGTTACGTGCCCAATTGGAAGATATATTTCAGCGTTTGTTCCATGGACTATTAAATACATAGTAAGGATAACAAAATAGTCTTAGTTGGATGCAAGTCACAATTCATAGCTTTCTATTGGTCAAGTGGGCTCTTGATATACTTTTAATCATATTATGTTGATTTAGTTATTAGTTGATTTTTGCATCGTACTTGTCACTTCAAGAAATGTATTAACTATGCTAATTCTGTTCAGTTCAAGTCTGACTCAGAAAAAGTCAGATATTCAATATCGTTATGACAACTATGAAATATCTCATAATGTATTCTGTTCATGAAATTCTGCAGTGCTATATTCATAAACCGTAAGTACTACTACTTAGGACTTGACAAAAGTGTGCCGGCAGAATTTAATCCTAGCTACAGATTTGCGGTAAACAAGCTAATGTTCTTGCAGTTTGTTTATCAGTTTTATTTCATTTAAATATTTTTTTTTGTAATTCTCTTTTTTGATTCATAGGTCATGGCTCTAACTTTGTTTACGTTGATCACTCTATACTCAACAATAATCCCCATCTCTTTATATGTATCCATCGAGGTTGGCATCTGATCTATAATGCTTTCTGTCAGCTAGAATTGTATTCTGGTTAAATATTGTACTTAATATTGTAGTAAATTCGTGGTCAGATGATCAAATTCATTCAGTGCACTCAATTTATTAACAAGGACCTACATATGTATCATGCCGAAACCAACACCCCTGCATTAGCAAGGACATCAAATTTGAATGAGGAACTTGGACAGGTATCTTGAATTAGATAGCTGTAATTATTTCTTGTCATCATGTTTATTTATGTTATTTTACAAATCTTCATATTCTTATTGATAACTTCCTCTATCCATGTTGAATTGTTCTGTTAGTCATGCTGTATGTTCTGCCTTATTTTGTAATTCAGGTGGAGTATATCTTTTCTGATAAAACTGGAACTTTGACAAGGAACTTAATGGAGTTCTTTAAGTGTTCAATTGGAGGTGAGGTTTATGGATCTGGTGTCACTGAAATTGAGCGGGGAGGTGCCCAGCGGAATGGCACAAAAGTGCAGGAAGTATGCAGTGCTTTCATCTTTTGAATTTTATCGTGACTCATTGTATTTGAATGGAGCTCCTTCAGTACATTTTGTTTTCCCAGGCGTGGATTCTGGAGGACTTAAAATGTTGGTGACTTTCTTGTAGGTTCCGAAATCAAAGCACACAATGCAGGAGAAGGGGTTTAATTTTGATGATCCCAGGATCATGCGAGGAGCTTGGAGAAATGAGCCTAATCCTGATATATGCAAGGTACAGGACCTAATTTTCCAGGTGGAACACAAAATCTTTTTCTATATGGACTATTCTGAATGCATTTGTTGGCAGAAGTGGACACTTTCCGTAAGCTGTGTGGATGGAAATAATTTATTTGTCCTGGGAAGTCTTGGTTTCATTGTTGTCTCCATCATATTTTTTGTTGTTGCTATGCATGTGTGGGAGCCTTGGAATTTATTTTTATTTGTGATTGAAATGAGATTAGTTTAAGCATAGTTTGAGGGCTAATTATCTTGTGATATTTTTCTTGGATTTCTTTATTTGATGTGCAAAGGAATCGGAAAACAATTTTCTCTTAATTTTATTTTTTTGGAGCTTTTAGTGTATCCTATTTTCTAATCTTTGCTCACTTTGAATCTTCTTATTGATCTAAAGTATCTTGGATGAAAAAATAGAAAGAAATAATCAATTTTGCTCTTGATGCTTCTGATTTTTATGAGTATATGGGATTTCATTTGATATCTAATAAACAATTTGCTGACGCTAATTACAACTAATGCTGTGTCATGATGATGGATACAACCTACTAGAAGAATGGTTCAATTTTTGGTGGACATCAGATCTTGAATAATTCTCTGATGTGTATTATCAAAGAAGTTGGTGACTAAATATTAAACCATCCCACCAATCTTATCAATATGACTTGAACATATGTCTGAATTTTCTTCTAAAGATGTATCTTAATCCCTCAATTATTGTTCCTCTCCAGTCATACCTCTTTGCTTTGTTTGTAGGAATTTTTCAGATGCCTTGCAATTTGTCATACTGTGCTCCCTGAAGGTGATGAGTCCCCAGAGAAAATCACATATCAGGCTGCATCTCCAGATGAGGCTGCTTTGGTTACTGCTGCAAAGAATTTTGGCTTTTTCTTCTACAGGTCTGTTAATGGAGTTCTGTTATTTAAGGTTTCTTTCTTGGTGGCATTTAAAGAAACCAGTCTGAGTCACAAAAAATATGCTTAATCTGATACCATAGTTAGTTAAATCTGTATGCAATTGTTGAGTCTTTGAGTTTGTTCTTCCCTAGGCGTACACCTACCACAATATGTGTTCGTGAATCTCATGTGGAGAAGATAGGTAAAATACAAGACGTGTCTTACGAAATTCTGAATGTTCTTGAGTTCAACAGGTTAGCACACATCTTTGTGCCTATGGTTATTTAAGAAGCTTATGTTTCATAAAACTAACACCAACAGTTTGTGTTGACATAGTACAAGGAAGCGACAATCTGTTGTTTGTCGATACACAGATGGTAGACTGGTGTTATATTGCAAGGTAATACCTTCTTCATACTTCTGAAGATGAGATTCAAAGGGTCAATTGAAGATGGCATGGAAATGATACTTGGATATAACATTCTTTTTACAGGGTGCAGATAATGTGATTTATGAACGTTTGGCTGATGGAAATGATGATATAAAGAAAGTAACACAGGCACACTTGGAACAGTTTGGTTCTGCTGGATTACGTACCCTTTGCCTGGCTTATAGAGATTTAAGTCCTGAAACATATGAAAGCTGGAATGAGAAGTTTATCCAAGCTAAATCTTCTCTTAGAGATCGTGAAAAGAAGTTGGATGAGGTATGCTTATTTAAAAGCAACTTAATAATTATGTTTCCTTTAACAAGTTTAGGGTTTGGAATATGTTTTGTGGAGATGTGGCTTTCTAGGAACGAAATTCTAGCTGTGTTTTGGTTATTTAGATTTTTTTTTTCTGATGTTCCAAACTAATGGTGCAAACTCTTTATCACATCTCATACTGATTTTTATGAATGCTGCATATGCATCAAAAAATCTTTTGAGATAAATATATGGATCTTGTCTCCAAGAATCGTAATGTATGGATGAAAAATTCCACAATGTAAATATTATGTTCTGTAAGGTTTTATTTTCTTAAGCAACGTTTTTCTCTTGTTTCTGTAATCATTTTTCAATATTTTGATTTATCATGCGTGGGTTCTCAATGCCAATTTATGAATTGTTATTTGTGACTCAAATGGTGCTTCAGGATTTCTGATGCTAGTTCAGTTTTTTATTTACTAAGTTTCTCGCAAATGGTTTCCCCTTTATCAGGATGTAACTAAAGACATCATATCATACTGCCAAATTTCGTAGGTGGCGGAACTTATTGAGAAGGATCTGATACTGATTGGATCCACTGCTATAGAAGACAAGCTTCAAGAAGGAGTTCCAGATTGTATTGAGACTCTTTCTCGTGCAGGAATTAAGATTTGGGTACTCACAGGGGACAAGATGGAAACAGCAATAAACATAGCTTATTGTGCGTGATTGTTCATTTAGGCTTTCATTTTTTGCTTTCCTATTCATTGTAGTATATCTTCAATTTCTTGAATTTTCTGTCCTGGTTATAATGTGCTGCAGCTTGCAACCTAATCAACAATGAGATGAAACAGTTTATTATTAGCTCAGAAACTAATGCGATTAGAGAAGTTGAAAATAGGGTAAGCACCATTTTAACTAACATGCATTGAAAAGTATGTGAATGAAGTACATCATTTTCTGTATCAATCTGCAGATCATCTCTATACTAACTAGAATTCTCTTCCAGGGTGACCAAGTAGAAATTGCTCGCTTTATCAAGGAAGAAGTCAGAAGAGAGCTCAGAAAGTGCCTTGAGGAAGCACAGAACTGTTTGCAAATGGTGTCTGGACCCAAATTGGCACTTGTAATTGATGGAAAGTGTTTAATGTATGCGTTGGACCCAACTTTACGAGTGATGCTGCTGAATTTGAGTTTGAATTGCAGTTCAGTAGTTTGCTGCCGAGTTTCTCCTCTGCAAAAAGCACAGGTGCTTTCTGTGGAAGATAGTTATTTAAAAATTGAGAAGAATTTTATGATAAAAATATTACTAATTTTGGAGATAAGTTCATGGAGATGCTTTTCAAATGGCTTAGCTTATTGAAGTTATTTTACTTTGTTGAATTTGGGTTTTATCTCTTCTCTATTTTGCTATTGGTCCCACTTGTGATGTACCGGTAGAGTATTACTAGAAACTGTAGTTTCAATTTATCCAACCTGTACCTTTTTTATCCTATCAATTTGGGTTTTTTGTTTCAATGAAACTGTTGTTTCATTATTATAACTTGAACGCACTATGGAGGATTTCTGTTATTCAGTTTTATAAGTGAATCTTTATGCAGGTTACTAGTTTGGTGAAGAAAGGTGCACGCAAAATAACACTTAGTATTGGTGACGGGGCCAATGATGTTAGCATGATTCAAGCTGCTCATATAGGTATTGGAATAAGTGGGTTGGAAGGGATGCAAGCGGTGATGGCTAGTGATTTTGCAATTGCGCAGTTTCGCTTTCTTGCTGATTTACTTCTTGTACATGGACGTTGGTCCTATGTTAGAATATGCAAGGTTTGGGTTCTCAACCAAATTCTAATTCTTGTCCAAATTTGTGATTGATGAAATTCATGAAATATTTTTTGTTGCAGGTTATCACGTATTTTTTTTACAAGAATCTTACTTTCACGTTGACTCAGTTTTGGTTCACCTTCAATACTGGGTTTTCTGGTCAAAGATTCTATGATGACTGGTTCCAGTCACTGTACAATGTCATCTTTACAGCTTTGCCAGTGATTATTGTTGGGCTTTTTGACAAGGTGCTTCATTCTTTCTACATGAGACTAGATTTTGTATAATCCTGGAGTTGATGCGTGTTGTTTTTTATCTCAAGCAGTAAATCTGATTAGTCTTGTGTATATTGTGTACTATAATACATATGTGTTTTCATACGAGGGCTAGTAGCATACTGGTTTGGTCTCTGAAGCTCTGTCTTTGTAAAACAGTGTATTGAATTGCTAAGTTCGTGAAGGAACCAAGCTTAGAGTAACTAAGCCAAATAATTTTTACAATTTTCCCGTTTAGCCAGGGTTTTTGGGGTCACTAAAGGTCTGTATTTGGTGTTTTATCTGTTGTTTTATTTCACTGCTTTCCAGGATGTCAGTGCATCCCTTTCAAAAAAGTACCCTCAACTGTACAAGGAGGGAATAAGAAATGTCTATTTCAAATGGAGAGTTGTGGTGACATGGGCGTGCTTCTCTGTTTACCAATCTCTAATCTTCTATCACTTTGTGAGCTCATCCAGTAAAGGTGGTAAAAACTATTCAGGCAGGATGTTTGGACTTTGGGATGTCAGCACAATGGCCTTTACTTGTGTTGTAATTACTGTGAACTTGCGTCTCCTTATGATATGCAATTCAATAACGAGGTGGCATTATATTAGTGTTGGAGGCAGTATTTTGGCATGGTTTATATTCATTTTCATCTACGCAGTTTTGCGGGTAAGCTTTCTTTCTTTCTATTTTCTCTTCTACTTAAATATAGTTGTGACTGGGTGGAGGAATCCGTCCTTTAAGTTCTATTTAGTCAACGTCCATGCTAACCCACTCTTTACATTTTCATTTCAGGAGAACGTTTTTTTCGTCATTTATGTCTTGATGAGTACATTCTATTTCTACCTCACACTTCTTCTTGTGCCCATTGTTGCCCTTCTCGGAGACTTCATTTACCAAGGGTAAGGTTTAGAAAGTATCTTCAAAGATCGTCAGTTTATACTTTCTTTGTTGGTCAGCGGTGCTATTTGGATAGGTTGACTTGCCCATGGATAATTTATTGGTCATGTAAAATATTCTGCTGTTAGATTGGTGTTAATGACTGAAGTTCGATTAAAGCAAATTCATCTAGCAGAGACAGGTCATTAGGCTTGAACTTGGTCAATATTTCACAAGAGCATCTATTCTATTACCATTTGTGCTCTGAGATGTTATGTGCACAATTCATTAGCTTCCCCATTTTTAAAAATGTTATGATGTCTTAGTTAAATTCTTGGTTAAGCATTTCTTACTTGCGTGCAGCGTTCAAAGGTGGTTCTTCCCCTATGATTATCAAATAGTACAGGAACTTCACCAGCATGAACCCGATGACAACACCAGGGCAGGATTATTGGAAGTCGAGAACCGTCTGACACCGCATGAGGAAAGGAGCTACGCCATCTCTCAGCTACCACGAGAGCTATCTAGACACACCGGCTTCGCTTTCGACTCGCCTGGATACGAGTCATTTTTCGCATCACAGCTAGGAGTCTATGCCCCTCAGAAGGCATGGGATGTTGCACGGAGAGCTAGCATGAAGTCTCGGCCAAAGACATCCAAAAAGAATTGATCTGAAGCAATATTGTTGTACAAAATTTTGTTAGGTCCCTTCAACGACAATTGTAGAGTCAAAAGAAAAGCTGTCAATGCAGGCTTGTACCTGCCTACTCGCTTATCTCATTTTCCCTAATTCTTCTATATATCTTTGCTACGTAGAAGTTTAGTTGTTAGGATTGTGATGGATGTACAGCAAATTCGTATAGATATACTTTTGAGATGAGCAGTTGGAGGTGTTAGGTTTAGTCTCTCCCTAAACTAAATCAGATGTTGCCCTGCGTCCAGTATATGTATTGACATGGTTTTACAGTAGGTTTCCTTTTGTTAGTGTGAAAGAGCTTGTGCATGGCAGCAAAAATTGAAGCTGACTGGAACATAGTATGAGATGAAGACTTGTGTGAATCTATGTTATTTATGTGTCTCAATTCCTATGATCAAAAAAAGTAGTTTATGTGAAATTAGATAATGTGTGAGGATAAATAATTTATATAGATTTTTTATATCAATGATCATAATTATAAATAAAAATCGTAATTTGAATAAGATATTTATATCAAAATAACATGGTAATAACAATTTAATAATATAAATGTTGTCATAATATTTTTTATAAATTAAAATAATACTATAAAATAATTTATAATAATGAAATTCTATCTTCAATATTTGTATGGTCAAATATTTTGGCAGTTGTCTATTTGTAGCAAATAATTTCAAATTAAGAATTTCAGAACTAAAAAGTAGAGCAGAAAGTTTATTTTCCGTCATCTCTGGTAAACAAATAAAAATAATTACATAAATTTCAAAATTTTAAAATAGACAAAATGTTAATAAAATTGTATTATGCATATGAAATGATGATGAGTTAATCTTTAAAATTATGAACGCGGTCTGGAAAATATAATTTATCGGTAGAATAGATTCTTAGAAAGTTTCAGCGACAGATGAAGATTTTTTGTTTTTGACTTTAATAAATGATGTCTTTTACTTTTAGGTTTTGTCTTTTGAATTTTTTAAATTCTATATTCAATAAAAAAACTGACATAATTATTAAGAATTTTTTTAAAAAAATTAAAATTAAAAATTAAATTATATTTTAAAAAGGTATTTCCAATTTAACCATTGTATATTAGAGCCGTTGGATCAACTGATTTTTGGCCGGTTTTTAAGGTGATACTGATTTAAGGGTTATTAAACGCTTGATTATTATCCTTAATCTCGAATTTTACCTTAATTAGAGTTAAAACTGAAGAAGTAATGGCTATTTTCTAAAAAATACTAGAACATATATATAATATATATAATTGACGATTTTATAGATAAAATAACTTGTATCCAGTTCAACAGCACCCGTTTGGTCAGTCAATTTTGACCATTTTTAAGGTGATATAAAGTTAAGTGTTACTTGAAT
Source organism: Passiflora organensis (assembly GCA_019739055.1). Taxonomy (NCBI): domain Eukaryota; kingdom Viridiplantae; phylum Streptophyta; class Magnoliopsida; order Malpighiales; family Passifloraceae; genus Passiflora; species Passiflora organensis. The sequence continues at coordinate 6,225,842 of JAEPBF010000187.1, read as the reverse complement.
CGGACTGCATATCGGTTCTTGTTAAAACTCTGCCTCACAAATGGTTGGTGGCGAAGGCATTCTCTTACAAAATCACCAGTCAATAATTCTACAATACATCTTAACCACAAGACTATCTTGTGTGAGCCCTTGATTACATTTGTCAAAATCTACACACAGTCACGAGCAAAAAATACAAAGAAATAACTTATATGTCATTGCCAAACTTACCCATGATCCTAAAATCCTGACCTGAGAACTTGACAAAAACAATCAGATGGGATCGATAATGAGAGATTTGTAAAGAAAAAGAGTGTTTATTCCTTCCTCGAAATCCTGATTGGTATAAGTGTGAAACCCGTCGCTTGGTAGCTGATCCATAAGATAAGTAATATGGAGATGGGTTCGAGTTCAGGGAATATCCCGGAATTTGAGCTTAGCTCTAGTGGGCAGAAAATACCTCTGTTGGGACTGGGAACGGCAACTACTCCCTTGGTGGGATCAGGAGAAACTAAGACTGCGATTCTTCGTGCAATTGAAGTTGGTTATAGACATTTTGATACAGCCACATTGTATCTGACAGAGGAACCACTTGGTGAAGCTATCGCTGAAGCAATGTCTACCGGGTTGATTAAATCCCGAGAACAGCTCTTTATCTGCTCCAAACTATGGTGTAGCGATGCTCATCCGGACCTTGTCCTCCTCTGCTATTCGAAGAAGTCTACAGTTAACAATCTGCACGCATTTCTTTTAAAATTAAAGGGTTATTTACTGTTCGATAATAATGATTAATCCCCTCTATTATAAAAGAGTCTTATCACTCAATCATATCCTTCGGGTTTACGACGAAAGAGATATGTATAAATACCATAATGAAAGAATCTTAGATTCCTAATGTGTTCATCATTTTTTGCAATGCAGGAACCTTCAGTTGGAATACCTTGACCTGTACGTTATTCATTGGCCTGTGAGCTCAAGGCCTGGTTGCTATGATTTTCCGATACAGAAGGAGGATTTTCTACCCATGGATTTTGAATCTGTATGGGCAGCTATGGAAGAATGCCAGAAACTTGGTCACACCAAATCTATAGGTGTCAGCAATTTCTCCTGTAAGAAGGTCTCTGACATCCTTGCCATAGCCAAGATCCCTCCAGCTGTTAATCAAGTAAGTAAATAAATATATTTATGTGCAGCTTCAAGTTTCCTTTTAAATTCCTTTTGATTTCAGGAATGACACGATGATTTTGGAATGTTTGCAAAGGTAGAGATAAACCCTCTATGGCAACAAAGCAAGTTGAGAGAATTCTGCAAGGCCAATAACATCCTCGTGACAGCTTATGCTCCTTTGGGGGCCAGAGGCACCATTTGGGGTAGCAACAGAGTCATAGAGAATGAAGTTCTGAAAGAAATAGCCAAAGCCAAAGGGAAGACAGTTGCCCAGGTACTTGCCCATTTGTTCTTCGATCTCTATTTGAATCATCTTTTCTAGTTCTAATGATCATCACCAACTAAAAACGAAGGAGACTCTTGTCTTGGGCCAAAAACAGGTGTGTCTTAGGTGGGCATATGAGCAGGGGATATGTGTGATAGTGAAGAGTTTTAACAAGGACAGAATGAGAGAAAACCTTGAGATATTCGACTGGACATTGAGTGAGGAAGAGATAGAGAAGATCGAGCAAATTCCTCAAAGTAGAGGCTGTCTTGGACAAGACTACATCTCTGAAACGGGGCCTTTCAAGACAATTGAGGAGCTTTGGGATGGAGAGACATGAGTCTAATTGTTCTTAGGTACAAGGTGTATGAAGATGTACTTGTGTTATCACTTTGGTTTTTTGCCTGTATCATCGACCACAATATATTATCAAATAGCACAGTGACTCATTAAAGGAATATGTATCCGACTTGGGTCTTCTTTTCAATCAAGAGTCATCCATTTATGTAACTAAAACTAAAATGACCAAAATTCGAAAAGATGTTTGTCTAAACTAAAACTCTAAGCAATTTGTTGATTTAACCCAATATTTTCTGTTAACGAGTGTTGGTCTTAGAAGAAAAAGGTTGGAAACTATATTATATATATATATATTATGTAACCTATTTAAATTATACGAGAGCATCATCTAAGTTATACATAATATATGTTAGCGATGAATATTCATAAAAACTATTACGATTTTGTAAGATACAATGAAAAGGTGTCACGTCACTGTGAGAATTTTGATTTTTCCAAAACTGAAAAAAAGAAAATCAAATAAAAAGATATATCTTTTTCCATGTCCAACAAGGAGAACCGACATCAATTACCTCACAATAAATATCACGCAAACGTTCTCATCAGAACTAATTCTCTGTTCGTAAAAAAAAAAAAATTCTCTTCATGAAGCTAAGAGAGATCAATTAATAATAATGTCTTCAGAAAGCAAATCAGTTGGTCCTCTGTGCGTCGCAGGCTGTGGTTTCTACGGCTCTTCAGAAACCCGAAACATGTGCTCGACATGCTACAACGATTTTCTGAAAGAGTGGATCGCAAAATCATCTGCCGGAGTTCATGCACCGACTACTTCAATCACCGGAAACCAGGTAACCGTGAGCGCGGTGGCTGGTTCTACTGACGTTACAGAGCCGCCGCCACCAGAAGCAGCCGTGAAGAAGAGGTGCGAGGGGTGCAACAAGAAGTTGGGTTTGATGGGATTCAATTGCAGGTGCGGGAAAGTCTTCTGCGGCCAGCATCGGTACCCCATGGAGCACTCGTGCAGTTTCGATTCCAAGACACGAGACCGCAAGATTTTGGTCAAGCAAAACCCTGTTGTTGAGGGTGACAAACTGGATGTTAGGATTTAAAGGGTAGCAATTTTTAAAATTTCTTGATTTGTAATTGATATAACATGTTACGATCATCATGTATACTAATATCATTCAGAAATTTTATTTTCATCGTGCAAATCCTTTTTTAGCCACTATCTTTCCAACTACTCAATTGTCCAGTTGAGTATAAAAGATATATTAAAAGACATCTTTAATGTGCGCTCAATTGTCTGAGAAATCCAGAGACCTCGATCTTGATGATTTTATAAGGAAGATATGAGTTATTAGAAAAGACTGTGTAAAAACATGTGAATTTGAGAGAGAAAATATTATATTTTGGGAGTTATAGTCCCTCTTGATTGGTATTTAAAGGAAAAACATAAATAATATCCTAATCTATTAACTAAATAATATAATAAAATCTTCCCTAGAAATACTTATATAACTTATTGAAATTTTTAACTGTATAATCAAATACTAATAGTATATTTTAACATTCCCTTGATCGTGCATCTCTAGCAACAAAATCTACAAATATCTTGCATCCAAGGGCTTAGAATAAATAATGAGATAAACAAGATAATTAGGCATTTAAAGTGCGAAATATGTTACTTATCAAAAGTGTCACAATCAATGTTCCATCAACATTCCACCGGCCTCTTATGTTTTTATTCTGAATTCTCAGAAACTTCTGCTATTGCTTCTATTAAAACTTTGGTTTCAGCTCAGAACACGACGTTCACCCCCTCAGTTCAAACTACTTCCTCAACAACAAAGTGAAGCAGTGCCTCATCTGTACTTCTCACGACAGATAGTGTGAGACTTTGTGGGTGACGTGGAAAATTTTTGCCACGTCACCACTAATATAAATATATTGTTTCTCTCCCCTGACATATGTTTTCCCCCTTTGCTGCCGACATTGCATTACCATTTTCCTCTCATTCAACCAACTTCAATTACCTCTAGTATCAAATCCAACCGTCTGATCGTCGAATTGTTTGCACCATTGTGTTCCTCTCATCGTCACGATCAATTTGCCGTTGGTTTCACCTTCATCGGACCACGGACGCGGCCGGATCGGAGCCTGGAAATTTCGAAATTGTCACCGGAAAATCATCAATTCCGGCCAATCTGAGGTGAGTTTTAAAGTTTGGTTTTCGGATTCATAATCCTGATGGTTGTAGCTTCATGTTGATGTAAAAATTTTCGGTTTTGGATGAAGTTGGAGTTTTCCGGCCACCGCCGGCGACCGTTGACCGGCGACACTGTTCACGTTGACCGGCGACCCGTTGACCCAACCCGTGACCCGGTGACCCCGACTCGTTGACCTTGATCGTCGACTTTGACCGTTGACTTTGACCAAAAAGTGAAAACCTCCCCGTTAGGTAATTTCGACGTTCTGATCGCAATGGCGCGATCCGTTCTTCCATTTGATGTGTCGTTATTGAGTTATAGTCATTTGAAGATTAATATTCGTATGTTGAGTCTAACCGTAATATTGTGTTCTTAGGAAGGGCGAGTGTTGAGGACAAAGGCAAGAGTATCGTTTCCTCTTCTTCAGCCCGTAAGGTAGGGTCTTTACCGTATGTGGTTCATCATTAGTATTTCCTTGTTGTAAAATCCGTTTTACCTTGGTTTTGATTGATTCGTTGTATAGTCCATCGGAGCCCATCCGATTGGTCCATTGTTCAAATTTCATTGTTCTCTTCCATAGGTAGCTATAAAGTATCATAATGTAGGGTCTTTACCGTATTTGTCTCATATTAAGTATTCTTTGATTTTAAATCCTTACTTTAGTCATTGAATTGTTGTGTAATCCATCGGAGCCCATCCGATGGATCTATTGTCCAAATTACATTGACTTTTCCGTATGTACCCGTAATGTATCATAATGTATCTCCAAAATTTCATGTGATCAATCAAAGTCCATTTGATTGATTTGTTGTGCAAATTGGGCTGATTCTGTATCATTGCCCGTAAAGTAAGAAAAAGGTTGTAATCAAAGGTTTCTGTAACGATATATGATAATATATCGTATTATTGAGTATTAATGGTAAAGTATGGTATTTCAGTGTTATTGAAAGTTAAACCAGTTTTTGATTTGTAAAGTATGTAAGTTTTTATGTTACTCGTACTTGTGTTTCGTTTGGCCAAACGTGGTGAGTGCTCGGTCTCTGAGAGTAAGCGGAGAGACACTCATCTGTTGGGAGACGTATGGTTGGAGTATGATTACTGTATGTTCCCTGCTTCGCAGGATGATCTGAAAGGGACTAGTTGATCTTTTACGTATACAGTTTTATTAATCAATCTAGTCTCGGACAACACTGGTAGAAGGAGCTATGTATGTAATTGTTTTAAAAGTATATGTATAAAACCTACCAGTGGGCTTCCGGTTTCCCTTTAGCGGGGGTTACTCGGGAAGTGATTTCCAGTCCGCCCATGTTTTTACTATTGACCCTGTTGAGTTCTTTGTTGAAAGCGAAAGTACAATTTTCGAGGCCAGTAAGTAAACGTTTTGTAAAGTAAACAGAAAGTACATGTTGGGTCCAGTAAGTAATGTTTTGTAAAGTAAACAGTAAAGTTTAAGTTTTGAGAAATTACAAGTTCAGTAATGTTCTAATAAGTTCCTTGTTGTCTCCTCTCATCTGATAAGTTGTTGTATTGTACCTCTCCTTTGATAAGTTCCTTGTTGTCCCTCTTCTTTGATAAGTTCACTTTGTTGTCCCCTACTGAGATTCTCGAAAATCTCACCCCCTTCGTGTTTGTTTTTCCCTCCCAGGACTAGATCGTGGTCAGTAGCTGTTTTCAGTGTGAGCGTCGGGACTACTCGCTGGGACTATTGCATCTGCACATGTATGGTTTTATTGGCATACTGTTGAATATTTATTGTTTGGATTTTTGGTTTCGTTTTCAGATACTTGGGGCTTGTGTGTTATGGTTTCACTGGTTTGTATTGTGTTGTTATAAAAGACTTCCGCTGTTTTAAATGTTCTCCGTTATTTATTGTGCCATGTTTTAGTGCTTATTTGTCATGCTGTAATTTGCAAGCGTTTTAAATTTTTATTTTTGGGATTTGCGTTTGAAAAGTCAAATAGCCTTGTGGAGTTCGGATTGGTCCACGTGTCGGGCTTCTCCGGGCTTCACGGCGGTAAGGGCCCGCTTTCCGGGTTTGGGTCCTTACAGATAGCTTGCTTAGAAAACTTAGTTTAAATGCTTGTGCATTTCCTCTTGAGGTTCTTTACGTTCATCCGATTACCAGCTTTGAGGACTGCCTCTTAAAGTTTGGCTAATAACCGTCGGTTCTGAAGCTCTTTGTACCCTAGTTCTAATGTTTGTAAGGATCTTTTGAAGTTTGTAATCCATGAGTCATAGTTTAACCTGAAAGTCAAGGCACTGAAACGATGAAAAACTGATGCAATTGCTCTTAGAAGACAGTAATGGAAGGACATAGCATCAACTAATCTAGCTGGATCTCCTAGGTATCCAAGAATTTGGGATTGTTTTTCTTTTGTTGAGGCAGTTTTCATCAGTTTTTCTAGAATTTGGGGTTGTTCTTCTTTTACAAATATTTTTCTTTTAAGATTTTGATTATAATATGATGTTTTGATTGGATTTTCATAATCTATTTTGTGTGAGATATGAGTAGACAATAGATTGTTGTACGATACTTGCTTAGGCCTGACAAGCCCTGTGTATGATTTTTTGACACCCCAAGAGAGAGGAGAAGTAACAAAAACTGACATGTTGATCAACATTAAGTAGGAGTGTGTTGACCTAGCCTTCAACAATAGTAATGTGGGCTAGATTATAAAAAATTGAAAAAAAATATACATTAGTGAGCCTAGACTATTTTCTAATCAAGAGTAGAATAGACGCTTTGTTAGTCGGCTTTCCAGCTCTATTATTTTTAAAGAAACTTTGTGCACGATGTTTGTGATTCACCACTACTTGTGTTTGAATATTGAATTTGAGTTGATTTTGAGATTTACTTTCTATATATAATCTTTTGGATATTGCTTCTAAGATTTTTATTTACAAAATGAGATTTTGAGAATTGCACAGTAATTATGACGAAGATGTTTACTCCTGAAGTAAGATACGTGGTATGACACCACCCACTATAGATATCTATCTATACACAACCATTTCAAAATTCTTAATAACATACACTAGATCGCAGAATAATACATAAAATCATGCTTCTATACCCGCTAGTCAATGCATTTCTACCCACGAATCAACCCAGGACAATTTGAGAAATTTTTCTAAAGATAAAAGAATTAAAGGAGTTAGAGGATCAAAATGATCAAAGATAGGAAGAAAAAAAAATTTCAAACATGTGACTATTGATTGTGATTGTATTCATCTCAACAACTAATTTTAAGATTTGTGACCAATTAACGTTTGCATACTTATAAATTTTAAAACAAAAAAAAAGAGATTGTTTTCATAAAAAAAAACAACTCTATCTCGCTTTGTTTATTTTTTTATCTATATAAACATAATAAATATTTTTTAATAATGTTACTAAAACGAACTAAATTGGTTAGTTCAATGAATTAAATCCAAAAAAATAAAGAAGAAAAAAAAAGACTAACTAGAATTAGTTAGCTTGCGGTGCAAGGTAGGTCAATTCAACTACATAAAAAATTATTTTCTTTATTAAGATATTTCTCAAACTTAATTTTTTAACATAAACAAATAAACTTTTGAACCCAAAAATTTTAAAATCCATATCAAGTAAACTATATTATATAGCGATAAATATTCATAAAAACTGTTATGATTTTGTTAGATACATGAAAAGGTGTACTCGTGTGAATCTTCATTTTTCCAAAATTTAAAAAAGGGAAATCAAATAAAAAAATATATCTTTTTCCCATGTCCAACAAGGAAAGCCGACATCAAATACCTCACTATAAATACCACACAAACGTTCTGGCAAAGAAGGCATCAGAACTAATTCTCTGTTCGGCAAAAAAAACTCTAACCCTCTTTGTGAAGCTAAGAAACATCAACGAATAATAATGTCTTCAGAAAACAAATCAGTTGGTCCTCTGTGCGTCGCAGGCTGTGGTTTCTACGGCTCTTCAGAAACCCGAAACATGTGCTCGACATGCTACAACGATTTTCTGAAAGAGTGGATCGCAAAATCATCTGCCGGAGTTCATGCACCGATTACTTCAATCACCGGAAACCAGGTAACCGTGAGCGCGGTGGATGGTTCTACTGAGGTTACAGAGCCGCCGCCACCAGAAGCAGCCGTGAAGAAGAGGTGCGAGGGGTGCAACAAGAAGTTGGGTTTGATGGGATTCAATTGCAGGTGCGGGAAAGTCTTCTGCGGCCAGCATCGGTACCCCATGGAGCACTCGTGCAGTTTCGATTCCAAGACACGAGATCGCAAGATTTTGGTCAAGCAAAACCCTGTTGTTGAGGGTGACAAACTGGATGTTAGGATTTAAAGGGTAGCAATTTTTAAAATTTCTTGATTTGTAATTGATATAACATGTTACGATCATCATGTATACTAATATCATTCAGAAATTTTATTTTCATCATTTTCATCGTGCAAATCCTTTTTTAGCCACTATCTTTCCAACTACTCAAGCGAGAGAGTAATAGCTTCCTGTGCTTCTTCTTTCACTAGCATTTCTTGTTGGTGATGCTGCTTGCACCTTCTCGTCGAATAGGTAGTCTCGCTTTCCGGGTAGGTCTTTCTTCCCAGTCTATCTTTCTTGGGTCATTCTGCTCTGTATACCGAGTGAGTAGTCCCCTCCTGGGTATCGAGGAAGTCTCTCTAATAAATATCAACTGAATTAAATATGAATGAGTCTTATTATTTAACTTTATAATATCTCTACTTATTATGAATGAGTCTTATTATTTAACTTTATAATATCTCTACTTATCCGACACTGATGTCTCCAGAGTTTATAACCCAAATATCTACTGTACTAAAATCGTCATCAACAATGATTCTCAATCTATTGAGAATAAAGTCATTTAATTCGTCAAGCACGGAGATGTGTTAAGCTAAACATAAAATCATAATATAATGTTACCAAAAGAAAAAATCATAATATAATATAATATAATTAAAACAAAAAAATAATACTAATGACGAAAATTAAATTATATTAATGATGTATTAATTACCCGTGAAGTGTGGAGAGCGCGGGACGTAGATGCCAGCTTAAGCCGTTGGCATCTTCCATTTTGTTTTTCACTCAATACCTTCTCCTTCTCGTAACAGACTTGCCGTTCTCCCTCTATCGCTATCTCTTTCTCCTTCCTCGTGTCTGTTCCTTTCCCATTCCTTTATTCACAGTCACAAACAAAATATATATTTTTTCATTTCTCATTTTTATTAATTTTTTTCTGGAAATAAAGAAATAGCATAAACCTTCCAAAAACACATCACCATCCCCATCTCCAGGATTATTTGTCATCAATACGTACTACCATCCGTTCGGTGTCCTTTTTTGTTTTTGTGTTTGGAGAAGACGGGTCTTTAGGGCTCATTGTAAGGACCCAAACTCGGAAAGCGGGCCCTTACCGCCGGGAAGCCCGGAAAAGCCCAACACGTGGACCAATCCGAACTCCACAAGGCTATTTTGACTTTTCAAACGTAAATCCCCAAAAATAAAATTTAAAATAATAAGCACTAAATACATGGCACAATAATTAACGGAGTAACATTTAAAACAGAGAAAGTCTTATTACAACAACACAAAACAACCAGTGAAACCATAACTCACAAGCCCCAAGTATCTGAAAACGAAACCACATGTCAAATCAACAAATATATAATAGTGTGCCAATAAAACCATACATGTACAGATGCTATAGTCCCAGCGAGTAGTCCCGATGCTCACACTGAATAAGAACAACTACAGATCACGATCTAGTCCTGGGTGGGAAATACAAACACGAAGGGGGTGAGATTTTCGAGAATCTCAGTAGGGGACAACAAAGTGAACTTATCAAAGGAGATGAACGATAAGGAACTTATGAGAGAAACAACAAGGAACTTATCAAAGGAGAGAAACAAACAAGGAACTTGTCAAAGGAGAGAAACAACAAAGAACTTATCAATTCATCGTTAAACCCATGAATTCTCAAAACTTTAACTTTACTGTTTAGTTTATAAAAACATTTACTTACTGGACCCCGGAAACAACATAGAACTCAACAAGGGTCAATACGAAAACATGGGCGGACTGCAAATCACTTCACGAGTAACCCCCGCTAAAGGGAAACTGGAAGCCCACTGGTAGGTTTTACATATATACTTTTAAAACATTTACATACATAGCCCCTTCTACCAGTGTTGTCCGAGACTAGATTGATTAACAAAACTGTATACGTAAAAGATCAACTAGTCCTCTCAGATCATCCTACGAAGTAGGGAACATACAGCATCCTGCGAAGCAGGGAACATACAGTAACCATACGCCAACCATACAACTCCCAACAGATGAGTGTCTCTCCGCTTACTCTCAGAGACCGAGCACTCACCACGTTTGGCCAAACGGAACACAAGTACGAGTAACATAAAAACTTACGTACTTTACAAAACAAAAACTGGTTTAACTTTCAATAACACTGAAATACCATACTTTACAATTAAAACTCAACAGTACGATATATTATCATATACCGTTACAGAAACCTTTGATTATAAGCTTTTTCTTACTTTACGAGCAATGATACGGAATCAGCCCAATTTACACAACAAATCAATCAAATGGACTTTGATTGATCACATGAAATTTTGGAGATACTTTATGATACTTTACAGGAACATACGAAAAAGGTCAATGTTACTTGGACAACAGATCCATCGGATGGGCTCCGATTGATTACACAACGATTCAATTTAAAACCAAGGTACGGATTTAAAAATCAAGAAATACTTATGATGAAACACATACGGTAAAGACCCTACCTTAGGGGCTGAAGAAGAGGAAGCGATACACTTGCCTTTATCCTCAACACTCGCCCTTCTTAACGAAACACAACATTAAGGTTAGGCTCAAGCAACGGGTATTAAACCTACACAATATACTTTGAACGGCTATAACTCAAAAACGACATATCAAACTGAAAAACGGATCGCGCTATTGCGATCAGATCGTCTAAATTATCTAACGGGGAGGGTTTCACTTTTTGGTCAAAGTCAACGGTCAACGGTAAGCAGTTAACGATGAACAGTGCGCCGGTCAACGGTCGCCGGCGGTGGCCGGAAAACTCCAACTTCATCCAAAACCGAAAACTTTTACATCACATAAAGCTACAAACATCAGGAATATGAATCCTAAAACCAAACTTCAAAACTCACCTCAGATTGGCCGGAATCGACGATTTTCCGGTGAGAAATTTGAAACTTCCGAGCTCCGAATTGCGCACGTCCCTGGTCCGATGAAGATGAAACCAACGGCAGGTTGATCGTGACAATGAGAGAAACACAATGGTGCAAACGGTTCGACGATCGAACGGTTGGTTTTGATACTGAAGGTAAGTGAAGGAGAGAAAATGGGAGAGAAAATTTTGGGAAGGGGGAAAGAAAAAAACTGTCGGGAGACACTTATGAAGTGGGTGACGTGGCAAAAATTTGCCACGTCAGCCCAGGTCTCACTCATATTCGGTCTGATGCGTTATTAGATATGCTACTTTCTGAACCCACCTAATGGTTGCAACAAAGGTCCTCTCTTGCCCTATCCTCCCAGTCTCCTCCCCACCCCCAAAATTACCCGACTACCTTCCATGACCCTAACCCAAACACCTCCCCGCAGACTCGTCCTCCTTCCATACCCTCTCAGAAACACCAAATAGTCGAAGAACTTATCATTCAAAATAATCTTATTCTATTCACATCCCAATAGTCAATTATCAAAGATTCCTAAAGAATCAATCCTAAGAAATAAATATCAAATAGCTTTAGCTCAAATGATATTTTCTTAAATCAATATATGATAAGTTACTCCATTATAAAAAAAATTACACAAAATCTTATATATATTTAATTATAAATATTTCATTGGAATATATTTAATTATGAATCGTAGGAGTAAAGATGAATGGCATATTACGAACTTATTTTTTATTCTAGCAAAAAACCCGACTATATATACATATAAATGGTAGGATTCGCTGGATTCAGTTAATATAGCGCCGAGTTGTGACAAAACAGTTTCGGCGAAGTTGAGGAGAGAAGATAAGTGGGTTCGCTGGATTCCACTTTTACATGGTTGGTTCAAATTAAATGATGGTGCAAGTAATAGAAACTCAGGAATGGCTATTGCAGGAGGTGCAGTTAGAGATGAGCATGGAAGGTGGATCATGGGGTTTTGCCAAAAACTTGAAAGATGCTCGAGTACCGAAGCAGAGTTACAGGGAATCTTGATTGGCTTGCATATGTGTCAGCAGTTGGGTTTACATAGGATTCAGGTGGAGACTGATTGTATGGATGTACTAGAAGCTCTGAAAGCTGAGGACCTGGATCGAAGGATTTGTGCGGTTGTGAGAGAGTGCCACCAAATCATGAAGGTCTTCCTTTGATATTAGAGTGAAGCATGTTTTTTCGTGAGGCTAATGAGTTAGCTGATGGGTTAGCTAAAATGGGTTTTAAAGCTACTATCCGTGGAAACCTACAGATGTTGGTAGCAGCAAATTATGTTGGATTAAAGTTACAGGTATCCCACTTCATATCTGGTACGAGGAGGGCTTCAGGCAGCTGGTTCAGCCTATTGGATCCTTGGTAAAGGTAGATCATGCCACGCTGCAAGGGGAGTGTCTGGATGTGGCCTTCCTGCAGATTCTGACACACAAAGAAGAGCCTCTCACGCTCAAAGTTCGCACAGTTATCGAAGAAATCTCCTTTGTCATATCAATCATGGAAGTTGGCCATATCAATCATGGAAGTTGGCCATATCAATCATGGAAGTTGGCCATCAATCATGGAAGTTGAGGAGAGAAGATTTTTTTTTTTTGAATAATTCTTCGATATGTATTAAGATTGGAATCATTAATACATTTAGAGCAGAACAATGAATCATTGTCCCCACTCTATAGACAAAATGAAAACTGCCAAATACCATATCTAGTTACAGTATCTGGGATTTTCACAATCTATACAATCTATATGGACAGCAATGCAGTGAGATCACCCGAAGCTAACAAATCCAAACTGTTTATACTTACTTCCTTCAGATTTTTTTTGGCCCATTAAAAACCATGGTGTAAGACTTTGTAAAATAGCTCTTCCGAATTGCTATCTCTTCCTTTGAAAATTTTGTCATTTCTTCCCAACCAGATACGCCATGTCAAAGCAAATAGTAAAACATACCATAGCCCTTGCCACCAGTGTGGAATTGGGAATCCATCCCATTGACTGAACAGATCTGTTATAGCCCTTGGCTGCACCCAGCTTAATCCCCATTTCCTAAAAAGGAGCGAGCAATAGCTCCAAGCCACTCTACACTCAAGCAGTATATGGTTGGAGTTAGTTTCCACCAATCCACACACCTCACAACCGCCCTCAGATTCAGGTAAGATTCCAAATCGGATTAGCTGCCCTTTGGCAATGATCCTCTCCCTACACGCCAGCCACATAAAAACTTGCCACTTTGGAGCCCCCTGCTTACGCCAAACATTGGGAATCACCTTCTCCCTTTGATTGGCCGAACTTTCCTCCTGCGACTGGTAACAATTACGCAGAGAAAACGGCCGCAGCTGATCTCCCCATAATAACAAATCGTCATCCGCATGATTCGGCACAAATTCTCTCAAGATTAGCAGGAGACTGTCAAGCTCAATGGCTTCCCATGAAAATAGCCTCCTCCTCCACATGAAAGCCCAACACCAACTGTTATCCACCACTGATCCGAATTTCATAACTGGCCCCTCCTTATCTAACGAAATTCAACATGACCTGGTTATCTAGCAGTGTGGTAGGTACTGCCAAAAGTGGAAGTCTTAAGAAGAAGTCTTGCCCTCCTCAGATTGGAGTCAAGAATATGGGAGTAGATTTATATCTCCTATCCTTTTCTACACCAGAAGCTATGGCTAGAGATCTGTCGGAGACAATTCACTGGTGGAACTTGAACTTTATAGAGTTTCACCCATGGAAGCCCGACGATGTTTGTAGAAGAAGACTCTATTGGGTTAAGGTTACAAGCATCCCTCTCTATGCCTGGTACGAAGAGGGATTCAGGCAATTGGTTCAACCTTTCTGGTTGTTGGTAAAGGTACATCAAAAAACATTGAATTGGGAGTCTCTTGGTGTGGATTTCTTGTGTATCCTTACGCACAAAGAAGAGCCCGTAGCACTAAAAGTCCATGAAGTTATTGAGAACGTATCCTTTTTTATGTCAATCTCGGAAGTTGACCATGCTGAAGGACAAGAACTGTCAGAGTTAAGAGAAAATGTGGGATTTTCAGGGTACTGCAACACCGCTTTATCCCCTGCACATGCCGCTAGTCCTGTGAAGGAAAAGGGATCCGTTGAACTGGATAATAAGCACCTTGATGGGGACACCCCTCGCAACAAAATCTCTCCTAGGAAGGGGAGACTTCTATCGAATCTGTAGCCTGATGGTGACTTAGCTTCTCCTACCTCGATCCCATCTCCCAACACTTGGGATGGCCTGAGCCTTGAGGGTATTATAAGCCTAGCTGCTTTCAATCCAAACACCTCTGGCTATGTGGGCTCCTTAAGCCCAAGAGTGCTATTCCCCGAAACCAATCATCCTGATGGGTATCCTCTTACCTTGAATTCTAATACCCTGAACTCTATAGGCTTGATTTCCCCATCACTGGATGTCACCCCTATACAAAAGACCAATCCTCGTCCCATCTCCTTGGATTACATGGAGAACACCACGACGGAACAATCAACCCCTCAAGTTGTCGACGCTGATTACCGATCTGTCTCGATGCGAGTTATGCGACCTAAGAATATGGAGCTATTCTGCAAACAAAGATTGTTTGAGAAAAGCTTTGATGCACAGCCTGGTGAATATAAAGAAGCTGAGAGCAGTGTGTCAGAAAGTTCCGGAGTCAATCCTGACATTTTCATTTCCCGAGTGAACTGCAGATTTTTTACAGAAGATGAATCTATGATAGGGATCTCTCTAGTTGTATCTAGAGTCCTTGAAACACATCCCTCAGAGATTGATGAAGAGGTACGTGCAAATTTGAATGTGATAAATGTCCTAGGTCTATAAATGAAGCAGACATCGGAGGTAGTGGTTGAAAGATTAAAAGGCCAAATCAAGGAGGAACGAGAAGGAGGAGGAGGCACTCATGACCCCCGTAAAGCATAATGCTTCTCAGGCGAATAGTACTTGAGGCAAGTGTGTCCTTTCCCTATGATCAATTTTTGTTCATGGAATGTTAGAGGTTTGGGGAGTAGAATAAAGAGGTGCGATGTGGCAAATCTTATTCAAATGAATAAGATTTCGATTGCGGTTCTCTTGGAAACAAAAATTCCTTTGTGGAACGAAGCAATTACTAACTCTATCTGATATGGATCATCTGTCAATTGGATAGCGATAGATTCTGTAGGAAGATTGGGTGACCTTTGCAAGCTTTGGGATAGGAATGTAATTAAAGTGCATCAGACCTTTAGATTCGAAAGATGGTTGGGTATCGAGTTATCTATTATCTCTGACGGGTTTAGGTTTATCTACATAAAATTATATGCCTATAATTCAATTACGGAGAAAGAAAGATTATGTACTGAGATTCTAGCATCGAAGATTCAGTCTTATCTTCCTTGGTTAATGATGGGAGATTTTAATGAGATTATACACTAGGATGAACGAACAGGATTGATGCAAGAGGGGCTCATAACCTGATCAAATTTATGGAAGATTGTGAAGTAGCGGACATACCACTGATAGGGAAATCCTTTACCTGGTTCAATTCTCATGGAGCATCCAAGCTAGATAGAATCCTAGCTAGTCCAGAGTGGGTGATCCAAAATGGCCATCTAAAGCTCTATACCGGCAATAAAAGACTTTCAAACCACACCCCACTAATTTTGAGATCTGATATCTATGGCTGGGGTAGAAGACCATTTAGATCATGGGATGTCTGGTGAGATAAACCCAATTTTATAGATACAGTGGCAGAGTTTTGGGAGGAAGGTGGTATAGCTTTCCCTAGTAATTTCGCGGCGATTAGAAAGTGGAATTTGTTGGCAAAATCCCTTTTAAAATGGACTAAAGCAGTGGTGGGAAGCTCGGAACGTAGACTAAAATAGGTTATGGGGATGCTAGACGAGCGAGACAAGAAAAGATCAAACTCTAGAAATCAGGAGGAGCACTCTATTCTCTCTATCTACCAGAAGCTTCAAGTTGAAAAGTGGGATCTGAAAAGAAAAATGGATTTGATGTGGAGACAGAAGGCTAGAGCCCATTGTCTTAAGCTAGGTGATAGGAAATCAAAATTCTTCCATCTAAGTGCGAGCTTAAGACAGCAACATAATTTTATTGGGGCTCTCTAGGTTGATGGCATGACCCTTGAGAAACTAGAGGAGATTAAAGCTGCATCTCTTGACTATTTTAAAGATATGTTTAGTAGTGAGAAAGAGGAGTGGCTAGGATTGGGAGATCTCCAATTTACTAGAATTTCAGAGAGGGAGGCTGCGAATCCAGAATTACTTTTCTCGGATGAGGAGATCAGGGATGCAGTGTGGAGTTGCAGAAGTAATAAGGCTCCAGGACCTGACGGTTTCAATTTTTTCTTCATTAAGAAAGCATGGGGGATAGTGGGAGAAGATATATCTAATATGGTCAAAGATTTCTGCCAAAGGGGTGTGTTGCCTAAAGGGATAAACAACACGTTTATCATGCTAATCCCTAAGATTAAGGGTGTATGTAGTCTCAGCAATTTTTAACCAATCAGTTTGATCAATGGTCTGTACAAGATCATTACCAAGATACTAGCTAGAAGGTTCCGAAGTGTCATTGAAAAAATAATTTTCCCTTCCCAGTCAGGTTTTATCCAAAGAAAAAATCTTCCAGATTCAGTGATGGATGCGTCCGAAGCAATCCATGTGTTAAAAACTGGAAAGCGAAAAGGGTGGCTACTCAAGCTGGATTTCAAGAAAGTTTACGACGTGGTTGAGTGGAGGATTAATTTTCGATGTAATGAATTATATGGGATTCAATAATAAATGGATCCAATGGAATCGACAATGTATATCCAAGGCAAGGGTAGCTATCCTTGTGAGACCCAGCCCGTGGGGGGTCAGGTTACCCAATCCCACATCGGAAAGGAGCGGGGGAGAACTTGGGTTTATATGTGTTGTATGATGGTATCATTTGTAATAAGATGCATCTTTTAGGCTCTGTGGTTAAAAACCCAACTGAGCGTTACAGTTGTTATCCATTACGTAAATATACATGTCCGGGCCCGCTGGGCCGAGGGTCCGGGGGCCGGGTCATGACAATCCTAGTCAACGGATCACCAACTGAAGAATTCAGCACCGAGAGAGGACTAAGACAAGGAGACCTCATCTCTCCTCTACTTTTTGATATGGTGGCTAAATTATTATCTAAGATGATGGATAGAGCTGCAGAAAGAAGCTTATTTTGAGGCTTCCAGTTGGGAAGTATATCTCTTACCCATTTACAATATGCTGATGATGTGATATTATTTTGTGAAGGTGATGTGGAGGGACTTAAGAATATGCAACGAGTTCTTCAAGCATTTGAATTATTGGCAGGATTGAAGATTAATTTCAACAAAAGCTCTTTGATTGATATAGCTCGATTATCCCAAGGAGTGAGTATCGCACGGACTCTTAACTGTAGGCATCATTCACTTCCAGTTAATTACTTGGGTATATCTTTAGGGTATAATCCTAAATCCCTAAGATCATGGAGAGGTATCATAACAAGGATGCGGCAGAAGTTATCAGGCTGGAAGGGCTGTTATCTATCTATGAGGGGTAGACTTACACTTATTAAGTCTACCTTGAATAGCATTCCCATCTTCACAATGTCAATTTATAGAATGCCACAGGGCATAAGAAAAGAAGTCGAAAGGTTGCTTAGGCAATTTCTGTGGAAATGAAAGATTGACAAGAGATACCTAAACAAGGTCAAGTGGAGACAAACATGTCTAAGTAAGGCAAATGGTGGAGCAGGCGTGGGTTCTATTGAGTTGAGGAATACAACGTTACTTCTTAAATGGTGCTGGCGTTTATTCAATACAAAGAATCAAATATGGAGATCTATTCTTGCTGATCATTACAATCCTCGACTAATGGCAGAAGGATTGTCTTTCGACAATAATCAGATTTCCCCAGTATGGAGAAGCACATATGATTGTTAAACGAAAATTTTGATATTGCTAGAAGATGCCGTAACAACTTTAGATGGAAACCAGGAGATGGTGCAGATATAAAATTTTGGGAAGATATCTGGTGCGAAGATAGACCATTATCAGTTAAATTCCCGAGGTTATTTGAAGTATCTAGTCAGCAGGATCATTATATATCATAGTTGGGATATTTCAAAAATATTAAATGGATCTGGGTAATATCTTGGAGAAGAAATATTTTTGTTTGGGAAGAACAGATGATGTCTGACCTAATGCAACTCATTCAAGGCATTAGAATGAAGAATACAAAAGCAGATTTCTTCGGCTGGGG
The DNA here is from genome assembly GCA_019739055.1 of Passiflora organensis. Lineage (NCBI taxonomy): Eukaryota > Viridiplantae > Streptophyta > Magnoliopsida > Malpighiales > Passifloraceae > Passiflora > Passiflora organensis. The sequence goes on along the minus strand of JAEPBF010000187.1, from coordinate 6,207,394 downwards.
GCAGTACTACGAGAAATATCTGGTGAAGGAGGGATGTCGTTTTCTCAAAGAGGTGACCAACCAGGATCTTCTGCAACCTATTTCCAATGTGTGGGAGATGAATAGAGCCCCCAAACTTCAAATGCTAATGTGGTTGGCTTGCTTGGATAAAATCAATTCCAAAGCCCATCTCGCGAGAATAAGAATGTTGAATGAAATATTTTGTCCAAGTTGCGAGGAGATTGAAAGCGACACCAGTCATATCTTATTGACTTGTAGAGCAGCTTGGTTATGTTGGTCCCTGCTAATTAGGAGATGGGGATACCAATGGGCACAACCAAGCAATATGAAAGACTTGTTTCAACAATGGGGAAGCTTTTCCTCTGGTTTGAGTCAAAGAAAGATCTGGTACGCCCTCCTCTTCTCAATGGCTTGGGGCCTATGGTCTAATAAGAATAAAAGTATATTCCAGCAAACCTCCAAGTGCTCAGCGGAGATCTACTTTGAGAGCCTTATTCATGGGATAGGATGGGCAAAAGTCAATATCAAAAATGTTGATTTTAATAGAATGGAGCTGATGCCTATAGATAATTTGCATATGATTTTGCGATGACAGAGAGTGATAGTTCGGGATACATTTGTCTAGACAAAATGTATCCGGCTTAATCACTGCCTTTTGCGTAGATCCAACTGGTTTGGACATTATGTACATTCCCATCTTAATATATTCATCGATCTCTTTCAAAAAAAATGATAAGCTACTTTCTGCCAGTATGATTAATGTGGTCAGACAATGACCGTGTATGAATAGGATCTTGATCAGAAAATTTTCTTTTGTTTTGCAGGAGGTTGTAGTATATTCCGTGGTTAGTGGGTTGGATTTTTCATGTTACAGGGCACTACCAGGTCCTACTAATAGGAGATTCAAAATCTTTGCGGTGTTCAGGATTTTTCGGGATCGATATTGCTGGGTAAGGTGTCGGTTTTATATCAAGTTACTAGTGCTTTGTAGGGATGGATTACTCATCTCTAAATATATATTTTAAAATTAAACCTACACTCAATCCATAATCTAATGGGTTGGTTTTTGAGTTACTCATGGATCAATCATGTTATCTATTGATAATTTATTATATATTTATTTTGAAAATATAATTATTAAATTTTTATATTCATTGTTTATATTATAAAATTATTTATTCTAGGTAGCTCATTATCTTCTAATTAAATATTTAGCTCACTCTTGGATGTTATTTTGACTCTCTTCTTCGTTTCCATAAACGAATCAAAATCACTGTCATCATAATTAGAACAAACAATATTCGTAGTTGTTTCTATCACCATTACATTTATAGTTTATCACCAAGTCACTTAGCAATCCTCAGATCTTTTTAATTTTATTCTTTTGCTTTATTTCTAAACACCATATTAAAATAATTTTTTTATTTTTTGTTAAAAATTATATATTATATATAATCAGTCGGATTCGGGTGAAGTAAGATCAAACTCATACATACCTATATCCATTACAATATTTCAGATTTTTACCCACACTCAATCAACTCAGGTAAAACTCATGTTAACTTGGTATGGGTTGGGCAGATACCCAAAAGATTGATGCACCAACCCCTTTAATCACACGAAACCGGGTAAGTGTGAGCATGGTGTGCGATGGTGGGCGCTTAGGACGTAGCAATAAGTCAGAACAGAAACAAAGGATTTTTAGGCTAACATAATTCAGTAAACATAAAGTAAAACTACGGAAAGTGCTTTCAAACCTTAAACTAGATCTTGCAGGATCCCAACACTAAAAGTACTAATTAAAAGTGTTATTTGCTTAAAAGGAAATGCCTAATAGTGATTACACCATAAAGTCGGTGTCCTAGAGAAAACATCATGAGAGTATAAAAGATATATTAAAAGACATCTTTAATGTGCGCTCAATTGTCTGAGAAATCCAGAGACCTCGATCTTGATGATTTTATAAAGGAGGATATGGGTTATTAGAAAAGACTGTATAAAAATATGTGAATTTGAGACAGAAAATATTATATTTTGGGAGTCATAGTCTCTCATATTATTGATTGGTATTTAAAGAAAAAACATAAATAATATCCTAATCTATTAACTAAATAATATAATAAAATCTTCCCTAGAAATACTTATATAACTTATTGAAATTTCTAACTGAGTAATAATATTTTAACATTCCCTTGATCGTGCATCTCTAGCAACAAAATCTACAAATATCTTGCATCCAAGAGGCTTAGAATAAATAATGAGATAAACAAGATAATTAGGCATTTAAAGTGCGAAATATGTTACTTATCAAAAGTGTCACAATCAATGTTCCATCAACATTCCATCGGCCTCTTCTGTTTTTATTCTGAATTCTCAGAAACTTCTGCTATTGCTTCTATTAAAACTTTGGTTTCAGCTCAGAACACAACGTTCACCCCCTCAGTTCAAACTACTTCCTCAACAACAAAGTGAAGCAGTGCCTCATCTGTACTTCTCACGACAGATAGCTTGCTTAGAGAACTTAGTTTAAATGCCTATGCATTTCCTCTTGAGGTTCTTACGTTATCCGATTACCAGCTTTGAGGACTGCCTCTTAAAGTTTGGCTACTAACCGTCGGTTCTGAAGCTCTTTGTACCCTAGTTCTAATGTTTGTAAGGATCTTTTGAAGTTTGTAATCCATGAGTCATAGTTTACCCTGAAAGTCAAGGCACTGAAACGATGAAAAGCTGATGCAATTGCTCTTAGAAGACAGTAATGGAAGGACATAGATATCTATAGATATCTATCTATACACAACCATTTCAAAATTCTTAATAACATACACTAGATTGCAGAATAACACATAAAATCATGCGTCTAAACCCGCTAATCAATGCATTTCTACCCACGAATCAACCCGGGACAATTTGAGGAATTTTTCTAAAGATAAAAGAATTAAAGGAGTTAGAGAATCAAAATGATCATAGATAGGAAGAAAAAAAAATTTCAAACATGTGACTATTGATTGTGATTGTATTCATCTCAACAACTAATTTTAAGATTTGTGACCAATTAATGTTTGCATACTTATAAATTTCAAAATAAAAAAAAAAGAGATTGTTTTCATTAAAAAAATCACTCTATCTCGCTTTGTTTATTTTTTTATCTATATAAATATAATAAATATTTTTTAATAATGTTACTAAAACGAACTAAATTGGTTAGTTCAATGGATTAAATCCAAAAAAATAAAAAAGAAAAAAAAAGACTAACTAGAATTAGTTAGCTTGCGGTGCAAGGTAGGTCAATTCAACTACATAAAAAATTATTTTCTTTATTAAGATATTTCTCAAACTTAATTTTTTTACATAAACAAATAAACTTTTGAACCCAAAAATTTTTAAATCCATATCAAGTAAACTATATTATATAGCGATAAATATTCATAAAAACTGTTATGATTTTGTTAGATACATGAAAAGGTGTACTCGTGTGAATCTTCATTTTTCCAAAATTTATATATGTTAGCGATGAATTCTTCAAAAAAAAACTATTACGATTTTGTAAGATACATGAAAAGGTGTCACGTCACGTGAGAATCTTGATTTTTCCAAAACTTAAAAAAGGAAAATCAAATAAAAAAATATATCTTTTTCCATGTCCAACAAGGAAAGCCGACATCAAATACCTCACTATAAATACCACACAAACGTTCTGGCAAAGAAGGCATCAGAACTAATTCTCTGTTCGGCAAAAAAACCTGTAACCCTCTTTGTGAAGCTAAGAAACATCAACGAATAATAATGTCTTCAGAAAACAAATCAGTTGGTCCTCTGTGCGTCGCAGGCTGTGGTTTCTACGGCTCTTCAGAAACCCGAAACATGTGCTCGACATGCTACAACGATTTTCTGAAAGAGTGGATCGCAAAATCATCTGCCGGAGTTCATGCACCGACTACTTCAATCACCGGAAACCAGGTAACCGTGAGCGCGGTGGCTGGTTCTACTGAGGTTACAGAGCCGCCGCCACCAGAAGCAGCCGTGAAGAAGAGGTGCGAGGGGTGCAACAAGAAGTTGGGTTTGATGGGATTCAATTGCAGGTGCGGGAAAGTCTTCTGCGGCCAGCATCGGTACCCCATGGAGCACTCGTGCAGTTTCGATTCCAAGACACGAGATCGCAAGATTTTGGTCAAGCAAAACCCTGTTGTTGAGGGTGACAAACTGGATGTTAGGATTTAAAGGGTAGCAATTTTTAAAATTTCTTGATTTGTAATTGATATAACATGTTACGATCATCATGTATACTAATATCATTCAGAAATTTTATTTTCATCATTTTCATCGTGCAAATCCTTTTTTAGCCACTATCTTTCCAACAACTCAAGCGAGAGAGTAATAGCTTCCTGTGCTTCTTCTTTCACTAGCATTTCTTGTTGGTGATGCCTGCTTGTTCCGGGTAGGTCTTTCTTCCCAGTCTATCTTTCTTGGGTCATTCTGCTCTGTATACCGAGTGAGTAGTCCCCTCCTGGGTATCGAGGAAGTCTCTCTAATAAATATCAACTGAATTAAATATGAATGAGCCTTATTATTTAACTTCATAATACCTCTACTTATTATGAATGAGTCATATTATTTAACTTTATAATATCTCTACTGATGTCTCCAGAGTTTATAACCCAAATATCTACTGTACTAAAATCGTCATCAACAATGATTCTCAATCTATTGAGAATAAAGTCATTTAATTCGTCAAGCACGGAGATGTGTTAAGCTAATCATAAAATCAGAATATAATGTTACCAAAAGAAAAAATCATAATATAATATAATATAATTAAAACAAAAAAAATAATACTAATGACGAAAATTAAATTATATTAATGATGTATTAATTACCCGAGAAGTGTGGAGAGCGCGGGACGTAGATGCCAGCTTAAGCCGTTGGCATCTTCCATTTTGTTTTTCACTCAATACCTTCTCCTTCTCGTAACAGACTTGCCGTTCTCCCTTCTATCGCTATCTCTTTCTCCTTCCTCGTGTCTGTTCCTTTCCCATTCCTTTATTCACAATCACAAACAAAATATATATTTTTTCCTTTCTCATTTTTATTAATTTTTTTCTGGAAATAAAGAAATAGCATAAACCTTCCAAAAACACATCACCATCCCCATCTCCAGGATTATTTGTCATCAATACGTACTACCATCCGTTCGGTGTCCTTTTTTGTTTTTGTGTTTGGAGAAGACGGGTCTTTAGGGCTCATATTCGGTCTGATGCGTTATTAGATATGCTACTTTCTGAACCCACCTAATGGTTGCAACAAGGTCCTCTCTTGCCCTATCCTCCCAGTCTCCTCCCCACCCCCAAAATTACCCGACTACCTTCCATGACCCTAACCCAAACACCTCCCCGCAGACTCGTCCTCCTTCCATACCCTCCCAGAAACACCAAATACTCGGAGAACTTATCATTCAAAATAATCTTATTCTATTCACATCCCAATAGTCAATTATCAAAGATTCCTAAAGAATCAATCCTAAGAAATAAATATAAAATAGCTTTAGCTCAAATGGTATTTTCTTAAATCAATATATGATAAGTTACTCCATTATAAAAAAAATTACACAAAATCTTACATATATTTAATTATAAATATTTCATATGAATATATTTAATTATGAATCGTAGGAGTAAAGATGAATGGCATCTAACGAACTTATTTTTTATTCTAGCAAAAAACCCGACTATATATACATATAAATGGTAGGATTCGCTGGATTCAGTTAATATAGTGCCGAGTTGTGACAAAACAGTTTCGGCAAAGTTGAGGAGAGAAGGTAAGTAAGTGGGTTCGTTGGATTCCACTTTTACATGGTTGGTTCAAATTAAATGATGGTGCAAGTAATAGAAACTCAGGAATGGTTATTGCAGGAGGATGCAGTTAAGAGATGAGCATGGAAGGTGGATCATTGGGGTTTTGCCAAAAACTTGAAAGATGCTCGAGTACCGAAGCAGAGTTACAGGGAATCTTGATTGGCTTGCATATGTGTCAGCAGTTGGGTATACATAGGATTCAGGTGGAGACTGATTGTATGGGATGTACTAGAAGCTCTGAAAGATGAGGACCTGGATCGAAGGATTTGTGCGGTTGTGAGAGAGTGCCACCAAATCATGAAGGTCTTCCTTTGATATTAGAGTGAAGCATGTTTTTTCGTGAGGCTAATGAGTTAGCTGATGGGTTAGCTAGAATGGGTTTTAAAGCTACTATCCGTGGAAACCTACAGATGTTGGTAGCAGCAGATTATGTTGGATTAAAGTTACAGGTATCCCACTTCATATCTGGTACGAGGAGGGCTTCAGGCAGCTGGTTCAGCCTATTGGATCCTTGGTAAAGGTAGATCATACCACGCTGCAAGGGGAGTCTCTGGATGTGGCCTTCCTGCAGATTTTGACACACAAAGAAGAGCCTCTCACGCTCAAAGTTTGCACAGTTATCGAAGAAATCTCCTTTGTCATATCAATCATGGAAGTTGGCCATACTGAAGGACAAGATCTATCAACCCCAAGGGCAAAGGTCAGTTCCCCAGAGCGCTGTACCTCTACCCACTTTCCTGCACAAGCCGCCAGATCCATGGGGAACACGCTGTATTTTGAACTACGTAGACGACCTTTTGATGGGGATGACCCATGCAGCTCTGCATCCCCTCGGAAAGCGAGACTCAGTTTGCATCCTGATGAGGATCTAGTTTCACACACCTCGGGCCCACCTTCCCACAATAGTGCAGACCAAGCCCAAGACCTGGCGGGCTATGTACTACCGGCTGCTTTCACTACAACATCGTATGACTGTGTGGGCTCTTTAAGCCCACAAGTGCTCTTTCCAGAAATCACTAAAGCCCAGGGAAATCCTTCTCCAACGGCCCCATATCCACTGACTTCTGAGACCCGAATCTCCCCACACTTGCTTGATACCCCTAAATATAAATCCATACCTTCTCTCAATTCCCAGGAGTACGTGGAAAATACTACAACGGAACACTCCCTTCCTCCAGCTGCTGAAGTTGAGTATCGAGCGGGGGCAATGCGAGCTCAACGTCCCAAGAATATGGATCTTTTCTGTAAACAACAACTATTTGAGATAGGTGCTGCTGAACTATAAGAAGATCCCAGAGAAGCCGACAGTAACCTCTTTGAAAGTTCTGGGCTTAATCCAGATGTCTTCATCCCTCGTGTTAATTGCAGACTTCTCACCGAAGGCGACTCAATGACAGCGCTCCCACCAGATGCCTCTAGAATCCTTGAAACGCAGCTCTCGGTGATTGAGGAGGAGGTGCAGGCGAATCTGAACGTCATACATGATCTCGGCCTAGAACTGAGACAATCCTCGCAATTAGTGGCAAAGAAGTTAAAGGAACAAATTGAGGAAGACAAAACAGAAGGGGAAGGAGTCCGCCGCTCCAGTAGAAGTAGAAGGAAAGGGTCCCAAACAGGTGCGACCATCCTTCCATGATTAATTTCTGCTCATGGAACGTAAGGGGCATGGGGAGTTGATTGAAGAGATCTGATGTGGCACACCTTATTCAAATAAATAGAATTTCAGTCGCGGTTTTGCTGGAAACTGAAATTCCTTCCTGGAGTGACGCGATCACCAACTCCGTTTGGTATGGTTCTTCGATCAAATGGCTCGCTATAAATGCGGTGGGACAATCAGGTGGCCTTTGCATGCTTTGGGACGGTAACATTGTGGATGTCCACCGGACTATTCAGTTTGATAGATGGCTGGGAATTGAAATGACCATCATTTCTACTGGATTTCGATTCATTTGCATCGGATTATATGCCTATAATGCAAGTACAGACAGAGAACAATTATGGACAGAGAGTTTAGTAGAGAAGAATCAATCATTCCTACCGTGGCTGATGATGGGAGATTTCAATGAGATAACGACTCAGACGGAACGGACAGGTCACAATTTCGACGCAAGGGGTGCACGATCGTTGCTTCAGTTTATGGATAATTGTGAGGTAACGGATATTCCGCTGTTAGGGAAACCTTTTACCTGGTTCAACTCGCATGGTGCCTCAAGATTGGACAGAGTCCTTGCTAGTCCAGAATGGTTGATCAGAAATTCCCAACTCAAATTTTATGCCGGGAACAAACAATTTTCTGATCATGTTCCCTTAATTTTACGGTCTGATAGTTATGTTTGGGTAAGAAGACCATTTAAGTCATGGGATATCTGGTGGGACAAACCCAACTTCTCTGATACTGTGGCAGCGATTTGGGAACAAGGGAGCCTCCTCTTTCCAGGTAATTTTGCTATGATCAGAAAGTGGAATTTTTTGGCACAATCCTTGGCGAACTGGAATAGATCGAAGGCTGAGAATCCAGAAACCAGATTGCAGCAGGTATTGCAGCTTCAAGATGAACTCGATGCGAAGAGATCAGCGGCCAGAACTCCGGAGTCTGTCTCGACATCTTCGATTTATCTGGCTCTACAAACTGAGAAGTGGGATTTGAAAAGACGAGTGGAATCGCTATGGCGACAGAAAACCAGAGTTCAGTGGCTCAAGCTGGGCGACAGAAATACCAAGTTCTTCCATCTGAGCGCAAGCCTAAGACAGCAACGCAACTTCATAGCGGCCCTCCGAGTAGGCGGTCCTCTCTCCATCCGATACCAAGTTCCTAATGGTTGCAACAAGGTCCTCTCTTGCCCTATCCTCCCAGTCTCCTCCCCACCCCAAAATTACCCGACTACCTTCCATGACCCTAACCCAAACACCTCCCCGCAGACTCGTCCTCCTTCCATACCCTCCCAGAAATACCAAATACTCGGAGAACTTATCATTCAAAATAATCTTATTCTATTCACATCCCAATAGTCAATTATCAAAGATTCCTAAAGAATCAATCCTAAGAAATAAATATCAAATAGCTTTAGCTCAAATGATATTTTCTTAAATCAATATATGATAAGTTACTCCATTATAAAAAAATTACACAAATCTTACATATATTTAATTATAAATATTTCATATGAATATATTTAATTATGAATCGTAGGAGTAAAGATGAATGGCATCTAACGAACTTATTTTTTATTCTAGCAAAAAACCCGACTATATATACATATAAATGGTAGGATTCGGTGGATTCAGTTAATATAGCGCCGAGTTGTGACAAAACAGTTTCGGCGAAGTTGAGGAGAGAAGATTTTTTTTTTTTGAATAATTCTTCGATATGTATTAAGATTGGAATCATTAATACATTTAGAGCAGAACAATGAATCATTGTCCCCACTCTATAGACAAAATGAAAACTGCCAAATACCGTATCTAGTTACAGTATCTGGGATTTTCACAATATATACAATCTATATGAACAGCAATGCAGTGAGATCACCCGAAGCTAACAAATCCAAATTGTTTATACTTACTTCCTTCAGATTTGTTTTGGCCCAATAAAAACCATGGTGTAAGCCGTTGTAAAATAGCTCTTCCGAATTGCTATCTCTTCCTTTGAAAATTTTGTCATTTCTTCCCAACCAGATACTCCACGTCAAAGCAAATAGTAAAACATACCATAGCCCTTGCCACCAGTGTGGAATTGGGAATCCATCCCATTGACTGAACAGATCTGTTATAGCCCTTGGCTGCACCCAGCTTAATCCCCATTTCCTAAAAAGGAGCGAGCAATAGCTCCAAGCCACTCTACACTCAAGCAGTATATGGTTGGAGTTAGTTTCCACCAATCCACACACCTCACAACCGCCCTCAGATTCAGGTAAGATTCCAAATCGGATTAGCTGCCCTTTGGCAATGATCCTCTCCCTACACGCCAGCCACATAAAAACTTGCCACTTTGGAGCCCCCTGCTTACGCCAAACATTGGGAATCACCTTCTCCCTTTGATTGGCCGAACTTTCCTCCAGCGACTGGTAGCAAGTACGCACAGAAAACGCCTGCGGCTGATCTCCCCATAATAACAAATCGTCATCCGCATGATTCGGCACAAATTCTCTCAAAATTAGCAGGAGACTGTCAAGCTCAATGGCTTCCCATGAAAATAGCCTCCTCCTCCACATGAAAGCCCAACGCCAACTGTTATCCACCACTGATCCGAAATTCATAACTGGCCCCTCCTTATCTAACGAAATTCAACATGACCTGGTTATCTAGCAGTGTGGTAGGTACTGCCAAAAGTGGAAGTCTTAAGAAGAAGTCTTGCCCTCCTCAGATTCGAGTCAAGAATATGGGAGTAGAATTATATCTCCTATCCTTTTCTACACCAGAAGTTATGGCTAGAGATCTGTCGGAGACAATTCACTGGTGGAACTCGAATTTTATAGAGTTTCACCCATGGAAGCCCGACGATGTTTGCAGAAGAAGACTCTATTGGGTTAAGGTTACATGCATCCCTCTCCATGCCTGGTATGAAGAGGGATTCAGGCAATTGGTTCAACCTTTCTGGTTGTTGGTAAAGGTACATCAAAAAACATTGAATTGGGAGTCTCTTGATGTGGATTTCTTGTGTATCCTTACGCACAAAGAAGAGCCTGTAGCACTGAAAGTCCATGCAGTTATTGAGAACATATCCTTTTTTATGTCAATCTCGGAAGTTGACCATGCCGAAGGACAAGAACTGTTAGAGTTAAGGAAAAATGTGGGATTTTCAGGGTACTGCAACACCGCAATCTCGGAAGTTGAGAATAAAGTCATTTAATTCGTCAAGCACGGAGATGTGTTAAACTAAACATAAAATCATAATATAATGTTACCAAAAGAAAAAATCATAATATAATATAATATAATTAAAGCAAAAAAAATACTAATGACGAAAATTAAATTATATTAATGATGTATTAATTACCCGTGAAGTGTGGAGAGCACGGGACGTAGATGCCAGCTTAAGCCGTTGGCATCTTCCATTTTGTTTTTCACTCAATACCTTCTCCTTCTCGTAACAGACTTGCCGTTCTCCCTCTATCGCTATCTCTTCCTCCTTCCCCGTGTCTGTTCCTTCCCCATTCCTTTATTCACAGTCACAAACAAAACATATATTTTTTCCTTTCTCATTTTTATTAATTTTTTTCTGGAAATAAAGAAATAGCATAAAACCTTCCAAAAACACATCACCATCCCCATCTCCAGGATTATTTGTCATCAATACTACCATCCGTTCGGTGTTTTTTTTTGTTTTTGTGTTTGGAGAAGACGGGTCTTTAGGGCTCATATTCGGTCTGATGCGTTATTAGATATGCTACTTTCTAAACCCACCTAATGGCTGCAACAAGGTCCTCTCTTGCCCTATCGTCCCAGTCTCCTCCCCACCCCCAAAATTACCCGACTACCTTTCATGACCCTAACCCAAACACCTCCCCGCAGACTCGTCCTCCTTCCATACCCTCCCAGAAACACCAAATATCCCCGGACCCTCATGCCAGTAAAGATTCACGACACCCAAATTCCCCCTTGACGTAGAAACCTATGTTAATTGTAAGACCCCGAATTTTGAGTCCTAGAAGTCCAGAAGCCAGTGCAGGTGAAAAGACGATTTTTCCCCTGAAGAAAAAGGATGTGTGATGGCCGAAATTGGTAAGATTGTTTAGTAATTAATTTGTTTCAAATTCCTTTAGATCTAGGTTCTTGTAGATGAGTAATTGCCTTAGGAATCATCCTTAAGGCTAGATAGTTGCCTTATAGATTAAAGTCCCTAAAAATAGGGGAAGATAATTAAATAGTTTAGAGTTTAGTTATCTAATTATCTGGTAGATTATCCTATTTAGATAAAGTGATTAAAGTGGTAATTATAATTCTATACCCACTCATTATAAATAGGAAGCCAACCTCACAAAGAATTATTCATAGAAAACCTACAAATTTCGTATAGGCTTAAAACCCTATACCTCCCTATAGCCACCATAATTTGCAGAAACTTCAAACCAGCATAACTCACTCATTGTTCGTTGGATCTCTACGAGTAATAGCTTGTTGGAAAGCTCTCTTCATCCTATTTCCAACCATCCTTTGGTTTTCATCAGGAGGTTAGTATTTCTTTGTCTAAAGTCACTTTGAAAATCGGCGGCGGAATTAGGTTTCCGCCAAATCTTCTTGAACTTAAAAATAGCATAACTTTCTACTCGTTTGTTGGAATCTTGTAAATAATATGTCGCTGGAAATATATTTTCATTCTCTTTCCAACCATATATAAATCGCAGCTTTTATGTAAATATTTCGTTGTAAGTCGAGACGAAATCATCCTATGCCCTACTTTTAGCGACAGGTTTTGCATAGTTAATCGGAATGGTAAATTCAGGTTGATTCTTGTTAAATTTCTGGCTATCACATCACACATCCAAGGGGGAGACACCTGCGACTTCTGATCACTGGTTTTCTGATAGGTTTGGTGAGTGGTATTGGTAAGGAAATAAGGTATTCAATTGATTATTGAATATGCATGCTTAGTTTGTTCTTGTCTTTGCCTGGTGATATTATAGGTGGTTCGGATTTACTTAATAAAGGCAAAGGATTAGCTTATTGTTCAGAGACAAGAGAGGTAGGATCTATGCCTCATCGGTTTCTCCAGAAAACCCCTGCTCTTATCTGATGTTTTTGTTACCTGCCCTTTGTTGTATTTGTTTGTGATTGGATTGTAGGGTGTGAATATGAAATTCCGGAATGAGATATGAATCTCCTAGGCTATATCGAACCCCTGAGTTAGGAATTGAGTGCCTGGGATGCTATTGTTATATGAATTGGATGTGTTGATTGTTTTCTGACATGATTGAGGATACCCTGTTGTGGTATTATGCTTTGTACTTGCCTGTGTGTGCTTGTACGTGTTTGTGTGTCAGGATCCTGTTCCGGTGGCCAGGCAGGGTAAGCACTGATGCTCCTAGTGAGAGGAGAGGTACTTACCGATTTATGGGAGGTGTATGGGTGTTGAACCAGCAAGCTAGCGCTGGATATCTGTCCTTGCGAGGCCGGATCCCTGTCTTGCGAGACAGGAAGCCCTTATCTTGCGAGATTTGGGATGCCCTAGTTGCGACTAGGGAAGACTTGTCCATGTGGGGCTAGTCGACTTGTCCTTGCGAGGATAAGGTGAAAGGCTTACTGATTAGCTTGCGTATTAAACCATCTACCCTTTGTGCAGTAAGTCTTGGACAACACAGGTGGAAGGGGATGACCTTTCTTCTACATTGAGAACGATTTTGTTGTATTTCACCTGCCTGTGTACTTCTGAACTTTCGGAAGTGTGGTCCTCCCTCAGCCATTGATTCGGCCTTAACCCTTTTTGAATGATCTATGAATTGCGTGATCCCCTTTTAGTTGTTTAGGAATGATCTTATGTGAATTGAGAGATTTGTGTTTAGGGATTCTGTAGATCTTATGATGCTGTGACCCTACTGAGATTCTTGTAATCTCAAACCATTGTTTTTACCATTTTTCAGGCTTAGGTACATTCACTGTTCGTGTTACCAGTGTGTGAGATCAAGGCTGCACGGCGGGACGATATCGCATCACATTTGCATACTTGTTACTTGCGCATATAACATGAATGATTGGGCAACTTTCTGGTTTATTTTAAGCACTCTTCTTTGCTTGCTATTTCCGAAACTTGTGAAGAATTTCTTGCTGGTTATTTGGATCCCTATGGGACTTGTGTGTTATGAACCCAAAGGATTAATTTAAGACTTTCGCTGATGTTTTTATTTACTCCGTATGTTACCAGAATATGTGTCCAATATCATGCTCCAATTGATTGATAAGCAACAAAATAAACAAGTTTAAAATCGGTATCTTATGAGTAGCCTTGTGGAATTCTAATAGGTCTTAGGTGTCGTTGAGGCTTATTTGGGTTTCACGGCGGTAATGACCTTAATCGGAGCAATTAAGAATAGTTAGGAATTGGGGTCGTTACAAGTTTGGTAGCGGAGCATGGTTTAGGGAATATAATTTGTTATATGCTCACTTATTTGTTGATTTTGGTGGTTTCAGGTGGTGATTTCAGGTAAGAACTCACTCCCCTAGGGGCTACTACTGAAAGGGAACTAAGACTAAAACGGGATTAAGTTGTAAGGTTGAATGATGGGAATCATAAACTAATATGCTGATTGTTCATATGCCTTTATATGTCTTTCTTGTCATTACCGAATGTATATGCATATGATTGATGATGTGTGAGTCTATGCTTGCTTGATGTTTGTTAATGATTTCTATGAGTGTTAATGTCAATGCCAAGTGTGCATAGCATGTGTGCATGTGATTTCCAAAAAGTTATATATTGTTTTCCAGCATATGCATATCGTCCGGTGCATGCCTCTCCACTAGGTACCACTCTTTTACTAGTATTGTATTTAGTATATATTGAGTAGTAAAGGTGTAATAGAGTAGTATGGCATGCTCGAGGCAACAAAGGGACCAATGGGGTAGGTCTGAGATTCAGACCAAGCAGCTACTTGTTATGCAAGAGGAGCCAAATGCACTAATTGAGCAGGAAGGGCAAGCTGAGCCCGAAAACCAATCTGAGGATTTTAGGTGATTGTTTGTTTGGAGTAATGTCGTCACACTACACACAAATTCATGGAGGTGGAACGGCCTGTGTGTACAAGCTTGGAGATCATGATGCAGTTTTGATGTGTTTGAAAAAAAAAAGTATTAACATTTAAAAAAAAAAGAAAAGGGGGGGGGGGGGGGGTTGAACGAGGATGCTGAAAGCCAAGGTGGTCATGTTACTTATCGAGACAGCAAAATCACAAGGATTCTGCAACATGAACTCGGTGGAAATACCAAGGAGACCTAATCAAGAGGTAATTGATACATACAGGAGCTATCGAGGATGTCGCGCTGCAAGGACTAGAGGCTCACGGTGGTGATCTCAATGCAGCCGTTTATACTGATTTCAATGGAGGAGATCAAGTGCTGGGGACAATGCTATTGTTGTTCCTGAAGGCGATCCAAGGGATATCGATGATCCAGCCGAAGTTGCATTACGTAGTAGAAATCCTTGGCAGAGCACTGACATCTATCTACCTTGGCAGAGCACTCAAAGATGTTTTTCGAATAACAACAACTGTTTTGCTAGCTCGCCCAACAGCTACGGTTTCTTCTTCTTCATCTCAACACCTTAAGACCTCAACACGATGATCAGGAGTAGTTGCAGGATCTCATAATCTAGGCAATATTTTTGTTATACACAAACTTGCCTCTTTTGAGTTGCCCCGATTTGATGGTACGAGTGGCGATCTTTGGATCTATAATGCTACACACTACTTTGATTTTTACAATATAAGAGACGAGGATTGCCTCACCAGTTTTTCATTTTGTTTTGATGGAGATGTTGGTGAATGATACGAAAGGATGAGGAGAAATCGACAACTTGAGGGTTGGAATCACTTTACTGAAGCTGTACAGAAACGTTTTCAGGTGAGAGATCTGGAATCCCCAGAAGGCTTGCTAGGCAAGCTCCGACAAACATCAACCGTCCATGATTACCATTCGCAGTTTGAATCTACAATGAACATATCTATCTTACTACCATCATTGTTTGTAGTTCGTTGTTTTATCTCTGGGCTGTGTGAGGACATAAAGACTCTAGTACTCATGTCGGAGCACACATACATTGAAGAGGCATCTCATTTTGGCCCATTTTCATGAATAAAGGAGTACCTAAGCCTATACTGGGTCGTGGCCCACCATTACTTCTAACCCCCAAAACAAATCCGTTGCAAAGTATCTCTTCTTCATCTAACTCATCAGTTAATTCCACTGTAACAAAACTTCCCATACGAAGGCTGGCGATCGCTGAAGTTGCTCAACACCGTAAACTCGGACTTCGCTACAATTATGATGAAAAATATACATGGGATCACAAATGCAAAGCCCTTCCACAACTCTTGTTGGAGGATGACTCAAAGGAGGTTTTACATGAGTGCTTACCAACAGAGTTGACCCAAGAGTATGAATCACTAACAGTGCAAAATAGCACATCAATCACTGACGTGACCCCCACAACGACGATTTTGCACTATGCTATGTTAGGTGACCTTTCTCCAACTACCATTCACTTTGTGGGAAGTGTTAATGGTTCTCCTGTGCATATTTTACTAGACGAAGGAAGTACCCAGAGCTTTGTACAAGCTAGGGTAGCTAAGTATCTGAACTTAGTGGTGGAACCTACAGAAAGTTTTGGTGTATTTGTTGGAAATGGGGAAAGGCTAGTATGTTCTGGAATCCCCAAACAGGTTTCTTTGTGCATTCAGGAACATATATTTTTAGTTGGCTTGTTTGTATTGGCACTGCAAGGTCGGGATATTGTGTTAGGAGTTTCTTGGCTTGCCACTCTTGGACCTGTTGTCAGAGACTATGCAGCTTTGTGATTTGAGTTTACATCAGGAGAAAAAGTAGTCAAATGGACTGGGGTCAAGGATATTGATGCTCAACATGCCTCCATTCATGCTCTAAGGCACTTATCTTCTACAGATACAGCTCTATGTTACTTTCGATTGGCAGCAAAAAGCAGTTCCAATGGAAACACATCAACCTGACTTGGAAAAAATTACTGAATGATTATGCAAATCTCTTTCAGAAGCTGCAAGAATTACTACAAGAGAGTTCTCAAGATCATGCCATCCCATTATTACCCAATACCCCTCCTATAAATGTCGAGCCATATCGGTATCCACATTTTTTAAAAAATGGAGATTGAGAAGTTAGTGGTTGAGATGTTAAGCGATGGTATTATACGTCCAACTCACAACCTGGTATTATACGTCCAACTCACAACCTGGTATTATACGTCCAACTCACAGCCTATTTTGTTCGCCGGTGTTATAGATACAAAAGAAGGATGGCACTTGACACTTTGTTGTTGAATATAAAGCATTGAATGCAATGACAGTGAAGGATAGATTCCCTATTCCTTCAATAGACGAATTATTTGATGAGTTTTATAGAGCTCGTTACTTTTCAAAACTAGATTTATTGGAGGGATATCATCAAATCAGAGTGTAGCCTACAGATATTGAGAAGACTACATTCAGAACTCAAGATGGGCACTATGAGTTCCTTGTCATGCCAATTGGTTTGACAAATGCTCCATCAACCTTTCAGTCTATCATGAATAATATTTTTCGTCACTTTCTAAGAAAATTTGTGTTGGTTTTCTTTGACGATATTATGATATATAGTGCTTCTTGGTCTTTGCATTTAGATCATCTTCAACAAGTTTTAGAGCTTCTACGAATTAACCAGTTGGTTGCCAAATATTCCAAATGTTATTTCGGGTAATAAACAATTGGCTATTTGGAACATGTGATATCTGTGGCAAGTATAGAAGTTGATTCAGATAAGATAAGTGTAATTCGGGATTGGTCAGTACCACAGATAGTGCGAGAAATTAGAATTTTTTTGAGGCTTGCTAGATATTATCAGAGATTTATAAAAAATTATGGGTCGATGCATTATCAAATCTATTACGGAAAGATAATTTTTGTTGGGATAGTTTAACCTGAACATCCTTCCAACAGTTGAAGTTACTGCTACGTAAGGCTCCTATTCTTCACTTACCAGATTTTATACAATCTTTTACGGTTGTAACAGATGCATCATGAGTGGGAATTGATGCAATATTATCCCAAGCAAACCACCCTATTCCCTTCTTCAGCTAAAATCTGAGTAACAGAATGCAACAGGCATCAACCTACCATCATGAAATGTATGCAATTACCCTTGAAGTAGGAAAGTGGAGGCAGTATTTACTTGGGCAAAAATTTACCATAATCACGGATCAGAAGTCACTGAAAAATCTGACTGAGCAAACTATACAAACTCATGAACATCAACGATGGTTGTGCAAACTGGTAGGTATGATTTTCAGATTATTTATCGTACAAGAAAGTTGAATACAGCTGGAAATGCCTTATCCTAGATTTCACTCGCTACTTTATTTCCATTATCTACAATAGATTATGGCTTTATCTCATTGTTGCGCAAGGCTATTTCATCAAGTCAAAATTTACGGAATATTCAACAGAAAATCTTGCAGAATCCCATGGATATGCCAGTATTCTTTTAAGGAGGGATTGTATTTTTTTTAAAGATTTCTTGGTGATACCTGAAGATATGCACTTATGAGAGAAATTATTATTAGAGTTCTATGCATTATTAATGGGTAGCCATGCAGGAGTTGTTCGAACCATTCATAGGTTATCTTCAAATGTCTATTAGCCTTCAATACGTAGGGATGTGCAAGATTTTATATCTAAGTGCCAAATTTGTCAGCAAATGAAAGAATCTTTCATAAAGCTGGAAGACTTACTTCAATCCTTGCCAATTTAGCAGTTAGTATTTGACAATATCTCAATGGATTTTATCACTGGACTGCCACTTTCAAAAGGAAAATCAATGATTTTAGTAATGGTAGATCGACTGTCAAAATACGGACATTTTTTAGCCATGGCTAGCCCTGTTACTAGCAAGTCTGTCGCTGAAATTTTTGTGTCAGGATTACACAGGGTGCCTGCTTCAACTGTCACTGATCGAGATCCTCGATTCTTAACTCCTTTTGGAAGGAAATCAATCGATAGTCCAAGCACTGCTTATCACCCGCAATCAGATGGCCAAACAGAAGTTTTAAATAAAGTATTCGAGATGTATTTACACTGCTTCGTGAGAGATACCCCTTCATCTTGGGATACCGTTCTTCCTTGGGAAGAATTTCGGTATAACACCTCATACCAAACCTCTACAAAAGTGACACCTTTTGAAGTTCTATATGGTAGACCTCCGCCAACAGTGGTGAGATACATTCGTTCCTCTTCTGACAATTCAATTTTTGATGCACAACTTGTCGAGAGGGACAGAAATTTTAGGAATTTTAAACAGAATTTAGCAAGAGCATAGGAATGGATAAAGACACAAGCTAATAGTGAACGTCGAGAGTTTGACGAATGGGTGTATGTTCGTTTGCAACTATATAGGAAAAACTCAACACGTTTGCGAAGACAAAGCAAACTTGTCCCTCGCTATTTTGGCCCTTTCAAGATTGTAAAGAAGATAGGAGAAGTGGCATATAAACTTGATTTACTAGAAGTGGCCAAAATTCATCCTGTTTTCCATGTTGGTACGTAATGTTGTTATCAAATATATGGAGTTTGTGGCTTGGAAGAAATGATTGTGTGTTCAGACAAGGAACCAAGGATGCTATGGATATTTATTTGGCAAGGCATCGATATGGAATTAGTTGGGCAATAGCTAACCTGAAAGATGCGAGTCAGGATTGGTGGAGATTAAGTCCTATTGGCGATTTTGCTGAACTATTACAGCAACAGAAATAGGAGATAGACAATCTAAGATATTACAGATATTTGCGTAGCATCTTAAGATATTCTCTCTGTAAATGGTGATGCAAAGATCTTTGCTCCCATTCTAATTGTATTGTTGTTATATCTCAATATAAATGAACTTTCTTAAAAAAAAGAGAGGAAATATGTGGGAATTCCTTCTCAGCAAATTACTCCCTGCATTTGGTGGACACAACTTCCACGTTAATATTGCAACCAACAACAGTGTTGCAGAAACGCACCATTATAAAAGGAGAAAAGGCTATTGAGAAGTGGTTAGTGCATTGGGATGGAATGCAAGATACAGAGGCAACATGGGAGGATAGGGAACAACTATGCAGAAGTTTTGATTGTTCAACCCTTGCGAACAAGTTCATTCGTGAGAGGAAGGTATTATTGTGTCTACTCACCAAGACACGTTGGCAGGAAACATAAACATCACAACCCCACAACCAGACATGCCACGAAGGAGTAACAAATAACGGGCAATTCCTAACAGATATAATGATTTTGCTATGACTGTTATGCACGCTGAGGGGATGACTGAGTATACTGCAAGATGATACATATATAGTACTATTGTGGCACAGAATACGGTTAAGCATGATGATTGTATTGTCTCCTTCCTGAATATTCTCTTCTTTTCTCATCTCTTTCCATCTTTTTCTCGAACGAGGTTTCCTGACTACCCTAGAAAGTCAAAGGAATAAACTTGTCTTTCGTTTTGCTTAGTTATCGTTCTATTTTCCTTTAAAAACACTTCAGCTACTCTCTTCCAGCATGACTAATGACAATGACTGTGTATGAATAGCATCTTGATCAGAAAATTTTCTTTTGTTTTGCACGAAGTTGTGGTTATATTTTGTGGTTAATGGAGTTGGATTTTTCATGTTATGGGGCACTACTAGGTCCTACTAAGAGGAGATTCAAAATCCTACATGCTTGCAGTGTTCAGGATTTTTCGGGATGGATATTGGTGGGTAAGGTGTTGATTTTATATCAGGTAACTAGGGTTTTGTAAGAATGAATTACTCATCTTTAAATTAATATTTTAAAATTAAACCTACACTCAATCCATAACCCAATGGATTGAGTTTTTGAGTTACCCATAGATTAGTCTCGGTTATCTATTATTAATTTATTTTATATTTATTTAAAAATATAATAATTAAATTTTTATTATTCGTTATTTATATTATAAAATTATTTATTCTGGGTAACTCATCATCTTCTAATTAAATATTTAGCCCACTCTTGGATATTATTTTAGCTCTCTTCTTCGTTACTATAAACAAATCAAAGTCACTATCATCATAATTAAAACAAATAATATTCGTGTTTGACGTTAATATCATCATTACATTTATAGTTTATCACCAAGTCACTTAGCAATCCTCAGATCTTTTTAATTTTTCCTTTTTCTTTATTTCTAAACACCATAAGATTTTTTTTTTTGTTAAAAATTATATATTATATATAATCAGTTGGGTCGGGTGAATTAAGATCAAACTCATACCCTACCCATTCCCAGAATAATATTTCAGATTTTTTCCTAAACCTAACCCAATCCAAACTCAACCCAATCCAAACTCAACCCAAACCCACTCAACTCAGCTAAAACTCATGTTAACTGGGTATGGGTTGGGCAGATACCCACGAGTTTGGGTTAACTTGTCTTCCCTAGGGTTTTGGGACCTACGCTATATTTAACCTATTAGATAGCCATCAGCCGCTCATCTATTTCCCTTTGGATAGCTCTACTTCATTTCTTTCCTGTTTAGAGGGTCGGCCTTCATCTTCTCTTTCTGTTTGTTCATCGTGTGCATGCAAATACCGCTATTCATTCGTAGATTTGGTTTAGTGATAGGTTTTCCCATATAAGAACCTCAGTTGTATCCGTGTGTATGTGTATACCTCTGAGGAGTCAAAGGGGTCTTTAGGGAGCCTTTTTTCCTATTATTTTATCACAATTTTGCTGTTCATTTTCCTCATTGTGTATGTTTGACATAGGTGGTTCATGCGTGACAAATCACCATTGATTTGCCATCGCAGATGGGAGTCCTTCTCGCAGAGAAGGATTTTTAGAGACCCGAAGCATGTGCTCGACATGATATAATGATTTTTTAAAGAGTGAATTGCAAAATCTTCTGCCAGAATTGATGCACCAACACCTTCAATCACAAGAAACCGGGTAACTGTCAGCATGATGGGCGATGGTGGGCGCTTAGGACTAACAATAAGTCAGAACATAAACAAAGGATTTCTAGCCCAACATAATTCAGTAAACATGAAGTAAAACTACGGAAAGTGCTTAAAACCTTAAACTAGATCTCGCAGGATCCCAACACTAAAAAAATTTTTGCTTAAAAGGTAATACCTAATAGTGATGACACCATAAAGTCAGTGTCCTAGAGAAAACATTGTGAGAATATAAAAGGCATATCTTTTATGTGCGCTCAAATGTCTGTCTTAGAAATCCAGAGGCTTGATCTTGTTGGTTTTATAAGGAGGATATGAGTTTTTTTTTTGAAAAGGAATCGTTTTATAGAGGATATGAGAATATACAACAGGAACCCCAAAAACAAGGCTGTATGCTAAGGCATTGATTGACTGGAAGACACCACAGAAACGCAAGTGTATCTCAGTCCATCATAGCCTATCACCTTAAAATCCTAGATAAGTGTTCAATCGGCAACAGGTCCATGCCGGTAAAATCCAGATTACAGCTATTAGCTTTAGCCCATCCTACGCCTTGAATCAGGCTTTCAAAGCAAACATCCATTGGACATTTGTAGGTGTGCTGGAATAATTTTTGGTTTCTGCTAGACCATAATCCCCACACCATAGAAAATAGGATGATGTACCAAATCCTGCGTTGAGTCCGGCCAGTGGAGAATCCCTCCCAGTGGAGAAACAGATCTTTAATACACCGTGGTTGGACCCATTGATACCCCCATTTCCGTAACAAAAGGGACCAGCAAAGCCAAGCTGAGCGACACAGCAGCAAGATATGATTAGCATCACGTTCTATGTCCTCACAACTAGGGCAAATAATCTCTGATTCCGGGAGAATCCCTAGCTTCACGAGAATTGCCTTGGAGCTAAGTTTGTTTAAACATGCAAGCCACATTAGAAATTGATGTTTGGGAGCACCAGATCTTGCCTATACATTGGGAATGGTCTGCAATGAAGGTGGCCTAGATATCTCTTCCAAGAAGAGATACCCGTCCCTCACCCTGTATTCCGCACAGTTGTGCCCCCAGCCAAAAATGTCAGTAATCGATTCGATGGGTAGAAAGTCTTGTAGGTATTGGAGCATGGCAGATTCTAACTGTCGTTCCCATTCAAAAAGAGGACGTCGCCATGATAATCTCCATATCCAACGTGTATCATCAAAATATCCTACTTGAGAAATAAGTAGATTCTGCTGGGTGGATAAATCAAACAGCCGCGGATATTGTGCAGAGAGGGAATTGTCCGCACACCAGAGGTCTGCCCAAAATTTAATAGTGGCACCATTCCCAACCTTCCAACGCATGTTGAGACGGCAGCGTTTAGCCAGCAGAGTGTCAGCATTGAGACAATCTGATATACTGCGCCATATGGGGGAGATCCGTGGCATTGCGAAAGAGAGCCCATCAGTGGTAAGGCAGGGGTGGTAACGATCAACAATGATATGTCTCCAAAGTTGGCCCGTTGCCGTGAATAACTGGTAACACCATTTAAGGAGGAGAGCAGTATTCCTCAACTCAATAAATCCCACACCAGCACCCCCATATTTCTTGCTGAGGCAGGTGTGTGTCCAGTTAACCTTGTTTATACAACGCTTGTCAATCCGTCCCTTCCACAGGAATTGCCGAACAAGTCGATCTATTTCTCGCCGTATGCCCTGTGGCATTCGGTAAATCGACATGGTGTAAATTGGAATGCTATTCAGAGTGGATTGAATCAGTGTCAAACGACCACCCATAGATAAGTAACATCCCTTCCAACCAGATAACCGATGCCTGAGCCGCGTGACGATTCCTCTCCAAGAACTGAGGGATTTCGGGTTGCATCCAAGAGATATACCCAAGTACGTGACTGGAAGGGATTGCGACGTACAATGGAGGAGTCGAGCATTGAGCTCAACATCTTCCGTCGGACAAGTTATACCGATCAGGGAGCTTTTGTTGAAATTAATTTGTAGTCCAGTCAGCAGTTCAAAGGCACGAAGAACACGTTGTAGGTTCCGGAGATCAGCTGTGGACCCTTCACAAAATAGCAGAGTGTCATCAGCGTATTGTAGGTGAGTGAGAGAGAGAGTACCTAGTTGGAATCCTCGAAGCAGACCTCTGGCAGCCGCTCTATCCATTAATCTAGATAGGATTTCGGCCACCATGCTGAATAGCAGAGGGGAGAGGGGATCTCCTTGTCGTAATCCCCGCTCGGTAAGGAATTCCTCCGTAGGAGAGCCATTGATAAGAACCGCCACCCTAGAGGTGGAGATGCATTGGCTGATCCATTGGATCCATTTATGTCTGAAACCCATATACTGCATGACACTAAGAACAGCTCTCCATTCAACCATATCAAAAGCCTTCCGAAAATCCAGTTTTAGAAGCCAGCCTTGACGTCGTGCAGTTTTCATCACGTGGATCGCCTCAGTCGCTGTCATTACGGAATCAAGAAGGTTTCTTCCGGGGATAAATCCCGACTGAGATGGGGAGATTATATGGGCAATAACTGTGCGGAGTCTGACAGCTAAAATCTTCGCAAGAATCTTGTATAGACTGTTGATTAAACTGATTGGTCGGTAGTTGGAGAGACTATCTGCACCGCTGAATTTAGGGACAAGCATTATGAAAGCAGTATTAATCCCTTTAGGCATCACCCCTCGGTGAGAGAACTCCTGGAGCATGCGGGAGATGTCATCCCCAACCACCGACCACGCCTTCTTAATAAAATGAAAGTTAAAGCCATCTGTTCCTGGTGCTTTGTGGCTTCCACAGCTCCAAACCGCTGCTTTGATCTCTTCTTGGGAAAAAGGCAATTCGAGGTTAATGGCGTCCCTCTCTGAAATTTTGGAGAAAGGCAGATCTCCTAATCCCAACCACTCCACTTTATCACTGCTAAATATATCCTGGAAATAGTTACAAGCGGCATGCTTGATGTCCTCCGGTTTCTCCAGTGTCACACCATCGACGCGGAGAGCAGTAAGAAAATTACGTTGCCTTCGTAGGCTGGCCCGCAGGTGAAAAAACTTGGTATTCTTGTCACCCAGCTTCAGCCACTGGATTCGGGCCTTCTGTCGCCACATAGACTCGACCTTCCGTTTCAGCTCCCACTTCTCGGCTTGTAGTGCCAGGTAATTGGAAGTCGTCAAGGGCTGAGCCAGGAGCCCCATCGTTGGTGATCTCGCCACATCGAGTTCGTCTAGAGCATGCATGATTTGCTGCAGTCTGCGTTCTGGATTCTCAGCCCTCGTCTTGTTCCAGTTGGCCAAAGATTTGGCCAGAAAGTGCCACTTGCGGATCGTGGAGAATCTTCCTGGAAAAATTCTACCCCCTTCCTCCCAAAAGCCTGCCACGATCTCTAAAAATTTGGGTGTGTCCCACCATACATCCCATGATCTAAAAGGCTTTGGGCCCCAAGTATAATCATCAGTTCGTAGTATTAAGGGGACATGATCGGAGAACCTTTTATTTCCTGCATAAAGTCTTAACTGACTGTGGCTGATCAACCACTCCGGACTAGCAAGCGCGCGATCTAGCTTCGAAGCACCGTGGGAGTTGAACCAGGTGAAGGATTTTCCAATCAGTGGTATATCCGTTACCGCACAGTCATTTATAAATTGGGATAACGAGGTAGCTCCCCTTGCATGAAATGAGGTACCAGTTCGCTCTATCTGATGCGTAATCTCGTTGAAGTCCCCTAGCATTAGCCACGGAAGAGAGGATTGACTCTTCGCGGAAGAGATCTCAGCCCATAACCGATCTCTCTCCGTACTCCCAGTATAGGCGTATAAACCAATGCATATGAAACGATATCCACTAGAGATGATCGTCAAGTCAACGCCCAGCCATCGATCAAAACTAAAAGATCGATGTACAGCCACCATGTTACTATCCCAGAGCATACAGAGACCACCCGATCTACCAACAGCATCTATGGCGAGCCAATTAATCGAGGGGCCGGACCAGATGGAGTTGGTGACTGCTGCATCCCAGGAGGGAATTTTCGTTTCGAGAAGAACTGCAAGAGAGACCCTGTTCGTTTGAATGAGACTTGCCACATCAGAGCGCTTTAATCTGCTGCCCAAACCTCTGACATTCCAGGAGCAGAAATGTATCATAGGGGAATGGTCACACCTGAACGAGTACCTTTCCGTCGACATGAGCGACGGATGCCTTCTCCAGCAGTTCTTTCTTCCTCCAATTTCTCGTGTAACTTTTCGGCTACTAATTGAAGTGGTTGTTTCAAGTCCAGACCAAGAGTAGTTATGACGTTCAAATTGGCTTGCACCTCCTCCTCCATCACCGAGGACTGCGAATCAGGAATTCTAGAGGCATCTGGGGTTAACCCCGGCATGATATCACCTTCTCTAAGAAGTCGATGGTTGACACGGGATATGAATATATCCGGGTTGATTCCAGAACTTTCGGAGGGGCTACTGTCAACATCCCTATGATCGTCTAGGGGCTCGACAGGACTCATGTCCAAGAGGAGTGGATTGCAGAAAAGCTCTATATTCTTAGGGCCAGGAGGTTGGGGTGCAATAACACAGTCGTCACCTTGCACAAGTTGCATGGCTGGAGGAGCTGTTGTAGTATTACCCACGTAATTATGAGGACAGGAAGGAAGAATGGGTGTGGGAACGGGTGTGCTCATAAGTGAGGGATAGGCCCGAGAATCAGAGGACTTGGAGTTTGGACCAAGAGTGTGGGTGATTTCAGGGAAAAGCAATTGTGGGCTGAGGCAATCCATATAACAGTATTGGGCCTGGACTGGGAGCTGAAAGGCAGCAGGATCATGAACTTGGGCTTTGCTGCTGGATGAAAGGAGGCCCGACATAGGGAAGACTAGGTTAGCCCCTTCCAAATATAAGGGATAACGCTCAGACCTAGGAGAGAGAGCGCCACATGAGTTACCCTCATCAGGCGGTCTGCACCGAAATCCAAACTTCACTTGTGGCCCCCTGGATTTGGCGGCGTCTCCAGCGGCTGGAGTGGAATGGCAGTCTTCCTGTGGGAAAGCCTCTTTCTCTATTGTTGTAGATAGCAGTTGTCCATCAGCCGAACCTACTTCGGATACTGACAGGACAAAAGGGATGTCCTCGATAGCTGTGCAGAGTTGTAGAGTGAGAGGTTCATCCCTAGGCGTCAGAAGTTGCAGAAAAGCAGCATCCAGCCGCTCCCAGCTCATAGTGGATTGATGAACCTAGACCAAGGAGCCGAGAGGAAGAGCCAGCTGCTTGAAACCTTCCTCGTACCAGGCATGAAGGGGAAGACCTGTGACTTTAACCCAGCACAATCGCTTTCGACAGATATCGACAGGTTGCCATGGGTGGAAGTCAACGAAAGTCGCAGACCACCAGCTGTGTCTCTCCTCCAGGTCTCTCTGCATATCTTCTACCGAGGGGAAGGAGAGGAGGTACATATCGCCACCCATATGGGTAAGTTGAATCTGGGGAGGGAGGGAGTTCTGTAGGAGTATCACTGCCCGAGCAGTGCCCACCACACTGCTGGATAACCTCCTCTGGTTGAGAGCAGAAGGGAGAAGAGAGACGAAGGTGTGTACTGGTGGATTTCCCACCACTTCGGCGTACGAGCGGCCCGACTGCCGACTGAGCAAACCAGTACGAGCGTTGCCAACAGGGACACTTTGTCGAGCAGGGAGAGGGAGGATGCCAGCGCTGGAGGGAGAAGGTAACTGGCCTCTCCGTCTATGGTCAAACCGAGCCACTCGAAAAGTCAAATTGGCTCCAGGGATGGCAATCGCATTAAGATGGGATTGACGGTCTCCTTCACGAACTGAGTTGCGAATGAATCTGACGAAGCCAAACTTTGTGTTGTGTTTACTTCGCTTTTTCGGGATATAACAGTCAGCAACTTGCTCAACTTTGTTAACATGACTGCGAAGATCAGCTGAGGACCAGTGCTCTGGGATACCATCAACATAATACGAGATGAAACGATCGTGACTAAAGACGGAATTTGGTTGCCAGGTAGGGGGTGGGTCAGGGATGAGTTTGTCTTGGGGAGGCTAGTTATGACTGGGAACATTGAGTTGAGGATGAGAGGCTGAGGGAGGGGATTGAGGGGCAGTCGGACTACCGAGATGATTCGGAGGATGGTGAGGGGAGCAGGGGGAAGGGACTGGAGAGGAAGGCATGATCCTTTAAAGGATTTGGTATTACAATGGGAATTTTTTTGTGGGCGGTAAGAAACATAGGAGGATATGAGTTATAAGAAAAGACTGTAAAAATATGTGAAAGAGAATTATATTTTGGGAGTCAGAGTCCCTCAAATTATTATTGATATTTAAAGGAAAAATATAGATAATATCCTGATCTATTAATCAAATAATATAATAAAATCTTCACTAATCAAGAAATAATAATATAAATTATTGAAATTTCTGACTGTATAATCAAATACTAACGGCATATTGTAACAGATATTCCCTCGATCATGTATCTCTAGCAACAAAATCTACAAATATCTTACATCCAAGAGCTTAGAATAAATAATGAGATAAAAAAGATAATTAAGCATTAAAGTGCGACATATGTTACTTGTCAAAAGTGGTACAATCAATGTTTCATCAACATTCCATCGGCTCTTCTGTTTTATTCTGAATTCTCAGAAACTTCTGCTATTGCTTCTACTGAAACTTTGGTTTCAGCTCAGAACATAACGTTCACCCTCAGTTCAAACTACTTCCTCAACAACAAAGTGAAGCAATGTCTCATCTGTCCTTCTCACGACAGATAGCTTGCTTAGAGAACTTAGTTTAAATGCCTATGCATTTCCTCTTGAGGTTCTTACGTTATCCGATTACCAGCTTTGAGGACTGCCTCTTAAAGTTTGGCTACTAACCGTCGGTTCTGAAGCTCTTTGCACCCTAGTTCTAATGTTTGTAAGGATCTTTTGAAGTTTGTAATCCATGAGTCATAGTTTAACCTGAAAATCAAGGCACTAAAACGATGAAAAGCTGATGGAATTGCTCTTAGAAGACAGTAATGGAAGGACATAGCATCAACTAATCTAGCTGGATCTCCTAGGTATCCAAGAATTTGGGATTGTTTTTCTTTTGTTGAGGCAGTTTTCATCAGTTTTTCTAGAATTTGGGGTTGTTCTTCTTTTACAAATATTTTTCTTTTAAGATTTTTATTATAATATGATGTTTTGATTGGATTTTCATAATCTATTTTGTGTGAGATATGAGTAGACAATAGATTGTTGTACGATACTTGGTTAAGACTGACAAGCCCTCTGTATGAATTTTTGACACCCCAAGAGAGAGGAGAAGTAACAAAAACTGACATGTTGATCAATATTGAGTACTAGTGTGTTGACCTAAACAATAACTGACATGTTGATCAATATTGAGTACGAGCCTTCAACAATACTAATGTGGGCTAGATTTTAAAAAATAGAAAAAAAATATACATTAGTGAGCCTAGACTATTTTCTAATCAAGAGTAGAATAAACGATTTGTTAGTCGTCTTTCCAGCTCTATTATTTTTAAAGAAACTTTGTGCACGATGTTTGTGATTCACCAGTACTTGTGTTTGAATATTGAATTTGAGTTGATTTTGAGATTTACTTTCTATATATAATATTTTGGATATTGCTTCTAAGATTTTTATTTACAAAATGAGATTTTGAGAATTGCACAGTAATTATTATTCTTAAAGTCTCATGACGAAGATGTTTACTTCTGAAGTAAGATACGTGGTATGACACCAGCCACTATAGATATCTATCTATACACAACCATTTCAAAATTCTTAATAACATACACTAGATCGCAGAATAACACATAAAATCATGCTTCTATACCCGCTAGTCAATGCATTTCTACCCACGAATCAACCCAGGACAATTTGAGAAATTTTTCTAAAGATAAAAGAATTAAAGGAGTTAGAGGATCAAAATGATCAAAGATAGGAAGAAAAAAAAATTTCAAACATGTGACTATTGATTGTGATTGTATTCATCTCAACAACTAATTTTAAGATTTGTGACCAATTAACGTTTGCATACTTATAAATTTTAAAACGAAAAAAAGAGAGATTATTTTCATAAAAAAAACAACTCTATAACGCTTTGTTTATTTTTTTTATCTATATAAACATAATAAATATTTTTTAATAATGTTACTAAAACGAACTAAATTGGTTAGTTCAGCTCGATTCAATGAATTAAATCCAAAAAAAAAAAAAAGAAAAAAAAAAGACTAACTAGAATTAGTTAGCTTGCTGTGCAAGGTAGGCCAATTCAACTACATAAAAAAATTCTTTTCTTTATTAAGAAATTTCTCAAACTTAATTTTTTTACATAAGCAAATAAGCTTTTGAACCCAAAAATTTTAAAATTCATATCTGGTAAACTATATTATATAACGAAGAATATTCATAAAAACTGTTACGATTTTGTTAGATACATGAAAAGGTGTACTCGTGTGAATCTTCATTTTTCCAAAATTTATATATGTTAGCGATGAATTCTTCAAAAAAAAAACTGTTACGATTTTGTTAGATACATGAAAAGGTGTCACGTGAGAATCTTGATTTTTCCAAAACTGAAAAAAGGAAAATCAAATAAAAATATATATATCTTTTTCCATGTCCAACAAGGAGAGCCGACATCAAATACCTCACTATAAATATCACACAAACGTCTCGCAGAGAAGGCATCAGAACTAATTCTCTGTTCGGCAAAAAAACTCTAACCCTCTTTGTGAAGCTAAGAAACATCAACGAATAATAATGTCTTCAGAAAACAAATCAGTTGGTCCTCTGTGCGTCGCAGGCTGTGGTTTCTACGGCTCTTCAGAAACCCGAAACATGTGCTCGACATGCTACAACGATTTTCTGAAAGAGTGGATCGCAAAATCATCTGCCGGAGTTCATGCACCGACTACTTCAATCACCGGAAACCAGGTAACCGTGAGCGCGGTGGCTGGTTCTACTGAGGTTACAGAGCCGCCGCCACCAGAAGCAGCCGTGAAGAAGAGGTGCGAGGGGTGCAACAAGAAGTTGGGTTTGATGGGATTCAATTGCAGGTGCGGGAAAGTCTTCTGCGGCCAGCATCGGTACCCCATGGAGCACTCGTGCAGTTTCGATTCCAAGACACGAGATCGCAAGATTTTGGTCAAGCAAAACCCTGTTGTTGAGGGTGACAAACTGGATGTTAGGATTTAAAGGGTAGCAATTTTTAAAATTTCTTGATTTGTAATTGATATAACATGTTACGATCATCATGTATACTAATATCATTCAGAAATTTTATTTTCATCATTTTCATCGTGCAAATCCTTTTTTAGCCACTATCTTTCCAACAACTCAAGCGAGAGAGTAATAGCTTCCTGTGCTTCTTCTTTCACTGGCGTTTCTTGTTGGTGATGCTGCTTGTTCCGGGTAGATCTTTCTTCCCAGTCTATCTTTCTTGGGTCATTCTGCTCTGTATACCGAGTGAGTAGTCCCCTCCTGGGTATCGAGGAAGTCTCTCTAGTAAATATCAACTGAATTAAATATGAATGAGTCTTATTATTTAACTTCATAATACCTCTATTTATTATGAATGAGTCATATTATTTAACTTTATAATATCTCTACTGATGTCTCCAGAGTTTATAACCCAAATATCTACTGTACTAAAATCGTCATCAACAATGATTCTCAATCTATTGAGAATAAAGTCATTTAATTCGTCAAGCACGGAGATGTGTTAAGCTAAACATAAAATCATAATATAATGTTAACAAAAGAAAAAATCATAATATAATATAATATAATTAAAAAAAAAAAAAATACTAATGACGAAAATTAAATTATATTAATGATGTATTAATTACCCGTGAAGTGTGGAGAGCGCGGGACGTAGATGCCAGCTTAAGCCGTTGGCATCTTCCATTTTGTTTTTCACTCAATACCTTCTCCTTCTCGTAACAGACTTGCCGTTCTCCCTCTATCGCTATCTCTTTCTCCTTCCTCGTGTCTGTTCCTTTCCCATTCCTTTATTCACAATCACAAACAAAATATATATTTTTTCCTTTCTCATTTTTATTAATTTTTTTCATGGAAATAAAGAAATAGCATAAACCTTCCAAAAACACATCACCATCCCCATCTCCAGGATTATTTGTCATCAATACGTACTACCATCCGTTCGTTGTCCTTTTTTGTTTTTGTGTTTGGAGAAGACGGGTTTTTAGGGCTCATATTCGGTCTGATGCGTTACTAGATATGCTACTTTCTGAACCCACCTAATGGTTGCAACAAAGGTCCTCTCTTGCCCTATCCTCCCAGTCTCCTCCCCACCCCCAAAATTACCCGACTACCTTCCATGACCCTAACCCAAACACCTCCCCGCAGACTCGTCCTCCTTCCATACCCTCCCAGAAACACCAAATACTCGGAGAACTTATCATTCAAAATAATCTTATTCTATTCACATCCCAATAGTCAATTATCAAAGATTCCTAAAGAATCAATCCTAAGAAATAAATATCAAATAGCTTTAGCTCAAATGATATTTTCTTAAATCAATATATGATAAGTTACTCCATTATAAAAAAAATTACACAAAATCTTACATATATTTAATTATAAATATTTCATATGAATATATTTAATTATGAATCGTAGGAGTAAAGATGAATGGCATCTAACGAACTTATTTTTTATTCTAGCAAAAAACCCGACTATATATACATATAAATGGTAGGATTTGTTAGATTCAGTTAATATAGCGCCGAGTTGTGACAAAACAGTTTCAGCAAAGTTCAGGAGAGAAGATAAGTGGGTTCGCTGGATTCCACTTTTACATGGTTGGTTCAAATTAAATGATGGTGCAAGTAATAGAAACTCAGGAATGGCTATTGCAGGAGGTGCAGTTAGAGATGAGCATGGAAGGTGGATCATGGGGTTTTGCCAAAAACTTGAAAGATGCTCGAGTACCGAAGCAGAGTTACAGGGAATCTTGATTGGCTTGCATATGTGTCAGCAGTTGGGTTTACATAGGATTCAGGTGGAGACTGATTGTATGGATGTACTAGAAGCTCTGAAAGCTGAGGACCTGGATCGAAGGATTTGTACGGTTGTGAGAGAGTGCCACCAAATCATGAAGGTCTTCCTTTGATATTAGAGTGAAGCATGTTTTTTCGTGAGGCTAATGAGTTAGCTGATGGGTTTTAAAGCTACTATCCGTGGAAACCTACAGATGTTGGTAGCAGCAGATTATGTTGGATTAAAGTTACAGGTATCCCACTTCATATCTGGTACGAGGAGGGCTTCAGGCAGCTGGTTCAGCCTATTGGATCCTTGGTAAAGGTAGATCATACCACGCTGCAAGGGGAGTCTCTGGATGTGGCCTTCCTGCAGATTTTGACACACAAAGAAGAGCCTCTGATGCTCAAAGTTCGCACAGTTATCGAAAAAATTTCCTTTGTCATATCAATCATGGAAGTTGGCCATCAATCATGGAAGTTGAGGAGAGAAGATTTTTTTTTTTTGAATAATTCTTCGATATGTATTAAGATTGGAATCATTAATACATTTAGAGCAGAACAATGATATGTATTTCGATATGCTTCTTCTTTCACTAGCGTTTCTTGTTGGTGATGCTGTAAGGACCCGAACCCGAAAACCAGGCCCTTACCGCCGTGAAACCTGGATAAGCCCAACATATGGACCAATCTGAATCCCACAAGGCTTATACGACTTTTCAAACACGATTCCCAAACAATGTATGTAATAGTTTAAGAATTTGGAGCATGTCAAATAATAAACGGACATCTGGCATAAAAACAGAGTGAATAAAATACCACAGCTGAAGACTTAATTTCAATGGACAAAATATCCAAAATAGAAAAACGGGTCATACAATCACAAACCCAAAATCGCGAACTGGGCTTAAAGCCCGATACATAAAACAGTGTATCCAGTAGGGAAATAAGCATATAAAATGTAAAGTGAGTCAAACGTCAAACAAGTGAAACCGGAAATGCCAGAAGTGAAAAACTATGCAAAACGTGTAGGTGCAATAATCCAGCCAAGCCGTAGGAAACACTCACACCTCAAACGCCGTCTACGGCTCACGAACTACTCCTGAAAGGGGGAAACAACAACAGGTGAGATAATAAAATCTCAGTAGGAGTCACGGCATCATATGTCCTACGGGGTAAACGAGAATACAAACAAAGAAGGGAAGGAAACGGATCACTATACAAACAAGGACGGAAACGGAACAACTCGAAGAATGTGGAATTTTACACGTTTGTTTTTTATAATATATAACATAATTCCAGCCCAAAAGGTTATCACTCAACGACTCGTATTACGACACGGCTAACAATGCCAACCAAAACCCATCGGGATGGACATAATAAAACACTCCTCGAGTAACCCACGCTAAAGGGAAACCTGGAGCCCACTGGCGGTATTATTTAATATGTTTAGAAAAATACTAAATACGTAACTCTTACCGCTAGTGTTGTCCGAGACTAGGTGTGAGACCCCGTCCTTTTGAGTGTCTAGTCAGCATTCAGTTTCAGTCAGTTGTCCCGGATTGGTCGGTTTGTGATAGTTGATTAGTTGACCGTCAGCGCTGACCCTTTGACCGAGTGATGTGGACTTAGTCATAGAGCCTAGCTGTCGGGTCTAGATCGTCTAGAACGCCGTGTCGGTGGTTGTATGTCGATAGTTGCACGACGTGTCGTTTCGGAGTTTATGAGTTTTCGAGGCCCGTTTTGAGTGGCCGGAGGCCTTTGGGCCGATTTTCGTTTTTTCGAGCCCAATCTCGTTTTAAAGTCCAATTCCTTGATTTTGAACCTTTATTTTTTATTTTAAACCAGTTAATTTTTTTTTAAAATTAATTAGAATTTTTAAAAAAATTTTAAAAAAAAAAAAAAAAAAAAAAAAAAAAAGTCAAAGTTTGCTTATTTACCAAAATGCCATTAATGAGCCAGCCACCCCTTTTTCTCACGAGAAGTGCAGGGAAAAGAAAATTTCTTTTCCCTTGCTTCTCACGCAGCCGAAGGCTTTTTAAGCCAAAAAGAAGAAAAAAATTCCTCAGTTTTGCTTCTCCTTCAAAATTAAGGTTTGGGCATTCTTACCAAAGTTAAAGGTAACCCTTCTTCATCTCTTTCCATTGTTGTTTCCTTAGATAATGGTATTTTTGATTGGTTTTGAGCATTTTAAGTAAATTCGAATTTTTGGAGATTATGTTTGATTTCTTTGTTTTCTTTTCCGTTTGTTGGTTGAATTAGCTTGCTAAGATGTTTCCTAAGGTAGTGTGATAGGTGGGTTTGATCAATTTTGGCTTAGGAGTGATTTTTGAGTTTTGGCGATTTAGGGAAATTATGTGATTTTGGGGTTTTTGATTTTAATGTGTTATTGGTTGCCTTTGATGATTGTTGCTGGTGTATTTGAGTTTGTTGAGAGCGTTGGTGGGCTTTGATTGCGTTGAATTGCCGCGGTTTGGATTTCGGCTTATGTCGGGTTTTAATGGTTTTTCGATTAGGTTCGAATTTTGAGTTTGTTGGTTTTCATGTCTCGTTTAGAGCGTGTGAGGCTTGGTTTGAGTATTAGGATGAGTCTTAGGTGTCAGTTTGGGGTCGTAGGTTTATTTTCGGTTTTTAGCCGTTTTAGTTATTTATTTGATTTTTGTTTTGAGATTCGATTTGTGTGTTTGCCTTCGCCTGTAGGTGGTCCTTCGACGCGCGATAAGGGCAAGGGCGTGGTTAGTAGTGAGTCGGCTCGACAAGAGGTGGGAGACTATGTTATGTGAGAGACGTGCTCCGCACCATCCTCTCCCCATATCGGGTATTGTTATGCTCATAGGGTTCACAGTACACCCAGCCCACTGGTCTTTTGCACTGCTGCAGCATTGTGCTCACCCCTGGACTCGAACCCCCACCGTCCCACTTATGAGCCTTTTATTGTTTCTCAGAACACGCCTCTCACCAATTCAGCTGCAGCTGAATTGGTGAGAGGCGTGTTCTGAGAAACAATAAAAGGCTCATAAGTGGGACGGTGGGGGTTCGAGTCCAGGGGTGAGCACAATGCTGCAGCAGTGCAAAAGACCAGTGGGCTGGGTGTACTGTGAACCCTATGAGCATAACAATACCCGATATGGGGAGAGGACGGTGCGGAGCACGTCTCTCACACTAGGCAGAGAAAACAAAAACACGTATCATACCCGTCTCAATAATCAATACGTAACACCCTGCGAAGATGTGGCAGGTAACCGAATACAAAATCCATACGACTCCCAAATAGGTAAGCAACTCTCCCCTATCACTGGGATTCCGTATACTCACTTCGCATTGGCCAAGCGAACGTTTAGTCATTTTAGATATCAAACTGGATACGAAACATTTATCGAACATCATACTCATTTAAAATGTTTTATTAAAAACTATATTAAAAGAACCTTATATTTATACCGAGTCCAAGAAAATTAATACTTTATTTATATTTCACTCTTTTTATTAAAATAAATAGGTAAACAAATAATAAAACAAAAGGGAAAGTGATCACTTGCATAATTAGGTGATACTAATGACATAGTTGAATTAACTTAAGAGAAAGATACCATACTAATAACATTGGCAATTTGAATTGTTAAAAAAAACAGAACAAAAGAAACAAAAGAGAGAGGGGGCAAAGTTTATGCGTTTTATCATGCTAACCTAAAAGTCAATAATAGCTGCCCGACAATATGGGTAAGTGCAAGCTTGAGGTGCTGCAGGAAATCCAAAAGTCAAAAATAGCGTGCACCATAAAAAAAATTGTTTTCTAAAAACACAAAAGAAACAAGGAAGGGACAAAGCTCCTTGTCATCGGGAATTAAGGAAGAAGCCCATACGCATAAGAAAAACAGCGAGGAAGAGAGGGGATTCGCAGGCAACCGTGAACAAGGAACAGACAATGGGGAGAAAGGAAACAAGGCACGCATCACACGAATTGAAAATGGAGGACATGAAATTGCTGGGGGAGAAGAGCCTCGACACCGCTGACGAAGAAGGGAACAAGACATGCATAGCCAGAACCGAGAACAAGGAACAGGGAAACAGTGGATTCGCAGGAAAATCGGGCACGTCTAAGCTCACCGGGGAGGGAAGAAGAGAAAGAGACCCAGCTGAGCTAGTCGAGGACGCAGGGGGAACAGCTCGCGACCTTGGAAGACACGTGAAGCTCGCGAGCATGGTGTCACGACCGAATATCAGACTACATGTCATTCATGATATCAGACTACGAGTCATTCGGCTTCGTGCGGGACCCGACTCCCAAATCGAGGATCACATTAATCAATGAGGGAATCTTTCCCCATTATGTTCCCCACTATGTTCCCCACTAAGAGAGGGAATATATTCCCTACTTGGGATCCGCATTTGTGCTTTCTACTTTTGTATATAACCGTTAGATCATATGGCTTGATCTCCACCATTCATTGGGGAGTTGTAAAGGCTATATAAGGGGTGCCTCCCCTCATTTGTAATCATCCAGCAAATCCAGCAATACTTGCAATATTGAGAGTTTAGAGCTTTCTCTCCATTCTTGTGTGTCTCTCTCCTTTCGGTTCGGTTCTAAGCTTAGCATTCTAGCTAGCTTTGTGAGGAAGGCTTACTTAGCCTATTGCGAGAGCGATAGTCTAAGGCCGCACGGAGAGTTTCTATTCCGCAAAACTCTAGTCCCGTGACAGTTGGTAGCGGAGCCACGGCTCAATCCTTTGAGAGAGAAATGGAGATGCCTAGTACTTCTGATGCCAACATCCATTTTGAAGAGGAGGTCGAGGAGGTCCGTGTGGGGAGACTACCCCAACGTGTTCCCGAACCTAAGAAGAGAATGAAGACTGTTGATCATCTGTCATCATTGGAGGCAAGGATCACTCGTATGGAGGTGAAGGTTGCCGATGACAAGGATATGCTTGAGGAATATGGCCAACGCATAACCGAGCTCGAGTCGGGTGACGTGAATGAGCTTCGTGAGGAGATGCAAGGCGCCCTCATTGCTATCCACTCTTGGAGGGAAGAGTTAGATGACTTCAAGGTAAATCTTCTTGCTGAGATCTCTTCATTTAAGGATGATTTGGTTGGAATCAGGGAGGATTGCAAGAAGGGAATTGCGCAAGGGGTTGCCAAACCCAAGCTGAAGCTGGATGTCCCAAGGCCAAAGTCATTTGGTGGGACGAGGAATGCCAAGGAAGTGGACAACTTCCTTTTCAACCTTGAACAATACTTTCAAGGGGTGGGCATGGAGAGCGATGGAGATCGACTTTCCCAAGCCCCACTATATCTAACCGATAGTGCCACAACCTGGTGGAGGATGAAGCATGCTCAAATTGAGCGTGGCACTTTGATGTTGGAGACGTGGGGAGATTTCAAAAGGCTCCTGAAGGCACATTTCTCACCAAGAAATGGGGAGCTAGAAGCGAGGGAGAAGCTTCGTAAATTGTCCCACAAGGGCGACATCCGACACTACGTGAGGGAGTTCACGGAAGTCTTGTTGGAGATCCCAGACATGCCCGAGACGGAGGCCATGTATGTATTTCTGGGAGGCCTACAAATTTGGGCCAAGTTGGAGCTTCATCGACGCAATGTCAAGGAGCTCAACGATGTAATCTCCGAGGCCGAATCCTTGGCAGAATTTGAGAGCAAGGCCGAGAGTTCAAACCCACCTAAGCCTAAGAGTTTCCGTGACTACAAGGCTAAAGGTGGGGGAGCAGCCCACGAAACCAAGGAGTGGAAGGACAAGCCTTTCAAGTCCTTCAAGCCCTACAAGTCCTTTCGTCCAGCCAAACCCACACATGGGGGAGGTGAAAATCGGGGCAAGTACGAGAGACTCAAGCTCTCATGTTTTCTATGTGAGGGGCCACATAGAGCTGTGGACTGCCCGAAGAGGAACAAGCTGGCAGCCATGGCGAGGGAGGTCGAAGCAATGGAAACACCAAGGATGAGTTCCATGCAACTGTTGAGTGCTGTTAAAGCCTCAACCAAAGATGCCAAGGAAGAGCAAGCTGGGAGGATGTTTGCTAGTCCCATCGTGCAAGGGAGGGAGTCCCGTGCATTGATCGATACCAGTGCTACTCACAACTTCATGAAGAAGGAGGAAGCACAACGACTTGGCATCAAGTTCAAGGAGGAGAAAGGCTGGCTAAAGACGGTGAACACTCAAGCGCAGCCAATCTTTGGAGTAGCCCGAGGGGTCGAGCTACAAATAGGAGAATGGAAAGGTAACCTTGACTTCTCCATTGTTCCTATGGATGATTTCCCGATTGTATTAGGGATGCAGTTTTTGGATCAGACGAGAGCAGTCCCAATAAGCTGCACGAACACCCTCATACTTTCGGAAGGGAACCAGTGTTGCGTGGTGCCTGTTGCTCGAGAGAAGGAGCTGAAGGCAAAAACACTTGCAGCCATCAGCCAACCGGAGGGTCCTTTGCTGGAAAGGATCCAAGGGGGTATGAAACAAAAACCCCAAGTTCAGGCCATGGCAGAACAAGTGAAGCAAAGGCCGAATCCATCCTCCTACCGCGTTGTCAAGGAGTGTGACAAGCAGAAGGACATTGCAAGAGTGCAATTTTCCAAGGAGGCAAAGTGGAAGGCAAAAGGGGTAGACACAAAGATGCGACCCTTAGAGTTTGATGAAGGGGATCTTGTGTTGGTGAAGCTGACGCCTCACCAAAGCCGAGTCTTTGCCAAGTTGCACAAGGGGCTAGTGCGACGATATGAGGGTCCTTTCAAGGTGTTGAAGAGGATCGGCAAAGTATCATACAAGCTGGAGTTACCGCCAAGATTGGAGTTCCATCCTGTCTTCCATGTGAGCTTATTGAAGCCATTCCAAGCAGACACGGAAGATCCGGAGAGGGGCAAGTCCAAGAGAGCTCCCACAGCTGTGACCAATGCCCATGATAAGAAGCTTGATGAGATCTTATCAAGGCGGGTGGTGCAAAAGAGTGGGAAGCATATGAACCATGTGGAGTACTTGGTTCGATGGAAAGGCGACCCTCCTAGCGAGACAAGCTGGGAGAAAGATTTCGATCTTTGGCAGTACGAAGATGAAATCAACGAGTTCTTAAGGCAGCACACAACGAGGACGTTGACGAGTTTGGTGGGGGAGAATGTCACGACCGAATATCAGACTACATGTCATTCATGATATCAGACTACGAGTCATTCGGCTTCGTGCGGGACCCGACTCCCAAATCGAGGATCACATTAATCAATGAGGGAATCTTTCCCCATTATGTTCCCCACTATGTTCCCCACTAAGAGAGGGAATATATTCCCTACTTGGGATCCGCATTTGTGCTTTCTACTTTTGTATATAACCGTTAGATCATACGGCTTGATCTCCACCATTCATTGGGGAGTTGTAAAGGCTATATAAGGGGTGCCTCCCCTCATTTGTAATCATCCAGCAAATCCAGCAATACTTGCAATATTGAGAGTTTAGAGCTTTCTCTCCATTCTTGTGTGTCTCTCTCCTTTCGGTTCGGTTCTAAGCTTAGCATTCTAGCTAGCTTTGTGAGGAAGGCTTACTTAGCCTATTGCGAGAGCGATAGTCTAAGGCCGCACGGAGAGTTTCTATTCCGCAAAACTCTAGTCCCGTGTCAATGGGTCTGGAGAGGAATATACCCATGGTTCTAGACCTGAGCGAAAAGAAAAACAAAAGAGACAAGCACACACGCACACACCCGCTTGACATGAACGAAGCATAGAACTGAACAGGGGAAATCGAGGGAAACAGATAAAGGTCGCGCAAAGAGGGCCCAGCTGGGGCGCTGGAGCAGATTGGTGCGTGGATGTGCTTCGTTCAATGAGGGAAGGAAAAAGGAAGTCGGGGAATCATGGAGAGGAGAAGAGGATGAAGACGAAAGGGGCAGAGAAAAGAAGGGCTCGGCCATGAACAAAAACATCTCGTGAACAGTAGACGGTTGCCGACCAGGGGAAATCGTTGGGAGTGTTGGAACAATAGGCAAAAGGAGCAAACCCGATAAAAAAAAGAACAGAGAAAATGAATCGGTACAATGAAGGTGAATCGACAGGGTGTTATAGCAGAACAAAAATAGAGAAGCAACCCAATAAACTGGAATCAATCTAAGCAAACCCAGTAAAAGAAACAACGCGTAAGTTTCATAAAAAAAAGAGGTATCAGCAGCTAAGATCCTCAAGACGGAAAGGCTGAAAATCAGATAGAATTCCAAAGAAGGCACTGGGCTGCAATCAATCACACGGGCAAAAACAACAAGCAAGCACTAAGCACAACTGAATTTACATAGTTTTAACGATAGGCTAAAATAGAAACCATCAAGAAACACAACAAGAGATCACGATTCATCAAGGATGGTGGCAACCAACAGCATAAACAGCAAGAGCCTAAATAGTAAGGACGGACGACTGCCAATCAAGCAACAAAATGACTAAGGAAAGAATTAAATAAGAAGAAACATAAACAGAAGGACAAATCCACCACCGATCAAACAGATGAGGCGTAGTCTCCTACCTGTTGCTGGTGGCGATCTGCTTACAATACCCAGATTCGATTCTTGGTGGTGGCAGGTTGAAGAAGATGTGAAAAGCGTAATGAACTGGAAGTGTGTGTGTAAGGGTGACGGCTAGGGTTTTTAAGGATGTATTTATAGGATAAGGTTTAGAATAGTTAACAGGTCTGGATCAAATGGGC
This sequence comes from Passiflora organensis, assembly GCA_019739055.1. Lineage (NCBI taxonomy): Eukaryota > Viridiplantae > Streptophyta > Magnoliopsida > Malpighiales > Passifloraceae > Passiflora > Passiflora organensis. The sequence goes on along the minus strand of JAEPBF010000187.1, from coordinate 6,166,174 downwards.
TACAGATGAGGTCCACGGAACGTAGACAAGCACAGAACAATCCCGGGTCTAACAGGGACAATACGGTAATTTTCCTACCGTCCCGGTTTCTGTCCCGATCAACCCGACAATTGTACACGTGGACCGTTACGCGGTGATGACTAGGCATATTACTGGGACGGGATTTCACATTCTCCCCTTCTTACAAAAATTTGGTCCTCGAAATTCACGTACCTTATTACTCGAACAGGTGTGGATACCTCTCTCGCATCGAATCCTCGGTCTCCCATGAGAGCTCTTCGGAACTACCACTGCGCCAAGAGACTTGAACCATCGGAACTAAACGACTGCGAAGCTGCCTGATTGATTCGTCAACGATAGCCACTAGCCGAGCGGGAAATGACAATTCACTGGCAACCTCTACCGGCGGTGCATCCAACACATGTGACGGATCCCGAACATACTTCCGCAACATCGATACGTGAAAAACATCGTGGATCCTCTCCAAGGATGAGGGTAACACCAACCGGTATGCCATAGGCCCAACACGCTCGGTAATCTCGTACGGGCCAATATAACGTGGTGCTAACTTGCCTCGGTGTTGAAACCAGAGTACACCCTTCCACGGCGCGACCTTCAGAAACACCATATCCCCAACCTCAAACTCAAGCTCACGACGACGGTTGTCCGCGTAGTTCTTCTGTCTCTGCGGTCCTCAACCGTTGTCTGATCAGTGTCAACTGCTCAGTTGCCTGTTCAATCAATTCAGGGTTATCCAGTCGCCTCTCGCCTACCTCATCCCAACATAACGGTGTCCGAAAATGCCTACCATACAACGCCTCGTACGGTGCCATCCCGATACTAACCTGAAAACTGTTGTTGTAGGCAAATTCTGCCAACGAAAGGCATCTATCCCACGTAGTATGCCTATCGAGCGCACACGCTCGTAACATATCCTCTAATGTCTGTATTGTCCTCTCGGACTGACCGTCTGTCTGGGGATGGAAAGCTGTACTGAAATTCAACCGAGAACCCAAGGCACGATGAAGTTTCTCCCAGAATCGGGAGGTGAACCTTGGGTCTCGATCGGATACAATGGACACTGGAACTCCATGCAATCTCACAATCTCGTCCATGTATTGGGAGGCTAACTTCTCCGGTGTGTCGGAGACTCTTACGGGAAGGAAATGAGAGGACTTGGTTAACCTGTCCACAATCACCCACACTGCATCAAAACCCCGTTGAGTCCTCAGTAAACCCACGACGAAATCCATCGTGATATGCTCCCACTTCCACTCGGGAATGGGAAGAGACTGCAACATACCCGCGGGTTTCTGGTGCTCGGCCTTGACCTGCTGGCATACAAGGCAACGAGCAACAAACTCTGCAATGTGCCTCTTCATCCTCGACCACCAATATTGTTCCCTCAAATCCCGATACATTTTGGTACTATCGGGATGAATCGAGAATGTGGAACTATGCGCCTCGGTCAAGATCAGTTGGCGTAACTCCTCATCTCGGGGAATGCAAACTCGGCCTCGGAAAGTCAGGATTCCATCATCTCGGATTCTGTACTCGCTGACTGTATCCCCTCCAACACTGTTCTCCAACTACTGCTTCAAGTGAGTCAAACCCGGATCTTCCAACTATCCAACTCGGATCTGCTCGAGTAACAATGGCCTGACAACAATCCGTGCTAACAATGCCTCCGAGCTATCATCGTCAGGTTGGACTCGGTTCTACCTCAAACACATCAGCATCGGCATATATTCTGTCCAAATATAAGCCAAGGAAGATGAGGTCTTCCTACTCAAAGCATCAGCAACCACATTGGCTTTCCCAGGATGATACTCAATTACCATATCGTAATCCTTTATCAACTCCAAGCATCTCCTCTATCTTAAATTTAGCTCCTTTTGGGTTAGGAGGTACTTGAGACTCTTATGGTCTGTAAAGACTCTGCAAGTCTCACCATACAGGTAGTGGCGTTAAATCTTTAATGCAAACACCACAGCTGCCAACTCCAAATCATGTGTCGGGTAGTTGCACTCTTGTGGCCTCAATTTTCGAGAGGCGTAGGCGACTACCTTCCCATCCTGCATAAGCACACATCCCAAACCATGCTTCGAGGCATCACTATACACCACATACTCCTTACCGCTGACCGGTAAAATAAGAACCGGAGCGGAAACCAATCTAGACTTCAACTCCTTAAAACTGTGCTGACACTTCTCGGACCACACGAACGGTTCTCCCTTGCGTGTCAACCGGGTTAACGGTCCCGCTAACGTCGAGAAGTTCTCCACAAATCGCCGGTAATAACCGGCTAAACCGAGGAAACTTCGGATATCGGAAACGGTACGTGGAGGCTCCCATGATACAACAGCCTCAATCTTCTTGGGATCTACTAACACTCCACTTGCTGATACCACGTGTCCCAAGAAACCGACTTCTCGCAACCAGAACTCACACTTAGAAAACTTGGCGTATAACTGCCGAGCTCTAAGTATCTCCAACACCATCCTCAAATGCTCGGAATGCTCCTCCTCCGACTTCGAATAAATGAGAATATCATCAATAAAGACAATTACGAACCGATCCAGATACTCCCGAAATACACGGTTCATCAAATCCATGAAGACAGCCGGTGTATTTGTTAATCCGAACGGCATGACCAGAAACTTGTAGTGCCCATAACGATACCTAAAAGCTGTCTTCGGAATATCAGACTCACGGACCCGCAGCTGATGATTACCAGATCTTAAATCGATCTTTGAGAATACCGATGCCCCCTGCAATTAATCGAATAAATCATCTATTCGGGGCAGAGGGTACTTGTTCTTTATTGTAACCCGGTTCAATTGACGGTAATCGATACACAATCGCAGCGAACCATCCTTCTTCTTCACGAATAATACTGGTGCTCCCCACGGTGATACACTGAGCCTAATGAACCCACGATCCACCAAATCCTCCAACTGAGTCTTCAGCTCCTTCATCTCTGCCGGAGCCATCCGATATGGCGGAATGGATATCAGGTTTGTTCCAGGCATCAGCTCGATCCCTATCTCCACCTCTCTCTCCGGTGGTAACCGGAATACATCATCCTGGAATACATCCGGAAACTCACTGGCAGCCGGAACTTAACTCAGCTCTAGTGATTCAGCTGAGATGTCCCTGACATGGGCCAGGAATGCTGTACAACCCTTACTGATCATCCTCCTTGCACTAAGCCACGAGATCATACAAGTAGGCACAACACGCCTATCTCCCTCTAAGAAATATTCTGAACCATCGGGTAGGCTAAACCAAACCCGCTTGGTGAAACACTCCATCCGGGCTTGATAACGAGCTAAGCAGTCCATACCCAATATGACATCCAGTTCTCGAATATCCAGTGGATTGAAATCCGCCTCAATATCAACTGATCCCATTCTCAAAATACAACCCAAATAAACTTGACTATAAGTCAACTGCTCACCTAACAGAGTTAGAACTGTTATTGGTGGAACTAAGGATGAAAACGAACGATCTGCACTAACTGCAACTCTGGGACCCACAAATGACCTATTCGCTCTGGGGTCTAATAACACACTGGCATAACGGGAAAAAACTGTAACAGTACCTGTCACCACGTCAGGGTTAGCACAGGCCTCGGCGTCAGTCAATGTGAACAGCCTGGTCGGTCTCGACTGTGATGGCTGAGTGGACGGCTGACTGCTAGAAGGTCTGCCCGGTGCTCTGGAAGAAGGCCTGGAAGAAGCAGCGTGACTACCGCTCGGTCTCGGGGCTACAAAAGGCTGTGAGATGTTGCGCCTCGGTTTCGGACAATCCCGAGACATATGGCCGACCTCGTCACAGTTGTAACACTTCTGTTGATGAAGACAAGGTGGAATGTGGTGCTGACGGCAACTAGCACACCACGGCATAGAGGGTCGGCTCACACTGTAACCGGAAGTAGCTGGCTGTGACAGGGTGATCCCGTGACTACCTCCTCGGAAGCGGGAAGGCCTTGGTGAGTACGCTCCTGCAGAACGACTTGGTCGGGAATCACGCCTCGGGCCATGCCGAATCGGACCTCTACCCAGTGGAAAATCTCTACGACCCTGAATGTGAGTTCTCCGACTCTGAATCATCTTCTCCGCGTCGGTGGCAGCAACAACCAACCCCTGTAGGTCGTAACTCGGCGTCGTACCCATAATTGATCGGATATCACTGTTCAACCCATCCTGGAAACGACGAGACAAATTTGCCTCCACCCGATCCTCAGACGGAGCAAAATGAGACAATTCCCTCAACTCCGACTCAAATTCCAACACAGATCGGGAACCTTGCTTCAGCTTGTAGAACTCAGTTCTCTTCTCATCCTGGTGAAACTGTGTATAGAATCGGTTGTTGAACTCACCCAAAAACTGATGCCACGACGGCTGCTGACCCTCATATCTCAAACTGACTGCAGTCCACCATGACAGGGCTTCCTTTTCAAGTAGGAAGGTAGCCAAGGCGACTTTGTCCTCCTCGAAAATACGCAGCGCCTGTGCGGTCCGGCAAACTGTATCAAGCCACTCCCGGGCTATAGATACTATACGACTTTTCAAACACGATTCCCAAAACAATGTATGTAATAGTTTAAGAATTAAGAGCATGTCAAATAATAAACGGACATCTAGTATAAAAGCAGAGTGAATAAAATACCACAGCGAAAGACTTAATTTCAATGGACAAAATATCCAAAACAGAAAAACGGGTCATACAGTCACAAACCCAAAATCGCGAACTGGGTTTAAAACCCGATACATAAAACAGTGTATCCAGTAGGGAAATAAGCATATAAAATGTAAAGTGAGTCAAACGTCAAACAAGTGAAACCGGAAATGCCAGAAGTGAAAAACCATGCAAAACGTGTAGGTGCAATAGTCCAGCCAAGTCGTAGGAAGCACTAACACCTCAAACGCCGTCTACGGCTCACAAACTACTCCTGAAAGGGGGAAACAACAACAGGTGAGATAATAAAATCTCAGTAGGAGACACAACATCATGTCCTACGGGGTAAACGAGAATACAAACAAAGAAGGGAAGGAAACGAATCACTATACGAACAAGGACGGAAACGGAACAACTCGAAGAATGTGGAATTTTACACGTTTGAATTTTATAACATATAACATAATTCCAGCCCAACAGGTTATCACTCAATGACTCGTATTACGACACGGCTAAAAATGCCAACCAAAACCCATAGGGATGGACATAATAAAACACTCCTCGAGTAACCCCCGCTAAAAGGAAACCTGGAGCCCACTGGCGGTATTATTTAATATGTTTAGAAAAATACTAAATACGTAACTCTTACCGCTAGTGTTGTCCGAGACTAGGCAGAGAAAACAAAAACACGTATCATACCCGTCCCAATAATCAATACTTAACACCCTGCGAAGACGTGGCAGGTAACCGAATACAACATCCATACGACTCCCAAACAGGTAAGCAACTCTCCCCTATCACTGAAATTCTGCATACTCACCTCGCATTGGCCAAGCGAACGTTTAGTCATTTTAGATATCAAACTGGATACGAAACATTTATCGAACATCATACTCATTTAAAACATTTTATTAAAAACTATATAAAAAGAACCTTATATTTATACCGAGTCCAAGAAAATTAATATTTTATTTATATTTTACTCTTTTTATTAAAATAAATTGGTAAACAAATAATAAAACAAAAGGGAAAGTGATCACTTGCATAATTAGGTGATAATAATGACATAGTTGAATTAAGTTAAAGAGTAAGATAACATACTAATAACATTGGCAATTTGGATTGTTAAAAAAAAACAAAACAAAAGAAATAAAAGAGAGAGGGGGCAAAGCTTCTTGCGCTTTATCATGCTAACCTAAAAGTCAATAATAGCTGCCCGACAATATGGGTAAGTGCAACATTAAAAATTGTTTTCTAAAAAAATAAAAGGAACAAAAGAAGGGACAAAGCTTCTTGCGCAAGCTTGAGGTGCTGCAGGAAATCCAAAAGTCAAAAATAGCGTGCACCATAAAAAAAATTGTTTTCTAAAAACACAAAAGAAACAAGGAAGGGACAAAGCTCCTTGTCATCGGGAATTAAGGAAGAAGACCATACGCATAAGAAAAACAACGAGGAAGAGAGGGGATTCGCAGGCAACCGTGAACAAGGAACAGACAATGGGGAGAAAGGAAACAAGGCACACATCACACGAATTGAAAATGGAGGACATGAAGTTGCTTGGGGAGAAGAGCCTCGACACCGCTGACGAAGAAGGGAACAAGATATGCATAGCTAGAACCGAGAACAAGGAACAGGGAAACAGTGGATTCGCAGGAAAATCGGGCACGTCTCAGCTCACCGGGGAGGGAAGAAGAGAAAGAGACCCAGCTGAGCTAGTCGAGGACGCAGAGGGAACAGCTCGTGACCTTGGAAGACAGGTGAAGCTCGCGAGCATGGGTCTGGAGAGGAATATACCCACGGTTCTGGACCTGAGCGAAAAGAAAAACAAAAGAGACAAGCACACACGCACACACCCGCTTGACATGAACGAAGCATAGAACTGAACAGGGGAAATCGAGGGAAACAGATGAAGGTCGCGCAAAGAGGACCCAGCTGGGGCGCTGGAGCAGACTGGTGCGTGGATGTGCTTTGTTCAATGAGGGAAGGAAAAAGGAAGTCGGGGAATCATGGAGAGGAGAAGAGGATGAAGACGAAAGGGGCAGAGAAAAGAAGGGCTCGGCCATGAAAAAAACATCTAGTGAACAGTAGACGGTTGTCGACCATGGGAAATCGTTGGGAGTGCTGGAACAATAGGCAAAAGGAGCAAACCCGATAAAAAAAAGAACAGAGAAAATGAATCGGTACAGTGAAGGTGAATCGACAGGGTGTTATGGCAGAACAAAAATAGAGAAGCAACCCAATAAACTGGAATCAATCTAAGAAAACCCAGTAAAAGAAACAACGCGTAAGTTTCATAAAAAAAAGAGGTATCAGCAGCTAAGATCCTCAAGACGGAAAGGCTGAAAATCAGATAGAATTTCAAAGAAGGCACTGGGCTGCAATCGATCACACGGGCAAAAACAACAAGCAAGCACTAAGCACAACTGAATTTACATATTTTTAACGATAGGCTAAAATAGAAAGCATCAAGAAACACAACAGGAGATCACGATTCATCAAGGATGGTGGCAACCAACAGCATAAACAGCAAGAGCCTAAACAGTAAGGACGGACGACTGCCAATCAAGCAACAGAATGACTAAGGAAAGAATTAAATAAGAAGAAACATAAACAGAAGGACAAATCCACCACCGATCAAACAGATGAGGCGTAGTCTCCTACCTGTTGCTGGTGGCGATCTCCTTACAATACCCAGATCCGATTCTTGGTGGTGGCAGGTTGAAGAAGATGTGAATAGCGTAATGAACTGGAAGTGTGTGTAAGGGTGACGGCTAGGGTTTTTAAGGATGTATTTATAGGGTAAGGTTTAGAATAGTTAACAGGCCCGGAACTTCAAATGGGCTACAGATGAGGTCCACGGAACGTAGACAAGCCCGGGTCCAACAGGGACAATACGGTAATTTTCCTACCGTCCCGGTTTCTGTCCCGATCAACCCGACAATTGTACACGTGGACCGTTACGCAGTGATGACTAGGTATATTACTGGGACGGGATTTCACAGATGCTGCTTGTTCCGGGTAGATCTTTCTTCCCAGTCTATCTTTCTTGGGTCATTCTGCTCTGTATACCGAGTGAGTAGTCCCCTCCTGGCTATCGAGGAAGTCTCTCTAGTAAATATCAATTGAATTAAATATAAATGAGTCTTATTATTTAACTTCATAGTATCTCTATTTATTAGACACAAGGAACTAATGTCTCTGGATATTATAACCCAAGTATCTATAAGGAAATCGACATCAACAATGATTCAGAAACTTTTAAATTTTATATAATAACCTAATCCCTTCCAATATAACCTAATCTCTTCTTTGTTGACATAAACTAATCATAGGCATGCTAGACCCTCTTAAGGAGATCATGAATGGCCATGATTAGTTGCCAAAAATGACCCTGGTGACATGTTTTCCCCTGAATTATGTTGACAGCCCCTTGCAATTCCACCGATCCTCCCCCTCTTGGCCCCTAGCTTGAGAGCACCATCAGTTTCAGTTTAATGAAATCATGCCTCAATAAAGATGAACAATTATTAATCCAAATAATCTTTTAAATATTAATTAAAGTTTTGAATTGATTAACAATCTTAAATACTCGGAGAACTTATCATTCAAAATAATCTTATTCTATTCACATCCCAATAGTCAATTATCAAAGATTCCTAAAGAATCAATCCTAAGAAATAAATATCAAATAGCTTTAGCTCAAATGATATTTTCTTAAATCAATATATGATAAGTTACTCCATTATAAAAAAAATTACACAAAATCTTATATATATTTAATTATAAATATTTCATATGAATATATTTAATTATGAATCGTAGGAGTAAAGATGAATGGCATCTAACGAACTTATTTTTTATTCTAGCAAAAAACCCGAATATATATACATATAAATGATAGGATTCGCTGGATTCAGTTAATATAGCGCCGAGTTGTGACAAAAGTTTCAGGGAAGTTGAGGAGAGAAGATAAGTGGGTTCGCCGGATTCCACTTTTACATGGTTGGTTCAAATTAAATGATGGTGCAAGTAATAGAAACTCAGGAATGGCTATTGCAGGAGGTGCAGTTAGAGATGAGCATGGAAGGTGGATCATGGGGTTTTGCCAAAAACTTGAAAGATGCTCAAGTACCGAACCAGAGTTACAGGGAATCTTGATTTTCTTGCATATGTGTCAGCAGTTGGGTTTACATAGGATTCAGGTGGAGACTGATTGTATGTATGCACTAGAAGTTTTGAAAGCTGAGGACCTGGATCGAAGGATTTGTGCGGTTGTGAGAGAGTGCCACCAAATCATGAAGGTCTTCCTTAGATATTAGAGTGAAGCATGTTTTTTCGTGAGTCTAATGAGTTAGCTGATGGGTTAGCTAGAATGGGTTTTAAAGCTACTATGGGGACTTGTTGCTTCCTCAAGTCCCAATTAGTTTAGCATGGATCCTTTACCAAGAGTCCTAGAGTCTTTTTGTAGGAAAATTCGGTTGGTAGGAAAAATCGGTTAGTTTTGGTTTTTCTTTTCAAATTACTTCTTGTTCTCTTTGATAAAAAAATATAAATGATAGGGAATTAATGATAAATTGTATTCTATTAAAAATAGTAGGAAATAAAGGATCTGTTAGATAAAAATAGGAAATCAGAGATTTTATAGTCGTGTTTGTTATAATTATCATTTAAAAATAACTATAGAAAAACCTGTTGTTTTCTTAAGAAAGCTTTCAAGAAATTCCTCGTTAAGTTCCTCAATCCATAGAGAAAAAAGTCATTTAATTCGTCAAGCACGGAGATGTGTTAAGCTAAACATAAAATCATAATATAATGTTACCAAAAGGAAAAATCATAATATAATGTAATATAATATTGTATAGTTGCTAAATTTTTTTTTAAAAAAAGAAGATTATTTTCATAAAAAAATAACTCTATCTCGTTTTGTTTATTTTTTATCTATATAAACATAATAAATATTTTTTAATAATGTTACTAAAACGAACTAAATTGGTTAGTTCAGCCCCGATTCGATGAATTAAATCCAAAAAAATAAAGAAAAAAAAAGACTAACTAGAATTAGTTAGCTTGTAGGTGAGGGTAGGTCAATTCAACTACATAAAAAAATTATTTTCTTTATTAAGAAATTTCTCAAACTTAATATTTTTACATAAGCAAATAAACTTTTGAACCTAAAAATTTTAAAACTTTTGAACCCAAAAATTTTAAAATTCATACCCGGTAAACTATATTATATAACCAAGAATATTCATAAAAACTGTTACGATTTTGTTAGATACATGAAAAGGTGTCACGTGAGAATCTTGATTTTTCCAAAACTGAAAAAAGAAAAATTGTTATAGAATATAACGATAAGAAGAATTGAGGAGAAAAGAATAAGAGAGAAAACTAAGAATAATATAGGGAGTAGAATATCTTATCAAGTGCTCAAGCAAGTGTGTACAAAGTGAACAATGTTACCTCCTATTTCTAGGAAAATGATAGGGTACATGAAGAGACATTGGGAGATAAAGAGTTTTGAAGTTATAAAATATTCATTACAAAATTGAATAGACATAATAAAATTTTTTATCTTTTCAATTTCCAAACCTATTATATTCATAAAACTCCCCCTTGAATATTTTGAATATTAAGAATGTAAGTTTGAAATCAGAATACTGCCTCATTAAATACCTTACCAAGAAAACCCGACTATATTTTTAAATGGCATATAAATGAATGGCATCTAACGAACTTATTTTTTATTCTAGCAGAAAACCCGACTATATATACATATAAATGATAGGATTCGCTGAATTCAGTTAATATAGCACCGAGTTGTGAGTTTCGGCGAAGTTGAGGAGAGAAGATAACTGGGTTCGCTGGATTCCACTTTTACATGGTTGGTTCAAATTAAATGATGGTGCAAGTAATAGAAACTCAGGAATGGCTATTGCAGGAGGTGCAGTTAGAGATGAGCATGGAAGGTGAATCAAACTTGCTGATTACCCGATCACTGGTAGGACGGTTAAGTGGCGCCTAAGACATGTGCTGCTTCTTGGGGTTCTGGGGGTTCCGGGTCTTTCACATCCCCTTTACATACAGTTTCAGCATGGGAATGCTGGATGAGTTCAAGCGGCTGGAAGCCAAATCTGGACGCATTTACTTCCCAGATATCTCTGAAATGTGCCTTGTAGTGCCTTGAGTACTGACAGGGACATACAGGCAGGATACTCACTCAGGTGTGCTGTTTGGGCCCCATCAGCATCCAACAAAGGATTCCCCTCTATGAAAAGACCAGTCCTCATGGAGACAAGAGAATGAAAATGTCTGACTGGGAACTCGTCAACAAGATCAAACAACTCGTGCAAACATTGCCCGACCTTTTGTTAGCACCATCGCCAATTCATCCGTAATGGGTGTGGCGACCACCAGTCAAGTTAGCACAAGATCAAGAGGACTACCCACACAACTACACCATTAATCAGGACGTTGATCTTCGAAAGTGTAAGTGCTTCATTTGCGGAGAGGAGGGCCACTTTTCTCGTGATCTTCGAAGATAAATACTCGTCGTATATGGGACAAGATATTTTGTGTATCTTCCGCCATATTTTCAACAATTGTATAATCTTCAGGAAAATTAAGACGCCATTGCATCCAGATTTTCTTCTCGTCTTCGCCAAGTAAATTCTCAATAAATTTCATTTTGGCTTGGTTAGTTGCCCAAACCTTACTGGGGTCATCAACAAGGTTGAGGGTTACTGATTCCCAGCCAGAAATGGCATCCGCATAGAGCCCAATATCGTCGGGTAACACGAGCATGGCTCCCTATGTATACTGCGCTGGAGGTAAGGCCCATATGTTCTGAGCTATCTGGGTCGTGGGTATTCGCATTGCGCGTCCTGAGAGTGGCTGAACGAGTACTGGGGGGCTGAGTCTGTCAGATTGGCTGGTTTCGGCTGGGCTGTAGTTAACGGGTCCTATTATGGGCTCCGAGGGAGGTCGGTAGGCTAATGTGGCAGAACTGAGTGCATGTTCACTTGTGGCTCCCTGTACTAATCAATGTAGTTGTGGATACTCCAACTCCGCAACAGCTTCTTCGAGTGAGTATCCTGCCTGTATGTCCCTGTCAGTACTCAAGGCATGGGGGGCATTCCGAGAATTGTAGTGTGACCAATGTTGAAATAAACTTCCTCGGTGATAGACCGGTGTTCTTCCTCTTCGAGGTCTAATTCTGAAATAGCACAGTTGGTTACCTCTGTTGCTGGTTGTGTGGTGACCGTGGTAACACTTTTGTAAAATGTGAGCACATTCCATAGCACCATCGCCAGTTCATCCGTAATGGGTGTGAACAAATCTGGTGTGCCGATGCTTTCTCCTTCGGGTGTTTTGTTGCAGGGTTACAGGGTGCCTTGCTTCGTGGTAAAGGGTAGACCACGGAGAATGATCACTAATAACACGGAGTATGTAGAGTAGAGTAGTTTGACAGAACTTAGAACTTGTGCAAAAGAAGTTGTGGCTTTCATTATGTCTGGCCTTGGCTTTATATAGCCAATAGCTTGTGTAAGGAGTAAGAAAGGAATAGGCTTTGTGGACTGAGTACGCTGTTTGGGCCCCATCAGCATCCAACAAAGGATTCCTTCTTATCCTGAGTACACAGACAGACACTAACATAAAGGACGGACATGGATAAGAAAGGAATCGGCTTTGTGGACTGGGTGCGCTGTTTGGGCCCCATCAGCATCCACAAAGGATTCCTTCTTATCCTGAGTACAGACAGACGCTAACATAAAGGACGGACATGGATAAGAAGGGAATCGGCTTTGTGGACTGGGTGCGTTGTTGGGCCCCATCAACATCCAACAAAGGATTCCTTCTTATCCTGAGTACACAAACAGACGTAACATAAAGGACGGACATGGATAAGAAAGGAATCGGCTTTGTGGACTAGGTGCGCTGTTTGGGCCCCATCAGCATCCAACAAAGGATTCCTTCTTATCCTGAGTACAGACACTAAGTACAGATACTTGTTGGCCGAGGAGGCCAATTATTGAGTAGCTTTAGACAATAGACAAGGAAGGCCCAATCAAAAGATGGGCTTGTTATGTAGTACGGTGGTTAAGATGGCTTCGAGATAGGCCAATTTCTGGGCCTCGCCGGGTTCGATATCATGGTAGAAGTTGTCACGGGTACGGGCGGCCCAAGTGAGGCCGTAGCGGATATGGGCCATGGCCAGGAGGATCCCCATTTCTCCTTGTATCTTTCTGAGTTGTTTGTCGTAGTAGTGTTCCAATTCCCGTCGCTGTCGATTGTAGAGTTCCAGCGGAATTGTTTGTTGGAGGAGCAGGTCGGAGGCAATTTCTTCATAGTATCGCAGGCCTCTAGTAAGAGCAATGTTAGGGCCTGGGTAAGTAAACTGATCTCGTGTGAGGTGCTGTACCCCATACTCCTCCCAGCTTTGAGCTCGTTCAAGGCTCCTTCCAAGTCCCGGGAGAGGGTAACCAGCTGCTCCTCGTCCGGCCATGTTGTATAGAGGACAAGACTGGTGAGACGGGAAAGGGAGTCAGCAAGAGTATTATGGGTTCCTTCTATATGTTCAAAATGTATGGTAACACCGGATCCGGTAATAAAATCTATGAAATTAAGCCAACGAACACGGGATGGTTTATTGGAGGCACTCTTGTTATAAAAACTGATGATGGCTTGGCAGTATATGCGGAGTGTAATTTCATTTCGATCCAGGTAATGGATTTTGAAAGCGGTGAGGCCTTCCATGCAAGCATGGAGCTCAGCATCAATGGTAGACTTGAGAATGGAAAACTTGCCACTGGCGTAGGCACATACGCGCTCTGTAAATTTAGGATCATGCTTTTGGTGTTTCCATTTGCACACTGCCCCCATCCTTCCATACAGCCATCGGTTTCGATGATCATGTAGGCAGTGGGCGGAGGTATCTCCATATCGGGCAATGTTTGCACGAGTTGTTTGATCTTGTTGACGAGTTCCCAGCCAGACGTTTTCATTCTCTTGTCTCCATGAGGACTGGTCTTTTCATAGAGGGGAGCTAACAATGTGCCGAGCTTAGGGATATAGCTGCGGGCATAATTGAGAATGCCCAACCAGGACCTAAGCCCTTTCTTTTGTGTGAGGTCTTCTGTTCGGGCGTCGAGGATTCGTTTGATGATATGTGGCTGTAATTTGATCCTATTGTGGCCCAAAATAGCGCCTAAGAATTCAATTTCTGGGACTGCAATCTTTATTTTGTTGGTGATAGGACCAGGCCATGGGCGCGACAGATTTGAAGCATTTTGTTCAGGTGGCGGGCATGCGTTTCTTCAGTCTCAGAAAAGACCAGGATATCGTCAATATAAACTGCAATAAAGTCTTCGCATCCTCGAAAACAAGCATCCATTTTTCGTTGGAAGATGGCTGGAGCATTTTTCAGGCCGAACGACATAACCAGCCACTCGTATAAGCCGTCAGGGGTAATGAAGGTCGTCCATGGAATTGATGAGTCGGCCATAGCGACCTGATGAAATCCACTTTTGAGATCAAATTTTGAGTAAATTTTTGAGGTTCCTACCTTGTGAATAATAGTATTGATGCCGGGTAGGGAGTACTGGTCCTTATAGGTATTGTCATTGAGTGAGCGATAGTTGAATACCATTCGCTCTTTGCCTTTGATCTCCTGACCAGTAACTGGGTCAATGGTCGTGCCAGAGTGTACAATCATGGCCATGGTTCAGTGCCGACTGGTACTGAGTCGAATGACACCAAGTTTGAGCAGGCTGTCGATATGATGTTTGAACCGGTTCTTCATTGCTGGTGTGATATGCTTGAGAGGCTTATCCTGGATTGTTATATCAGGGTTGATAATCTCCAGTTGGCAGAGGATTTGATTGCGTTGCCAATATTGAAGAGGGTTTTCACCAATAAAACCCAGTTGTGCTAATTCTTTCAGCAGTGGCTTAAACTGCTTTTGGAATGTAGGGCTAGTGTGACCAATGTTGAAATAAACTTCCTCGGTGATAGACCGGTATTCTTCCTTTTCGAGGTCTAATTCTGAAATAGCACAGTTGGTTACCTCTGTTGCTGGTTGTGTGGTGACCGTGGTAACACTTTTGTAAAATGTGAGCACATTCCCTTCAATGCGCAATCCCCCATACATAGAGCGAATGAAGTTACAGCCAATCAGCATTTCGATGCCATCCCGCATTCCCATGCTGAAACTGTACGTAAAGGGGATCCGGAACTTATTGTCACCAATCTCCATTTTCCCGGGTCTCAGCTTATATCTGGCTATTTTGGTGGAATTGATACCTGAGAAACTGACTGGGTATGGACTCAACTCTAGTGCCTCCTGAGGTACTGCCTTTTCATCTATGCAACAAGTTGTTGCTCCCGTGTCCAGAATGGCACGAATAGTAAATGGCTGACTTCCAACAATAGTGAAGTGAATAGTCATATTATAGAGACGATTCAATACCGTACGGGTGCGATTCGTTGTTGAGTCCAGTGGTACTTTTGTGGTGCCTAAGACATGTGTTGCTTCTTGGGGTTCTGAGGGTTCCGGGTCTTTCACAATGTTCTTGCCCTTGTCGTTGGCTGTTTTGGCCAATTGGTCAAAATCGGCTCATAATTGCGCGTCCAACTGGGCGGAGAGGTGCTGCTGGTACTTCTCATTTTCTTTGGTGAGGTGCGCGCAGTAAATCAAGAGTTCTTGAATCAACGTATCCTTTCGATTATACTCCTTAGGGCCGATTGGTTCAGGCTGAATGACTTGTTGTAGGTAGAATTGGGCGCAAAGGGGGCATGCAGTAAGGTGGCACGTAGCACAATGTAGCCTCATTCGCTTAATCGTTCTGGTATGACAGAAAAGGCAGTGGTCATGGCGAGGATCAACGTCCTGATTAATGGTGTAGTTGTGTGGGCAGTCCTCTTGTTCTTGTGCTAACTTGACTGGTGGTCGCCATCCATATTCTGTTGTTCGACCTTTTGTTAGCACCATCGCCAATTCATCCATAATGGGTGTGAACAAATCTGGTGTGCCGATGCCTTCGCCTTCGGAGTAACTACAGATGGCACTAGAATCCGATTCATTTTGATCAACGGAGACTACATCAAAGTTGTCCTGGAGATCCAACTCTTTATGCACCGCGGCTCGAGCTATATTGCCTTCTTGCTTCGGCACTCGCGAGCAAAGTGGCCCTCCTCTCCGCAAATGAAGCACTTACACTTTCGTAGTTTGTTGGCGTCTTTGCGACGAAATACCCGTACATGGGACTCATGAGGTTTGCCCCTGTATGTTTTGGCCTTACGCAGACCATATCGTTTGCCTGTATTGTATTGTCCGGGAATAGGGATTTTACTGCAAAAAGTAAGATCCTTCATGCTTCGGTGTAGGGCAGCCTTCTTGCATAGTTCGGCCAGATATTGGTAGGTAAAATGTATTCTGGGAATAACGGCTACGGTGGCTCCGGGGTATTTGGCATACCATGCTGCTTCTACTTCTTTTCCAATGAGTGGAGGCATCTTGCGAAATAATTTTTCGGAGATATCTGGGAAGTAAATGCGTCCAGATTTGGCTGCCAGCCGTTTGAACTCATTTAAATATAGGAAAATATCCTTAATGTTGTCGCAGCTGAGTCGTTCTAGGTCGTTGTAGGCCCGATTTTGTTCGTCAGTCCCTCCTTGATAAGGATCTTCGAAGATAAATACTCGTCGTATGTGGGACAAGATATTTTGTGTGTCTTCCGCCATATTTTCAACAATTATATAATCTTCAGGAAAATTAAGACGCCATTGCATCCAGATTTTCTTCTCGTCTTCGCCAAGTAAATTCTCAATAAATTTCATTTTGGCTTGGTTAGTTGCCCAAACCTTACTGGGGTCATCAACAAGGTTGAGGGTTACGGATTCCCAACGAGAAATGACATCCGCATAGAACCCAATATCGTCGGGTAACACTAGCATGGCTCCCTGTGTATACTGCGCTGAAGGTAAGACCCATATGTTCTGAGCCATCTGGGTCGTGGGTATTTGCATTACGCGTCCTGAGAGTGGCTGAGCGAGTACTGGGGGCTGAGTCTGTCAGATTGGCTGGTTTCGGCTGGGCTGTAGTTAACGGGTCCTATGATGGGCTCCGAGGGAGGTCGGTAGGCTGATGTGGCAGAACTGAGTGCATGTTCACTTGTGGCTCGCTGTACTAATCGATGTAGTTGTGGATACTCCAACTCCGCAACAGCTTCTTCGAGTGAGTATCCTGCTTGTATGTCCCTGTCAGTACTCAAGGCACTACACGACACATCTTTCAGCTCGCTGCTTGTGCCAAGAGTAGTCTTCTGGTCATCATCAGTGTGCGGTGGTGAAGGATCCCAGTTCGGAGGGTCGTCCCAGCCAGTAGCAATGATATTAGCTGCTGCATTATTAGTAGTCCATGCCGGTGGGCTATATTGCACATAATAATCAAACTTACCGCTTGGTTGGCCCAGCGTATCCCATTGTGGGCTACGCAGTTGCTGGAGAAATTGCCTGCGCTGCTGATGTTTTGCAATGATCTCGTCATAAGTATCCCCAACATCATACAGAGAAGGACCCATTTGAAGGAGCACACCAGCAAATTCGTTCTCCTGGGGTTCAGTTGAGAGTGTTTTAGGTGGAGCGAGAGAATACTGGCCAAATGTCATTGCAATGGACCCGTCAGTCCTTGTTTACGTTTGCACAGAGCTGGGTCGCCTGGCCGTTTCAGGAATTGATGGCTGCAGAAGCCATCGTCGGCCTTGTAATTGTGCAGTGGTCCACTGTTCTCCTGGCACCGCTTGTATACCTTCAGAAGCTAGGTGCTCTGTGATGTTGTGGATATTATACTGAAAGTAGGCGAAGCTGGAATTTGTTAACCGTCCTACCAGCGATCGGGTAATCAGCAAGTTTGATTCACCGTCGTTCCACCTTTCATTGCCGCGGGTTTGTATGGCTAGTTGAATGTGATGGTAGAAATCATGGATTGACAGCATCATGTTGGGCGCGAGGTATATCAGTTGTGTCCCGCAAGTGAGGTCATCGGACCAGTGAGTGTCTCGTATGACAATCAAGGTTGTAGTGCCAGCGTTTCGCCTATATAGGGCATGCAGTCGGATCATAAGGAGGCCAAGGTGCAAGTGCTCCATACCCTCCTGTCGGAGACACAAATACGACTGGTGAGTGATAAAACCCATGTTAAGCTGCTGGTTTTCACCTGTTACTAGTATTCTTTCTTCAGAATAGTGTTGGTAAACCCGATGTCGCTGATCGTGCCACCCAGAGTTATAAAGGGTCTCTGCTGGCACGAGATGGGCTCTCCGTTGCTGGGAAATCTGAAGTTCATAGTTGGGATCTAGCTGTGATTCAAGGCTTCGTTGGAAGCGTTGAGTTCCAAAAAGTCGGGGTACACGTCACTGTAATGCATAGCGAATGCGGCTGCTAGTGCGGTAATCTCGTATTTGATCTTCCTGCGTGGGTACCTGGTTGGTAGAATGAACAGGAGGTAATGTTTCAGTCCTCGTACTCATTGGCGTCGTTTAGCCTTTTCTTGCTTGTTAATCCGCTTTGGATCTCGAAAAACATAAAACAGGGTTTTCTTCTCTGGTTTGGGAAGACTAGGACCGCCAAGGTGCAAGGTACTGAGCCTTTTTGTCAAGTCCTCCAGTTGGGGAGCAAGATTGTTGTCTACAGTTGAGCGCTTTTGTTCTTACCGCAGTTGTTGAATATCGGCTTGCAAATCAGCGAGTTGCTCAGCCTGCTTTACCAGAAGCTGAATGAGCAAATTGTTCTGCTTCAGGATATTCAGAAGTTTTCCGTTGTTTGAGAATCCAATGGCTGGTTTGCGACGAAATACCCGTCCATGGCCCATATCCGCTACGGCCTCACTTGGGCCGCCCGACTTATTGTAGGTAGAATTGGGCGCAAAGGGGGCATGCAGTAAGGTGGCACGTGGCCTTGGTTTTATATAGCCAATAGCTTGCGTAGGGAGTAAGAAAGGAATCGACTTTGTGGACTGGGTGCGCTGTTTGGGCCCCATCAGCATCCAACGACCTAGAACGGCTCAGCTGCGACAACATTAAGGATATTTTCCTATATTTAAATGAGTTCAAGCGGCTGGCAGCCAAATCTGGACGCATTTACTTCCCAGATATCTGCGGGCCACTTTGCTTGCGAGTGCCGAAGCAAGAAGGGCAATATAGCTCGAGCCGCTGTGCATAAAGAGTTGGATCTCCAGGATAACTTTGATGTTATAACGAGATCATTGCAAAACATCAGCAGCGCAGGCAATTTCTCCAGCAACTGCGTAGCCCACAATGGGATACGCTGGGCCCGACCTTTTGTTAGCACCATCGCCAATTCATCCGTAATGGGTGTGAACAAATCTAGTGTGCCGATGCCTTCGCCTTCGGAGTAACTACAGATGGCACTGGAATCCGATTCATTTTGATCAACGGAGACTAGATCATGGGGTTTTGCCAAAAACTTGAAAGATGCTCGAATACTGAAGCAATGTTACAGGGAATCTTGATTGGCTTGCATATGTGTCAGCAGTTGGGTTTACATAGGATTCAGGTGGAGACTGATTGTCTGGATGCACTAGAAGCTTTGAAAGCTGAGGACCTGGATCGAAGGGTTTGTGCGGTGGTTGTGAGAGAGTGCCACCAGATCATGAAGATCTTCCTAGATATTAAAGTGAACCATATTTTTTCGTGAGGATAATGAGTTAGCTGATGGGTTAGCTAGAATGGGTTTCCAAGCTACTATGGGGACTTGTTACTTCCTCAAGTCCCAATTAGTTTAGCATGGATGGATCCTCTACCAAGAGTACCAGAGTTTTTTGGTAGGAAAAATCGGTTAGTTTTGGTTTTTCTTTTCAAATTATTTTTTGTTCTCTTTGATAAAAAAAATATAAATGATAGGGAATTAATGATAAATTGTATTCTACTAAAAATAGTAGGAAATAAAGGATTTGTGAGATAAAAAAAGATTATTTTCATAAAAAAATAACTCTATCTCGTTTTGTTTATTTTTTATCTATATAAACATAATAAATATTTTTTAATAATGTTACTAAAACGAACTAAATTGGTTAGTTCAGCCCCGATTCGATGAATTAAAACCAAAACAATAAAGAGAAAAAAAGAATAACTAGAATTAGTTAGCTTGACGGTGCAGAGTAGGTTACATAAAAAAATTATTTTCGTTATTAAGAAATTTCTCAAACTTAATTTTTTTACATAAGCAAATAAACTTTTGAACCCAAAAATTTTAAAATTCATATCCGGTAAACTATATTATATAACCAAGAATATTCATAAAAACTGTTACGATTTTGTTAGATACATGAAAAGGTGTCACGTGAGAATCTTGATTTTTCCAAAACTGAAAAAAGGAAAATCAAATAAAAAAATTTATATCTTTTTCCATGTCCAACAAGGAAAGCCGACATCAAATACCTCACTATAAATACCACACAAACGTTCTGGCAAAGAAGGCATCAGAACTAATTCTCTGTTCGGCAAAATAATAATGTCTTCAGAAAACAAATCAGTTGGTCCTCTGTGCGTCGCAGGCTGTGGTTTCTACGGCTCTTCAGAAACCCGAAACATGTGCTCGACATGCTAGAACGATTTTCTGAAAGAGTGGATCGCAAAATCATCTGCCGGAGTTCATGCACCGACTACTTCAATCACCGGAAACCAGGTAACCGTGAGCGCGGTGGCTGGTTCTACTGACGTTACAGAGCCGCCGCCACCAGAAGCAGCCGTGAAGAAGAGGTGCGAGGGGTGCAACAAGAAGTTGGGTTTGATGGGATTCAATTGCAGGTGCGGGAAAGTCTTCTGCGGCCAGCATCGGTACCCCATGGAGCACTCGTGCAGTTTCGATTTCAAGACACGAGATCGCAAGATTTTGGTCAAGCAAAACCCACTTGTTAAGGGTGACCAACTGGATGTTAGGATTTAAAGGGTAGCAATTTTTAGAATTTCTTGATTTGTAATTGATATAACATGTTACGATGATCATGTATATGTATACGAATATCATTCAGAAATTTTATTTTCATCATTCAAATCTTTTTTTAACCACTATCTTTCCAATTACCGTGTCTCTAGTAAATATCAATTGAATTAAATATGAATGAGTATTGATATTTAACTTCAAACATCTCATTATGAAGCATCTTTCCAACTTCATGGATTATGTGTAGAAGCATGTTTTAGGACTACCAACATCTCATCCAGCTGCATAAGGGAACAAAAATATTATACAATAAATATTTTTTCATAATTTATTGAAAACGAACTAAGTGAAGAAGAAGAAAAAAAGACGAACTAGAATCAGTTGAAATGCGGTATAGGGCAGGTCAATTCAATTACATAAAAATTATTTTATTTATTAAAAAAATTCTCAAAATTAATTTTTTTTACATAAGCAAATAAACTTTTGAACCCAAAATTTTTAAAATTTATATCCAGGAAACTATATTATTTAGCGATGAATATTCATAAAACCGTTATGATTTTCTTAGATACATGTCTGATTTTTCCAAAACTGAAAAAGGGAAATCAAATAAAAAAATATATATTTTTTCATGTTCAACAAGGAGAGCCGACATGTAATGCCTCAATATAATAAAGAACTAATTCTCTCTTCGTAAAAAAAAAAGAACTAAAAACCAATTAAAAAACATGACAACGGTTGTCTCTCCCAAGTCGTCTGACACTCTCGTGGAAGAGCCTCGTCCTCCACCGGATCCTGATGGGGCAGTCATGGAGGTGGAACGGAACTCGTATCGCAAGGCGTTGGTCCAGAATCAGGAACGTCAAGGTGTTCAAACTCTTGATCCTCTAGGGGTCAACGGATTCGCTATTGATACTGAAGATTCTACACGGACTGTGGAGGGGGGTTTGCCTACTGTATCTTTCTCTGATAAAGTGCAGCAACTCATGCAAGAATTGATGAAGTTGGTTGTCATTGTCAAGGTTGTGGAGGCCAACTGGTTTGATCAAGCTCATGACTTGGATAACAGTTTTTTCATGGTTAAGTTGAGTACGATTGAGGATTATGAAAGGGCTCTCTTGGATGGTCCCTGGACTATTCCTGGAGGGTATTTATCCGTGAGTCTATGGTCTCCGTCTTTTAGCCCGGAAGAAGAGAAAATTTGTTCTATTACTGCATGGATCAGGTTTCCTGGCCTGGCTGTTCAGTATTATAATCGGAGTGTCTTATGGGTGTTAGCAGATCTGGTTGGTCAGTTTATCAAGGTTGATTTTAATACTGAGGAAGCTCATCGAGGGAAGTTCGCCAGAGTTGTGGTGGAATTGAATCTAGATCGTCCTCTTTTTTCTTATATTCTGGTTGATGGAAGAAAGCAAACCGTTCAGTATGAAAATCTTCCCCTTATCTATTTTTCCTGCAGTGTATATGGTTACAACAAGGATCATTGTCCTCGGACAGCTTCTATAGTTCGTGATGATGGGCTGATGTAGGACAATTCTGATGAAGTTGTTCCTCCGCCTGCCATGACGGATACTCAAGGAATCCAGTCAGACCTGGGCCCATGGATGTTGGTTCCTAGGAAAGGAAAGAGAAAGATCTCTAAAGATTCCCATAAGGGGGGAAACAGTAATCTTGGATTAATTTCAGACCCGCATATCAAGGGCTCATCCTAATATGATGTTCTAGCTACCGTACAGGAGGAGGAGAATGTTTTGGAAGGTCAACTCCAAGATTGTAGGGTAATGATTGGGATCGTGGCTCAGGATATTGCTAGAAGTGGGCGACATGAGAAGGAGGTGCAAAAGGAAGGTCGGTATTTCCATCTAGAGCTCAATCTGGGGCCTTCGAATCAGCTCCAATTGGCGGTTAATGCCTTTCGTCGGGTATGCGTGCTGAGCCTTCGGTTATGTTTAACTCCCAACCTAACCAGGATAGAGAAATGACTAATTTAGATAACTTAGGCCCAGTGTCCTTTACACTGGATTCGACTAAGAACTTTTTGGTAGTCCCATCCTCACCTTCGGGGTCACAATGATTACCAAAGGGCCCGAATGGTCAGTCCTTGTTACCATTGACTCTTGTGCAAAGGTTAGGGGTTTGTCTAAGCTTACACCGAAGCCTACTATTGCCTTGTCAGGAAAGAAAAAGATGAAAACCTCTTTTAAGAAGGGTTCTGGGGAAGTTACCTAAAAGCTAGCAGAATCTGTGTTATTTACTTATGGTAATAGATTGGAAAACTTGGAGCTAAATATAGTGGTTCTGGAGGAGGCAAATGCAGCACGCTCAAATGTCCATGATTTGTGATGGCCCCTCCAGTTTTTTATGCTTTCTCATACTAGTTATATGATGATGTTAGATAATTTGAAGATAATTGTGTGGAATGTTCAAAGAGCTTCAGGCAAGAATTTTTTGCACATGAGTTTTTGCACATGAATATTCAAGGGTTACTATTGGAAAGATTAGACCGTGCAGTATGTAATAGTTCTTATTTGTAGGCGTTTCCAAAAGCCAAAGTTATCCATCTTCCTCTTTATGACTCGGATCACAGGCCTTTGTTGATTTTTCTGAGTAAGAATGATAGGAGCAGACTGGATCTTGGCTCTAGTCATTTCCGATTTATGGCAACCTGGCTTGCTCACGAGTAGTGGCCAGACTTCCTTTCAGATTTGTGGAAGGAAGGGGATTCTTTGAGTACTAACTTATCTCGCTTGTCAGAGCGATCACCAGCATGGAATAGAGAAATTTTTGGCCATATTTTTTAGAGGAAGAAAAGGTTCTTAGCACGATTGGGAGGGGTTCAGCGTGCTCTTGAATCTTACTTGTCTGCTTCTTTGCTCTCGCTTGAAGATGAACTGAATCAAGAGTTTGAAGAAATCTGTCTACAGGAGGAAATATTTTGGAGGCAAAAATCTCAGAGTGATTTCTTGAATATGGGGGATCATAACACTTCCTATTTTCATCCGAAAACTAGAGCTAAATTTCGCAAGGCTAAAATCGAGGCTTTAAAGCTTAGTGAGGAGTGGTGTTATGATGCTTCCTTGCTAGAGTCTGAAGCTTTTGCCTTTTTTGGAGATCTGTATCACGAAGAGGAGGTGGGTGTTTTCCCACGATATAAATTTTGTGGCCTTTTTCCTTCGACTATTTGTGGTTTTCAGGGTGCTCTCTTAGCACCAGTAACGGCTGACAAAGTTAAAAATGCTCTTTTTGGCATGCATCCTCTTAAAGCTTCGGGTCCCGATGGTATTCCAGCAGCCTTTTATCAAAATAGTTGGCATTTTACGGGTGTTTCTTTGGTTAATATGGTTAAGGGAGCTTTTTCTGGAGGCCAAATTGAACCTTCCTTGCGCAATACGTTGATTTCTTTGACCCTAAAGTCTCTCCACTCGAGAGACTGGATTAGTTGAGACCCATAAGCCTCAGTAATGTGAATTATATGGTGGTGACGAAAGTATTAGCGAATCGTTTACCCCCTTTCATGAGTCCTCTCACTAGACCTTTGCAATCGAGTTTCATCCCAGGTAGACAGATCACGAATAACATTCTTTTGGCCTCTGAAATTATGCATTTCTTTAGTCAGAAACAGAAAAATTCAGGATGGATAGTGATAAAGGTGGATCTTGAGAAAGCCTATGATCGTCTAAACTGGTCTCTTTTCTATTATACGATGGAGGATGTGGGCTTCCATGGTCCTATTATTGATTTAATTATTTCTTGCTTACATGCCACGAGGTCTAAACTATTATGGAATGGAAAACCAACTGAATCCTTTGCCCCCTCTCGAGGAGTGAAGCAAGGTGATCTCCTTTCACCTTACTTGTTTGTCTTGTGTATGGAGCGATTGGCACAAAAAATCGGTATTTATGTCCAACGAGATTTGTGGTTACCCTAGAAATTATCTACAACAGCACCTGCGATTTCTCATTTATTTTTTGCGGATGATATGTTATTATTTGCAAAGGCTAATTTGGATCAGGTTGTTGTTATTCACCATGTACTGGAGGTGTTCGGTGCTTTAAGTGGTTTAAGGGTTAATGCCCTTAAATCCTCGGTCTCCTTCTCATCCAATGTGACGGTGTCGCAGGCAGTAGCTATTTCTAATGCGTTTGGGTTTAAAAAATCTGAGACATTGGGGAAGTATTTGGGATTTCCTATACAGAGGCAAAGGTCATCACGAGTTAAGCATGGGCCTATCCTTGAGAAAGTGAGGTGCAAGATTCAAAGTTGGAATGGGGTGCAGCTTTCACTAGCAGGTCGGGCAACTCTTGCAAGGTCTGTTATTCAAGCCATCCCTGCGTATACTATGCAGGTCACTAATCTTCCAAGGGGTTTGAAAGAAGACATTAACAAGGAGTGTCGATGCTTTTTGTGGGGTTCTAAATCGTCCAACAAAAATGTCCATCTTGTCAAGTGGGATAACATATGCTCTCCGAAGGCTAATGGAGGTTTGGGCTTTCAGAATTTGCAAGCCCAAAATGAAGCCTTGTTGATGAAGCACGCATGGAGGTTTTTTAATTGGGAGCCAGTGGCATGGGTTCAAGTTCTTAGTCATAAATACTTGACAGTTAGACGTAATCGGGAGATGCAGCATAAAGTAGGGGATTCAGATTTATGGAAGAATATTTGTAAGGTATGGCCAGCGATGTGCACAGGGATTGAATGGTGCATGGGCAATGGGCAACGTTGTAGGTTTTGGCGAGACAGATGGGTGGAGTTGCCCCTCCCCCTTTTCCATTATGCTACTATTGAGGTTCCGAGGGATTGGTTGGAGTTTTCAGTGTCAGAGATGATGGCTTTGGTTGATCGTCAAGGCCGACCTATCTGGAGAATGTTATTCCCTTCTATGGTTTCACAGAGAATAGATGGTGCCCTTTGGTTTGGCTTTGATAACTCTGTTGATTGACCTTTTTGGGGTCTTTCAGCCTCGGGAGACTTTGAGGTTCGCTCGGCCTATCCTCTCTGCAATCAACCCTCGCATCTTGTGTCGGAAGATTGTTGGAAGTTACCATGGAGGTAGAAGGGACCGGAGCGCATCAGGTACTTTTTATGGCTGGCTTTACACAATAAACTCCTTACTAATTAGGTAAGGTGTGCGTGTGGGTTGGATATGGATGATTTTTGCAAGGTGTCTAGTCAAGATCAAGAAGATCTGATGCATGTATTGAGGGATTTTGTTTTGGCAAGGATGGTATGGAGGCGGTTAGTTCCTAGATCCATGAGTAACTGTTTCTTTGTCGTTGATTTTCGTTCTTGGTTTTGTGAAAATCTTAGGGTGGGTAAGAATTTTGACTTACAGATTGGGTGGAATACCTTGTTTGGGGTGACGTGTTGGTCCCTGTGGAATTATCGGAATAAATTTATCATGGGGGAGGGTGATCATGTTTCTTGGTCAGCTGATCGCATTGTGAGATATGCGGTAGAGGTTACGAAGGCAAACAAGAAGGTTGATCGGGTGATTAGTTCTTGTGAAGCGGTGCAATATGTTTGTTGGTCCAAACCACCTGATCAGTGGGTTAAACTTAATCTTTTGTTGATGGTCAGAAGGCTGGTGCTGGCGGTTTTCTACGCGATTCAAATGGGGACTGGATCGTAGGTTTTGCGATGCCAATTTCTTTTGCCTCTTCAGCTCACCATACTGAGTTGTTAGGGGGTTTGGCATGAGCTTTCTTTGAGTTGGGATTTAAGACTGCAAAGAATAAAGGTAGAGACTTATAGTACTGCAGTTGTTACTCTGCTGCAGGGGTCTCACTCTCCAACGCATCGTCATGCTCGTTTTGTTGCCTGTGTCCGTTCTTTGTTGAAGAGGAATTGGATGATTGATTTTCACCATGTCCTACGGGAGGCAAATGCTTGTGCGGATGGATTGGCTACTTTTGTTCGTCGCCAATTGCTATCGTTTAATAGTTTTTCACAGCCTCTAGTTTTTTTTGCTAGATCGTTTAGATCATGACAAAGCGGATATAGTTTCTGCTAGACTTTACTCTGGCTAAAATGTTGTAATGTTTTATTCCTTTCAAAAAAAAAAAACTAATTCTATTTGTGAAGCTAATAAACATCAACTAATAATAATGTCTTCAGAAAGCAAATAATAATGTCTCAATCACCGATTTTCTAAGGCTCTTTATGCTATAACGATTTTCTGAAAGAGTGGATCGCAAAATTATCTGCCGGAATTGATGCACCGATTACTTCGGTCACCGGACACCAGGTTGCAATTTTTAAAATTTCTTGATTTGTAATTTTTCTGAAAGAAAAAAAAAAAGAAAAAAAATCTTAATTTGTAATTAATATAACATGTTATCATCATGTAGAATAGTATCGTTCATCTCTCTTAATACGCAGTATAAGTTTCCCTCCGACAACTAAATCAATCTTTTCTCGTGATTTATTGTTTAGACTCACTTATTTGGTGATCTAACCGAAAACAGATATAGTACAATGGCGGTCCTGATATTGTCATCAATAATGATTCAAAAACATAAAAGTTTTATACAATAATCTATTCCCTTCCAATATAAGTATATTTACAAGTGAGTATCTTCCTTCATGAAGTGCTCGGGCAGGTTTGGGAATCTGACTGGAACGTTTGCTTCTGATGACTTTTGTGACAATCCTGAACCGGATGATCCAGTCCTCCTCCTCTGTAGTTTTCTGGCAATTTCAACGCAGGCCTGATCAACCATTCCTAGAAACTCTTTAGTAATGACAAATATTTGAAGTGGATGTGCTTCTTCACCGATACCACCTCCGGCTTGATAATATTCTGTTGTTTTCTTCACAAGTTCCATTATCCTGACCTGCTCCTCCCTTAATGTCTCCACTTCTTCTTCAGCAGCTTTAAGAAAACTTGTCATCTTCCTGATAAATCCTTCTTCCCCGTTCCTATCACATTCTGACACAATTGACCTGATTTCTGATACACGAGCTATGAGAGCAGAGCAAGTGGTTGCGAAGCTACTATAATCTATTTGGGCTGCTTTCTTCACGTTAGATAGCTCAGCACCAAGCCCTCCCACCACTGGTAATCCCAGCTTCATGCATTCCATCTGCCTCTCCTGTTTTGATTCCGATTTCTCAGAAATTACATGGCTGCTTCTGCTGTTGCTTCTATTGAAACTTCGGTTTCGGCTCAGAACACAACGTTTACCCTCAGTTCGAACTACTTCCTCAACAACAAAGTGAAGCAGTGTGGTTTTCCCATCTGTACTTCTCACGTCAGATAGCTTGCTTAGAGAACTTAGCTTGAATGCTTGAGCATTCCCTCTTGAGGTTCCTACATTCATCCGATTGCCAGCCTTGAGGACTGCCTCTAAAAGTTTGATAAATAACCCTCGGTTCCGAAGCTCATTGCACCCTAATTCTAATGTTTGTAAAGATCTCTTGAAGCTTGTAATCTCTGAGTCATAGTTTAACCTGAAGAGCATGGCACTAATACGATGAAAAGCTGATGGAATTGCTCTCAGAAGATGGTAGTGGAAGGACTCAGCATCAGCTAATCTAGCAGGATCTCCTTGGT
The DNA here is from genome assembly GCA_019739055.1 of Passiflora organensis. Taxonomy (NCBI): domain Eukaryota; kingdom Viridiplantae; phylum Streptophyta; class Magnoliopsida; order Malpighiales; family Passifloraceae; genus Passiflora; species Passiflora organensis. Next base: position 6,137,979 of record JAEPBF010000187.1, on the reverse strand, counting down.
ATCCAAGAATTTGGGATTGTTCTTCTTTTGTTGGGGCAGTTTTGGTCAGCTTTTCTAGAATATCAACATCTAGATCGCGTCCTTCACTTAGTGCATCAACAATTTGGTCATGAGAAATGGCCAGAGACTTTAGCACGATTGCAGTATTCTGCGATTTCCGTGCGTCGAGGATGGTAATCTGTGGCGGAAGGCTGGGACCGTGATTCCTCGAATCGCTGGAGCGGACGTCTCCATCTGAGGATCTCCGGTTGGTGGCACCATATCCAAATAGAGCTTCCATGAGATCGTCATCAAACCTGAAATATGCATGATAGAAGAAATTTATAACAAATGGTTAATCCGTTCTGCTGTATTATAAACAGTAGATTCAGTTAGTCCGAAATTTTCAAATCCTTGTCTAGGGATTAAGAATCAGAAAGTTAAGTAATAATATGCAACCATAGCAAAACTAAAATGATCGTAGGATACTCTTACTTGAAAGAACCACCATCAATTCTATCCCAAACCATGGAATGATCACAGTCCATGCTGAGCTTATCCCAGTGTAAAGGCTTCAATTTCACCTGACCATTTCCAGCTCCCCTCATGTCTTCTCCGGTGGAAGAATTCTCCAGTCCATTATTGCGTTTGCCTTTCTGCAATCCAGGTAGTTTTGCAGTGGCCTTGGGCGGTTGAGGGGCTGGTGGAGGAATTTTCTTTGCGGGAACTGGAGGTGGCGAAGGAACTTGCTTGTCTGTAGTTGCATTTGGAATTGCATTTTCTACAGGGATTGGTGGAGATGGAGGTAGCCCTGGACCTTCCTTGTCTGGAATTTCCATGGAAGATGATGCTGAAGGAGGGATATGAGGGGGTTTTGATGGCTCGCTCAGGAAACCTGGTTTTTCCATGGAATTTATGGCAATCCCTGAACCAGGAGATAGATTATTTCTGATCTCTGTACCTTCTTCTTTCTTACCACGAAAAAACTTTCTATGTTTCTCATGAAACCGCTTCCAATAAAGCACGTCCAATGAATTTTCATCAGCAGACAACCCTTCATTCTTTCTGTCTCCTCTCGCAAACTGATTATTAGACACCGCAGAGTGACCTGCACCACCACCAGACTGGTTGGCAAGCTTTCTTCTTCGAGGTACGATTATGTATCTCTGGATCAAAAAGAAGAAAACCGTGGCAGTAATGAAAGTGGTGGCTGCAGTTACTGCTACGGCCTTCAGAATGTTTTTCTTCGTCTGTGGGAGGAGTCCTCCTCGTGCTGCCGCCAGTGCAGGAGATGATAGAGTTGAGTTCGGGGGCTGGTTTCTGCTGCTGGGAGCTGAGTCAGAAGATGGGTTTTCGATGGTAAAAGGATAGAAAACTTCGTAGTTCTGAGGAAGATTGGATTGGGAAGAACATGAAGGAATTACAGAAACAAAAGCAATGAAGAACAACCATGGAAGAAACCATGGCTTGTCCATGACAACCACCGCCTGGAAGTATCCAAAACTGGGCTTGTTTCATGGAGGAGGCTTATCCTTCAATTAGGGTCTGTTTGCTTGACGGTTTCCATTTCGGTTCCGGTGAGGCGCCACTATGGCCGGACCCCCTTGCCATGCCCTTCCTATCATGCTAAACTGACCGACCTAAAGGCCATTACGCTAAACTTCAGGGGTGATTCAGATTCTCCGATTTTCCGGTAAATTTGTTTTTTTTTATAATAAAAAAAAGTATGTAAGACCTGGCCGGGGAGCGGAGCAATACAAGCTGTTGAGTAATCTGGCTGGGCTCTAACGATGGCCAGGTTGGAGTTATAACTAAAATAGTATTTTAGTTTATTTATCGAAATTAAAATAAAATTATTTTGAATAATAAATATTTTAATTAATCATGGCATCAATTTATCAAAATCAAATTTGGGTATAAAATAGCAATTTAAAATTGGTTTAACAATAATTATTTTAAATATTCTATACCAGAATCAAGATTCAACCTTTAACTTATCCTTAATTTATATTTAAAAATATATAAATTTTATCATTTAATCACAAATTAAAATTTTAATGATTTGGACAATGAAAGGTATGAAGTTTAATTTTAATGATTTGGATAATGAGAGGTCTGAAGTTTAACGGATACGATCAAATGAAACTTTTTCTTTTTTATTATTGACTCTCCTACGTACAAGATAAAACTCTTTTGGAAATAAAATTTATGATTATTAAAAATAAAGAAATATGGTTATTACCCATCAGTTAAGCAATTTGGAAAAGGAAAACCCAAAGTGTCAGCCAAATTAGGTTAGAAAGAAGAAACGCCCATTCAAACAGTCAAACGTTATTTAGGTAAGAATTTTGTTCCGTATCCATCTTAATATCCTAATAGGTATAGATGGAATCCTAAGAATGGTAAAAGCTTTCATCAATCCGTCACTTTTCTTAACCCGGGGGGTGTGGTGGAGTGGTAAGACTCCTCCTCCCTTAACCATAAGGTTAGGAGTTCGAATCCTGCCTTTGGGAATGGAACGCTTTAAAAATTCCGGGCCAGCTGAACCCACCCTTAGCCGGTGCTTACGAGGCAGACTAAGGGATTAGTCACTGTGATCGATGGTGGATACCACTATATCTTCAAAAAAAAAAAAAAAAAAAAAAAATCCGTCACTTTTCTTGCTACCGTATATAGCATCGTAGTTGAGAAAAAAAAAAACGAATTAACTGTCAAATTAACGGGCAAGAAGCCTTTCATCTGTCTCGTTGCTGCTCCCTACATTGCGAATTTGACTGTGTGAGTTATAACGGAATTTGCTGCTCCCTAAAGAAAATTAAAAAACATCGTTTATAACGGAAACTCAATGTTATTCTTGATTTATTTTTTAATTAATTTCAAATATTATTAAAAAAAACTTAACCAGATATAAAATAAGAACATAAGAAACTAGCAGAAAGAAAGGAAAGCAACAAAACAATATAAAATTTATTGATAATTTGGAAGATCGGTGGCTTTTATTCAGAATATAAAAAACGCCCATAACATCATCATATTTCTTAAATTTAACATTTAGATTAATTTAATTATATATGTCCGTTTCATATATTTTAAAAAATCATCTTATATCTAATAATGATGCGGCTATCTACAATTTTTAGTTATGCCAATGCATTTATTGGTTTTTCTCATATGGTTTATGAAGAATATATCTTGCGGAGACAAACCGACAACCACAGCTTTGTGCCACAGACAAACATCTCCAGTTCCAGCTGTTCGTATCATACAAAATCCCGTACGAAATATTATTTTCATTCCACATTAAAGGTACACGCCACTGCAGAAGAGCTGGATGATATTTTTTCTTGTATTTAATAATCCGAGGGTTAAAGAGATTTTATATTCGACATCTAAATTTAGATTATAATATGTCGTAATTATATATTAAAAAAATATACTATTGCAGAAGAGCATATGGAAATGATATTTGTTTTTAAATAACCTGAAAATTAAGAGATTCGAGATCGAATGATAATGAAATGGAATGTTATCATTGATTTAAATTGTAATAATTCGTCATTATATAAAAAATATATATATCACTAAAAATCGTAAATAATAATAATAAAATTCATCTATTTTTAATATTTTTAAAAAAAGACCAAAAGAACCGACAAGAGAAAAATTAAATGGAGAAATCCTGACGTTTGCAAAGATTCTTATTTACACAGTATTCTGTCTTAAACGGTCTACTCCCATCTAACCAGACGAGGGAGAACTTGGCGCCGACGATGACAACACGATCGATAGTGAAGCCGATAGAGCCGAGGAGGACGATGGTCGAGAAGACAATGACGTCGATGACAAAGAAATATCATCGCAGCAACTCCCTCTTGATTTTGATCTTTTGTTAACGTAAATATTGATGCTTTTGCTGTTGTTGTGTTTTGTAATAATCTCTTCCCTCTTCACTCTCAATTCTCTTGCGCTCATGTAATCTCTTAGCCGTTTCACGTCTGACAGTTTCACCGGCTTCACTATAAAATCCTTTGCTCCTTCTTCCAAACATCTGTGCACAATGGCAGTGCGTATCAAATTAAGGATCAATACGATGTGCACCCTTGCATTTATTGATAATCAGATCGTATGCTTCGACCATTACGCAAAAGAATCAATCCATATAATCTATAACAGTGGCAAGAATAGTTTATACGTACCGGTTGATTCGAGCCATGACGTTTTCTGAGGACATGATCACTACTGGTATCTCCCTGAAATTAGAGGATTCCTGCAGGAGGAATAGATATTAACACAGTGACTTTCTGCATATTATGTTATCTTAATTTATTAATTCCAAAATCTTGAGTTCAATCCGTATGAATGAACCAATTCATAATCCTCAGAAATAAAATATGAACAGTATACGTTGTATTATATTTTGATCGTGAATACGTTATCATATCAATTTGTAATCCTAAGATTAGATCCCCAAAAAATAAATTTGGACAACCGAAACATCAACAAATTAGCTTGAAAGGAATGGAGTTTTAGTACCTTGATTTTCTTGAGCAACTCATAGCCGGTCATTCCAGGCATGCAGTAGTCAGTAATAATCAGATCTACCTTGAGGCCAATACAGGAGCTGTTGTCTTTGTCTAACCCAAGAAACTGCAAAGCACTTCTTCCACTATCCACAGCAGTCACTGCAGACCAAGAATAAAAATATACGAATCCATTCAAGAATCTGCACACTGTGTCATAACCATAACCAAAACCAAAAGTGAAAAACCCAGAAACTGACCTTTACAGGATGAAATTCTAAGCATCCTCTCGATAACTTTACGGTCAACAAAGCTGTCATCCACGGCCAATACATGCACTTCTTCTTCTACATCATCATCCAGCGAAGAGGAGAAACTCAACCCCTCCAGCTTCTCCGACCTCCACCGCTGGGACAATACCCCATTTCTCGCCATGGAGAACCAGTTAATTATACCCCTCCTTCCAAAAAACCCTCCCTCCCTCGCCGAGCTTAGTTGGCCTCAGCTTTTATGAACACCCCACTTCGTAATATTATTGCTATCTTTCACGGATCGTGCGATGCACAAATGGCGGGATGTGAATGGGCTATGCTATCGGTTTGTCAACGGTGGTTATTTATATTAATCTTTTTTCTCTCTTTATCATCATCCCCCTCTCCGAACAATCAAATCTGAGGGATCTCCCTGTGAAATCTTGTGATCAACCTTCTAGATTACTTCCTTTTATTATATATGCCAATTTCATTTAGTTTTAATACCACGTTAATTTCCGACAATTCGCTATTCATTTATATTGTAATATCTAATATATTTTACAGAGAATTTATGAGGCCCAGAATTTGTTTTTCTACGTTCCCATTATTTTTTGGGTAAAAAATAGACCAAAATTTATTGTATTTAATTTTTTTAATATGAAAATTTTATTATATCCCAATATATTTTAGAATCTTCAATATTCTCAATTTTTTTAGACAAAATAAAATATCGTTGAATCATAAACTAATTGTCTATTATATTAAACTAAAATATATATTCTAAAAAATATTTTAAGTAAAAAGAATATTATTTTAGATTTTTCTTTGAAATTCAACCCTAAATCTCCTCCTTCAAACCACCCATGGTTTGAAAATTCAATTCCATCAATTTCTACAATTAAAAAAAATTATTTTAAAATAAATTTAAATTAAGTAATATAGATAATTCCGACTAAAATTAATATTTTAATTTAGTATTTTATTTAAATAATTAATTGTAATGTTTGGTACAAGATATGAGATTATGATAACTGAAAATAATAAAATGAAATTTATTATATAATATAAATTTTAATTAATTAATAGTACATTAACTTAAATAATAACATTTTTTACATAAAATTTGTAATTATTTGTTAGCATAAAATGACATGCTGTTAATAATCAAATTTTAGTGCTCCGTAAGCAGAACCGTTAAGAATTTGGGCGGGGAGGGTTTTTTAGTCCATACAGAGAATTTAAAGGTCTGGCCAGCAGATCTGATTGGATCGGATCTTCCTTGTCTGCTACCACCCACTACTCGATACCCTTTTTCTGCCAATTTTGTGGTTGACCACTGGTACCATTCCGGCTCGTTCTGTAGGCACGTTTTGTCTCGCGGGTGGGGAGCCGTAATAATAAAAAGTAAAGTGACAAATGTGTCCTTACTTACGATGGGAGAATTTTGGAGTGCGCCAAAGGAAATGATGGTGGCAATATTTGCAAATCTGCTTTTCTAGAGCTTTATGACACAAAGCAACGCATCCTTCCTGGTATCTGTGGGTTGGGTACTTGGTTTGGGAAAGCGTGGATTGTTTGGATCAGGAAAGGGCAAAAGAAGAAGCTGATGTTGGGGCATATGGCGTACAGATCTCGGATTTGGTGCTTGCAACACATCAGTTTGTCACGCCCGGCATGACTTTTTGTTTCTTAGGTCACAAGTTTATGCCATTATGTCTACTCACTTTTCTTCCCTTTTTTTCCTTAGATTTAATCAATATTTTCAAAACGGGGACCGGATGTCACTACTACAGAAGTTTGCTCACATCACGACTTTGACTTGTCTATATCAAAAGGAATTACTCCATAAGGTTTGGTCACGGGACAGTATATTTTGTGAATAAAGATAGATGATAGAATAATATTAGAGTTTATCCGTTTAAAGTTTATCAGATAAAGATTGAGTTAGCTAATATATAAAGAGTATTATTTTTTTTATTCGTTTAGAAATTAATATTAAGAATCAATTTAAAAGTTAAATGAGCTTATTTAACCAAATTAAAGTGATTTTAAAATATAAAAAATTATAATAACTATACTTATATTTGGTAAGTATTATTTAAATTTTAAAAATAAATTATAAATTATAATTTATTTTAAAAATAAATATGAATTATAATATATTATAAAAGAAATAATTATTAAATATATGTTAAAAATATATTTCTTACGAGAAGATTTAAAATTTAAATTTCATCACTCATATTTATTTTAATTTATTTATAATACAATCTTAAAAATAGTTATATGAATCAAGCCAATGATTAGTTTCGGTTCAACTAGATTGAACCGATCGGTTCCTATTCTCATAATCTTGGAGGCAATGATTCGAAAATAAAAGCTTTAGAGCTTTTTATGTATTATATAATACATGATATATTCTAATATATTTAGATTTAATTTTTTTAAAAATAGAGGATATTTATCTGTGACTAATTTTTTTCGTTGTATAAATATAAATTAAGGAATGAATCTTGTTATATTAGATGATTTTAATGGAATAATTTTAGTTTTGTTATTTTATCTTATTCTTTATGCAATAATAAATTACTAATTGTCACATAATTATACGGATACACTTATTTTAAAAAAAAACTATGATAATGATGATTATTAAATACTTGATAATGCAAAATGTATTAGAGTGAGCTTAAATTATTTAATTAGGCTTAAGTTAAATTAAGATGTTGGGCTTCGACCAAGTTAATTAAATATTCTGTCCCATCATCTACTGTACGGACCGGACATGGGCTTTCTTTTTCTGATTACCGTTTCTGTAATACGAGCCCGCTTCGCTCAGCGCTCCACGCCTCCACCTGGTGGTCCTGATCAGCGGCATTGGCTCTGCCACTCCCCGTCGCCGATTAACGGAGACTAAAACTTTCCGTTTGAGAGCTGGGGGACTTGTATAGGGATGGAGTGTGCCGGAAAAGGAAGAGGAACTCGGTGTCTTGGCCTCCCTACCAAACGCTGCGCTCGCTGCGGTGCTGTGGCTTATTGCTCAGTTTCTCACCGGGTACAATTTTCCTGATTCCCATCGCTCAATTTTTCATTTTGTTTTTTGTGTCTTGTTTTTAAATTTCCCTTACCACGTAACAATCTGTGCTTATTGAGCTTTTAGTTGTTTTCATTTCACTTAAGATTTCGCATCGGAGTGAGCACAAAGAGGAGTGCGAAAGGTTCCAGCAACAAATGAAGCGTTTAGATGCCGTGAATGATTTCCCTTTCACTTTCTCTAAGGAGGTTCGTGAAAAGCAGGAGAGTAGGTGTTCATTCTTGACCAAAATAGGGATTCATCGTCTAGGAATGTGGGCGCATGAGTGCCCCTGTGGAGCGTCCCTTGTTTCTTCTGATCTTTTAAGGTATAGATTTTCAGCTCATCTTTGTGGATGAATACGAAAGCTTGTTGCCTACAGCCCTATCAAGTTTCAAATAAACAGTGAAGAAAGTTTTGTTTAAGAGAAATGTAGGCAAAAGCAATTTTTTTTGTTGTACCAATAGTGAAGACATGGAGCTATTACATATCGAGATATGTACGAATGTGGCCCTTGGAAATTCTGATATCTGAATCCCTGAAAAACAAAATGCTAATGTTCTGGAATGAACTTGCTCATTTGGAAAAATGAGGAAAAATTGGAATGTTGAATCCTAATTGAACGTGATTGATGCTATAGATGATTTAATGGAATGTCGAGGAGTGACATAGACTGTACAAATTGCGTTATAAGCTATGAAGGTTGATCATTAGTTGAAACTACTAAAATTTTATTCATGATTTTGATGTACTTTTTACATGGTTTACAGGACGAATAGTGAAGATTGGCTTCTCTCTGGTAGCCTCTGTCCATGCCAAGGTATCATGTTTTGGTTACATTTTTTCATTTCCTTTTGTGATAGTTATTAGCTTTGATATTCTTGTTATATGATCATCCAGGACCTGTATCACCATTGCCGAAGTATTTAACTAGTTGGATGCAGTATTATGAATGGAGACGCATCCCTTTTTATTCACCTGCTGCCTTGCTTCTTCACTGGGTATGACAATTTTATAATATTTATGACAGTTGAGATATCAGATTTGTATGATTGTCGCCATGTCAAGCCAATATTTGAATCACACTAATATTGCTGTTACTGCAAATTGCTTGATGAACATCAGCTTAATTAATTTCACTTATGTTTCCTTAAAAGAAATATAGTTGGTCCCTATTCTTTTGTTTCTTTATCAGCCTGTTTTTTGAATGGTTAGGTTCTGCGTTTACAGTGTCAATTCTTATGTCCTCTGCATGGACTTTTCTAATTTCTGGTAGAAACTTAGTCTTCAACCACAAAATTTTGCATAAGGGAACTTAAATTCTGCAGGTTTTGAAAAAAAACAAGAAAATGAATACAAGCTTGCTCAAGTCATGTGAAAGTTAGTATGGAAACTAATTAGAAAACATCCATTGTTGATCTTTGTGTTAGTACTCTGAAACATGATCTCTTATTGTTACCAAGTGGTGGCACTTAATCATGATTTACATATGTAAAGTTAGATCTTCACTTTTCTGTTTCAGCCTCTTATGATATACCATGCTACTCAAATTGCTATCCCTGAGAGCTTGAAGTCCATAACTTGTAATGAGCTGCGCATACACTATCTCGGTATGTGATATGATAAAAAGAATTTGTTTCAGGATAGTATTCTATTATCAGTGCTTGCTAATAAAAAAAAGTTCCCCATATTTTCAACCCAAGTTTGGCCGAATCACAAGAACTTTAGCCTTTGTCTCTCTCCTGGGGAAGATTCTGGAATCTTATTATTTTTTTCTAATCTTTGCTGATAGAAGCTTGCCATAGTCTACTCTGACAGCTAACTAAGACAGTGCTCCATGATTGAGTGTAGCATAAATATGGATACACAATAGTAAATCCTCTGTTATATTTTGTTTATGCTATATGGTAATTCTAAATGCATATGCGTTGTGCTTGGTCAGACTTCCTTCTCGTTTTGTGATTTTCATCAATCTAAGTTTCATGTTGTGAATCTCCAAAAGGACCTGAAAAAGAGCTTTCACAAATAGCTGCATTTGGCGAGTTGCGTGCACTTTTCCCTGGTAAACAGGTGCATCTGGAATTCATCGGACCTGCAATTCCAGAATGCAGGTCAGTCGCAAACTAACAGTCAAAATATTTTTCATTATTGGATATAACTGCTTGTTATCCTGGTGGGCGTTGTGGTTGATGCCACTTTTGAATGTGTGAATCATTCCTGATGATAAATTTGAGCTCCATGACAGGGCTAAATTTGGGCTTGCTCATATTTTATGATGTTCTTGTTTGACTGAAGACTGTTTAGATTTTAGTCATGCTTAACTAGCCTTTGTTTTCTGCTGCATTTCCTTTGAAACTAAACATTGCTTACAAAGTTCTAGCAGGTCATGATCTTTTTCTCATTTTACATGGATAGGGATGGAGAGATGATTGATCTTCAGAGTTATGCTCGTTGCCTGGATACAGGTTGCCTTTGTGGTTCTTCAGGTGAGAGTGCAGTCAATGGTAAATCCTCATCGGTGACTCTTAAGCTTCACAAAGGACTTTACCATGACCGTTTCAGAGATTTGGTAGAATTCTCTTCCCTTTCCCATTTCCCACGTGAATTAAAAGCATGATTTCCTAGAGATTTTTCTCCTTATGTTTATGACTCATTGGTACTGGGAAATACTTCCCTTTGCACATCTCATTGGTGCAGTCTCTGACTAGATGCTTCATGGACAGGATTCACTTCCTCATTTGGTAATTGCTCCGAATGCCGGCATTGCTGCTTATCCAAGCTGGATGCCAACGATTGTATGTCCTCTAAGAAATTGTCTAATTCTCAAACATTCATGCACACGCGGAACTTATTTTATGCTTCTAATTCCTTGCAATTGTGTTTGTAAATTATTAGATCATTTCTACAACTCTATTTCTGACCTTGTAGAACGATACAGCATCTGTTTTTTTCACTGTATTCTTGTTGTTATACTGAATATATCAGGAGCTTGTAAAGAATGCAAGTGTTCCGGCCGTTTTCTCCGACTATTGTGAAGAAGCTTGTCAATTAGCTGCTCAGTGTGTTACTAGTATTACTGGCTCTCCTGTTACAGCTCCGGTGTGTTCCACAAACTACTGCTTTCCTTTTCTTGTAGTGGAGTTAACTTCTGCACAATTTGATTGAATCTCCATTTCTTTTCTGCCTTGTAGATTCAGTTAAATCCTTTTAGGCAGCCAATGGTGGTTGAAGAGAATTCATTGTCTCTTCCTTGCTATTCAAATTGCTTTCTGTTCGGGATATAAAAGCTCCTGCTCATTAATAGCAGAACCATTTCTGGTGTCTTTGAGCCTGCTGAAGGTCATGATTGTAGCCAATTCCCAGCTACCTGGTGAGTTCTTAGTCCTTACTTGGATGCTTGAAGCAAGTTGCAGGTCACTTCCATTTAATGAAACAGTTTATATTTAAATTTAATTTTTAATAATAATATATATATATATATATATATATATATAATTATTAATATTGATAGAATTGGATACATATCCGGTTACAAAAATCTCCCTGCTCCATTGTGCTAGTATATAAGTTTTGAGGGTTAGGAGAATCTGGGTTTGATAATATAAAAAAAAAAAGAAGACAAATCTGTTTGATGTGTTTTCTTTAACTAAAAACCTTTGTCAACTGTCGAGAAATCAAACTCATGTGGGCCTTTCAACATGATCAGCAGCCACTTTACTTGCCTTGCCAATCCCTCCTCTAATGCTATTAAGTTACTCTATCTCTGTCTCTCCCCCACACATGTAGTTACTCTTACTTCTGTCTCCAGCCTTAATATTCTCTCTTTATATATATATATATATATATAAACCTTTCCTGCTATTCTCTCACAACCCACATTTCCAAACTCTCCTACTTATACTACAAACAAAGACAGCATGAAAACCAGACATCCCTTTCTTCATCTATTCTTCATCCTATCACTTCTCTCGAGCTTTGCAAAACCAGACCCAGACCCACTTCAAGATTACTGCGTTGCTGACAATACAAAGTCACGGCCATCTTTTTACATCAATGGTGAGCCCTGCATCAAACCAGACCAAGCCACTTCTTCAGATTTCACCACATCAGCTCTGTCTAAACCAGGCAACACAAAGGGTAATCTTTTCGGGGTCAATGTCACATTCACCAGTGTTTCAAACTTGCCAGGGTTAAACACCATGGGACTAACCATGGCCAGAGTTGACCTTGCTCCCTACGGCCTTGTGCCTCCTCACTCCCACCCGAGGGCCTCAGAAGTGACTATTTGCCTGCAGGGAAGAATACTTGTGGGGTTTGTTGATACTTCTCTTCGTCTGTTTGCCCAGGCTTTGTTGCCTGGTGAGACATTTGTGTTTCCTAAAGCTTTGATTCATTTCTTATTCAACCTAGACGGCAGTTCGCCTGCTTTGGCTCTGTCTGGACTGAGCAGCCAACACCCTGGTGCTCAGGTGGCTCCACTGGCTTTATTCAGATCACAGCCTAGTATTATTGATGAAATTTTGACAAAAGCTTTTCAAATTACTGGTGAAGAAATCTCGAGAATCCGGAAAAAACTTGGAGGCTAATAACAGTACTCCTCAGCTGACTGAGACCACTCTGTGTTTATATTTACATGTTTATTAAATCAAATGTCTTACAAACTATGGAGGGTCGAGTGCTGGCTTATTTTCTTTGAAATTAATTAAAAATGTAATTTTCTTTGTAATTAGTCGATTTGACAAAATTACAATCCAGAAAGTGGTTGGCGATATGAATGTAGATAGCTCTATTCGTAAGGTAGGCGGCCTTCTAAAGAAAGAAATTAGTCTTGCAACCGAAACCAGTCATCCTATTATCAATGGAATGGAACTCCATCAGAAATTTGACAGAGCAAAATTATTTAGAAAAAAACAATATATTAACTTGTCAAAGAAACAAATTCTGCTCTTTATCCACCACCGTTCTTGTTATAAGAGAGACCGAATTGCTTTCTCAAATGAAGATTCCCTTCATCAAACAGCATATTAACAACAAGCTCCATGGTAGTGTCATCTGCTGAGAATCCTTGACTGGTCATTCCCTCAATAAGCTGACCTGCCATTGATATATCCTTTTGTTGGAGGAATCCCCGAATGATTATATTGTAAGTGCAACCATTATACTGGTGAACAGTTATATTTTTCTAAGTTTCTAAAAACTTTGTAGGCTTCGTCAATAAATCCATTTATCATTGTAGCACATATTTATTTGGATATTAGGTTGCAGCCCTTGAGGAGGTTAAATTACAGAACTGTTTTCTCGCATCCTCTATCATTTAGATCTGAACATGCCGTCAATTAGGATGGTATACGCCACAATATTTGGCTTCACTGAAAACTTTTGCATCTCCAGAAATAGTGCCAAAGCCTTTTCAGAATGCCCAAGCTTGAAAAACCAATCTAGCAGAGTTCCATAAGTCACTATATCTGGAAGTGCATGTAAGGACCTTATCCTGGAAACGTGGTCACTAAAACAAAGCTGACTAGACATACAACTAGGACGAGGTTTCACAGTGCATCTCTAGCATTCATGTCCTTTAAAAACTACACTTTGGCCTGAACTTTCCCAGCTTGGAAGAAACTATTTATATGAGTTATATGTTTTCATAAAAAAAAAGTGGTATATGTAATTGTGTCAAGAATTAGACCTTTACCAGACATTTGGTTATAAAGTTGCTTTGCTTTATCAATGTTTTTGATCTTGCAATAGTCGTTCGCAGACAGCAATAGAGTTAACCGAACAACAGAAGGCAAAGGATGGGAGTGAAGCATGCGATGGAAGGAAGAGAGGTGATAGCGCTCCAAGATCAAAGGAGCCGACTGATGGTTATTTCAGAGCCATAGGCACAGAGGGATATAGTAAAGTCTTTCTTAGTATATAGCCGCAAGAAGAAAAGACAAAATAGTTAGTTACGGGTTAGCATTATTCTTGGATATAGAAAGGAAGCCTGGGAGAATATATATCGGATAGGCTGGGGAACGTGAGACATTTTTTTGGGTGTACATTCCTTCGGCTATAAGCTTGGGCAAGGGGTCAGCTTGTGACTAGTTGTATTCACTCTTTCGGATTAATAATAGATCTCCTCTTCATTTCTCTTCTTTTCTCTTTATTGTCCCTCATTCCCAGTTCCTAACTCTATCAATTGGTGCGGTGAACGTTCCTTCTTACTAGCTTGTTAGTGCCCAACACCAGAATGGAGACTCGTGTGGATGCCATAGAGAGGAACTTGGGTGTTCTTGAGCAGCGGATGACATCTATGACTGAAGAGATATTCGATGCTCGATAACAACTAGAAGAAATCAAATCCTTGCTACGCACTATTGTTAAAGGCAAGGCTTGTGCCGAGGGTTCTTCAGCGAACCCACCAGCTAGTCTGGACTTTGCCGTCGTCAGCTCGGGACCAACAATGGAGGGTGCTTCTCTATCCTCTCTTTTGGTGGCCAAACCAGTCCTCCGCACTGTTACACTTGAGGACCTACAGCTGTCCACCAAACGCATCGAGTTACCTACATTCACTGACATGGACCCATTAAGTTGGATTCGTCATGCTGAACAATATTTTCAGGTCGAGCAAACATCTGATGATCTGAAGGTTACGTTCACACTTGTTTCCATGGAGGGTAATGCCCTTCTTTAGCTGACTTGGTTGCGTGACAGGAAGCCATTGCTATCTTGGGATGATGTGAAACATGAGTTACTACAATATTTTGCTAGAGCTTTAGCTTCCAACCCATACGAGTTGATAGCAACAGTGCGATAGTCTGGATTGATAGAAGACTATGCGAAAGAGTTTGTGGCTAGGGCAACACAAGTACATGATTGGCCAAAATAGGTCTTTATTGGGCAATTTTTAAACAGACTTTACGAAGATATTTGTTCCAAAATATGATTGACGGATACCACCAATTTATATAGAACAATCAAATTGGCTCGCGAAGTAGAATTTGAAGTGGAGGTGCTATGGGGTTAGGTTACTTAGTCAATGATAAATAGCGACAGTCATACGGTCTGGGAAATTGAGCAGGCTCTATTGTGGGTAATAAGGGCAATAAAGGATTTGTAGTTGCATCACACATCTCAGGTCATAACCCAATAGCACAAAAGATTACTTCAGCCATGTCTTATCCCTCTAAAGCAGCCTAGTTCAGCAGTTCGGTGGGCTCATTTGCTGCGAGGTCCACAGCTCAGTCCACCTACACACGAGGTGTTTGACGATATTCACAAAAGGAATATCAGGACATGCGAGCCAAAGGACTATGTTTTCGTTGTCAGCAACCTTATCATCTCTTCACCAGTGTGCAAATAAGTTTCTTCAGATAATCGTTTTGGATTTTGAAGATGAAGATCCTTTATGCAAGCATTTACCCTCTGCTCAAGAACCCTCATCTTTGTCTCCTATGGCCGAGGAGCATCTTCTCCAGCTGGAACTTCCCTATTTTACCATTTATGATCGAGCAAATTTTCAAACCATGAGGATTAGAAAGACTATTAGTGAGATCCCGAATTTTGAATCCTAGAAATCCAGAAACTAGTACAGGTAAAAAGACCATTTTGCCCATGAAGAAAAGGATGTGTGATGGCCGAAATTGGTAAGAAATGTCCAGTAGTTAATTTCGGTTTTAATTTCCTTTAATCTAGTTCTTTATAAGTTGATAATTACCTTAGAAATTAAAATCTCTAAAATTAAGGGAAATAATTACAGAATTTAATTATGATAATTATCTTAAAATAGGAATTTTAATCTCATAACCACCTTAGATAAATAGGAAGTCAGCCACACAAAAATCTTAAATAGAAAACACACAAAATTCGTAAAACGTAAAAACCTTACACCTTCTAATTTCTATCAAAATTCGCTAGAACTTCAAAATAGCATAACTCTTTCATCCTTTGTCAGATTCTTGCAAATAATAGCTTGTTGAAAAGCTCTCTTTATTCTCTTTCCAACCATCTTGAGTTTTTTGTCTGAAGGTTAGTTTTTTTTTGTCAAAAGTTAAATCGTATTTCGACGGAATTGCCAAAATCTGCTTGAACTTCAAAATAGCATAATTCTCTCGTCCTTTGTCGGATTCTTGCAAATAATAGTTTGTTGGAAAGCTCTCTTCATCCTCTTTCCAACCATCTTGAGCTTTTTGTCTGAAGGTTAGTTTTTCTTCATCGAAAGTTAAATCGTATTTCGGCGGATTAGGTTTCAAGATTGTGTGATTCTGTCTTCAATTGATTTATGTTGTTGTTCTTCTTATTCATATGATTATTTGGCATCCATTCATGCTATAAAATCATGAATTCATCCTTTGAGTCTTTTCTATACATGAAATCAGTATGCCCTATCCTTGTTCTATTATTGCCTATCTTGATCAATTGATTAACCTATTGGATTCTGATCTTGTTTCTTTTGATTGTATAAATTATAAACACTTAATCATTCTTTGTTAAACATGAAATCGCAACCCTTACACCTTGCTAACATGAAATCACAAATTATCTTGTGTCCTATGCTTAGTGCCGAAATATACATAGTTAAATTAGGGTGGTAATTCAGGTTGAATCTTGTTAAGTTCTTGGCTATCACATCACACATCCAAAAGGGAGGCACTTGCGGCATCTAACCACTGGTTTCTGATAGGTTTGGTGAGTGAAATTGGTAAGAAAATAGGATATTTACTTGGTTATTGAGTATGCATGCTTAGTTTGATTTTGTCTTTGTCTTGTGATGTCTATGCCTCATCGGTTTCTCCAGAGATCTCTGTTGTTTGTTTGTTATTTTCGATACCTGCCTTTGTTATTATTGCATGCGAATTGATTGTAGGATATGTGCATGAATCACGGATTGAGATATGAATCCTATAGGTCATACCGAACCCTTGAGTTAGGTTTTGAGTGCCTGAATTGTATATAATTGTGTTCTGACATTATTGAAGATATCCTGTTGTGGTATTATGCTTTGTACTTGCTTGTGTGTGTTTGTATGTATTTGTGTGTCAGGATCTTATTCCAATGGCTATTTGGGGTAAGCGTTGATACTCCTTGGGAGAGGGGAGGCTCTTACTAGTATGGGAGTTGTATGGGTGGTAATCCCCAGCATGCACGCGCTAGAAGCCTTGTCCCTGTGTGGTTTGGATGCCTGGTCCTTGTGTGGCTAGAAGCCTTGTCCTTGTGTGGCTAGAAGCCTTGTCCTTGTGTGGCTTGGATGCCTATTCCTTGTGTAGCTTGGATGTCTTGTCCTTGTGTGGCAAGATGAATAGGTTTGTTGATTAGCTTGTGTGCTAACCTTTTATCCTTTGTGTAGTAAATCTTAGACAACATAGGTGGAAGGAGATGAACTTTCTTTCTTTATAGTGCCGAGAGTAATCTGATGAGTTTTACCTGTTCGTGTACTTCTGATTTTCGGAAGTGTTGTAGTCCACCCTCAGTCTTAGTTTCAGCCCTATCCCTTTATTGATTCTTGAATTGCGTGATACCCATAGTTATGTAGGGATGATCTGATGTTGTTCGGGAGATTTGTGTTTAAGATTTCTGTAGATCTTATGATGTTATGACCCTACTGAGATTCTTGTAATCACATCCTGTTATATTCACCATTTTTCAGGCTTAGGTACATCCACTATCCGTGGTACCAGTGTGTGAGATCAAGGCTGCACGGCGGAGCGATATCGCATCACATTTGTATACCTGTTCTTTGATTGCTTACGCATATAACATAAATTATGATTGGACTATTTTCTGGTTTTCAAGATTCCTCCTTTACTTGTTGTGTCTAATTTATGTTGGGGGTTTACTTGCTAGATATTTGGATCCCTATGGGACTTGTGTGTTGTGGATTCATTGATTTTATTTCAAGACTTCTACTGATATTTCATTTACTCCGTATGATACCAGAATACTTATCCAATATTATGCTCCAACTGTTGATAAACATAAAGAATGTACATGCTAAAAATCGAGAATTTAATGAGTAAGCTTGTGAGATTCAGATAGGTCCTGGTTCTTTGGCTTGTTTGGGTTTCATGGCGGTAAGGGTCCTAACCGGAAAAATTAATAATAGGTTAGGAGTTAGGGTCATTACAATTAGTATGTTCTTGGTGGTCATTATGGTGGATAGTGGAGCAAGCCACTGTTTTTTGTTTGTGGGCTTAGCTTCTCGTCTTGGCTTACCCATTCTTAATACAACGCCCATTGGAGTTCACTTGGGGGACGGATTTTTAAGAAAATAACTGAATTCTGTCTGCAGGTACCAATTACTATTGATGCGTTAACTTTCATTGTAGATTACTATCTATTTTTAGTAGGGGGAGTTGATTGTAATTCTTGATATCTCATGGCTGCAATCTCTTGGCAATGTTACTGCCAACTGGAGTACTATGACCATGGAGTTTATGTGGAATGGCCGTTATCTGTCGCTGACGAGTGATCCATCATCCCTTAAGTCTATCTGTCATTCTATAGAGATTCAGTTTGGACTTTTCCTCTGGAAACTTGTAGATGACCATGTTACTGATGGGACTTTATCGGTCCAACAGCAGCAAGAGCTTTCTTCGTTATTAGACAGCTTCATACCAATTTTTGGCTAACCTACTTCATTGCCATCAACAAGAATAGTAGATCACCTGATACCATTACAACTTGGGGTTGACGCAGTCAATGTTTGTGTATATCGGTATGGACACACACAAAAAGATGAAATTGAATGACAATTAGCAGATATGCTGGCTACTGGAGTGATCTAGCTAAGTACCAGCCCCTTTTCAAGCCCAATATTATTGGTGCGCAAGAAAGACGGTAGCTGGTGGTTCTATGTCGATTATCGAGCACTTTTGGAGCAAAAATTTTATGCCAACAAAAAGAAATGTATTTTTGGCAAAACTTCTATCGAGTACTTGGGACATATAGTATTTGCAGCCGGTGTTTCTATGGACCCATCAAAGGTTGCTAGTGTGCTGCAGTGGCCAACCCTTCGTTCCCTGAAATCAATTCGAAGATTCCTTGGTTTAACAGGTTATTATCATAGGTTTATCAAGGATTATGGACTTATTGCTCGGGCTCTCACTAATCTACCCAAAAAGGATTGTGGTTCCAAGTTTATTTGGACAGATGAAGCTCAAACAACGTTTGATTCCCTATGCAAGGCGATGCTATTAGCTTTAATTTTAATGATGTTTGATTTCTCAGCATCTTTTGTGGTTGAATGTAATGCATCAAGAGTTGGAATTGGTGTAGTGTTAATGCAAGAAGGCAAGCCAATTGCTTATTTCAGCAAAGTCCTGCTTCCTATAAATGTTTCTAAACCAGCTTATTGATCTTGTTATGTTGAAGATGACCTAATTGTGATTGTTCTGTTGAAGTGAGATTTGATCTTGACTTGATGGGCTCATTCTCACAAGTGTAACGTTATGTTGAATTTTTGTCTATTGGGAAACCTCAATCTTTCTCTCTTTGTTAAGTTAAAATATGTATTTAGGAATTAAAGATAATAATGAGAACACAAGAGTTTATAATTCTCCAATATGAAGAATTCTTCCACTATACAAAGAATAGTTAGATTACAATAACACGTTTATAAAATTGACTCACACTATGGTGACTCACTCTAGTTTAAGAATAGAGACTTCCCAAGCTATCTCTTTTCTCTCTTGAAAAGACTCTTTTTTTTTTTTTTTTTTTTTTGGAAGAGGTCAAACCAAGACCATTACATTGGTTGAATTAAAACTGTTCTATAAGAGCCAAGACCGCTCCTGTCACGGTCAAGAAAAGGTCTTTAACTTTCTGGAGATTGTGTAAAGCGTAGGCACATCTCTAATTGAGATCGAGCTATAATGGCCAGATGATCAGCACAACAGTTAGCTTCCCTGTAGATATGTTGAATCTCCACTTGCCAGTTTCGTGTAAGAAGATTCTGAATATCTGAAAGCAAATACGAAAAGCGAGAAGGGTTCTGCAAAGGCCCCTGGATTAATCTAAGTGCATCAATACTGTCAACTTCCAGGATGATTTTGCGAAATCCCAACTCCCAACCAAAGAGTAAACCTTGCTTTATTCCAGCCAACTCAACATGTAAAGCAGACACAGCTATATCCATTTTTAAAGTGAATCCAGCCATCAACTCTCCCTTATGATCCCTGAACAATCCACCAGCTCCAGCCTTCTGGGAATCAATAAATGATCCATCTGAGTTGAGTTTGGCCCACCCAAACCAGGGTTTGGTCCAACAGATAAAACGCCTATAATTCTCCCCACCCTTAACCCTCCTCTGCGTATTTTTTGAAACGATCAACCTTCCAATCTACGTGCCACTCTTCCTCCATTATAAATTTATTCCTATTATTCCACAACAACCAGCAAGTGACCCCAAAGAGAATGCTCCAATTAGACACATCATGAACTACATCATTCTCTTTTAGATTTGAGATCATCCAGGATCTGACATTAACATCATAAAAGCCTTGTCTCATGTTTATTGGAACTAAAGAATGCCAAATTACCTTGGCCATAAAACAGTCTCTAAGCACATGACTTAAGTCTTCCTGAGCTAATCCACACACAGGGCATAAGTCCGTCTCCCCGAAGCCTCGACGACACCTCTCCTTATTTGTGAGGAGTTTATTATGTAAAGCTAACCAGAGAAAAAAACGAATCCGTTCAGGCCCCTTCCATTTCCATGGTAAATTCCAAATGTTCTCATATCCTAGTGGAGGTGTTGGAGCACACAAAGAATAAGCTGTATTAACATTAAATTTACCGGAAGAAGTGAGCCTCCAATATGGCTGATCCAGATCAGTACCAAGACCAAACTCCAGAAATCGATCAATCGTCTGGGTAATGTTCTGGGGAAGTAGAACCTTCCATATGATTCTGCCATTTGTATCCCTCAACCATAGAAAGTCGGCAATAGAAAGATTAAGAAACTCCAATGGGACTTCCTGGGTAGCATATTGCACTAAAGGAAAAGGTAAATCTACCCATTTATCGAACCAGAACTTACACTTGAGACCATTACCCACATGCCATAAGGCACCCTCTTCCACATAATGCCAAACCCCAACGATGTTTTTCCATAGCCTTGAGTCTCCAGCTTTGTACTCTATCTGAAAATTGCGTCTTGAAGTGAGATATTTAGACCGAAGAAGTTTAACCCATGCCACATCATCATCTTTTAGAATACGCCAAGCATGTTTCATTAAAAGTGCTGCGTTTTGGGCAGCTAAATGTTTCAAGCCTAAACCCCCTTGTGAACGTGGACTGCATAAAATATCCCACTGAACTAAATGAACCTTTTTCCCAGACGGCTTTGAACCCCAAACAAATCTCCTGCATTCTTTGTTTATGTCATCAAGAAGACCCTTAGGAATCTTAGTAACTTGCATAATGTAAGATGGAATATTCTGTAGAGCATATTTTGTTAAAGTAGATCGACCAGCCAAAGAGAGACGCAGGCCATTCCAGCCGTGAATTCTTTTTTTAACCTTTTCAAGAATAGGCGCAAACTTTTTGCGACTTGATCTGATGTTATGGAGAGGAAAGCCCAAATACCTTCCTAACGAAGTTGCTTGTTTAAACCCCAAAGTAGACGTTATACTCTCTGCATCGCCAACCTCCACATTCGGTGAGAAAGTAACAAAAGTCTTATTTGTATTCACCCGCAGTCCACTTGCTTTACTAAACTCATCCAGAATTTGCCTAATCAGAATCGCTTGATCCAAACTTGCCTTTGCAAACAACAACATGTCGTCAGCAAATAGCAAATGTGATATTTTTGGGGCGCCATTTGAAAATTTCCAAGGACTCCACAACTTTTGTCTAACATAATCGTCAATAGTCTGAGTTAATCTATCCATACACAGAACAAAGAGATAAGGAGATAATGGATCACCCTGCTTTACTCCTCGAGATGGCTGAAATGAACATGTCGGCTTGCCGTTCCATAAAACCTGAGATGAAGTTGCAAACAAACAAGACATAACCAACTCAGATATAACACTAGGGATCCCCACATCTACCAGTGTATCTTGAATAAATGCCCAAGACAGTCGATCGTAAGCCTTTTCAAGATCTACCTTAATCACCATCCACCCTACGCTTCCTTTCTTCTTCCCAATCGAATGCATTATTTCAGAAGCTAAAAGGATATTATCTGTGATCTGTCTCCCTGGAATGAAGCTTGATTGCATAGGACTGGTAACATGATGCATTATAGAACGCAATCTATTGGCAATTATTTTTGTGACCAGCTTATAACTGACATTGCACAAGCTTATAGGTCTGAAATGTTCTAGTCTCTCAGGATTTTCTGTTTTTGGAATGAGAACAACATTCGTAGTACAGATCGCAGGATTAATTTTCCCAGTACCTAGAGCCTTCTGCACCAAAGAGCAAAGTGAGGACTTAACTGTAAGCCAATTCTTCTGGTAAAAAATTGCAGGTATACCATCCGGGCCAGGGGCTTTCGTAGGGTGCATCATAAACAATGCAGACTTGACTTCATCCTCCGACACCGCTTTCAATAATAAAGACACCATATTCTCACCCAAAGGAGGGAACCTTCCTCGAAACCGATAACTTGGTGTACTTCTCTACAGTCTGCTTGATATAATTTTTGAACAAAAGTAAGGGCTTCACTCTCCAGTTTTGTCGGCTCAAAACACCAGTCGTCGTCAATTATGAGAGCCTCTATGCTGCAGTTTCTTTGTTTAGACCTGGTTTTAGCATGATAAAAGGCTGTATTGCGATCCCCAAGAGTCAGAAAATCACTCCGTGATTTTTGCCTCCAATAAATCTCTTCCTGCAAACAGATTTCCTCAAATTCATGTGTGAGCTTATCTTCAAGAGAAGCTAGAAAGTTAGTAGGATGAGCCTCTAGAGCTCTTTGTACACCACCCAGCCGAGCTAGAACCCTTCTCTTCCTCTTGAAAATATTTCCAAAAGTCAATGCATTCCAATCCTGCGCTATCTTGACAAAACGAGTTAAATTCTCAATAAAATCTTTTTTCTCATCCCACGCAACCTTAATAAATTCAGGCCATTTATCATGGGATAACCATGATGCAATAAATCGAAAAGGCCTGGGATAATGAGACCAAACCTTGTTCCCATTCCAATTGTTTTGAATCAAAATAGGTCTGTGATCAGAACCAATTCGTGGAAGATGAAACACCTTAGAATGAGGACATAAACGAAGCCAACCCTCATTACAAATAGCACGGTCCAATCTCTCCAACAACAAACCTCTCTTCCATGTGAATCTCGGTCCATTAAAACCGAGATCAGTTAATCCACAAGCTTCAAGCAATTGAGAAAAATCATTGCAAAAATGCCCACCACTCGCAGCTCCTCCAAATTTCTCGTCTCTGGAAAGGATTGCATTGAAGTCTCCTGCTAAAAGCCATGGGTAAGAGACACTCGGGGTGATATTCCGCAGACAATCCCAAAGCACCTTTCTTCTACTCGAATTGGGAGATCCATATATAGCAGTAAACATAAAGGAAAAACCTGTAGAATCCTGAATGAACATATGAATGAATTGACGATGATTTAACCTCACTTGAACCTTCCACCTGTCCTTCCATAATACCCAAATACCTCCAGAAAAACCATGAGCCTCCACTCTATGGGAGCGATCGAAAGACAAGGAAGCTATCACTCGATCAGCTTTAACCCCACTAATCTGTGGCTCTAAAATCACAAAAACATCAGGCTGATATTGATCAATCAAAGCTTTACTCATATGCTTAAAGCTCTGACCAGCTGCACCCTGCACATTCCAGACTAGCAATTTAAAATCCAGTGTAACCATCAAAAGTGAAAGGGAGATGAAAGAAACCCAAAACTATCGAGTAAGAAATGACAAGGGATCAATGGTTATTAGAACCATCAACCATTTGTACTTCATCACTCGAATCCAAAGGCGTAGGTGCTTGATTTACGCCACCATCTCCATAAGTGAACAGAACAGAATCTGCCATGTTGTTATGTAAAGAGGTTGTAATCTTCTTCGATGATGCCTTCATTTTCTTCCTATTTGTTAAGGTGACAGCGGCAATTGATTTTGCTTTGTTATGGCCACCAAGACGTTTAACCAATGGTACCGAAGGATCAGCAGACTTTGAAGACTCAATTGAGCTGAACTTGGTCACCGTATTAGAAGGAATTGGTGCAACTGCTGTGTTGCGATCTGAGTCCAAAGTAACAGGACATGGTTCCAGATTATCAAGGTTAGATATCATCAAAGTACCAGTACTTAGGAGATTGGAATCAATGATTGACTTATCATCATTTTGACAACTTGAACTCTGATTAGAAGGTAAGAAGGAAGCTGTAGGCTCTTCTTGAACTACTCTTGGAACAACAATCAACCCTTCCTTCATTATTTGATTCCCAGGAACTTTCTTAGAAGGCCTCGACGGTGTCTCTACAACCATTGGAGATGACTCTAAAGCTTGATTTTTGGGGCATATATCCTCAACCTCCGTATTTTCCAGAACGTTGAATCTTGAACCTTCTTTGATTTTCACAAGACTGTCCTTGTTAATAGTCTCTGTAAAACTAGTATCCTTATGCACTCTCCTTCTTCCACGCTTAGGGGCCATCATCCAAGGACCAGGGTTTGACTGTACATCAGCCTTGTCTGTTATCATTGAGTTAGTATCCATATTCGTCACCTGATCTTGCATGGGACCTACACAAGCATCCTTGCTGGTGCGTTCCTCCTTTGCCTGCATTGTGCAATGATCTTTATCATGGCCATAAACCCCACAAACAAAGCAAATGAGAGGAATGTCTTCGTATTGTACATTTTGTTTTCTACCATCCACCAAAATATGCGATACTAGAGGTTTTTCTAAATCTAAGTCCACTGCAACTCTAGCAAATTTTCCTCTATTGGCTTCTTCGGTATTGAAATCAACTTTAACAAATCCTCCCACCATATCAGCCAAAACCTTCAAAACACTTTTGTTATAATATTGTACAGATAAACCTGGGAATCTAACCCATGCAATGACGGATTTGATCCTTTCATCTTCCGGATTGAAAGCTGGTGACCAAGGTTGAACTGATAAGTATCCACCCGCAATAGTCCATGGCCCTCCGAGTAAAGCATGTTCGTAATCGGCTGCCTTATTCAACTTCACCAAATAAAATTGGTTATCAAGATCAATGAGTTTAATCTCACCCACCGGTTTCCACAAGAGATGGATCCTGTTGTGAAGACTCCTATAACCAATCGTCCGACCTACCATCTTAACAATCACCGCGAACTTCAAAGGATCTTGCATTAAACTTTTTGCCTTATCTGAAAAAACCACTGATGGAAGCCCTCCATCCATTGATCGCACATAATCATTTTCCTCAATAACAAAGTTGGTAACCCCAATCGAATTATGGTGCGCTATTTCCTCCGCAGCAATATTTTGCAATAAGGCCTGTCGATAGGAACTACTTTCCACCTCCATTGCCAACCCATCAGGAGCATCTGGGGGACGAGTTTCCTCGTCGAGAGGCCCCTCTTGCCTTTGGCCAGTTGTGATCATTCAACGATTTTCGAATCTTGGAGCTTAAAGATTCGGTTGTTATCAGATTTTATTTTCTCCTATTCTTGTTTTCCTTGTGTAAGAATATCTTGAAAAGACTCTTTAACTCTCATACTATGGTGACTTCTATCAAGCTCCTTGGAGTTAATACGAATGAAGATTCCTACCTCTATTTATACTACTCTATCTTCACAATGAATGATGAAAATTTTTTTTATCCAAAAGTGGAGATTAATTTCCTAGAATGCTCCAAACATTCTAGGAATCTCAATACTCTTCCACCCCTTCCATATTATTTTGTATCTTCGTGAAGGTAGCTCAAACTAACAAACCCAAACCCATTCGAAAGAGTGAATGAGATCGATTTTGTTATTTTTTTGTCGTGCCTCGCCTCCTCGACCGCGACTCGATGGGTCTCAGCCCCTTGCTGTCTTCTTGTTCTGGAAATATGTTTTTATTAACAATTTAGTTTATTTTATATTTTTGTCTAACTAATCTATTTATAAATCAAAATCGAACATTCAAATCTAAAAAAAAAATTGATCTATATTGAAATTTTAAATTTATCTTAATTTAAATAATTTTAATTCGATTTTTAATTATTTCGGTTGGAGTTCGAAATTCACCAGTATTCAGCAAGTTCAAACGCAAAAGAGTTCCCTTGCACGCCTTCAGCAAGTTTTTTATAAACACATGAAGATTGAAAAAAAGGCCCCACAAGGAAGAGAGTTGTCGGCTGGTCCAATTCTGGGCTCTACCCAGAAATAAGAAGCCCAACCCAGAGAAATCCAACAAGAAACACATATCCCCAAGCCCCCAACTCCTATCCGGATAAACCCAAGGCAAAAACCTCTCCCGCCATGGTAATACAGACCATCTTCTTCCTCTCGACGCCACACATTTCCACACCATTCTTCTCCTTAAAACCATCATTGATCTCCCAACTCTTTCCAGCCTTACGGTTTTCCCGCCCCCGTTCGCTCCTCAAAGCCTCACCTCCCTTTCGTCTCTCTTTGACGCCCGTAAACTCTTTCTTTCCCGCGGAGTCGCAGCTCTCTGACGCAGACGACGTTGAGAGAGACGACGCGGAGGAAGATGATTATGTTGACGAGGAAGACCTAGAAGCTGCCGTTGAGTACGATGAGTTTCCTGGAGAGGTTTCCGAAGAAATCGAGGAAAGCGATGACGAGGCAGAAACATCGATCCTTACCCGCGAAGCGTCGGTATGGAGGAAGGAGTCCAAGTGGCAGAGAGTTGAGAAGCTCCGTGCCTTAGTTAAAGAGCTTGGAAATGAAATCATCGACGTTAATGAACTTGCTAACATCTATGATTTTCGAATGGACAAGTTTCAGGTTTTGCCTTTAACGAAACAATAGTCATTTATTACAATTCGTTTCAGTAGTTCTTGACTTGAGGATTTTACTCTTCTTCTTTTTTTCATTTGTTGTTGTTTGGCAGCGATTGGCCATAGAGGCATTTTTGAGGGGCTCGTCTATTGTGGTATCGGCACCAACAAGCAGCGGAAAGACATTGATAGCTGAGGCTGCCGCTGTTGCCACGGTGGCTAGAGGGAGGAGGATATTCTATACCACTCCGCTCAAGGCGTTATCTAATCAGAAATTTCGTGATTTCCGGTTCGTAATTATGCAAATTGCTGGTGAATTTGTTGGAGCTTGACAAGAATTTGGCTTGGCTGTAGATTTTCTTTATGTTGTTTGTTATTTGCAATAGGGAGACATTTGGGGATGAAAACGTTGGTCTACTGACTGGGGATTGTGCTGTCAATAAAGATGCACAGATTTTGATAATGACCACAGAGATTTTACGCAACATGTTATATCAGAGGTAGTTTATTTGGAATCAATTTTCAATATTCCATGTGCTTATTATTTGATGGTACGGTTGGACTTCTCATGCAGCATCGGAATGGCCTCATCTGGGAGTAGACTTTTCTGTGTTGACACAATTGTTTTGGATGAAGTTCATTATCTGAGCAACATATCTCGGGGAACAGTGTGGGAGGAGATTGTAAGTTTTTTCCCCCTCTTTTTTGGGTTCAGAAACTCATTTCTAGCCTAACAATTCAACACTTTTATATATGTTCATATTCATATTTTCAGGTTATTTATTGCCCTAAAATGGTCCAACTTATATGCCTCTCTGCAACTGTAAAGAATCCTGATGAGCTAGCTGGTTGGATTAACGAGGTACTGGTTTCGCTCTGCAATGTTTGTGTTCTGTTTTACACAGTTAGTTGATCAGGAAATGCTTATAGAAAGACACTGAAAGTTGGAATAGAAATTATTCTTGTTTATTTTACTACTTATATCTTGTTTGCTCTTTAACATTTAGCAACCTCTTTAATACGGTTGATTTTTTATAAATCCTTCATCTGCCTGTGCACTTGTGCTATAGATGAATGTGATATTTAGGCCATTGCATGCATAGCTTAACACGCTTCCTTGTTTTTTTTCTTCATTTTCTGTTAGTCTGCAACTTTGTCATCCATATTTGTTCAACAGCTGAGATCAACTTGACGCAGTTTCATTTTATACCTTTTTCTACTTTAAAAAATGGCTCTTCGTTCCAGATTCTTGCATATAGATGATTTTATTTGGTTTTCTGGCTGATAGCTTTTCCAAATTGAAACAAAGTCATAAGCTGGGCTATTCTGTCATATTTAGGAGAAAGCTTGTGAAGTCATGATAACATACTTTCTATTGTATCCACTCCATGAAAAATGATTTCATCAAGCATTTCAAATTCTTTTGCCTTTGATTACACCAGCATGTATCGCATTCTCTGTTCGACAGAGGTGTTGACAATTTATATTTGGTTTCAGCATATGGAAGTCTTTGAGGATAGCATACATTATGATGATTTTCCTTTCGTGGTCCTTGGCTAACTGGTGTTATTTTCATAATTTTTATGGAAAGAAGTTACTGCAAGTAGATATAACTTTGGAGTTGTAGTATGATATTTGAAAATTTTGATTTATACCATGATATTATAGAAGAAATTTGAAAGGAAGGATGAAAATTAGAAATATTTTGTGCCATGTCTAATGTTACCAAAGCATTTGCTTCATCATGTCTAATGTTATCAAAGCATTTGCTTCATCTTGTCTAATGTTATCAAAGCATTTGCTTCATCCAGTAGCATAGCATTGTGTAGATGCCGGCATGCATGACTTTAGAGTTTTGTAGAATAAAACTTCCTTGCGGTATTTAGACTATCTATCGAAGTAGGCTAAGTCAGCTTTCCTCCCAAACAAAGCTAGAATGTTAAACTTAAAAACTCTGAAAGAACAAAAACTAAAAGTAGAGAGAATTGGAGAAAACTCTTTGTGTTGATTGAATACTGGATAATTACAGATTAGGGGTAGCATTCCTTATATAGTAGTTTAGCTCCCCAATCAACAGTTTACTTTTAGTGTTCGTTATAATGGTTGGATGATTTACATTCAATGTTCCTTATAACTAACTATGTTCTATTTTTAAAAGTGGTTGTAATAATTCACTATTTGGATTTTGACTTTTACCAAGTCTTATCTCTCTAAATGACACGTTGTTCAGTCTGTGTAGAAGACACGTTGTTTAGTAGTTCGTCTGTAAGACATGTTGTTTAGTTCGTTTGTGAGATACATTGTTTAGTCCATTCGGAAGACATGTCGTATAGGTTAAGGTGACATGTCTTTTGGCTTGCTTGGTGACATGTTTTTCATAATTCTCATTATTTTGGGACGTGACAATATGCACATGAAAATGCTCACGTCCTTACTGTTGCCTATCTTTTGCCTCTGGCAACATATGATGATCTGTGAAGATTGCAACATCATTAATTCTGTCAACCATAATTTTTATCTTTAAACATTCCTATTATGACCAAATTAAATTATTCTATACATTATTTAAAGCCAATTGGAATTGAACAAGATTTCATTGTTTAGTGTCTTTATCCGTTCAATCACCCACTATTGAAGAGAGCAACGAAGTTGATTATGTTGAGGGATCTGTGGATTTCAGTGAAGAAGGTGGAGTTACCAAACTTTAAAGGGATTAGCCCATTAAGTTCGATTAGGAGAGCTGAACAATATTTCCATATCCAATAAGCATCTGAAGATTCCAAGTGGAAGGTCATGCCCTGCACTGGATGACCTGGTTGTAGAATCATAAGTCTTTGCTTAGTCGGGATGATGTCAAGGAGTTATTGACAAGGTTCGGTGGAGTTTTGGTGTCGAATCCATTTGATGCACTCGTTGGTGTCAGGCAAACAGGCTCTATGGAGTATATCAAGATTTTGTCGCAAAAGTAGCACAGGTGCGTGGTTGGCTAGAAGATGCCTTCATTGAGCTCTTTCTTTATGGGCTAAAGCCATAAATATGAGCTAGGCCTCAGTCCTATGAGGTTGTAATCATACTTGAAATAGAACATAAGCTGGAAGTTTCTACATGTCATAAGCCATTCTGGAATGATGTGGGACAATTATGGGCTTGGGAATGGAGCATGCTTGTCTTTAATAGCCAATAGCTTTGGGTTAATCACACAGGCCATAGAGATGAAAAAGCTCACGGCAAGAATAGGCTGTGAAACCTTATGTAAGCCCAGACCATCTGTTCCGAGAATGGGTCTGTTTCAACGACATTTGGGAACTTGGCTAACACAGCAAAAACGAGGGCATCTGTTCTATGTAGAAAGAGTTTCATGAGCTTAAAGAGAAGGGGTTGTTTTACCAACACAAACAACCTTAACACCAGTATACTAGTCTGTAGGAAAATTGCTACAAATGATTATTCTGGCAGAAGGTGAGACTATGGAGAGTGAAGAAGAAATTGATTGTGGAGAGCTAGCAATGGAGACAGAGATGCTTGAGGTGGGAATCAAGTAAGGCCAATTGATGCAATTGTACCTACATTTATATATTTTCAAAAAGGTTGGAAACAGTGAACGATGATGATTAGAGGGCCAATTAAAGATGTAGAGGCGATAGTCCGAGTGGACGGGGCAAGTAGTTGCTTATGTGGAATGTATTGAAAATTCACACAATATTATTGAGTTCATTGGCTGTGAAAAAAAAAGGAGAAAATGTCCTTACAGCGTAAAAGTAAAGAAGGAGGTG
The DNA here is from genome assembly GCA_019739055.1 of Passiflora organensis. Lineage (NCBI taxonomy): Eukaryota > Viridiplantae > Streptophyta > Magnoliopsida > Malpighiales > Passifloraceae > Passiflora > Passiflora organensis. The sequence goes on along the minus strand of JAEPBF010000187.1, from coordinate 6,107,474 downwards.
AGAATCAGAAGTGGACAATATGATAAAAAAAATACTACTGCTAGAGAGTTACTTGGTTTAAAATGATAATAGTAGCATTGAATTGAAGTTTACTGATAATAGTAGAAATGAGTGTGAGGCAAGTTGTTGATATGCTCATCGTCCAGATTGAAGATAAACTTTTTCAAAAGTGCTTTAATTGGTATTAATTACTGGAAAGAAAAATTGACGGACTTGACTAATTTACTTCTATGTAGTTCCCAAAACTTACCAACTAAGTACTTGGGATTACCATTGGGGGCTAATTCAAGACAAGAGACCACATGGGAGGGGATGATAAATAACTTCAAAAGTTGCTTGGCGGTGTGGAAAGGAAGATATTTATTGGAGGGAGAATCACACTTATAAAACCTGCATTGAATAGTAGTCCTTCATATTACATGTCTGTTTCCAAAATATCAAAAGGAGTTCAAAGGAGTATTGAAATGCTGATTGAGGAGATTTTTATTGAAAGAAGAGGTGGAGAATAAATTTATTAACAAGGTGAATTGGAGGAGAGTTTGCATGAATAAAGAGTGTGGAGGTGCAGGGATTGGATGCTTGATTCTGAGAAATATCTCTCTTGATAAAGTGGTGCTGGAAACTTTTTGCAGAACCTGAGAATATTTGGGAAAATATTTTTCATTAGTTGTATAAACCCATCTTTTCAAGTGAAGGTATTGAATTCAAATCACACAATCTGTACTATTATGGAGAGATGTATATAGATGTCGGAATGGTGATTTTGATATCGCAAAATATAACAGAACACAGCTAAAGTGGAAATTGAGCAGTGGGGAGAGAATTCACTTTTGGACAGGCCAACGGTTAGGTGCTGTCTGTTGCTAGGATGTATCCATGATTGTATGAGGTGTCCAACTAGAAATCCTCAACTGTGAGTCAGATGGGACAATGCCATAATGGAATTTGGAGTTGGGAATTGACGTGGCGGAGGGGGCTGTTTGCTTGGGAAGAAAGTCTGGTAGAGAATTGATGGAATGACTCAACGGTTACAGACCATCAAGCAATAGAAGAGATGAAGTGACATGGGATGGAGATGATTATCAGTTCACAGTAAAATCCTGTTATGCAAAGATGGAGGAAATCTACTTTGAAGGTTTGAGATTAAACATCCCCAATGTATGGAAGTTACAACGAATCCCCCAAAAATATAGTGTTTATTTGGCTTGCTTGCTTAGACTGTATCCTATCTAAAAGTAGATTGGTGCGCATCAGATTGGTTTCTGCAACTGAGACTGATTGCTACACCTGTAGAAAATAAATGGAGGATGCATCTCACATTTTGTTGAATTGTAGAATGGCATGGATATGCTGGAGAGAAGTCATGAGCAGGTGGGGATTACAATGGTGGCACTTAGAAAGCTTTCAGATTTAGTGATACAATAGGATGGACTGGTGTTTAATGTGAAACAAGTGCAATTTTGAAACAGCATTTTGAGTTCCATAATTTGGGGACTCTGGTTGGCATGGAATGATAGAATCTTTAACCAACAGGGAAGGAACCAATGGAGATCGCAACAGATGGGCGCAGGCATGCGATTAGCTGGGCAAGAACAAAAATAAAAGGTTGCAACATGGGCAAAGCTGAATTGTTGGTGTAAAGTGATTGGCATCAACTCGTGTGACAAAAGATGAAAATCAAGCTACCAGTGAAAGCAAAGTTGGCATCTTAGATTCATTTTTTAGGTATTGGGAGTGCTTGTAATACCGAGCAGATCGTTGTATAATTAGTTTTTATATATCAATAAAGTTGTCCTTCGTCAAAAAAAAAGATATGCTCACCTCCGAAATTATATAGCCTAGTACAGGACCTTAGTCTATCAGTGATATTCCTGTTAATTCACTTCTTTTGATTATGAAATATCTTGTGACTGATAATTTTTTGTTTAATGTTAAATTGAAGGAATCTCTTTTTGGGTAAAATATTGATTCTCTTTCTTCGACTCTCTTCTTCTAGGTTCATGGCAAAACTGAAATGGTGACATCATCTAAGCGTCCAGTTCCATTGACTTGGCACTTCTCCAAGAAGTCTTCTTTGTTTCCTCTTCTTGACGTGAAAGGAAAGCAAATGAATAGGTTTCTAAGTCATAGTCTGACTTCCTTCAAGCTCACAGTTAATCTCTTTATATTTACTACCTGGAAAAAATAAATACGTAGCACTTTTAGTCATGCTACTTTTAGTCATTTATGTTATATTTTACTCTTAACATCCTTGAACTTTTGTGAAAGTTATGGGACATGAGTCATATTTTGTGATCTATTCCGGAAAGATTTTACAATAAGCCTTTCTCTTGTATCATCATGCTCAATTAATTTTCTGTTTGGAACTTCTCTCAATTGGGTTCTTCGTTATGTTGTGACTATATGCAGAATGAGACTCATGGTTTACCCCTCCGTTCTGTAATTTGATTCATCATGATATAATTGCTGTCTTTTTTGTTTTGAGACTCATCAGTACTGGGTTAATGCATGATAACTATAGCTGCCTGGTGCTCTCTCTCTCTTTGGAGCAGTATTGGAGAAATATGGATTACAATACTGCACTTGAAACCTGAACCATTACGATTAAAAAAGTGAGCTTTATTGTACTTATTAGGCGGCCATGTTAAGTTGCAATGTCATGTTGGCCTGGGACTGAGATTAGGGTGCTTATACATGTGGAAAGGGATCATAATCCCCAAGCCTATGCCTTTTGATTTCTAGATAAAAGCTCTCCATTTCTTGTAGCTTTTTTCTCTTATCAGTCGAGGGCATGGGGCTGGGTTATCCAGAAACTGCATAATGTAACAAAATCTTTGGTGCACTTTGTCTAATTACCATGGTCCTCCTTTACCTGGCTTATAATTGCTTCCTCTGTCATACGAAATGAATTTGTTTGTTATTGATTATAACTGCATCATAGTTCATAGTGAATTTCAAAATTTTGGTCAGACACTATTTTGTATTTTATCATTCTTTCAGTCTTTATTAACATGGTTTGCTTTTACATTGGACCAGGAAACTGTCACTCAATTATTTACAGCTTACTGCTTTAGGAGCTAAGTTTTACAAGGATGATGCTCCTAGAAGAAGGGATTCAAGAAGACGTGGAAGTGGCCTGGGCAGAAATTATCCTGAGAGCATCTCTGGTGAGCCTCTCTCAAAGAATGACAAAGACAGAGTTCGCCGTTCACAGGTATGACATTGGTCCATTAGTATTCCTATATTGTTTGCTCTGCATCCTTTTCAAATCAACTATACTTGTTACTTTCTAGGTGCCTCAAGTAGTAGATACATTAGTCCAGCTTCAGAGAAGGGATATGCTGCCAGCTATTTGGTTCATTTTTAATAGGAGAGGATGTGATGCAGCTGTAGAGTACATCGAAGGTTTCAAGCTTTTAGATGAGTGTGAGACTAGTGAGGTTGAACTAGCTTTGAAGAGATTCAGCATTCAGAATCCTGATGCTGTCAGGGAGACTGCTATAAATGGACTTCTGAAAGGGGTTGCTGCTCATCATGCTGGCTGTCTTCCCCTGTGGAAATCATTTATTGAGCAGCTGTTCCTGAGAGGACTTGTCAAGGTTGTGTTTGCTACTGAAACACTTGCTGCCGGAGTTAACATGCCTGCCAGGACTGCTGTTATCTCATCTCTGAGCAGACGTACCGGTCTTGGACGGACCCAGTTAAGCCCAAATGAACTGCTTCAAATGGCTGGGCGGGCTGGACGTAGAGGAATTGATGTGGAGGGGCATGTTGTACTGGTCCAGACTCCAAATGAAGGTGCTGAAGAGTGCTGTAAGCTTCTATTCACTGGACTAGAACCTCTTGTCTCACAGTTTACTGCTTCTTATGGGATGGTGCTGAATCTTCTTACTGGTTCAAAAGCTACCCGTCCATCAAATGAATCAGGTGATGCGAAAGCTCTCAAGACAGGGAGAAGTTTAGAAGAAGCAAGGAAACTAGTTGAGAGAAGTTTTGGAACCTATCTTGGTAGCAATGTAATGTTTGCTTCAAAGGAGGAGCTTGATAAAATACAAAAAGAAATTGAAATTCTAACTTTAGACATCACAGATGATGCTATAGATAGAAAGAGCAAGAAAGTCCTTTCTGAGAAGGCATACAAGGAGATGGCAGTTCTGCAGGAAGAATTACGTGAAGAGAAGCACCTCCGCACAGAATTGGGAAGAAAAATGGAGAAGAAGAGGTTGAAAGCCCTGAAATCTCTATTAAAGGAGATTGGCGATAGCCAGTTGCCCTTTTTGTGCTTGAGGTACAAAGATTATGAGGGAGTAGAACATTCAGTACCTGCTGTCTACTTGGGGAGGGCTGATTCCATTGATGGTTCAAAGCTTAGTATCATGATTTCTGCAAATGATTCATTTGTGCTTAACCCTTTACCGGCTGAATCTGATGCAAGTGAGGTTGAAGCTAACGAAGATATTATTGAACCATCCTATTATGTTGCTCTAGGTTCGGATAACTCATGGTATCTCTTTACAGAGAAATGGATTAAAACTGTTTATAGGACAGGACTTCCTAACGTTCCTTTGGCCGAAGGACATGCTTTACCTTCTCAAGTTATGCAGATGCTGCTTGATACGGAGGAACAGCTTTGGGATAAAATTGCAAGTTCTGAACATGGCGGTTTGTGGCAAGCAGAAGGATCTCTGGAGACTTGGGCGTGGAGTTTAAATGTACCAGTTTTAAGTAGTCTTTCCGAGAACGATGAGTTATTATACATGTCTCCAGAACAACAGGAAGCTGTAGAGCAATATAAGAAACAAAGAATTTCAGTCGCACGTATGAAGAAAAAGATTGCCCGTACCGAAGGTTTCATGGAATATAAAAAGATAATAGAGTGGAGGAACTACACCAAAGATAGGATTCATCGACTGAAGATCAGATCAAAACGTTTGGCTCAACGGATACAAGAAATTGAACCATCAGGTTGGAAAGAATTCTTGAATATCAGCAATGTTGCCCATGAAAGTAAAGCATTAGATATCAACACAAATACAATCTTTCCTCTTGGCATGACTGCAGCTGCAATTCGAGGAGAGAATGAACTATGGCTTGCGATGGTTCTTCGAAATAGAATTTTGGTAGATTTGAAAACCACTCAACTTGCTGCTGTCTGCGCAACTGTAGTGTCTGATGGTATCAAGGTTCGAGCTTGGGAGAATAATTGCTACATATACGAGCCTACCGCTGCAGTAACCGATGTGATTAGTGTTCTAGAGAAGCAAAGAATGTCCCTAATACAACTGCAAGAAAAGCACGGGGTGGAGATACCCTGTGGATTGGATACCCAATTTTCGGGTATGGTAGAAGCTTGGGCAGCAGGGCTAACATGGAGGGAAATAACAATGGATTGTGCCATGGATGATGGGGATCTAGCTCGCCTCATAAGACGAACAATTGACTTACTGGCTCAGATTCCAAAATTGCCTGATATTGACCCCCTTTTGAAAAGCAATGCCAAGTTTGCAGCTGACATTATGGATCGCCCACCAGTTAGCGAATTCATTGGGTAAATTTGCCTTCACATTTTTTTGGTTATATTATTTAATATTGTCATATTTTTTCATATTTTATCTTGACTACATAAATACTGGTAAATGCATCATATTTTTACATCAAGGCTGTTTAACACTAGCAAATAACACCCCATCAGAGATCTGTATCTTCACTTTCTTACATGAGTTGGCTGTAGGTTTTTGTTCTTATGAAGAAAAGAAGATTATTTTATCTCTAGATCAGTTAAAACTATTATTCATAATGAATCTATAGAATAAGTTGAAGTAATGTATAGAAGAAGGCTTTATATATTAGATTATAGGAACCTAAGCACAAGGTGAGATTTGTGTTGGAAAGGTATAAATCAATAGTTTCTCAGATCCAACTATGAACAGAATTGTGTGTCGGTTTAACCTCATATGGATTGATTTATCCAATCACAAACTAGTTATTTTTTAACAAAATAATTACTTTTTATTCTAGATTTATCCTGGTTAAGTCAAAACAAAAATGACATTGTAAGTCTGCTATTTTGCGGTTGAGGATTCTTCAGGTCCCATCTTACAAGTTTACAATGCTTGCAAATCCAAAAAATCTAGACGATGTGCAGTACCATTAAGCTTATTAATCTATTAGTTCTTTCGGGACTTTCTCTTACACAAAGCATACCAATGGAATCAGGGGAGTGATACTGTTGGCTGTGAATTCTTTACTGCAAAGAAAGGTGGAGGCAATAGCAAATCTGAAAATGGTTTTGTCTTAACTTTCCCATCTTTCTGGTTCTTTTCCCGAATCTTCTCAATATAATCTGAAGCTCTCACATCAATATTGTCGTAACCTGTTGGAATTGTTGTGGCTTGTTCCGGTGGCATTTGGTGCACTGAAAATTGGGTCGTCGACATTGATGAAGCCACCGGCACCGCAGTGTTAACATCTCTTGTGGTTGCTCGTTTTCTGGTCTTCGAGTTTAAACCCACGCTTGCTATAGTGAGAGGTGATAACTTGACGATGTTGACTACCAACGCCATAGACTTTTCACAAAGAAAATCTTTGTCATTTCTAGCCTTTCTGCCCATAGCTGGAAGTCTACCTTGGATGACAATGAATAATGTTTTGAAAGAGCAAGTTAGATATATAGGAGCAAGAACTCAAGCCTATCTCATGATATCTGAATGAGTATGGAGTATGGATAGATTTATTGCCTTTTGACTTTATTTGGGTGATGCTTATGAACATGTTCCTAACAGCTTCATGAGGCGAAGCTGTGTCATGGCATTACATATATGATAACTGATGATTCAAAATCTCACTCTAATTCAATCATTATCGATATTATCGATATTCTAGTTTGACAACAAGATTAATCTCTTTTTATGGTTGACTGTCTAAATTTATTTTTGAGGTCTACCACATCAAAGTATAAGATTATTCTTAATAACTGTATCATTTCACATCTTTCTTCCACAGGATCGAATCTAGGATCCGTATGTGGTAATTCATTGCACCAACACTATATTAGTAAAAATGTTAATGAATTACATGATGTTGGCACTCAAAATTTGTATACATTATCATTATTGGTCATTATGATGACATCATCTAAATCAACAGAATGCGAACTTTGGTTGCTTTTTGGATTTATGATCGATAATGCCTACTTCTAGCTCTCGAATATAATGAGTGAACGACTGCGAATCCGGCTCAAATCAAAGGGTAGTAAGAACACGGCTAAATGAGAACGCCTAAAAGGCATATTCTGAACACTCAATAAACAAGAATGGAAAATTTGTGTGGAGAATGAGAGAATGGAATATGAATAACAACAATTTGTCTAGGGAATCCCATACTTTCCTTAGCGTGTTGTTTATGAATAGTTGGTGGCATCTTTTCTCTTATTATCAGACTAATCAATTTGGTATTGGATTCTCATCCACTTCTCCTCCTCTTTTTAATGCTTACTTTACTATTGTTTGACCAATCACTTTAGGTTTTTGTTGCCGGATTAGGTATTTATATCCTAGGATTCGAAAATTTAAAAATTCCGAAATAAAATTTAAGTTTCAAAATTCTTTAAATAAAATTTTTAAATGATTTAAATATTGGATAAATTAATATTTTTAAACTTAAAATTTCAATTTGAGCTAGATTTAGGCTCAATAGAGGCTTAAAATACCAAATTGGGTATATAGAAGTTCAGCCACTCAAAATATAATCGATATCAATTTAATTGGGTTTCCAAAATAAAAGACAAATTATATTTGACTTTATCCTCAATTACAATGGACAAATTGGTTTAATGTCTATAGAATATGTTGGGACAAACTCTACGATCCTAGTTCCGTTTACTAAAGTAATATCACCCAAAATCTTTCATAAACACACTGCTCACATGAGTGATATTATTATTGAGAATATATCATTTTAGTGAGAGTTTCTATTTTTTGATATTTTGATTTATAGACATATTTTACTGTGGATATTTTCTATATAAAGAAAATTCATTATTATTTTAAAGTCAATAACATATTACTTATTGAAAATAGACATGAATCGTATTATATATAATTTTCATGTTATACATTCATCCATATCATTTATTATATAAACATACGTGACCAGGTTTTAGTTACTGAGTTACAAGTTACTCTGGCCCAGTAGGTCATTGGACAGGTTGCTGAGTTACAATATAAGCTCGTAGAGTCAAAGCAGAGGCCCAGTTTTCCAAGCAACATATTAACAGATTTCAGGAAGGTAATAGGTATTATTCAAAATTGCCATTATCAGGATACAAGAAATGCAAGTAAGAAATCACATAATTTACCTGGGATTTTACAAGTTAAGAAACCTATTTTCAGCTGCTGCATATGAAATCCTGATAAACCCGTTTCTGTTCTGAAGCTGAAATCTTTCACCATCAGGGCTGAGTGTTTTGCCAGAACCAACAATATCAGGAAAGTGAGTTTTGGAAGAAGACAACCTTGAAGTAGGAAAGCTACCATCTATTCTCCTCCAAAACTTGGAACTCAAAAATTCTGCCCCAGGAAGTTTGCAACATGTGTTGTTCTCTGCAGAATCAATTCTGGACATCCTTCCACTTGATACTGCCAAGGAAATTTCATCCAGTGCTACCTCCAGCCCATGAACTCGTGTCTCCAGAGAGTTTATCCCATTCTGGGAGCTCCCCATGAATTTCTAGATTCAAGAAACAAGATTGGGATGCTTTAAATCGACAACAGATTTCTTCAAAGGCGAATAATTTGCAAGAAAAAGAGAGATCAATATCTACCTGAAGAAGGTCAAGAAGATCGGATTGCTGGTTTTCAATGTGAATAAGTTGTTCACGTATTGAAGAAAGATCCTCCAGATCCTTCTGGCTCTCGTAAAACCCTTCACAAGGATATCTTGCTTCATCAACTTTATGGAAACAGTTCTCCTCATCGTAATAAGGAACCACCCTTGACCCATATCTCAAACCACAAAATCTATGGAGTTTATTAGCCTCTCTTGGTTCGACAGTTTCAGAATCACAACAACCACCGGTTTCACTTGGTGAAGATACTTCGATTTTCCAAGCGGAGGGCTTCCTCTGGTCCACCTTTCGGAATAGGGTTCTCTTTGGGTTGCTGTCTATGCTGTTTTCAGAGGTTTGTTTCCTCGCGGTGGTCACCTGTGAAGCCTCAGATGGAGAGGACCCGTTTTCCGGAGCTATTTTCAGTGCCACGGCCGTCTTTAAACCATTCTCTTTGGAAGCAGAAGTTGATAACCCGAGAATAGCATCACCGGTTGAAGAAGATATGGATGGAGAGGAATCTGAAGCTGAGAGCTCATCAGAAAAGCCAGGGACCGCCTTCCATATCTCCATTGTTCGATTCATAGTCTCCCTCACCATCTTCACCTATCATAGACATATCACAATAAGCGTAAACTCTGAAGCAGAGGAAAGCAGAAACAGGTGAAACAGAAAAGCTAAGGAAGACTTACTTTGTCAAATCTTCTGCTCTCAAGAGCAGTGATGGACACAACCTTATAATCCTTGGCCATCACATTTTCCTTCTCAGCCACCATTCCCAACGCTTCAGCGGCAGCCTTTCTCGCTGCCCAATCCTCGCAGCTCAAAAGGTCAACAAGACATGGCACCAACCAGTCCAAGATACCCTTCGCTCTGGCTCCACCAACGCTTACAATGCTGCCAACAGCTGCCAGAACCGCCGCCTTGGCCTTAAAACCGTCGGCCTTCAACAGCTTCCCCAGTCTAGGCAACAGTTTTCTGAGTTGCTGAGGTTCTGGCTCCGGCGCTGCATCTATCGCAGCCGCCAAGCACATGGCGGCCCCTACCTGCGCATTTGAGCTCTGACCCACCGTCAAGATCTCGATAAACGGCTTCGACACTACGGAAAATGGCGGCTTGGTGATGTGGGAGGAGATGGCGGAGGAGGCTTCGACGCAGGCGGAGCGGACGGAAGAGTCGGAGTCGAAGAGGCGACGAGAGATGGTGGAGAGGATCTTGGGTAGGTGGGAAGAGAGTTGGTTGCCGTGGAGACGAGAGATGAGGGCTAGGAGGTTGACGCATTCTCTGCGAACTGAGGACTTGGAGGAGTCGTCAGTGTTGTGGAGGCAGTGGAGGAATGGGGAGAAGGTGTCTTGGGTGAGGGTTCTAGCGATGGACTCCAGCTCGGTTGCAGCCAGAGATAGTGTGTCGCGGTCTGAGAGCTTGTTGAGGCATGTTATAACCCGGTGTTTTATGTCGCTGTTGGCGGTAGTAGTAGTGGAGGTCGTCGTCGTCGTCTTGGGTGATGGATGGCTCGGTGATGATGAGGAACGTTTTTGGACAGAGGACATGATGGTTTTGCTTGTTTCGAGTTTCAATCTTCTGGCATTAGCAGTGGCATTGGTGATTTTGGCGGCAGAAATGGTGGTCCGGTTGAGGAGAGTTTACAATTTATAGATAAATCTTGCCGGGGAAGGTGATGGGGGGACACAAGTTTTCGGGAACACTGAAGAGATTTACTGTACTATTTAACTAAAGATTTCTTGTGTGCTCTTCTTTTGGAGTTCGGTCCCATGTCTATGATCTTGTTTCCATATCTTGTAAGACTAAATAGTCCAAATTTGCATGAGAAAATAATTGGTGAAAAGACATAGAAGAAGAAAGCTGAATAAAATTGGATGATTTCCGTCCAAAATAGTTTCTTACCGAATTTCAATTCGTTAGAATGTCGGATTTCAATCTATTGGAATTCTGACCTATGAATATTCGATCCCCTGTTTTTAGCCGTTGGGACTCGAATCCCTGTCATGACACCTTTTATTCTTCCTAAAGAGAGGCCTCTTACCAACTCAGCTAGGTCTCACAATATATGTTAGAATACCAATTTTCAATCGGTATCTATCATAATATTGTATTTCAATCTTAGAATACCGGATTTCAATTGATATCAGTTAAAATGTCAGATTTCAATCGTTAGAATAAATATATTATCGTTCTATCGAATCTCACTACCCAAATACCCTTGTTGATTCCTATGGGAGAGTGTTCATCAAATTGTCAGGCCTGCCAGTTTGAGGAATACCCAAAAAGGAAATAACAAGAGAGAAAATAGTAATTTGGATTCCTTTACTGTTTAACACTTGATCAAGCAGATCTGCATATGCATCCCTTCTCTGGGAAAGAATAGTAATTTTTAAAATATTCTATTAAGAATAGAACGAATAAATCTTATTATTTAATTATATCTCAAACTCTTTGATCTCAGGAAACCAAAGAGAGGGGAGAAAAGGAACAGAAAAAGAAAAGGTTACCCACTCAAGGAAGGAAGAAGAATAAGAAAGAAGTGTGGAGCATGTGATGGAGCCATGGAAGGCAGTATCATTGAATCCCAGTTCAGGATCTTGCCCTTGCCTGCCTGAGGCCATCACGTGACAATGAGAAAGGGCTATTCAATGAAACTGAAGCAAAAGTTTGCATAGTTGGGTACATGTGGGTCCTCATATCCTCTCCTGGTAATTCTAGCTATTCTCTCTCCTTGTGAAACAAATGATTCTGCATAGCTTTGATGATCCTGTTGACTACTACTTGTACTGGGTTTGCCTTGATCAGGATCTGCCAATCCTTGACAAGTCAATGTTCTGATGCGTAATATTATACACACACCAGCACGCTATTCTGGAGCTTGAATTTCAACTAAAAGAGATTGTTTAAGAAGGGAAGAGTAGGTGTAGAAGAATCAAGGTATCCCGTGAGCTAAGGTATAATGACGATGACGCCTGTGAGCAAGAGGAAGACAAGCAGTCCCTCTATAAAGCTAGCTACTTGCGTACACTGATGCAAAGACAACTTCTTCATGTGACCCTTTTCTAAAATCTAAGTGGGGGCAAAAAGGGGATAGAGACTGATTATTAATGATAGGTCTAGTTGATTTGAAATCTTTCGAATGTAAAATTAAAAATCGAACCTTTGATTTTTAATTAAGAATGAATATATTTAAGCTGACTATTTACATGATTCAAGGACAACTTCATGTGACCATCTTCTAAGATCTAAGTGGGCAAAGGATTGCAATGATTAATACTAATTAAAGATGGATTTAATTGGTTTGAAATTTTCATACATAAAATAAAAAATTGGATGCACGAGTGTCTATATGAAATAATAAGAAATCTTTTTTAATTTAATTAAGGTCTCGAGATTAAATCTTAAAAATACAACAACCTTAAATTCCTAAGGAATAACTTGTCATCTCATAGGGTCTTGTCCTCCTTGCACTATGGATTAATTAGTCCTACCAAGAGACACTTTATAGGGCATTTGTCGGCGAAATTATCAGATTTGATTTTACAAAATTATTAGTTTTATAATTGTTCGTTTTGATCATTATTATAAAATCAAAATAATATTTGAGAAAAAGAAAGATGAGTGTTAATATTCGACTATTTTATCCTTCATAAAATAAAATGATTAATTCTAGTATATGTTAGTTTAAATAAATGATAATTTAGATATTAATAATTAATTTTGTATCTCAAATTTCACAAAACCAATCATTTTGTAAAATCAAAATCAACAAAATCAGAATATGAAACACATCCTATTAATTATTTTTTATTGGGACAATCCTAAATGATTTTTTTCATTGTGTTATACTCAAATTGGGGCTGAAAGACATGAAAAAAAGTGGTCAAAACGAATGGAAAAGGATTGGATTCTTTTTGCAATGCATTTATGGGAACACAAGGGCCAGGATAGAATGACTGGTACACAAGACATGGTGAAGATATTGCATTAATTAGACAGATAGATAGACAAAGAAGAAGGCAGCTAGCCGATTTGATAGATAACCCTATCCATGGTGGTAGTAAATGGTCCATCCTTGCATTGTTTGACTCCAAAACAGACCCCATTTGATGCCCAACCCTGCCAACAGATTAGATAGGGCTGATATATTATAACCCTTCACATGAGAAACCCTAAATGTGACCAAAACCATGCATTTCCCTCTCCTTAAAGCGACAGTACCACATGCAATCTGCTAGTGCTGGAAGAAACAGACCAGATGAGTCATGCTCTACTAAACCAATCCCGCAAAACATTCCCCTCTTCGGTCACTACCAGTGGCCCCGTGGGTGGGGGTTTGGTTCAATGTAAAATGTTAATCTTCCAGACTTGGATCTCCTAAATATGTACATAGTTGCTTTTCAGAATCGAAGACAGAACCTAAACTTTGATGGGTTCGGTTGGCGGAAAATCAAAACTTTGATGGATCCAATGAACTGTTTTTTTTTGAAATTATAAACAGTATTGAGAATGTGGGTCCTTTCTCTTTTGCTGCGGCTGTGTCTTGTTCTTCCACAAGCATTATACTTGTTAACATTCCACATGGAAGCTGCAGGGCAATTATTGAGTCGTTTTTTTGGATTCATCTATATGAATTTTTGGAAGAAAGGTTAGTTTTCATAAATATTCCTTTTTCTAGATATTTTTTTGTTACAAACATTTATGATTCACTTAGACAAAATACACCCCGAGAAAATACATGAGAAGAGATTACTCTGACTATACGTTAGGATATTTTTTGTTAATAAAAAATATTGAATGATTCGATATTATAAATTTGATATTGAGTAAATGAAATGAAATAAAATATAAAATTAGTTATTAATAAAATAATAATAATATTTATTAGTGATTAATAATAATTTTTTTATTTGATAAATTTATATTTTTAATATTTTTTTTAAAAAATTAAAGATATTAATTATCGATAACAATCACTAATTCATTTCATTATATGGCAAGTACCACCTATATGTGGATCTAATCCGAAATTTTAAAATATTTCATATCCAAAATCAAGATTTAAATTCTTTTAATTTAAAGAAAATAAAATAATATATTTAAATCTAAAATTAAAGCAATGAAAAAACATAAATTCTCATAACTTTACATCTTGGGATAGTTAAAATTACTAGAAACAAAATAAAATTATAAATTAATAATAAATTTAATTTTATTTATTATGTTAAAATTATTATCAATATAAAATTATTTTATAATATAATTTAAAATTTTCCTAATATAAAGTATTTATAAAAATTAAAAATCAATTCCATTTAATTCCTACACAATAAACACATCTTTATGGGCTAAGCGGACCATGATCCGTTACCGGGTCGTTCATTAAAATTATTGGACTGTCACTTTGAAAACGTGAATATGACCAACTCGGGTATTAATGAGGCCCAAAAGTCTGCTTTGTATGAAAATGGGCCTGAAATTATATAAAAAGCCCAAAACCTTAAAGTGTCTGCGAAAAAGAAGCGAGGCCAGGTCTAATACAAAGAATGAATGTACAAAAGGAATGGGCTATATCTGGGCTATAACAGACTGGGCTAGGGTTCTTGCCTATGAAAAAACCCGACGACTTGCAGATCCATTAAATGCTTAATCATTGGCCTAACCTCAGGATTTGCAAATTTAACCTTGTGTTTGATGTTCAAATATTGTGAAAAACTTTATATTACTCTCAAATTTTGATATAGATCCGATACCATATCAGTTTATAATCACGGATCTATCTAGATTAATCTAGTTATCGATAAATTATTATTCTAAAAATATAATATCGGGTTATATTTAAAAATAAATAAATATAAGAATTGTGATCCGTAATAATATTTTTTAAAATAAGATAGATAATTATTAAAGAAATATAAATAATTAGGATCGTAAAAATATGATTAAGTGATAATTAATTAAAATTTACCTGATTCTATAGTAAAGTTGTCTTCAACTACAGAATTTCTTATCGGAAAGAAATCAAATTTTGCTTTTTAGTGTTAGACTCTATGGCATTTACCGTTCAGGATTTACTAATCCGGTGAGCGCTAGACAAAATTCCGAACCAAATTTTGAATCCACTTTACCCACCCTCTGATCTACCTTTCCGAGTCCTTTCTCCTCAAATATTTACAGACGACACACCGTCGTCAGACCCATCTGAAATTCGACCACACTTAAAAGAAAAAACAAAAGAAAATCCCTAACCCTGCCCTAACTTGCACCGGAGAAACTGGCCATAACCGGTAACCCATCGACTATCGCCCATCCAGAAACGACTAACTCCACTTCCCCAATTGCCCCCCTTCTCCTTCCCCTCCAGTTCCTGGACAAAGACATGGTTTATTTGCCCCCTCGTATCCTTCCCCTCCATCATATATATCAACTTTAGTCTAAACTAAAGCAATTCTCTTCTCTATTTCTTCTTCTTCCTCATTAAAGAGAAGACACACAACACCACTTGCTTCTTCTTCTAATCTATCGTAATTCTCTCCCATCTGGAAGGTTGCTTATAGGAATCTCTCTCGTGTAATCCTCGTATCGATATCTTCTTCGTTTCACTGTTCCTCTCTGTGCGTTTCTCTCTTTCTTAAAAAAGTCTGTTTTTCCTTTTAATTTGTTTTTTTTTTTGAAAACCATGCTTTCGTTAATCCATCAACTGTAGATGACGAAAGAGAATGATCTTTCCGGTTCCGTAAATTTTCCACTTCTTTTCAGAATATAATCTTTACAAAGTTGATTTATTTTCAAGTAATGCAAAATTACTCTGATGCTTACCGTTGGTGAAACTGTGAGAGATTCTTCGAGCGATCCGTCTCCGAAAATTTCAATTATTTTCGGTTTTGATTCCTCTTCTCCAGTCTGGAAAGTTAATCTTGGTTTAGATCTGCTCTTTGTTTTAATGTCCGATTATTTATTTTTCCTGTTGTTGTAGGTTTTTCCTCTTTCTGAGTTGAAATTGGAGCTATATGGGAGCTCGATTTGTCGTGGACAACCGGCAGGAGAGAGTCGGATAAAGTGTGGCGCTTGTTTGTTTTAATGGTTACTGGTGAAAAATGAAGAGGTCTAGAGACGATATTTCCATGGGGTCCCAACTAAAACGACCTATGATCTCTTCTCGAGGGGAAACGTACGTATTCATTTTTTTTACTTTTATTCTTAATTCGGATTTTACTCGTTTATATCGTCTATATTTTTTGTTGTTCGCACTTGATTAATCATCCAAGTATATTGTATTTGCTCAGATTAAGCGTTGGTCGTGAAGATATGCAACCTTCTAGGTCGCTTTTTTTTTAAAAATATTTTTTATGTAGTAGCTTCAGTGCATGATTGTTGACATTTTCGATACTATCTAGATTAAGCTTGTTGAGCATACGACAGTTACCGTAAGTAATCTATTTGCAATTTTTTTGATTTGATCAGCGTTTTAGTTTGTTAATTTTTCTCGATTTGTTCAATTTGTGAGGAAAAGTTGCTCTTTTCCTTGGTTCTTTTGGTAAATCCCGATTGAAATTTTTGTTACTTTCTTTGACATTTATTTTGTTTTTGAAGAAATTCCTTTGACATTATAGTAAGTGTAAAGAGAGCACTCCCGTGATTGTTTGGCTACATACACATGCATAGTGGTTTCTGCATCTGTATATTGTTAGATGCAATTTGCGACATATATAGGTCAATATTTGCAATGATTTACTCTTTTTTTTTGGGAATTGTGATTGGCTAAATGACAATTATGTACTTGTTGTGTAAATCTTTTGTGCAATGAAGTTCGGGGCAACCCCAGATGGTTGGGGGAACAGTAGGAGGTGGTGGTAATGGTAGCAGTGGGGGAGGTAAACTTACCACAAACGATGCTTTGGCATATCTCAAAGCTGTAAAAGATATATTTCAAGATAAAAGGGAGAAATATGATGACTTTCTTGAGGTTATGAAGGATTTCAAAGCTCAAAGGTATACTTATCTAACTGTAGAACTTTTATTCCTTTTCCTTTTTGGTTGAAATGTTGAAGCTTGACTTAATAAGTTGTTTTTGTTACACCGGATGTAGAATTGATACTGCTGGTGTCATAGCAAGGGTGAAGGAGTTATTTAAAGGGCATCGTGACCTAATATTGGGTTTCAATACCTTTTTGCCCAAGGGCTTTGAAATCACCCTTCCTGCGGAAGATGAACAACCTCCACAGAAAAAGCCAGTTGAATTTGAAGAGGCAATTAATTTTGTTAACAAAATTAAGGTATGAATGCTGTTCAAAGCTAAACTTGAGGTGATGGTCCTTTTAAAGGTTTTTATATCATCACTTGCTTCTCTGCAGACAAGGTTTCAGGGTGACGATCATGTTTACAAAGCTTTTCTTGACATTTTGAACATGTATAGAAAAGAAAATAAGTCCATCTCGGAGGTCTACCAGGAGGTATACCAATCTCACCTTTTATATGATTCTTCTGTTTTTTAGGGCATGGATGGTCTCCCCTTCATTTAATTTTTTAATCACTTTGGCTTAGACGCATTTAAGAATTTTGGAAGGATCATTTAATTGAAACTTTTTGTCACAGGTTGCTTCATTGTTTCACAATCATCATGACCTACTCAGGGAGTTCACTCACTTTCTGCCTGATGCTTCAGCTGCAGCCAGTATTAATTTTCCTCCATCTGCTAGGAATCCTACTGTCCGTGATAGAATCTCTGCGACGATGAGGCCAATGCTTGTTGACAAGGTCTGTCCTTTCCTTTTGGTCATTTTTTATTTCTTATTGATCATCAGTCATAAATTTGGTTCTCTTTGTTGTGCTTCAGAGGGAACGAATGGCAGCTTCCCATGCTGACCGTGATTTTAGTGTTGATCGGCCTGATCTAGACCCTGGAAAAGCCATGATAAGGGCAGATAAGGAGCACAGGAGGTTTGGGGATAAAGAGAAGGATAGGAGAGAAGACAGAGATAGGAGAGAACGTGACCGGGATGATAGAGACTATGACCATGATGGCAATCGGGATTATAGTATGCAACAGTTCCCCCACAAACCCAAATCTGCTAGCAGAGCTGAGGATCCTGAACAGCAGGATGACGATGAGAACTTCGGAATGCATCCCATTTCGTCTGCTCATGATGATAAAAATGCAGTGAAAAGTGAGTTGTAGTTTGCATTTTTGTACTTTATATCATAATTGGTAGGTCCACAGATCTGCCCAATGAGATTTGTATGCTGTTATTTTAATAGTTCCTTAATTATTTATTGGACCCTATGTACTGTATCATCAGTATCACAAGAACAGGTTTGTTATGTGTATCCAAATCTTTGTTTTCACATATGTTTCATCTTTCATAATTTTTTGGTCGTTATACATTTTATAGTTCTTCTGGCTTCATGAGAATGCTAAAACCATTCTGGACGTAATGCTTATAGGTAGTAAAACAGAGTGGTATGTTCCCAGATTTTTTTTCTTTTTTAAAAGTTTGCCTTAACTCATTTCTTTTTATTTGATGATCTCAAGAAAGTGCTTCACAAGCATTTAGCACTTAAGTGCTGCTTTCAGTGATCGTTTTCTCCATTACTGTCTGAATGGAAAATACCTTCTGCTTGCATCTCAAGTGTTTAAGCTAGAAACACTTGTCCATTTCCCGCTTTCTGTCCTTTTTTTTCCTGTACTTCTCTTCTTGTACGCTTTTTTAGTTTTGCATTGTCCTGACTTGCCAAAACTAGTCTCAACCTTTCTGTATTTGACTCTCTTCTAAATCTCCCAATGGAAACTCTGAGCACAATGCTTCTTAGTTCAATCATGCTTATTAGTTAATCAATGGGAAAAATAAAGCTTTTTTTTCCTGAAATTAATATTTTGGAAATTTTTTATTGTTTTTAAAGAAAGCTAGAGGAAGTATAAAACCTAGTTTTAAGCAGAATCGCTTTTGGACTTTCAGAATAACTCAGGTTCTTCTAGTCTATTTGAATTTAGTTTTTGTGGTGTTGTCTTTTCTTTTACATGTTCCGGAACTTCTTTTTCATATCCATATGCTTTAAGCTGGGTGTTTTCCTTTTCCCCTTCTTTACCTGTATCATATTATGTCAGGTGCACTAAGCCAAGAGTTTGCTTTCTGTGAGAAAGTGAAGGAGAAGTTGCGCAACCCTGATGATTACCAGGAATACTTGAGGTGCCTTCATCTCTACACAAGAGAAATTATTACGCGATCAGAGTTGCAATCTTTGGTATGATTACTACTGATTTACATTTTTTCTGTTGAGTAACTAATAAAAATTAGAAAAATTCTATGTTTACATTTTTTATACCAAGTGTTTAGTGACAATTTTAATGCCTTCACACATTTATATATTGTTAGATGCTATGATAAGTGATTGTATCTTCTTGCGTATTGTTATCAAACTATTTCAACCGTAGCCACATTTAGTCACCAACTTTACTCTAAAGAAAATATTTTTATGTCAATAATTTATCAAACTATGAACTTATTTTATTTGGATGGAACTATTTCAATTATAGCAACATTTAGCCTCCATTTACTATAAAGAAAATATTGTATTTGATAATTTTACAGAACTGTAGAATTATTTTCATGGTGAATATTATAAGTTTATTTGAATAATTTGTGATGCACAACTGAATTGTTAGTTCAAAGTTGCTAGTTTGTTGTATTTATGATTTCTAGGTGTCAACATAAGTAATTATTGATGGGATCTAATGCAGAGCTCTTTTATATATTTGTTGCCAATTGTTTTGACACTTGTGAACTGCAGTCACCTGTACAACTCTCACATTGAGAATTGTTGCAGTAAAATGGGTAATTTATAGAAATATTTTTGGAATTAGGTTGGCGATTTGCTTGGAAGATATCCCGAGCTGATGGATGGCTTCAATGAATTTTTGGCCCGATGTGAAAAGAATGGTAATGTTCTAAAGCAATGAGTGATGTTATTTAAATTCAAATGAGGTCCTATTGATTCTTAACTAATCAAGACTTGCTCTGCAGAGGGCCTACTTGCTGGCGTTGTGAGTAAAAGTAAGTAAATGTGATTCATTTCTCCATTGTTACTGTTATGTGTGCTGCATTATTGGCCAGCATGTGTAGGTTCAGTGTCATGCATCTAGTAAATTATTCTGTTCATACTGGAATGTTAAACACTGATGATGAATAACATGCTACTTCATGTCAAAATGGAAATTTGCTGTAAATGAATTGAGCTCAGATTGATCAATGGTTGAATCTTCAACTAAACCTGTCCTGCTTCGTGTCAACCTTTCTTAATGATAAAGCACTCTCTTCTATGGGACTTATGCCTATTGAAATGCAATCATGGTTTGGGTCATGCAATATATTCCTTTTCTTTTCAATTGTCTCTCTATGTGTGTGATAATTCTCTTGGTTAGCAGTAGCATTGCACTGTAATTTGCGTACTATCTCATCCTGTAATCTTATTTACCTAAAAATTCTATCCAAGGAAACCATCATTCAATCAAGAATGTTGTGAAATTATTGTTTTTCTGTTTCCATCTTACCCAAAATTATTTACCAATGTCGTTCTAGGATCTCTGTGGAATGAAGGCAATGCACCCAAACAAGTAAAGACAGAGGAGAAGGATAGAGAACGAGAGCGTGAAGGGGATGATGGGAATAAAGATAGAGATCGTGACACTCGAGAGAGAGACAGACTCGAAAAAGGTACAATTGTCAGTAATAAAGACTCTGCAAGTCACAAGATGTCTCTACTCTCCAGCAAAGATAAGTTTATGTCCAAACCCATCAATGAACTTGACTTATCTAACTGTGAGCGCTGTACTCCCAGTTATCGACTCCTGCCAAAGAATGTACGTCACTTGTTTCCTTTCTTCCTTATTGATATATATTTTTAGAGGTTATTGAGTGTTTAGTAATTCCTCGGCTGTTTTGATCTTGTTAGTATCCCATACCTTCAGCAAGTCAGAGAACTGAGCTTGGTAATGAAGTACTGAATGATCATTGGGTCTCTGTAACTTCAGGAAGTGAAGATTACTCTTTTAAACATATGCGAAAAAACCAGTATGAAGAAAGCCTGTTCCGTTGTGAAGATGACAGGTTGGAACTTATCTGAGATGTCAATAATTTGTTTTTGTAAGAGATTTTTTTCCCTAATGGTGACTAAGTGGAAAATCTTAGGCTTACTTTGTCATATGGTGGGCTTTATCCTTCCTATTGCTTGTACAGGTTGTAGTGTTAGGTGGTTCTGTCTCACTGTTGTTTCTTTGACAATCTTCCTTTTTTCTTTTCCTTTTGTTTCAGGTTTGAGCTGGACATGTTGTTAGAATCTGTAAATGTAACAACCAAGCGTGTAGAAGAATTGTTAGATAAAATTAACAATAATACTATTAAAACTGATAGTCAAATTCGTATTGAGGAGCACTTAACAGGTTAGTTGATTGACATACAGTATATTTGGCTAATTGGCTAAATCTTCTCTCTCTCCTATTGGGTTCCTGATTCATATTATTTTACTTATGTGTAGCTCTAAATCTGAGGTGCATTGAACGCTTATATGGTGACCATGGGCTTGATGTCATGGATGTATTGAGGAAGAACCCATCACTTGCTTTGCCAGTGATATTAACCCGCTTAAAGCAGAAACAAGAAGAGTGGGCTAGGTGTCGTGCTGATTTTAACAAAGTTTGGGCGGAAATTTATGCTAAAAATTACCATAAATCACTTGACCATCGCAGTTTCTATTTCAAGCAGCAGGATACAAAAAGCTCAAGTACAAAAGGTTATGTCCTGCTTCGTATCTTTGTGTCATTGCTAGAAAGATAATTCACCACTACTTGGTCTTTCTTCAGTTTATTATTGTCTCAGGAACCCATTCAATAATGGATTGAGTTCAGTTATCATTTTTTTTTATGAACAACTTATGGTTTTGAAAAACCTCAAATTGTAGTTCGTCTTTCATGTTCTTTTCAATGGCTGCCCATGTTTTTTGTTCATTTTGCTGTTTGTCCCTTGAAATTGCTGTAAAACTCAGTTCATCTTAGGTTTTAAGTTGTCAGAATCATTAAATGTTAAATTGGATTGATTTGGCTATTAGCCAGAATCAAAACTTTGGATGGTATTCTTTTTTATATAAGTTTTAAGATAGGCAGATCCTTCTCTAAAGGAACTAATTTATTCGGCTATGTTATATCTGATGGATTTATCCCATGGGACATTTATCTTTCTTCATATTTAAATAACATGTTTCATACTATTGGTTGTGCAGCCCTATTGGCAGAGATTAAAGAAATTAGTGAGACGAAACGAAAGGAGGATGATGTTCTTCTTGCTTTTGCGGCTGGAAACAGAAGGCCAATTGTACCAAATTTGGAATTTGAGTACCCAGATCCTGACATTCATGAGGATTTGTATCAGCTCATCAAATATTCTTGTGGAGAAGTTTGTACAACTGAACAGTTGGATAAAGTAATGAAGATTTGGACTAACTTCTTGGAACCCATGCTTGGTGTTCCTGCTCGACCTCAGGGTGCGGAGGATGCTGAAGATGTTGTGAAAGCTAAGAATCATTCTTCTAAGAGTGGTGACAGCGAAGATAGCCCCAGTGCTGGTGGTGCTACCGTTGTGAACCCCAAGCATTTAAATCCTCTTAGAAATGGAGATGAAAGTTCCCAGCCTGAGCAATCAAATACTTCACGAGCTTGGTTGCTGAATGGCGATATCGGGGTGAAAGAAAATGGTTCTCCTGATACTGATTGCATAACTCGCAAAGGTGATCCGCCTTGCAGCATAATTCAGCATGATAAACTGCAGATTACTATAGCTGCAGCAGATGAGATATCTGGGGCTAGTAAACAAGTTGCTTCCAATGAACGTTTGGTTAATTCAAATGCTTCACTTGCCACTGGAGCAGAAATAAGTAATGGAAGAACCAATCTAGAATCAGGTTTTGGCTAGTTCTTCACATGTGATTTTATTTTTGATTATTTCCTGAAAATACATCTGCTTTGCACAGCTAGTTTTGTTCCTTTTTTCCCTCTTTATCTTTGATTGGTGGCCAGATTTCTGAAATTAGCAGTTGTTGACAGGACCTAGTGCTGCTCCAACAAGACCAAGTAATGGCACTGTTGATGGTGGGCTCGGATTAGAATCAATTAGTGAGATTTTACCTTCGACAGAGGTATTGAATCTTTTACAGTTTAGTTTCATTCGAGTCATGGGGACTGCTCCTCTTGACAGTTTCCTCAACAAGTACTTTAAAGTAAACTAAACAACTTTACTTGGTTAAGGGCATTTGCCATTAAGATGTTCATTAAGTGCAAAAAATATCTGCTTTTGTATATATCTATATTTCTTGTAAAATTTTTATGAAAGATGACTGCATTTTTGTTTCTAATTTTTGCAGGGTGGTGATTTTTCAAGACCCACTAATGGATTGATCACAGAAGGAATAAAAAGTAATAAATATAATGATGAATCTGCTACACAGTTTAAAGTTGAAAGAGAAGAGGGCGAATTATCTCCAAATGGGGATTTTGAGGAGGACAATTTTGCAGTTTATGGAGAAGCTGGTTTAGAGGCTGCGGATAAGGTGAAGGATAATGCTGTGAGCAGGCAGTATCAAACAGGACGTGGAGAAGAAGAAACATGTTGTGGAGAGGCAGGAGGAGAAAATGATGCTGATGCTGATGATGAAGGTGACGAAAGTGCTCAGAGGTCATCAGAGGACAGTGAAAATGCTTCTGAAAATGGCGATGTCTCCGGAAGCGAGTCTGGTGATGGTGAAGAGTGCTCCCGAGAAGAGCATGAGGAAGATGTAGACCATGATGAGCATGATAATAAAGCTGAGAGTGAAGGTGAGGCTGAAGGGATGGCTGATGCACACGATGTAGAAGGGGATGGAACTATATTACCATTTTCTGAACGTTTCCTTTTAAACGTGAAGCCCCTCGCAAAGCATGTTCCTCCTGCATTGCATGACATCGAAAAGGGTTCTCAGGTTTTCTATGGGAATGATTCCTTTTATGTGCTTTTCAGGCTTCACCAAGTAAGGCTTGTATATTTGAATTTTTGATAATTTTTCTGTAAACTTTGTATTTTTGATAATATTTGTTTTTAATTCATCAGACATTGTATGAGAGAATACAATCAGCCAAGATCAATTCATCATCGGCCGAAAGGAGATGGAGAGCTTCAAATGACACAACCCCCACTGATCTCTATGCTAGGTGATCCTGCATGTAGAAATCTTTCATATTAAGTCAACTTTGATGTGACAAGTCTGTTTTAATTTAACTGTTACAGGTTTATGGGTGCGCTTTACAACTTACTTGATGGTTCTTCTGATAATACCAAATTTGAGGATGACTGCCGAGCTATTATTGGAACACAGTCCTATGTTCTATTCACACTGGACAAGCTGATATATAAACTTGTCAAACAGGTAGAAATTATTAAGAATTCTGTCACTTCCTCCTTATTTCCTTTTAAGATAAGGTTTTCATCCACTTGGCTTTTTATCAGCTTCAAACAGTGGCAACTGACGAGATGGACAACAAGCTTCTCCAACTACATGCTTATGAAAAAGCAAGAAAGCCTGGAAGATTTGTCGATATAGTTTATCATGAGAATGCTCGTGTTCTTCTTCACGATGAGAACATATATCGCATTGAATGTGTAGGTCTCTATTAGTTTTCTAATTTCTGACACTGTCTTTGAATGACTGAGTTTAGGGTATATTGAATTACTAAAGCTGCAATACAATTACTCCTATTGCAGTCTTCCACTCCGACCCACTTTTCTATTCAACTTATGGACTTTGGACATGACAAGCCAGAAGTAACTGCTGTCTCCATAGATCCTAATTTTGCAGCTTATCTCCACAGTGACTTCCTATCTGATGTCCCAGATAAAAAGGAGAAATCTGGAATCTTCCTCAAAAGGTGTGTGGACATTATGGACTTATTAACTGATCTGTTCAGTTTCTGTTTCTTACGTAACTTACTGCTTGCAGGAATAAGCGCAAATATGCGAGTTCTGATGACAGTCGGGTCATGGAAGGTTTTCAAGTTTTCAATGGTTTGGAATGTAAGATTGCTTGCAATTCCTCAAAGGTAATATCATATCTTACATTTATGAACTAAGTTTGCAACTTGATGAAACAGCATCTTCCAAAAATCATATGTTCTATATCACTACTTTTTCTTAATATATTGGTATGTTGTATTTAGGTGTCATATGTTTTAGACACAGAGGACTTTTTGTTCCGAACTAGAAGGAAAAGACGAACATTGCAGCAGAACAGCTCATGTCATGTCCCTGCGAAGATTTCGAGAAGAGTTGAGCGTTTTGAAAGACTGCTATCCAGCTCATAGCATTGTGATCCTGAGGTGAATAAGGTGTGTACTGTTTACTCCTGTTATCGTTACAGATTTACTTGGCAATTGCCGTGAAGTGATTCCATCCACACGTGCACTTTGAAAAATTTCTACTTATGGTTGATTCTCTGAAAATAGTAATCCAACTGGATAATTTTATGTTGTCGCCAGGACAAAGTCTATCTTAAGTTTCAGAATGTACTTGGTTGCAGATGACATTCTTGTTCACAAAGAAAATTTGAGGAACCTTGACGATTCCCTTAAGAAAATGAATGAACAAATTAGAAAGTTAAATTATTTATCAATATTGGTGTGCCATAATCTGTTTAGCACCATCTAAAACCAAGCTACTCTCTTCAGTAGTGTGGGAGTGCAACCTTTGAATCCTTCTTCCCAATATTACCAAAATTCTTGCCTTATCATCTGTTCTCATATAGTATATTGGAATCCTGAGCCCGGAAATTCAATAGTTACAGTTGTGTTATGGAAGCAAATCTCTGTAGTGTTCTTTCCAACTAATCATCGTCAATTTCTGATTGACAAACAATAATGAAGAAAATGTCAAAACTCAGTGAATAAAATTTGTTCAATGAGTCTATATAAATGAGTAATTGAAAAGGGAATGCCAAAACTCATGGAAGAACATATCCCGACCTTGACATAAGTTGAAAAGGCAACTGAGCTTAGAAATGAGCCCAAACCAGAAGTGTTGGTTTTATCATCTGTCTTTCAACTCCTTTGGCAGAATGTTGCTGTGATATCTTCATCAGAATTCTTACCGGTCCTCTAGCCTGACAGGAGGGCCCATTCCTTTCCAAAAATATCATGTCTTAGTAAAGGAGGTGCAGAAGAAAGTGATGAGATAAAATATTTCATCTAAATGTTAATGAAAGAAAGATCTCCTTTCTTTTTTGTTGATTGCTCATATTCATATTTTTCTACCTCTGAGGCCATAAATAGAAACCCTCATGTTTGTGGTGTCAATTTGTGGGTTGTGTAGATTCCCTTTGGACCATGTGTTGTGATATTTGCTGACGCTGGAAATGGAACAGAGCTGGACAAGCAAAAGTTTGACCACAGTGAAACTGATGATATGGTGCGAAAGAGGAAAGTTTCTAATGTATTCTTGTTGTATTTCTGGGTCAGCTAGTGAAATAATATGGCTGGCAAGATTGTAATTTAGTGTATTCTTGTGACATCTCTTGTCATAGTCATCATGTATATAGAGAATTAGAGATGGTAGAAAGATGTCAAGTAATACCGGAGATGTAATGCTTGATTTTAATTAATCAATATTTTTACTCGCTCTCTTTTCTTAACCTAAATGGCAGCACTATTCTGTCCTCTACATTTATAAGAATTAACAGTAATCTCTTAATTTCATTTAACTTATACAATAAAATTTATTTATCTTTAATCAAAAATCTGTCAGGATTCAAATCTTGACTTTGAGCATAGAGTACGGAATCATCCATAGTTGATATTTGTGATATCCCAAATTATTGGACTTGCATCATTATATCAATATCATGTGTTTGTATCGGTCGATAATAATGACTAATTATAATCATCAATTATAGATAAATTCAATTAATCCCAAATTTTTAAGCTTATGTTGCACTATTTCTAGATCTTTACAGCTTAAACTATAGGTCACTCATGGTAAGGATTTCTCGTCCACTCACTGTCCACCCACCTCCGTTACGATACCGACGAGCAACATACACAAAATAGACAAGGTTAAAGATACCCATTCCCGCTAGAAGAAAGTAGAAATAATCTATCCTACCCTCATCCGGATTGTCCGTCAACCAGTCCGGGTGGTGGCGACTGCCAGTAACCTTATGCACCACGAAGATGACCAAAGTGCTCAGGTAACTTGCCACCGCAATAGAACACGAATGAAGTGCATTAGAGAAGCTTCTAATGTGCTGAGGAAACTCTTTGTTATAAAATTCAACTTGTCCTATCGTCGTGAACGCCTCGTGCAGTCCCATTAATCCTACCTGAGGAGCCAGCCAGAAAACAGACATTTTGGTTTGTTTATGATCTGAGATTACTGAAGCCTTTCTTCGAGCTTCAACGAATCCTGCCACCACCCCTGAGATAATGCCAAATACTATCCCGATCCCGATCCTTTGTAACACTCTTATTCCACCTTCAGTTTTGCTGATTTTTCGAAGAGCTGGTACGAGGATCCTGTCGTAGAATGGTAACCAGATTCCGACTGTTATCATTCCGACCACCGAGATGTAAGCAGCAGGCATTTGGTATCGAGTATGTCCAAGGTGCAGGTCCATTTGAAGGGCTTGTAACACAGTAAATGTCCCTTGAAGTCCCACGGGGATGAAGATAAGCGTGGTGGAAACCCAAATAGGAAAAATCCTCAGAATGCGTTTCACCTCTTCGATCTGTTGGACACTGCATAAATGCCACTGGCTTGAAGGAAACCCATCGGGCTTCATGTCGTGTTCTTCGATCACGGCTGCCTTGTTCAAGAAACCGAAATGATTCGTGAACGCGAGCTTTAAACCTCCTGGAGGATCATAGTAGATTCCTTTATGATGAAGCCTGCGCTTTCTGTACGCAGCAACGAAGACTCGTGCCATGACAGAAAAACTGCTCCCTTTGGGCTCTACGTACACGTACCGTTTCGTCCCGAGGAGGAGGAGGACGATAGAGAACGCCACGGAAATTGTGGCTATTCCATATCCCACAACCCAGCCGTAGACGATTTGGATATTCACAAGCCACAATGTAGCGCTTGATGTGACCAAAAGAAGTATGACAAAATACAGATTATAGAAGCTGCGGATTGATTTGATTCCTTGTTCGGTTTTGGGGTTGAATTGGTCGATACAAAATGGGATAAAGCATGGTCTACGACTGCCTGAGCCTAGAGATATGAATCCTAGGCCAATGAACAGAACTACTACTTGATGACCTTCGTAATGGTGTTCATGGGGATGTAGATGAGGTGACCATGCCGTTAAAGTCATGATTGCCATGCCCTGCCCATCAATATATCACCAATGACACACATGTTGATGTTAAATCTTAAAATATAATTAATCTCTATATAATACAATCAAAAGGGCGTGTGATTGAGTGATAAAACTCATTCATTGTGGATCATTGTTGATCACGGTGATATCTTTAAATAGTTTGAAGGTTTTGAACATTTTGGTTGAATGATAATACTCAAATTCTAAAGCTAATTAGTTTTATCGAATGATTTATTTTGATTTGTCATAAAAAAGAGGAGAGAAACTTGACATACCAAAAATCCTGAACAGGATGCAAAAGCTAATGTTCTAAATCTTCCCACATAGGCATCACTGATGAAAGCAGCCAGAAGAGGAACAAAATTAGTCATTCCTTGGCATATGAGGACAACGTTAGCTGCGGACACCTGCTGCATATGAAATACATCCTGCAGATAAATCACTAAGTTTGCTGTCAAACTAGCAGCGGCCAGCCCCTCAAAAATGTCATTTCCTACAAAGAGAAAAGAACATAAACGCCACAAGAAACAGCTTCTTGTCAGCTTAGAAGAAAGTGGTCAAGCAACAAATTGGGTGTCAAGTGCAATGGAGGGACTTAGAGGGAAAACCTAATAGAAAAAGAATAGCTCTCCATCCACCAGGCTTCACCGGTGTTGTCATGTTTGAGTTTGATACGGATACAGCCTCTTCTTCTTCTTTCATATTCATTTCTTTGATGGCTGGAGATCGGAAGTATGTGCTTTTGACATTATTTTCTTGAGTTTTCATTTTATGGTCCATCTTGTTCAGTATGGGATTGACGTTGTTATCCTTTTTCTGAAGATAGAAAAAGCAAGACAAAGCAATTAGCAAACTTTGGTCGCTGGTTTTTCTCTCTACTCAGTCATAACTCAATTGACAAAATCAGTCAAGACTATCAAATATATAGACAGGGACACCTAAAGACAATACATTAGGTGGACAGTTATTTTGTTCGATGATATTTTTTTTTTTGTCTTAAGCAATTATGGATTGAGAAATTCTATGTTCAAAATTCAATAATGTTGCAAAGCGGACTACTATGCAAGAAAATGCTGCTTCATTGAACAAGAAGATTTGCAAAAACATAATGAGATTAAGTCAAAGTTGTTCTATAATCTTGGGGGATGTAATGAGCTAAAAGAAGTATTTGTTTCCTTTTTCTCTAAAGTCATCTCCACACGAATTTATCAGTTCTTCCAAAGGATAAGAACTTAGCTGATATCATGAAGACTATACCAAATAGTGCAATTTAGATTGTAATTATCTTCCACTATTATAAAAAAGAATAATAGATTAAGTGGATAGAGTCGACTGATTGCGATTGATGACACAATATAGGCAAAATGGTCGCAGCATGGTGCATATATAT